>CM040794.1:6179858-6779858 GCA_022829025.1 Squalius cephalus
GTGTGTGTGTGTGTGCTCTCCGCTGTGTGTGTGTGTGTGTGTGTGTGTGCTCTCCACTGTGTGTGTGTGTGTTCTCCACTTTGTGTGTGTGTGCTCTCCACTGTGTGTGTGTGTGTGTGTGTGTGTGTGTGTGTGCTCTCCACTGTGTGTGTGTGTGTGTGTGTGTGTGTGAGCGTGCTCTCCACTGTGTGTGTGTGTGTGTGTGAGCGTGCTCTCCACTGTGTGTGTGTGTGCTCTCCACTGTGTGTGTGTGTGTGTGTGTGTGCTCTCCGCTGTGTGTGTGTGTGTGTGTGTGTTCTCCACTGTGTGTGTGTGCGTGTGTGTGTGCTCTCCACTGTGTGTGTGTGTGTGTGTGTGTGTGTGTGTGTGTGTGAGCGTGCTCTCCACTGTGTGTGTGTGTGTGTGTGTGTGTGTGTGTGTGTGTGTGTGTGTGTGAGCGTGTGTGTGTGTGTGTGTGTGAGCGTGCTCTCCACTGTGTGTGTGTGTGTGTGTGTGTGAGCGTGCTCTCCACTGTGTGTGTGTGTGTGTGTGTGTGCTCTCCACTGTGTGTGTGAGTGTGTGTGCTCTCCACTGTGTGTGTGTGTGTGTGTGTGTGTGTGTGTGCTCTCCGCTGTGTGTGTGTGTTCTCCATTGTGTGTGTGTGTGTGCTCTCCACTGTGTGTGTGTGTGTGTGTGTTCAAAGTGTGCTCTCCACTTTGTGTGTGTGCTCTCCGCTGTGTGTGTGTGTGTGTGTGTGTGTGCTCTCCGCTGTGTGTGTGTGTGTGTGTGTGTGTGTGCTCTCCACTGTGTGTGTGTGTGTGTGTGTGTGTGTGTGTGTGTGTGCTCTCCGCTGTGTGTGTGTGTGTTCTCCACTGTGTGTGTGTGTGTGTGTGTGTGTGTGTGTGCTCTCCACTGTGTGTGTGTGTGTGTGTGTGTGTGTGTGAGCGTGCTCTCCACTGTGTGTGTGTGTGTGTGTGTGTGAGCGTGCTCTCCACTGTGTGTGTGTGTGTGTGTGTGTGTGTGTGCTCTCCACTGTGTGTGTGTGTGTGTGTGTGTGCTCTCCGCTGTGTGTGTGTGTGTGTGTGTGTGTGTTCTCCACTGTGTGTGTGTGTGTGCTCTCCACTGTGTGTGTGTGTGTGTGTGTGTGTGAGCGTGCTCTCCACTGTGTGTGTGTGTGTGTGTGTGTGTGTGTGCTCTCCGCTGTGTGTGTGCTCTCCACTGTGTGTGTGTGCTCTCCACTGTGTGTGTGTGTGTGTGTGTGTGTGTGCTCTCCACTGTGTGTGTGTGTGTGTGTGTGTGTGTGTGTGTGTGTGTGTGTGTGTGTGCTCTCCGCTGTGTGTGTGTGTGTGTGTGTGTGTGCTCTCCACTGTGTGTGTGTGTGTGCTCTCCGCTGTGTGTGTGTGTGTGTGTGTGTGTGTGCTCTCCACTTTGTGTGTGTGTGTGCTCTCCACTGTGTGTGTGTGTGTGTGTGTGCTCTCCACTGTGTGTGTGTGCTCTCCACTGTATGTGTGTGTGTGTGCTCTCCACTTTGTGTGTGTGTGTGTGTGTGCTCTCCGCTGTGTGTGTGTGTGTGTGTGTGCTCTCCGCTGTGTGTGTGTGTGTGTGTGTGTGCTCTCCACTGTGTGTGTGTGCTCTCCACTGTATGTGTGTGTGTGTGCTCTCCGCTGTGTGTGTGTGTGTGCTCTCCGCTGTGTGTGTGTGTGTGTGTGTGTGCTCTCCGCTGTGTGTGTGTGTGTGTGCTCTGCACTGTGTGTGTGTGTGTGTGTGTGTGTGTGCTCTACAGTGTGTGTGTGTGCTCTCCACTGTGTGTGTGTGTGTGTGTGTGTGTGTGTGCTCTCGGCTGTGTGTGTGTGTGTGTGTGCTCTCCGCTGTGCGTGTGTGTTCTCCACTGTGTGTGTGTGTGCTCTCCACTGTGTGTGTGTGTGTGTGTGTGTGTGTGTGCTTTCCACTGTGTGTGTGTGTGTGTGCTCTCCACTGTGTGTGTGTGTTCTCCACTGTGTGTGTGTGCTCTCCACTGTGTGTGTGTGTGCTCTACACTGTGTGTGTGTGTGTGTGTGTGCTCTCCACTGTGTGTGTGTGTGTGTGTGCGCTCTCCACCGTGTGTGTGTGTGTGTGTGTGTGTGTGTGTGTGTGTGTGTGTGCTCTCCACTTTGTGTGTGTGTGTGTGCTCTCCACTTTGTGTGTGTGTGCTCTCCGCTGTGTGTGTGTGTGTGTGCTCTCCGCTGTGTGTGTGTGTGTGTGTGTGTGTGTGTGTGTGTGCTCTCCACTGTGTGTGTGTGTGTTCTCCACTTTGTGTGTGTGTGCTCTCCACTGTGTGTGTGTGTGTGTGTGTGTGTGTGTGCTCGTGGATACAGATAGAAAGGAGGTGCTAGTCCTTGAAATAGGTTGTGTTTATGATCTGTATATGGACAAAGCCTTTCTTGAAAAAATGACTAAATACCAACCCCTCCTTGCAAAGATCAGTGGTCTAGGATATGCATGTAAGTTCGTGGCATTGATATTTGGCAGCCTGGGACATGTCCACAAATTGACTGTGAGTGGACTAAGACTGGCAGGGCTTCCAAAAGGAAAATCTAAACAGCTGGCAAAATACTGCTCTATATCAGCTGTGATAGGCAGTCTTGCTGTGTGGCGTAAGCGATGTTTTATGTACCCTTGAGTGTCAAAGCTGTGTTATCTCTGAGAATATTTGAATCCTTTCTGTAAGAAATTTGATCGGTGCATTCAAATAAAGAAATCAAATGTGTGCTCTCCACTGTGTGTGTGTGTGTGTGTGTGTGTGTGTGTGTGTGTTTAGCCCCTTTCACACAGCGCATTGAACCCGGGAAATTGCCGGCAAATTGCCGGAACGCCTTCTGTGTGAACGCAAACACGACCCGGGATTGATGCCGGCATCGATGCCGGGTTGGGGACCTAGTAACATTGCCGTGTTCAGTCCCGGAACGCGCGCTGTGTGAACAAAAGCCGTAATAATGCCGTGTCGTAGTGATGACGCTGAAGCCGGGATCGTTCGCCAGCTGTGAAACGGTACGAAATGCGCAAGTTTATGATCGAATCAGAGAAAAAAATGCACAAGCGTGGTTTCGCAGCTCATAAGCAAACTGAAGACGCTGCTGAGACATTACAAGTCACATCGATGTCACGTGTCTTTCCGGGACATACACGAGTTGTGTGTGAACGCGCTCTCTGATTCCGGAAAATCACTGGCAGTGTGAATGAACCAAAATCAAATGAACCCGGGTCAAATCCCGGGTCACTTTATCCGTGTATTTTCCGGAATCTCTGTGTGAAAGGGGCTTTTGTGTGAGAGAGAGTGAGTGTGAGAGAGTTTGTGTGTGTGAGTGAGAGAAATAGTGTGTGTGTGTGTGTGTGAGAGAGAGAAAAATAGTTTGTGAGTGTGTATGCGTGTGTTTGCAAGAGAGTGTGTATGTGTGAGTGTGAGAGAGAGAGAGAGAGAGTGTGTTTGTGTGTGAGAGAGAGAGTGTGAGAGATAATTTGTGTGTGTGTGTGTGTGTGTGTGTGTGTGTGTGTGTGTGTGTGTGTGTGTGTGTGTGTGTGTGAGTGAGTGTGTGTGTGAGAGAGAGTGAGTGAGTGTGAGAAAAATTGTTTGTGAGTGTGTATACGTGAGAGAGAGAGAGAGAGAGAGAGAGAGAGAGAGAGAGAGAGAGAGAGAGAGTGAGTGAGTGTGTGATGTTTCTGAACTCTTCATGTTCAATAAATCATCAGTGTCATTTAAACTTAGTACAGTTTAATCATCATTTACATGATCAACTCTAGAACTCTTCTGTCATGTTTTCTCTCAGCTTCTACAGGAAGAACATGAACACACTCAGAGTTTTTCTGCTCGTTTTCTTAGTGACTTACATTGAAGGAGCTCGTTCCTGGTCTTGGGAACAGTGACTGTGGAAATCAACAGACATGAAGAGTGTGGTTATCATCAGGAGCGGGTCCACACACACACACACACACACACACACACACACACACACACACACACACACACACACACACACCCCAACATTGCATAACATTTTACTCTGAATTGCACTACAGTAATATTGAATAGAATTAAGTGAGACATTTAAATATATATATTTATTTTACTTTAAACTGCATAACAAAAATTGTCTACACTTTGGTAGACCCTACTTGCTTTTTAGCTTGAACAATTGTCTTCTTATTGTGAAATCTGATATTCCGATTCTCAGATATGTCTTGGTGATTGTATTTAGTCTTTTAAACACTTTTATAATGATTATGTTAGATGATAACGGGTAATCGGTAATAGTTTGCTTCATCCACTTCTCCTGAAAGACAGGAAAGTAAGTGGCCAGGGAACTGGGAGAAGAATAAACACTATTTCGTTTCCTACACAATGTATTTCTGACGTGAATAAAACACGGTGTCAAATTAGAAGTTTTAAATGCCGCTTCCATAGACATCAGTGTGTATGTGAATGTGTTGCTAGTATTACGTGTATTTAAATGAAACCTAAATGAAACGTTGTTGCTGTTGGAAATAAACTGCCCATTATATATGACAAGAACTGAGTGTGTCCGTCTCTGGCTCGCCGCTTTGGTTAGTGTTAGTTCACCCAGAGATGAAAATGCCATGATTTACTCAACCTCATGTCCTTCCAAACCCATATATGACTTCAGGACACACATGTGAAGAGAGTCTATTTTAATGAAATCTGGGAGATTTCTGTCCCTCAATTGAAAGTCTATTCATCCATAACTCTGACGCTTCCAAACGTTCATTAAGAATCATGAATTGAGTAGTTTAATCCAAGAAGAGACATGACTGACACGAAATGATGAGCAGATTTAAAGGGGTGATGAACTGAGAAATCAAAATTTCCTTGAGCTTTTGACATATAAGACATCATCATATCCTGTAAGTTTCAGAACTGAAAACTACCTTGTTAGTCCAATAAAAGCTTTTATAGACATCAGGCTCAGCAAACGACTCGTTTTTCAAAGTGGGGAACTATGACGTCAAAGAGGATAAAACACCGCCTCCACAAAAGAAGATCAACGCCTACTTCAACACGGCCTATTTAGCCCCGCCCACCGATTCGCCCAAACATGCTAAATAACATAGGACGAAATGATAATTGCTAAACCGGATCGAGCTACTTCCAAGCAATAAACATGCTGTTCACTAAATATTGTGCAGTGCCTGTTTGTGCAAGAAGACAGTCTGCATAAGCTTCCTTCGGATTCCAGCATGGTTAAACTTTATTAAATCAGTCAATCACAATTTCCCGACACGGATCTGCCAGCAACACGTAAGTAACCATGTGTATTCTAATGCCTGATCTGCGATCAGTGATTTCTGTGTAATTATTCAAGTTCAGCTATCTTTCTCTTAAAAAATCAAACCAAAAGTCCAAATCATAGTCTCTGCTGCACCAATTTAACTGATATAAATACTAGTGTAGAACATTGCAGAGAAACCGTGTCTATTCCTCGTTTAGTGAGATCAAATAATAAATCCACTGCAGGATCTAGGAAAAATCTAATTGTTATTAAAACAGAAAATATTGCTATTAGTAAACAAAAACAATTTTTAAAGCTAGGTCTTCTAAACATTAGATCACTCACACCTAAGGCAGTTATTGTAAATGAAATAGTCACAGATAATAGCTTCGATGTACTTTGCCTTACTGAAACCTGGCTTAAACCAAATGATTATTTCGGTCTAAATGAGTCTACTCCTCCTGGATACTCCTATAAGCATGAGCCCCGTCTGATTGGTCGTGGCGGAGGTGTTGCAACCATTTATAGAGATATTCTAAATGTTACCCAGAAAACGGGTTATACGTTTATTTCATTTGAAGTACTTGTACTAAATGTTACGCTCTTAGATGTTATAAAAACATCCCTATTATCTTTAGCCTTGGCTACCGTATATAGACCGCCAGGGCCTTACGCTGATTTCCTAAAAGAGTTTGCAGATTTTCTCTCAGACCTATTAGTCAATGTCGACAAGCATTAATTGTTGGAGATTTTAACATACACGTAGACCATCAAAATGATGCGTTAGGGGCTGCGTTTACAGATTTATTAAACTCCTTTGGGGTCAAGCAAAATATTATACTTGCATATTACGTACTGCTGTAATATGTCATGCGGCGTCGCGTTATCAACCAGGCAGAACAATCCTCCCAGCCACCATAGATAATTTCTCAAATGGCTTATCTAATCTGTCTCAGCTGCTGCCTGAACCCAAACAAACAGATGAACTAGAAGAACTAACCAGCACTATGAGCACCATTCTCTCTAGAACATTGGATGTGGTTGCACCCATAGATATCATATATAAAGGCTAGATGTCTCGTGCGCACTGCTGGCCAATGGAGGTCGACGTCCGCACGTGGCGGCCATCTTGCGACAGTGTACTCGCTCACTACTTCAATGGTGCATGTACTTTTAAATAACCATAACTTGCTCATTTTTCTACCGATTTTCAAACGGTTTGGTTTGTTATAAACGTCAGAGATGTAGTTATGACACTGCATACATACACTGCATACATATGAAAAATTATAACATACATTTTCAAGCATTCGGAATTATAGCCACGTTAATAACGTTTGTAAGAAACCAAACCGTTTGTAAATCCGTCAAGATTTCAGCGAGATAAGAAGATTTGTGTGCGTGCTGATCATTCACCTTAATGCACAGAGCACTGTCGCAAGATGGCCGAACGATGATGCCGGAAGTGACTGCGCCATAAGGCATCTAGCGTTTATATATGATATCTATGGTTGCACCTATTAAATTAAAAAAGGTCAGAGAGAAAAATAAAGCACCATGGTATAACAATACTACGCATGTTTTAAAGAGAGAACCCCGTATTTTAGAGCGTAAATGGAAACAAACTAATTTAGAGGTCTTTAGAATCGCGTGGAAAGACAGTAAGTCACGTTATAAAAAGGCCCTAAAAGCGGCCAGGGCTGAGCACCTCCGCAAACTAATAGAAAACAACCAAAAATATCCAAGGTTTTTATTTAACACTGTGGCTAGACTAACAAATAAACAGACGTCACCTGAACAAAATATCCCGTTACAGTTCAGTAGTAATGATTTCAGGAACTTCTTCACTGAGAAAATAGAAAGCATCAGAACCACAATTGTAAACGTTCAATCCTCAATCGCGCCTTATAATTTAGCCTCAATTATCACCCCGCAAGAACAATTACAGTGCTTTGTAACTGTAGAACAAATAGAGTTAAATAAACTTATCACTTCATCTAAAACAACAACATGTTTATTAGATCCTATACCCACTAAACTACTGAAAGAAGTGTTACCTATAGTGGAAGAGCCTCTCCTCAATATTATTAACTCATCTTTATCTTTAGGTCATGTTCCAAGAACATTTAAACTGGCAGTTATAAAACCTCTCATTAAGAAACCACAATTAGATCATAATAATCTAGCAAATTATAGACCCATTTCAAATTTTCCATTTATGTCTAAAATATTAGAAAAAGTGGTGTCCGCTCAACTGGGCTCTTTCTTGCAAGAAAATGATATCTATGAAAAGTTTCAGTCTGGTTTCAGGCCGCACCATAGCACTGAAACTGCGCTCGTTAAAATCACAAATGATTTACTTTTAGCTTCTGACCAAGGCTGTATCTCAATACTAGTTTTACTTGATCTTAGTGCTGCGTTCGATACTATAGATCAGGGGTGGGCAAACTTTTTGGCTCAAGGGCCACACTGGGTTTTAAAATTTGACAGAGGGCCGGCCCAGTAGCAGATTATGAAACACGATCTCATGAAAGTGCCTATCTATACCACAAATTTTATTTCTCGTGCCATTTATACGCCAAGAATGTTTTTTGCGTGCATATACTACGCAGTGTAAACCCCTTGGTTAGGATTAGGGGTGTGGAGTGCGTGCCTATTACACGCCATAAAGTGCGTATCATATGCACGCGAAAACTGCGTATCATAAGTAGGCTACTACAAATACAATTCGTGGTATTCGCACTTTCATGAGATCGGGCTGAGCAAACACATTTACGTTGTGGCAACGTCTGCGCGAAATTCAACAACTGAGACGACATTCTGACAATACATTTTTTATGCTAGATATCCCCATTTAGGCATGTTATGTTTTGAGGTTAATTTTTAATTAGTTAAATGTTAGATAATTATAGCCTTTACTTTTTAAATATTGTTTATCCTTATTATTATTTAATGGGCCTAACAGTAAATTAGAAACAAAACACCTGCAAGTGTACACTTAAGCCCTATTCGGACGGGACTAGTTTCACAGGGGGACGTTAGAGAAATTTCTGTTTCACAGATGTACATTGAGATTTTAATCCTGTCCGAATCTGCCATGTCTGTCTTTTTCTCACACGACCTCAGTAAAAATTCCAGAGCAAATTACCTACTGTTTTTCGTCAAACTCGGCGGTCCTCAGAGAAATCTAATCCCGTCCGAATGCGAATGTCTGTGATTGCCGAAAATGTTTTTTTCCAAAACGCTTTTCGCGCCGGTATTCAAGTTTCTGCTTTTTGCGCACCGATAATGGATGTAGATGTGTTCGGTACACTGCGAAGAAATAAAAAATGAAATCAACAAGAAGAGCCAAATCATGTAAACTGTTAAGACTGGCTACTGTATCAGTTTCAGGTAAGATTACTTTCATTTCTGCACTTAATTACATAACGTGAAAATTCTATAAGTTAAAACTTTTTATTCCAGTGGGTCTATTATAAGAACCCAGTTCTATAAAATCATGATGATAAATTTATGTTTAGTTTTTTTTTATACTACAATTTTTATTTAATGTTTACAAAACACTAAATACTTAGGACGTTTTACTTTATATTTCAAAGTGCTTAATTTTAAAAGTAGGCCTACTTAATTTCAAAATACATTTGATCAAATTTCATACGCAATCCACGCATTCTGAACACGTGATCTTCTGCAATGCCCACGTGTAAAACACAGACACTCCTACCTCGGTAATAAACACAGAGATGTTAGTCCCGTCCGAATCCGTACATGAAATCACAGACGTAGGTTGATAAAAATTGTAACTCAAACGTCGTTTGGAAAATTTGTCCCGTCCGAATAGGGCTTTAGAAGAGTAAAAATGACAAATTAATTCAACTTTATTAAAACTGCATATGGCAATCAATTTGCACTTCCAAAAGTCATACATTTGTGGAAAAAAAACGAAATAAACGAATATACAAATTTATTTTTAAGTATAATAAAATAAAACATAAAAAGCAAAGGCAGATCAGAACATTTCATGAACAAAACCGGGTTCTGTACTTGGCAGACAGGGGAGCGCGGTCAAAAGCCGGGCAATAAAGGTCGGTAAATGGAATCAGTCAGGATACATCCACAAATCCAGAGGAGCAAAGAAACTAAATGGCAGACAAATCAAAGGAAAAACTAAACAGGTGTGCAAGCGGTTACCAAACATTTATTTTCTCTGTGAGTTTCCAAAAAAGGAAAAAACATTAACTGTGCGTTCACACCGCCGCCGACTTGAGCTTTAGTCAGGTCCGAATCTTCAAGATTGTGTAACCCTGTAGGCATTTTTGAGGAAAAGTTGTTATACCACATTTTTAGAAAGTTCAATGTCTCCTGAATAAGGATCCACCGTATAACATTGAAATAAGGGTCCCATTTTCTTGTAATTGTTATTGAAACAATAGGTGCATTATTCACAGCCGAAACACTACAGGTGGATAGGGTAACATTTTTAAGTTATAGATATCACCATAAAACCTTTCCAGTTTTTCACTTACATAGAGACAAACATTTTTTGTATTACAAGTTTTCTGAAATGTCATGTTTACATATGCAAATGAGGCATACCAGTATATATATATATATATATATATATATATATATATATATATATATATATATATATAATTCGAGGGGCAGGCATACCAGTACGCGGTTCTCCCTTTTGGGCTAGCCCTGTCTCCTCGCGTCTTCACGAAGGTTGTCGAGGCAGCCCTTGTTCCTCTCGACGACTGGCTGATCCTAGCTCACTCTCGAGACAAGGTTTGCGAACACAGGGACCTAGTGCTCCGGCACCTAGCTTGTCTAAGCCTTCGGGTCAACTGGGAGAAGAGCAAACTCTGCTCCGTGCAGAGGGTCTCTTTTCTCTGTATGTAAATCGACTCGGTCGCCATGTGCGTGCAGCTTACGAGCGAGCGCGCGCAGTCACTGCTAACTTGCCTTCGTCAGTTCGAGGGCAAGAGTGCGGTTCCACTGAAACAATTTCAGAGGCTCCTGGGGCATATGGCATCCGCAGCCGCAGTAACGTCGCTCGGTTTGCTTCATATGAGACCGCTTTGTGATCAAGTCCCGAGGTGGGCATGGCAACACGGCACGCTCCGAGTCCCAGTGACTTCGACCTGCCGTCAGACCTTCACCCCGTGGACGAACCTCAGTTTTCTATGGGCTGGAGTGCCCATAGAACGAGTTTCCTGGCATGTTGTTATATCAACAGATGCCTCCACAATGGGCTGGGGCGCCATGTGCAATGGACATGCTGCCGCGGGCTCCTGGACAAGACCCCAGCGCCTTTGGCATGTCAATTGCCTCGAGTTGCAGGCTGTACGTCTCGCCCTGCACCGCTTCTGTGCGTTGCTCAGGGGTCAGCACGTATTAGTCCGATCAGACAATACCGCCACAGTAGCGTACATCAACCGACAAGGTGGTCTGCGCTCCCGTCGTATGTCGCAACTCGCCTCGCCCATCAGGGAGGACGAGGAGCAGGTAATTTTGGTTGCCCCGTATTGGCACAACTGCACCTGGTTCCAAGAACTAGTACTCCTCGCGACAGCACCTCCCTGGCCAATTCCTCTGAGAAAGAACCTGCTTTCTCAGGGACGGGGCACCCTATGGCACCCTCGTCCCGATCTTTGAAATCTCCATGTGTGGTTCCTGGACGGGACGAGGCAGGTTTGAGTACCCTACCACCAGCGGTGGTGGCTACCATCACTTCCGCTAGAGCATCGTCCACAAAACATGCCTATGCGTTGAAATGGAACCTCTTCGTCAACTGGTGTTCTTCTAAACTTTAAGAACCCACGAAAGGCCTGATCAGTGTCGTGCTTTCCTTCCTGCAAGAAGGGTTGGAGCGAAGGCTGTCTCCCTCCACCCTGAAAGTGTATGGTGCCGCCATTGCCACACATCATGATGCAGTTGATGGTAAGTCCATTGGAAAACACGACCTGATCATCAGTTTCCTGAGAGGAGCGAGGAGACTGAATCCTCCTCGCCCTCCTCTCGTTCCCTCTTGGGACCTCTCAGTGGTTTTAACTGCTCTGTAGAGTGCTCCCTTTGAGCCTCTGCAATCAGTGGAGCTTAAGTTCCTGTCAATGAAGACAGTGCTCCTGGTTGCATTGGCCTCCATCAAGAGGGTAGGGGACCTGCAGGCATTTTCGGTTGACGAAGCGTGCCTGGAATTTGGACCGGCTAACTCTTACGTGATCCTGAGACCCCGGCCTGGATATGTGCCCAAGGTTTCCACCACACCCTTTCGAGACCAGGTGGTGAACCTGCAAGCGCTGCCCACGGAGGAGGCATACCCAGCCTTGGCACTGCTCTGTCCAGTACGCACCCTCCATGCTTACGTAGACAGAACGCAGTGTTTCAGGACTTCAGACCAGCTCTTTGTCTGTCATGGTGGGAAGCTGAAGGGAAAGGCTCTCTCCAAGCAAAGGTTGTCTCACTGGATAGTGGACGCCATTGCTTTGGCTTACCAGCAGCAAGGTCGACCATGCCCCCTTGGTGTGACGGCCCACTCCACCCGGAGTGTGGCATCCTCTTGGGCTCTAGCGCATGGTGCCTCGCTAACAGACATCTGTAGAGCTGCAGGCTGGGCGATACCTAACACGGCCTCTGGGCGACCCCCACGTGTGTAGTCCACTGTAAGCCTCTCTGAGCATGTGTCTTTCCCTCGGCAAGCCACCTTGCCACCCCTGGGTTTGAAATATTCCACCTGCGGCTGGACACCCCAGTGATTCTCAATATGCAGCCCCCTGGGGTCATGTGTATTCCAAGTTCCCCCCTTCGGGCTGGGCATAATTGCATATTTCCACTGATATATGCTTCCCAGTATACCTTGGTACTTTGGCATAATTCCAGCAGCCATTAAAAACTGTCCCTTTCATGTTAATGTTGTTTTTTCATTGTTTACATGTTTAAATATTCTAAGAATGCATAGTTTAGTTATAATGTTTAATGTTTAAACTGCAATAAATGCATTAAAACGTTTTTTTTTTTTTTTTTTTTTGGCAGCCATTTTGTTTTAATTGTTTATGCCAAAACAGTGATGTTTACAACTTGTTATACGGCAGAAATGGATTCAGCACCTAAAAATCATACAGAAACAACACTTGAAGTACTTTTCCTCAAAAATGCCTACTGCATCTTATCCAGGGCTTTTTATCTATTTTGGGACTCGACTACTTCCAAAGTTACCGGAAGTCATTCATTTTCAATGGAAGCTGGCTTCTCTCAGCTGCAAGGAGCGTCAAATCCATCGGCGTCGCGTTTTGGGCGTTTTGAGCGTCAATCTGAAAGTTGAAAGAAGCTCAACTTTATGGTAATGAGCTATGACGCGGTTCAGCGGCAAGCAGCGGCAAAACGCCAGCAACCAATCAGTTTAGAATATAGACGTCCTTCGCGCTGGCTGATCCGGAGAAACATACGATGTAAACTTTCGTTCCTACCAAAACATTAGTTCCGAGAAAATGGAGGAGAAACTGATCATCGCTGTTGCTGGGTTTCCTATCATTTATGATATGACATTATTTTCATATAGGGACCAGTTACAAAAGAACGAGGCATGGGATAAGATAGCTGGTATAGTTGGTGTCTCCGGTGAGTTTGTGAAGTGCTGCTGATGATTTATAATATTTTGAACTAACTTTAGTAGGCTACTGATAGATACTCAAATTTGTCTCTGTCTTGCCAGTAGGGCTGCACGATGTATCGTTTAAACATCGAAATCGCGATGTACGAATCCATGATAGTCACATCGCAGGATGTGCGATGTCAAGAATAGGCGGGCTATATCGTAGTTGATCCGTGATCCATTAACCGTCCGGGCCAGCTGTTCCCCGGTCCTTGACGAATGTGATTCGCGGATTAATTGCACAGTTTAACCATCATAGAGAGAAAGTTTATCATTTGCATGTGTTTTTAAGTCCTGTCAGTTTAACAGGGCGCGCTTGACAGGGCATATTCATCATGATGAGCGGCCCCACTTTTCATAGAGAGAGCCCCGGCCGCGTGCGCGCACTCACCTTCACCGTCTTCAAACAACATGCACGTCTTGCTCTCTCTCCCTCGCGCATATTAATCAAAATCAGTTGACACGATGGTGTTGAAAAAAAACTCTCCAGTGATGAAATGTTTTCTATGTTGACAAACTTATGCGATATCCTAAACTGCCGAGACAATTACACAACGCGTGCCATAGGTCTTTTCATGTAAAGAAGCTGCTCTGTGATGTGATGTTGAATATTCACATTGCTTATGGGTTTTTTTCTTTTGTCTGTTCACAAGCTGAGGATTGCAAAAAGAAATGGAAGAGCTTGAGGGACATGTTCAGGAAGGAAAGAAAGAAGGAAAAAGATAGGCGAAGGAGTGGTGCGGGTGCAAGCAGTGCCCGGCCATGGCGGTACAGTGCGGTCATGGGCTTCCTCAATCCTTTCATGGAGGACCGGCCAACGTCCAGTAATATGGGGGGAGGGGAAGCCCTAGATGACAGTGGACAGTGGCCAGAGGACAGTGATAATGCCATGGCCGGGCACAGTCAGGCACCAGAGCAGACGCCAGAGCTTCAGGCACAAGAGCAGTCACCAGAGCTTCAGGCACAAGAGCAGGCACCAGAGCTTCAGGCATCAGACAACACACCAGTGCAGAGAGCAAGCCAGCCCGCCCCGAGAAGGAAGAGACCCCACACCTCTGACTTTGAGGAGAGACTGATCACAGTATTGGAGGCTGTGAGCAACAGACCAGGACCTGTCCCCAGGCCTTCTCCTCCTCCTCTCCCTCCTCCTGACGATAGTGATAGCTATTTTTTTAAAAGCCTGAAGGAAGACTTTAGAACCCTGCCTTTAGGAACAAGGCAGGATCTCAAGTTTGAGATGCACCGCCTGGTGTATGAGGCAAAGTATCGTGAGGTTGACCCTTGGGCTGAGAGGAACGGGGTGCAGCTGACAACACTGTGAGGGGTGTTAGTAAGTTTGTTACCCTTGCAGTGCTGTCAGCTGCCCCCTGTTCTCTCTCCCTCACAATACACTTTTGCTTTAAGCTGAGAGTTTGATTGAAACCACGTTCACGTCTGTCTGTTTAATGCATATCTGGAGCCAGCAGACTTGTTCAACACGTTGACATTAAAGTCCGCGTGAACCGGAAGTTGCAAACGACTTTTCTCCAGTGCTGTGACGTATTTCCCAGTGAAAAGGAATATTGAACAGAGGGCAGGGTTTTACTCTAGCGCTCCTCCTCTCCATCTCTCGCTCATTACAGACTAACGGTTTGAGGGGAGTGGTTAAGCGTTTCCCAAACCAAGCCGTCAAACATACGTCATCAGAGAAGGTCCATTTTCAGATTTTGATTAAAGATTACAAAGCCAAAAAAATTTTTTGTGTGGATTGACTTGCATGGATGAATTGTTCACCACAAAACTAACAATTTAGGCAAGCAAAGTAAATATGGTCAATTTTGAATTCATGTGGACTTTAAAGGCCCTGTTGGGACCAAGTTTTTGTTAGCTCACTCAAGAATAAATGTTTAGTCACTATGCAAGCATTTTCATCAACTAGCTTATTAATAAAAAAAAAGTTATGTTGTATGAATTGTTTTTTCCCCAATAAATATTGTAAAATATTTTCAACATTCATGGTTGTGTGTTTCATATTATTTTTAAATCCTACTATCAAATTTAGACTTTTTTAAATGTAGCCTATAGCACAGCTGTTTAATGAGGCAGAAACGAGGGCTGTTCCGAATACCATGTTTTGAGCTTCGGAGACGGAGGGGCTGAATATATTCTTCTCTCTAATAAAGGCAGGAATGTGTCTGTCTGTCTGTCTGTCTGTTTGCATTTTGATTATTTCGGGAACCGTTCATCCAATCGACTTCACAAGGGTGCTTCGACTTCACTTCGCAGTTGGTGCAATAAACGCGAGACGCGACACGTTCACAATTAATAGCCTACACTTATAATAAACTACAGAACAGCGCGAGTGGGAAGCAGTAAACTAACAGATTACTAAATTTAAATAAAGAAAAAACGAAATTTAAATAAAGAAAAAACGAAATTTAAATAAAGAAAAACGAAATTTAAACAAAGAAAAAGCGAAATTTAAATAAAGAAAAACGAAATTTAAATAAAGAAAAAACGAAATTTAAATAAAGAAAAACGAAATTTAAACAAAGAAAAAAACGAAATTTAAATAAAGAAAAAACGAAATTTAAATAAAGAAAAACGAAATTTAAACAAAGAAAAACTAAATTTAAATGAACAAACTGTAGGCTAATAAATAAAGAACACGGTAGCATACTTTTCAATAACTGCATCACACATTTTAATTAACGAACAGTTAATACTGAGTATCAGATCGGTGCATCCCTATTTAAAAGTGTATAGGTGCTTAGCTATGGAAACTATGCTTTTAGTGTAATTGGTGGCTCTTAAAAGAGCCGTTTGTATCACTAGGCTTATACTCCAGGTTGCCAGCTGACAGCTCCTTCGGTGGAGAAATAGGAGGTATATGTCTCCCGGACACGGATGGCCTCCCGTGCGGAGTTGTTGCTGCCCACTCGGGTTACTGCCTGTAGACCAGCAACTTCCCTGTCTGCAGCTGGTGGTGGTCCACGTCTTGCCCTGGTTGGTGTCTTGAAGGTCGTCCTCAGGAAATTATGCAGGACACAGGTAGCCTTCACACAGACGTCCACATTTGCAGGGCTGACCCCAATGACTCCTCTGTACATACGCCATTGAGACGTGAGAATACCAAAGGTATTCTCAACAATCAGCCTTGCATGTGACAGCCTGTAGTTGAATACTCTGCGCCTGCCAGAGTGGTTGGAGCCAGGAAAAGGCCGCATGAGGTTGGGGCGCAGTGGGAAGGCCTCATCAGCAACAAAAACATGTGGCTGCGGTCCTAGATGCTCAGCTCCCGGCAGCAGAGCATCCTGTGGCAGACCAAGTGTCCCGTCCAGTAGTGCCCGGCCGAAGGTGGAGTTGGCCAGGACACCGCCATCACTCGTCCTCCCGTAGCTGCCCACATCCACCACCCGAAAGCAGTATTGGGCATCTACCACTGCCAGAAGCACAACTGAATAAGTCCCCTTGTAGTTAAAATACATGGACCCTGAATTGTCAGGAGACTTAATGACCACATGTTTCCCATCAATGGATCCAAGGCAGTTGGGGAAAGCCCATCGCTGGTAAAACCCCTTTGCAATGCTCAGCCAATCCTCCGTGGTGGGCACTGGCATGTACTCCTCCACCATGGAGTCCCAAATGGCCCTGCAGACCTGGGGGACAATGTTGGACACAGTGCTCACTCCCATGTGGTAGCTGGCAGCAATAGTGCGATAGGAGTCCCCTGTGGACAAGAACCGCAGGCAAATAGCCAGACGCTCAGCAGGAGATATTGCATGGCGGTAATTAGTGCTATTCATCATGATGAGCGGCCCCACTTTTGACAGAACGCTGTCAAACTGCTCCGTGTCCAGCCTGAAGTACCGCTTGAATCTCTCGTCGTCAAGTCGCAGCTGCTGCACCAGCCGGTGATACTCTCCGAATTGATAACGGTCCTGGAGGGTGGCATGAACCCAAAATCTCCGAGTCCGATGTCTTCTCCGCAAATACAATACAGCAGCAGCAGCACCAAACACAGCAACTTCGCGATGATCCATAATGATCCAGTGATGCACATATGAGGATGAGCGCAACTTTTATTGGAAATATTTACGAACGCTTGTTTTAAGCGGGAATGCTATTCATTCGCTCACGGTAAAACCGATTTGACCAATTGCACAGATGCAAATAATAATAATAATAATAATAATTATTATAATAATAATAGCTAATTATAATTTTATTAATATTTTTTCCCGACCAAATGTGACCAAAACGGTTATAAAAATGCTGTTATAAATGGTAATGTTTTTTTTTCTGTTTACATTTCATGGTGTGACACAGACTTCAGAGCGGCCAAAGCGTCAACTAGCGTCAACAAGCTTCCCCGTACTTTTTGACAAGCGTCCTTGACAGGGCGGCCAGAGCTTCTTTGCAGCTCAAGTCGGCGGCGGTGGGAACGCACAGTGACATGCAACAAGTCTATGCGCTTAAGTCGCTGTCTGTTTGGTTTCCATGGTGACGCGTCATTGCTTGTTACGTGACACACCGCAGCCACAACAGCGCTGAATGAATGATGATCTGCTTTTATGTCATTTTTCCTTTTTTACATTTGTTAGCTATGGCATGAAATATCTGATATTCCGATTGTCAAATATATGCAATGCAATATATATATATATATATATATATATATATATATATATATATAACGCAAAGTATTGCAAGAAAAAGGCTAAATTAATGCGATCTTAAGACAATTTTTTAAATACTCGACGGGCCGGATTAAACAGCCTAACGGGCCGTATGTGGCCCGCGGGCCGTAGTTTGCCCACCCCTGCTATAGATCATACATTACTCTTAGATCGACTACAAAATTATACTGGTGTTCAAGGACAAGCACTAAGCTGGTTCAAATCATACCTATCTGACCACTACCATTTGTCTATTTAAATGGAGAAAAATCGATCATAACTCCAGTAAACTATGGAGTGCCGCAGGGATCTGTATTAGGCCCTCTGTTATTTTCGATATATATGATGCCACTTGGAAATATTATAAGGAAACATGGAATTAGTTTCCATTGTTATGCTGATGACACTCAAATATATATTTCATCACGGCCGGATGAAAACGCTAAATTTTCCAAATTGACAGAATGTGTTAAAGATATAAAAGATTGGATGACGCGTCATTTTCTTTTATTAAATCCTGACAAGACAGAGGTAATACTTATCGGTTCAAAAAAACGCCCACAAAACCTCGCACAATACAACTTTAACATCATAGGATGTCCTGTTACTTTATCCTCTACAGTAAAAGACCTGGGTGTTATACTCGATTGCAACCTGTCTTTCAAAAATCATATTTCATATGTTACAAAAACAGCCTTTTTCCACCTTAGAAACATTGCTAAGCTACGTAATATGCTATCAGTTTCTGATGCAGAAAAGTTAGTTCATGCATTCATGACCTCGAGACTAGATTACTGTAATGCTTTATTAGCTGGTTGTCCTACATCCTCAATAAACAAGCTACAGTTAGTCCAAAATGCAGCCACTAGAGTTCTTACTAGATCAAGAAATATGATCATATAACACCGATTTTATCATCACTGCATTGGTTACCTATAAAGCTCCGTATTAATTATAAGATATTGCTACTGACTTATAAAGCCCTAAACGGCTTAGCTCCAGTCTATTTAACGGATCTTCTATTGCCCTATAATCCATCGCGCTCTTTAAGATCACTTAATTCAAGGCTTTTGGTCATACCTAGGATATCCAGAACCACCAAAGGAGGGAGAGCATTTTCACATTTGGCTCCAAAACTCTGGAATAGTCTTCCGGATACTGTTCGTTGCTCAGACTCGCTCTCCCAGTTTAAAACTAGATTAAAGTCGCATCTCTTCAGCCAGGCATTCATATAATCCTACAGTTCAAACTACAATCCGGCCTCTAGCTCATAAATGCCAGAGGAGAACTGGCCCCCGACTTTTTTTTTTCTCCATTAGGTCACCTGATGGAGTTTTAGGACACCATTAGGTCACTTGATGGAGTTTTTCGGTTCCTTGCCACTGTTGCCTTTGGCTTGCTCAGTTGGGGATATTTTGGGGATATTTAATTGAATTTTATCAATCAATAAATTCCTCTTGAAACAAACTTTGTTGTATTATTTTAATTTAATACTGTGAAGCTGCTTTGATACAATCTGTATTGTGAAAAGCGCTATACAAATATACTTGACTTGACTTGACTTAAAATCGTTCAATACTGTTTATGCATCAGTGACTAAACGATCAACTTCACATAATTTCTCGTAGAATTATGAAAATAATATTTTTTAAACTGAAAGCGATCAAAGAACGATCCCTTTCCAATCGCCCAAGCTGTCAATCAAACAGCACAGCGCGAGCCGCAAAAGCTTATCTGGACACTTACCAAACTCGTGATGAAATAATGACACTGTTACACTACACAACGAAGCTCTTACTGTGTATTCACATAGTGTTTGCATTGTGATTTGGTGTAAGCATTTGTGAGAGTGCAAAAATTGCGTTGCAATGATAAGATCTTTATTCACGCGATCAACAGACTGTCTGTCATCTGCTCAGTCAGTGCTCATCATGCTGCAACCTTTCATGTGATGGAATAGATTTAAATATAATGCTTAAACGATACTTTTCACGATTTGTTAATCTCGATAGCTGTAATAGTAAAAACCAGAGCCATAGAGAGAAAGAGTTGCGACACTCTTTGATGTAGTGTTGCACGGTGTACCGATACTTCAAAAGTATCGCGATACTCGGAAATTAAAAACGTCACGATACCTAAATTTATCAGTATCGATACTTAAAAAAATTTGATTTGTAAGGCCGGCGACACACTGGCTGCGTGTCGTGTCCGTTTTTATTTCGGCTCCCATGTTAACTGCCTGCGTGACACACGCGTCTGGGCGCAGCTCGAGACGTGCGGAAAACGCATGTATGCTAGAAATAGAACCGGCCTATTTTTCACGCGACACGCAAGCGTGTTGGAAGCGTTTCCAGGCAAAATAGAATAGGCCTTCCACAACTCTCTCCCCACATGTCAAATATATCACCAATGAGGCTTATCATATGTTACCAATATTAAACATTGTTTAATATAATCGCTGTTCATATTTGTATTCAAAGTTCAGAATCAAGATAAAGCTCTTATGTTTCTTATGATAAATTTATAAAAAAAAATGTACCTTGAATGTCATTGCTCTAATTTATTTTTTATATTTTTATATTTCATATTTTGTTCAAATGTTTAATATATCTGCTATGTTCATATTAGTGTGTTATATGATTAGTATGTTGTCCCGGTTTTAAAATAAAGCACAGCAATGATATTTGAGAGTGTTTCTCCCTTTTCAGGAAAAGTATCGAAAAAGTATCGAAATCGCAATACTTGACTTGGTATCGGTATCGAAACAATAATTTTGGTATCGTGACAACACTACTTTGATGTCGCCGCTATGGCTGTCACGTGGTTCATGTAAGCCACAATAGTTCCAAAACATATGCTGGCTGTCATGTTCGTCTATGGGACAGACAGCAGCGATTGCATTATTGAACGGTAAATATAAAATAAAACAAACACCCAAGTACTTTTTCAGCTGTTATAGCATTATTGCATTTTGTTAATGTCAGTTTTGCATTTGGAGATAA
The DNA here is from genome assembly GCA_022829025.1 of Squalius cephalus. Classification (NCBI taxonomy): domain Eukaryota; kingdom Metazoa; phylum Chordata; class Actinopteri; order Cypriniformes; family Leuciscidae; genus Squalius; species Squalius cephalus. Next base: position 6,200,416 of record CM040794.1, read on the forward strand.
GTTTTAGGCTATATTTTTGGAGGGAAAAGCTTAGTGTTCATGTTCGCATGGGTAGTAGCACTGGCTTTAGCTGCTCTAACTTAACTTTTCCATATCATTCATCTGATGATGGACGTCTCATGATATTTATTTTAGCACAACTGGGCTGTATTAGGCTATTGATTCCCGTGATTTTGCTTATAAATTCCGATTCAGCCATTAGCCTACCTTCGTGATCACGCAAAGAGGTCTGCCGTGGAGGTCCGTTCAGAATTCGCTTAGAAGCTATAGCTCACTTCTTCTGATGAAAGTGGCCACCCCCAGGACCACAACGTGAAACATGATCATGTTAAGACTAAGAATATAATTTTAAGATTAAGCCATACACACATTATCAAAACTATAACAGATTAAAAACGAATTTACGCTTTTAAGTTTGAGTATATAGGTAAGTGCATAGTGAAGATTTTTCTCTATGGCTCTCTGGGTTAGTGTACAGAGTAGGCTAAGAGTAGGGGTAGCTGTAACTCAATCCAAGTAACTTAAGCAATTCACTAACAAAACACTTGAAGACAAATTAAGGTTTTCAAATAAAATATTTTTTTTATTAAACAATGGCAGACAACAAAAATGTGTGCTTGTGTGAGTGTGTGTGAACAAGAAAAACAAAAACCAGGGGCAGGTGATCCATGAAACAGACAGGACTGGTGATGGCCATAACAATCCTAGAGGTCCAGCATTGTTCTCACAAGCCGCTTCACTCAAGACAACAAAACATAATGAAAAGTTAGTATATCCCAAAAAATTTAATTAAATAAAAGTTGCTATAAAGGTGGTAGCGATTCATTACCGAACTCTTACTGTCACAGCTGACGAAGTCGCGCTAGCTAGCAGGCAGTGCTTGAAAATTGGTTGAAACAACCAACATAAAATATAAATAATTACGCTGTGCATGTACAAATGAAGACCAGTATAAGCATCGCAAAGGGCCTCTGATACAATATAGACAGTTGACAATTCAAAAGAGGTCGATATTTCAGCAAAAAACTCTGGAACAATTCGACGCGCGGCAATGTTAGTGAATGGTGTCCAACGCCCAAATGACAGTGTTTGGAACTAATCCGATCTTCATATCCCGGAAGTAGGCGGTTAAAAGCGCCGCCATTTTTTACAACGGAGGTCTATGGGAGTGTCGCAACTCTTTCTCTCTATGACTCTGGTAAAAACGTAGTAAAAGTTTTCGAGAGAGTTCATGTAATACTAGCTATTTCATATGTAAGCATGTCAGCCAATCACAGCAGTGGGCGTTTGCACTGCAGTCTCACAGCAGACACGCCCCTTAAAGGGGTGGTTGAGTGTGATTTCACTTTTCTAACTTTAGTTTGTGTGTAATGTTGCTGTTTGAGCATAAACAACATCTGCAAAGTTACAACGCTCAAAGTTCAAAGCAAAGGGAGATATTTGCTTTTAAAGAAAAGGACTACAACAAACGGCTGGTTGGGACTTGGGTTAGTGACATCACTAACCCTAGAATTTACATAAACCCCGCCCCCGGGAACACGCAGTCCATGTTGAGAAGAGGAAAAGTTGTTGTATAAGAGTACATTTGTGAGTCAGCTCAAACTTTAGCATCCATCTTTTCACAAGCAATAGAAAGTCACTCTGTGTGCATCTCACAACAGTTCCTATATGAGCAATTTATAGATTTATCATGACAGAATATCCTAATTGAAGATAGTTAACTCCACACCAGCAACATAAATTCATCAACTAACCATTCAGAGACGTCCTGTTGCATTCTACATGTTGTCACTTATTCTTGAGTCTCTCCATCCTTATCTGACTCCGTTTAACATTAAAGGCAGAACAGTTTCTGTCATTTTAGTGTGTCTGCGTGAGGTAACAGCAGCTGCTAACAGACACGAGCTCTTGAAACCCCGCCCTCTGCAGTAGCTCATTTGCATTTAAAGGGCCAGACACAAAACGGTGCGTTTTTGCAAACCCTCAAAAAGTGACAACTTTAACTTGCTATATAAAAATATCTGTGGGTTATTTTGCGCTAAAACTTCACACACACACTCTGGGGACATCATAGATATATTTTACATCTTGTGAAAAGGGCATTATACCACCCCTTTAAAACAGAACGTTCAAATCTGAGGCTGAAATCAGGCTTGGAAAAATGGCTTTTATTTATAAATTATGACAATTTTTGATGTAAAAATCATACTAACATTATAAGGGCACCCCAGGCAACATTATAAAATAATAAAACAATCCAGTTCATGACCCCTTTAATTTAGACTTATTCACATATAAACACTGATCAATGAACAATATTTGCAGAGTTCTATATTTGGTAATGGAGGCGATGTGTAAATGTAATAAATAAGGTCAACAGCACTGCTATAACAGCGGGCATCAACTGATTTAATTGCTTGCTCAGCAGGGGCCCTCAAACCCGCGGGGCCCTACGCAATTGTGTGGGTTGCGTGATGATTAAAAACGCTATGAACTGATGATCATGTCAAGAGAAAATAATCCTGCATCCATTGCTGACACATGCAGAAATCCTCCAACACAGAAGATATTTAGAAATGTCTGTTTACATAACCCAAATCCTGACACAACCACTATTGAGGGTTTGATATTATTGACATGTCACCAATTTGATTTGAGAGGGAATAGGACTCAAATTTCACTTTGTTCATCATACAAAGTAATCAAATCGCTTCATAAGACTTGGATTAAACCTCAACCTCATTATTGTTCTTCAAAGAGACACTGATTGATCAATAAATGTCTCATGCTCAATTATTTGATTAGAATTATAATTCTACTGATTATGAGAATTTCTCTGTGAATACATGGAAGCTACATTTTACTCCTAATTATTAAAATCATAAAAATGCATCATTAATATGCAAAAATGCATATCAATAGAATAAGGAGGATTTTAAATGGGTGATTTTAACAGTAAATATCATTAGTAAATATCAGAAGTTTCCTTCATGATCACAAATGCATTGTAGTGATAAATAGTGTCTACTTAAAGACACAGAGTATGAGGATTTAATGTCAGATATACTGCATTTAATCAATGCAAAGACTTGAACAAACTGACAACAGAACAACAGAGAGTAACGGTGAGTTAGAGTTGAAGTACAGACTTTGGTACCAAACGGTACTGACATTTTTAATTCTGTAAAACATGTTGTAACACTTCTTGAGGGCGCCATTTTTTTTGTTTAAATTCATCATAACATAACGAGTGCGGGATTTGACGTTTACAGTCGCTGCTGAGAATGGAGATATAGGGCCCTATTTTAAGGATCTAAGAGCATGGTCTAAAGCGCAGCGCGCAAGTTCACTTAGAGCATGTCCGAATCCACTTTTGCTAGTTAGTTAACGACAGCTAGTTAGTTTTACGCTCCCGGCACATGGTCTAAAAGTGTTGTCCGTATTCTCTTAATGAGTAATGGGTGTGTTTTGGGATTAAGTGTTTTGGGATTTACGTGCGTTAAACCAATCAGAGTCTCATCTCCCATTCCCTTTAAATGCCAGTTGCGTCACTATACATAACAGAAGTTACAGTAAATCACGTTATTAAATGTTAAATATGAGGTAGTATTTGTTCGCATTACTTTGGTAAAGAGTATTCAAGTTGCATTCAAGTATTTAGAATCGAAATATATAGCATAAATAATTTAGCTTACATATTTAAATTATACTGCAGAACATATTCAACTATACAGAATCAAACTAGCTTCAACATGACTTGACATGGACTTCGGCAGCATGCAATTTACACGAAAATATAATTATTATTCAAATTATTATTTGAACTAGTACAGTTCACGGATGACAGTAACTGAATACACAGAATATTAAAGTTTGAACAGCACAGAATGTAAAACAGATAACTTACTTCTTAATCAATCACTCACGGAAACAACACACATCCAGCAGTCCATTTTGTGCAAGAAAACAAGTCAGTCTCTCCGCCGGTGTATATAGACTGCCCTCTGACACGGGTTCAGAAATGCACTGACTTGTCCATGTCCGTACAAGCACCAACAAAGTCACATACATAAAGATACCTCCAGGGGGCGTTGTTGGGCTTTTGTACAGGTGTATTTCATGGTTCTATTGTCAACTATTGTTCTATAGGAGAAAACGCCTTTTGTGTCTCACAGCAAACAAACTAAATATTACAAAATGGTTAAACGATTAAAGAAATGTTATTCATTTCACGGTTTTAAAGTGTAGTCTTGTTTAACATCATGCAATAATCCTCTGAAATGAGTTTGCAGCAGAAGTCACAAACAGAGTGAAATGTTATTATTTCTTATTAAGTAATTAAGTAAACTGCAATTAATAAATGCGACTGAAAACGTAATTGATAAGACAATTGAATGCAATAGGGTCAAAACATTAATGCCACTATTTTAATATTCATAAATGGGAATACGTACAAATGTGTATATCAGTTGTTCATATGTAAATATTTTACGTTTTAGTGCTATAAATACATCAGTATTATACGTTTCTCTGTGTATTAAAATATAAGTAAATGTACGTGTGGAAGAACAACACTTAACGTAAAAATACACACGTACTCTCATGAGATCACGCTGCATTGAAGCTTGAATTTGTTGTCATACCTTAATTTATAGATTTTATTTTCCTGTGGTTAGTTCAATTACTTCCTCTACAATTAACGTCTGTATGCTTTGCATTTATTAAGAGTAATTCATAATGATTATTATTAAAGAATATAAATAATGAGATTTGCATTTGTTAAATATTATTTATATTAAAGGGATACTCCACTTTTTTCGGAAATATGCTCATTTTACATCTCCCCCAGAGTTAAACAGTTGAGTTTTACCGTTTTAGAATCCATTCAGCCGAACTCCGGGTCTGACGGTACCACTTTTAGCATAGCTTAGCACAGATCATTGATTCTGATGAGTCCAGTAGCATTTCTTTCAAAATGACCAAAGAGTTTCAATATTTTTCCTATTTAAAACTTGACTCTTCTGTAGTTAAACCGTGTACTAAGATCGACGGAAAATGAAAAGTTGCGATTTTCTAAGCCTATATGACTAGGAACTACTCTCATTCCGGCGTAATAATCAAGGAACTGTGCGGCTGTACCATGAGTGCAGCAGGCGTAATGATATGACGCAGCGCCTGAAAATAGGTCTAATAGGTTAGACAAACTTAGTCCCGGTCACGTTGGAAGAAGTTACCGAGCTGGGGACTATTTTCAGGCGCTGCGTCATATCATTACGCCTGCTGCACCCATGGTACGGCCGCACAGTTCCTTGATTATTACGCCGGAATGAGAGTAGTTCCTAGTCATATAGGCTTAGAAAATCGCAACTTTTCATTTTCCGTCGATCTTAGTACACGGTTTAACTACAGAAGAGTCAAGTTTTAAATAGGAAAAATATTGAAACTCTTTGGTCATTTTGAAAGAAATGCTACTGGACTCATCAGAATCAATGATCTGTGCTAAGCTATGCTAAAAGTGGTACCGTCAGACCCGGAGTTCGGCTGAATGGATTCTAAAACGGTAAAACTCAACTGTTTAACTCTGGGGGAGTTGTAAAATGAGCTTATTTCCGAAAAAAGTGGAGTATCCCTTTAATCATAATCATTTAGTTTTCAGGGATGACTGAGGCCTTTCTACAGTGGGCTTAAGAGTAATTTATATATATATATATATATATATATATATATATATATATATATATATATACACACACACAGTAATTTATATATATATATATATATATATATATATATATATATATATATATATATGTATATATGTGTGTGTATATATGTGTGTGTGTGTGTGTGTATATATGTGTGTGTGTGTGTGTGTGTATATATATATATATATATATATATATATATATATATATTTATTTATATTAAGATAAAGATTAATGCAAAGAGAAGTGCATATGACACTCACCTGGAGACTGTATGGGGCCGATAGTGTCACTGGCTTCACTCACTCCCACTTTACCCACTATCCTGTAGCGGATCAAGTACTGCTTTCCAAACTCCAATCCAGTCAGATTAAAGACTTCCTCAGCGGTGTTTATGATAATCCACTGTTCCTCAGCGCCAGAATCTGCTTTCATCTGCTGGTACTCCACTCTGTACCTCACAGTTTCTCCAGTTGGGGACTTCTGCAGTTTCAGGGACACACTGTCCTCCACTTCTGGTGGGGGAGGCTTCGACACGGGCTGGAACTGTGTGTTTGTCAGATTCCCTGTTTCATACAGATAGATAGAGGAGCCTGGACTGGAGGGATCGGAGATGGCAGAAATAATGAATCGATATCTCTTTTCATCTTTATTAGCCTCTGAAAAACTTCTGAAAAGAGTTAAGTTCTCTCTCATCTTTGACATGACACCAGGATTGTTGAGCCACTCTTCTGATACTAACGTGCTAGAATTGTGTTTCATTCCCACATCAAGCTCTTTAAACTCGTCAGATTCCAGAAACTTCTTCAGGGTTGAAAGATACGGGCCTTCATACTTCAGAGATGTGAAGGTCAAGCACACCACAACATCAATATTAGGATCAAGGAGGATGGTGTTAAGACGGTTTGAGTCTTCAGTTTTGATTCCCTTCAGTATCTCGGTGTGAGTACTCAAGATGTTAAGTTCAGCCTTTGCATGATCTAACCACTGGTTAAGCATGCCAGCATTAAAGGGGGAGCTGTAGTGGATCTTCAGGATGTCTTCCAATGAATTTTGCTCCATCTCTCCTCCTCGTATAGCAGGCAAGACCTTGGCCACTGCTTTTAGGAATACCATTTTGTAAATGTTAAGAGAGCCCTGAAATAAACAGAGACTCTCTTTGATGTCTTTGAAAACATTTACCAGAGTTTTTCTGGAGAGGTCGTTGCATGTCCTCTCTACTTCTCCCAGCCCCTCTATTATATCTTCAGTGTTGGAAACCAGACTTGTGGTGATTTCTCTCTCCAACTGAGCAGCTTTTGTATCCAGTAGAGAAAGAGGATAGAGCCAGACTTTTATTGGAACTGCATTCTGTGGTTTCTCCTTCAGTATAGTGGGGAGCTTCTTGTACACCTCTAGGGCCTCCATGTAAGTGGTGGGGTTCTGATCAAGGCGGACGTCACCATAAAATGTGCAGGTGATGCTCTCAGCCCTATTCTTCTGACCATCTGTCATTTGTAAAGCTCCTTTCCCCTCAATAGAAAATGTAGGGATGCTCTTGACCATGACATTCAGTTCTCCCTCAATCTCCTGCTTTTCTTCGTCTTCTGAAAATGTCCGTTCAAACACCATGACGGCCTGAGCTCCGTACAGTACAGCCGTGACCACATGAGTTGCAGTTTTCTGGTCAAAGACCTGAGGGTAAGTGATCTTACCCAGATGGCTCATAGTGAGCTGGTCGAATCTTGTGGTTTCACTGTAATTCATTGTAACTCTGGACTGTTGGTTTGAGGATTTGGTGTCACGCAGGAATTTGGCAGATCCTCCCACCTCCACCAGCCCTCCCAAGAAGCTGGCCTTCAGGGAAGCACTCACATCCAGGAGACTGGACTTACTAGAGAGAGAGTCGGAGCTACTGAACTTCAAATCTGTCATGGGCTTTGGATGGGTGTCCAAATCTTCATTCAGTGACTTCTTATCCCACAGAGTGACACCTGAAATGAGAAATGACTTTATCAGTTAAGTCAAGTCAACTTTATTTATATAGCACTTTTTACAATACAGATTGTTTCAAAACAGCTTTACAGAGAGAACAGAAAAATAATGCAACAAAGTTTGTTTCTAGAAGAAAATAGCACCATTGTCCAGCTTAAGTAAGTTCAGTGATGGTTCATTTTTGTTTAAAAAAAAGGTATTCATTTAATTCATATATATATAAGCATTTTAGTAGGTACAGTACAGGTACAGGTACACCACCTGGAATGAAGGTATCCTTGCGGCAGTCATAAAGCATACCAGGATACAGAGGTCTTCCTAGAGCTGCCACTTCAATGGTCTGTGATGCCATGGCTGCAGGAAATAACAATGAACAATGGGGACATTTATACATTTGAAGTTTAATAATGAATACTTTATCATCTACTAATTGTTACTAATTTCATTAGTTTACTAATTGTTTTAACGTTCCTTAAAATGCAATCTAATTCCGCCTTTCAAAATTTAAAAACATAAAGGCATAAATCCTTCCGGCTACGTTTACATGCAACCAAATAATCCGTTAGTAATGGGATTGACGGCTCAATCGGACTGAAAAGCCTTCATATACACACCTTAAACGATCCGATTGAGCTCGATCCAAATGAAATTTCGATCGGATTGAAAGGGGAGGTTTATTCCTTTTCTAATCAATCGAGAGAAACCGCGCACTTCAACCCAATCGCTTTATTTATTGTTCTGTTCATAAACAGTGCAATCCATTAAATAATGTTAAACCAAAACCAATTTTGTGTTGAAATGACATATGCATCTGATTAGTTTGAAGACATATTTTTGTTCCTAATGCATTTTGAGTCTTCCTGCAATACTGTTGATCCAAACACCTCATGATCCGTAGGTGGCTGTTTCGTCCCATGTGAGTGTGACTTGTGTTTTGGAGTTTGTTCTCTCTCCCTCTGTATCTCGCTCTTTACTTTCGTTTTCAGCAGGTTGATGCGGGTATTTCATTTTCTCGTTCATCTGTTAATCTTGGAGACGCATACTGACAACATCGGGTGTTTCCTCCAATGAGGGCTCAGAGTGTGGAAATTAACACTTTTTCTGTGTTTATAGCTACACACTAAATCGAGTTAAACTTACACTTTGCAAACATATTTTTATTGAATTTTACAACACATTTAGCAAAAGAACATATATAGTCCTCTTAAATACAAACATAACTTACCCACAACCCTCGCCTCCCCAATAACCCAGGCAGTTAGTAAAAAAAAATAAAAAATAATAATAATAATAATTAAAAAATATATAATAATAATAACATACATATACATATATATATATATATATATATATACATATACATACACATACATACACACACACACACACACACACACATATATATATATATACACATACATACATATATATATATATATATATATATATATACATATACATACACATACATACATATAATAATAATTAATTAATTAATCCCTAGACAATGGTATAAATTATACACTTCTATTACAAATTAAGCATTTACTACAACTTCACACATCTATAGCCTCTTCAATATCACCTTCTTTGACAAATCTCAAGAACATATCCCAAATTTCGTAGAATTCAGAAGACTTTCCCTTAATAACATATGTTAGTTTCTCAAGGGCCAAACTGGAAATCAGTTTTTTTAGCCAAAGTCCAAGGGAAGGACAACTTGTATCCTTCCAGCAAAGGGAAATTGAACGCCTGGCTTGTAGTAGGCACAAATCCACCAGTTTTTTCTCTTTGTTGGGCAGAGAATAGTTGTCTACATAAATACCCAATATACATATTATCGGGCTTAAAGATATAAGGGTAGTCGTAAATTGAGATGTATAATGAGTAACTTTCCTCCAAAACTTTTGCACCTCAACACATTCCCATACACAATGAAAAAATGTGCCTTGGTAAATATTGCATTTAAAACACAAGTCCGGAATATTAGGGTTAAATTTATTTAATCTTACAGGAGTGATATAAGTTCTCATTATCCAGTTATATTGTAATAGTCTTAAACGAGTATTTATAGTTTGAGTTTGTGCTTTTAAACATATTGTACCCAACTCCTCTAATGAAATGTCTTTATTTAAATCTTGCATCCATTCTCGTCTTTTATTTTCCGAATTTTCTTTATGATTCTGTACCAGTATATTATATAATTGGGAAATTCACCCTTTACTGAAACATTCTTGTGTGGAAAAGGTTTCCAGTGTAGACAATGAAGGGAGTTGCACAGATTTCTTTAATTTTGAAAAAATAAAACTTCTAAGCTGTAGGTATTTAAAAAAAATGTTTCCGGGGTATATTAAACTTTGATACCAGATTGTCAAATGACATTAAAATATTGTCCTCATATAAGTCCATCAATCGAACTATTCCTTTATTCAACCATAGTTTAAACCCCATATCATTTTTAGCTGGAGTGAAATATTCATTCCCCCAAATCGGGGAAAAGCAAGACAGCAAGGGGGCCTCTCCGAGAAATTTATGAACTTCGTACCAGATCATAATGGTATTTTTTACAAATGGATTTTCTGTTTTACGTTTTAGTTCTTTAAGGGGTGCTGAATGTAAAAAGCTGTCAAGTGTCAAGCCTTTTGCAGCCAACATTTCAACCTGTAACCAAGGCAAATTGGTTTCTCTAGAGAACCAGAACATCGCAGCCGTCTGCGAAAAACAGACAACCGAGCCATCTGTGTATATAAATACACTAGTGATAGTACATAAAAAAGTTAAAGTTAAAGTAAGAACCTACCCAGCTGAGAATAGAAAAAGTGCACAAAAATATATAACTCCGAGCCACTTCGTTCTCGCTAGGGTTCAGATAAAGAAAATCTGACAAGTGACCTTTTAGGTTCTGTCCACTTCGCCTGCACTTTGTATTCCCTGCAAAAACTTATCCGCCTCAACTGGGTCCTCAAACTCACGGGTCTGTCCATCGATAGTCAGGCGCAGCTTGGCTGGGTAAACTATCCCATAATTGACGTTCATGGATCTCAACCGTTGTTTAACTCCGCCAAAACGCCTTCTTTGACGGTGAAGATCCGCGGATAGATCGGGGAAAAATCTGACTTCATGATCTCCATACATGATCTTGCCTTTAATCCTCGCAGCTCTCATCACTCTGACTTTATCTTGGAAGTTCAAAAACTTCATGATCAGCACTCTTGGAGGAGATGATCGACTGGATTGTGAACGGCCAGGTAGTCTGTGCGCTCTTTCGATGATGGGCGGCGCGGGAAAAGTTGCCGGGCCCAACACTTCAGGTAACCATTTTTCTAAGAATGCGACCACGTCGGGATTTCCAGGAAGATTGACCAGTCTTAGGTTCGATCTTCGAGAGCGGTTTTCTAGATCGTCTAGTTTGTGTGAAAGGGAGGCTAGACGTTTAACTACCTCTTCCAATTTGCCCCTGTAGAAACCGTGTCTTCTACGTTGCTAATTCGCTCTTCGGCCATATCCATGCGTCCCGAGAAGTCTCTAACATCCTTTTTTACCTCATGAATCGCGTTAAGAACGGCATCTATTTTTGTCGCAAAGTCTAAACTTACACTTTAAGTAGTGTTACTTTTTTTACACTTGATAGAGATAAAAAAACAAAAAAACACTGTTAGGCCCTGATCACACCTAACGCGTTTTTTGCAGTGATAGGCGTCATTTTTGAATTGTTTTCCTATGGCAGTGAGCGTTCTGCGTTCTGTTTATGCGACCCAGGCACCTCACGTTTTACCGCCGGCTGCGCCTCGTGTTTTTGCAGTTGAAGAGAATGCAACTCTGAGTGGAAAAAGCACCCAACGTCATCGCGTTTTTTTCCACTGTCCTATCGAATGAATGGAGAGGTGGGCCTTCCGTTGTAGTGATGAAAGCTACTGTTGCTTTGAACGCCCGGAGAGTGCGATGATGGAGGATAAACTCTCTCGCGGGTTAGCAGTAGCTTAACGACTTCACGAATAGTAACTACCACAATGTTAACAGAAAGTAAATAACGATAATAAAACGCTGATTTGATGTTTACTTGACTGACAGGACAGCTGTTTCGGTCGTTGCCAAACAACACAAAAAACGCAGTGCACTGCTCACTCTGTGTGATCGGGGAACTGCTTTGTGCTGTGCCTCGGGTTTTGGACCATTAACAGCAAAAGTGTGTTTTTTTCCCTCACAAGCTCCATTTACAGCAGGTGTGTTGAAACTACACTAAGTGTGTCAATAGATTAACACCAAGGGAGTTATTTTCAACACTAATATAGTGTTCATACAAACCCTGATTGAGGTAAATAAATGTAATATGCATTCGGTTGCATTCTGGCTAAAAAATACAATGTGTCCAATTAATTAAACAAGCTATTTAAATTTAGTTGTTTCCAGTATTGACCTTAGGACTTGACGAGTACAGTGGCGAGAAGCTATGTGTTTTGTCACTACTATTGTGTTTCATTGTGAATCTTATGTCTCTTTGAATTTTGTTTGTTTTTCAAATGTGTTATTGTGTGTTTTGAATGCTCTTTTGTAATCTAATCTGGGGTTAAACTTTATAGGACGGCTCTGGGCTGACGACAGTTAACGAGTATCAGCCAGTGAGCGGTTGCCATCATTGTGCGACAAACTGATTTCTTCTGGCAGTGATAAGTGTTTAATCGACAGACATTTACGTGGAATGTGTATATGTGTGTTTGCTTGTGTCTCATATTGTTTTCCTTTCCATTCAGAATTGGGGTCCCAGTACTTAGCCAGAGTCCTCTGTGTGTGTGGTGGTGGTTCGGCTATCGGTCTGCAGTGTTCACAGCGGGTGGTTTGGTGATGTGTGGTGAGAGAGCACGAGTAGTTGCAGTGTTTATTGGATAGGCAAGACAATTCCCCCAATTCTGAAATAGTGAAACTGTGTGTGTGAAACATGTTCTATGGTTGATGTATTCATTTTAATGTTTGTATATTAAAAGATACTAGTTTTGTATTTTATTGTATGTGGTTAGGAATACAATTGTGAAAAGCTTTATCATTGTCTGATATCTGTCTCAGCCACTGCGTATCTGTGTGCTTTGCACTTGATGTACCTGTGGGTCCTCGGCCAATTTCCGGGGTGGCGTAGTCGGTTTAGTGCCATAATTGGCATTGTATTTGCCAAAATATGACACTTTTGGTGTCATACTGCCTGTAGACTGAATACTCTTTGTTTATGTTTGTGGAATATATGTATAATTACTATAGTATTATATATATAAAACTACTATAATTACTATAGTAATCTACATCCTGGTCGATGACCCAGATCTATGGCCAGACCAATGAACGGACATTGAAAGGGAGATGATTGTCAGAAAGTTAGCAACAAAGGTTACACGCATGTTGAAGGAGATGTAGACTCCCAAGGGAAACCATTTCCAGAATATTTGCTTTGGGTTCCCAGAGTGCTCTAGGCCATAGAGATGATACAAGATGTCTGAGGTATCATGACTCAGGATCTATGACAAGCAACAGAGTCAACAGAACTTGCTATGTTAAATGGAGAAACCTACAGCACTCAGTGATTACAGGACGCGGTATCAATAATCAATTACAAACAGAAGTTGAGAAAAGCAGAGATCTTCTGGAAGGAATTCTAGATGTGACACTACATTTAGCATCTGGAAACCTGCCTTTCGTGGCAAAACTAAAAACCTTGATGATGCACAGTTGAACTTTTGTCACATTATGATCCACTCCTTAAACACCATAAAATTAGGAATAAGAAGACAGGAACGAGGCTGACACATCATCCAAGTTCTGATATTCAAAATGATTCATTGATATGTGTGGGAAGAGAGTTTTAAATACAATCCTATGCAATTTACCATAGTAGGAGAAACACATCGTTTCATGGGCTGACCTTCGCCATAGTATGTCTATGGGGCAACATTTGGGCAGCTCCTGCCCCCCAGGGGTGCAACTTTTACCCCATTGTGATGTATGTTCTTACAGAGCCTGCCAGCCTCTTCAAATGTGGTAAATCACACGTTTCTGCGAAATCCTCACTCAGAGCTACGACTCGTCAAAGTTCATCACAATGCAAAGTCTATGGGACTTTTTCGCCCCTGATCGCTACTAAAAGTCATAGCACACCTTCTCCTCAATAATCCGCATGTTTTGACGCCTCATTCGTGGGTCTGTGACAAAACTTTTGTGCAGAAGAAGAAGAAGAAGTATGAGCAATAACAATAGTGATGCCTTGCCTTTGTTTGTATTAGGGCTGGGAGAAAAAATCTATTAACCCTCTGAGGTCGGCAAACGCGTATCGGCACCCAAGTATCGTGATAGTATTGAATCGGGAGATAGGTGTATCGTCCCAGCCCTAGAAATTAGAGATCTCTTGGCAAAATAACTTGTTTGCCTCCGTGATTCAGGGAGAAAAGCTTACTAACAGGTCTAGACTAGTGCCAGTGCTGCCAACTCTCAGGCATTCAGTGCGAGACTCACGCTATTGACACTGTTCTCACACTTACTCACGTTACACAACCATATTCTCACGCAGTGAAAAATCACGAAGCAAAGAGACTGATTCTGACAGACAAGACAAAGCAGATTACTATGATATGAAAAAGTCTCAGCTTTCAAATTCTGTCTATTTTATTACAAAATTCAAACAATAATTACCGCACTATAATTCTTGCCAGCCCTGCTAGTGCTAAGCTAAAATGGTTAGCATTTCCCTTTGTATGCAATTTTGTGATTCGTTAACCAAAATAAACAAAATTAAAGCTGCAAGCAGCATTTATCGGGGTTCAAGCAGTTAAGGCCTTTAAGCACAAAAGCATCAAAAGTGATTAAGTTTTATTTAGCAAGCATGTAACCACTGACATAATAGATGGAAAACACCATTTAGAGCCAATACAGGCAATGTACCATAGGAAATGTATGGTTTTAAAGTTTTTTAACAGTTATAACGCCACCTTTGGTCCGATCTCCATAAAATTTGGCATGCTTGTTAATGATGTTATGTCACATATGCTCACCAATTGATGATCGGTTCACGAGCAGCTTTAACTGAGCCTCGAGTCTACAGCGATCTGTCAGACACATTAAAGAGTCACAAAACGGTATTTATTGTTTAAATGTCTCTAAAAAATGACTACATTTGAAAGGTGAGACTTTGTTTCATATCAAAAGTACTTGTCTGTCAGCGCGCAGTCTTTTCTCTGATCCGCAATGTATTTTTCACTGCGTGAGAACTTGATGTGGTGTGAGAGTGGCGTCGCTTGTCAGACATAGCAACAGTAACTAAAGTGGGCGGGTCTTTGCGAACGGTCATTGACAGTATGGACGGGGATTCGCCAGTCCCAATTCAAAACAAATTCCATCACAATCCATCATTGTTCGTTTCAAACATGTGAGAGCATCAAAATGATCCATGGGTGAAATTGATTGGATTAAATTATTATTTTTTTGTCAGTTCCTATCATTATTTTTACATTTTGGCGTTATTGTTTAGCTATTTACCTATGTTTTCAAATTTCCTTAGTTTTTTTGTTGTTGTCGTCTCGATCAGACTAACGGCTTTGAAGATAACCACAATTTTTTAAAGCTCTAAATGACACTTACAAAAACCATAAGGCGAAACCTGGCATGTTTGGTATTGTTGGACTCGGCAAGGATTCTTAGGAGGTCACTCCTGTGAAAAAAACATGGGCTTGAAACTTCTAAGGCTCCTTCAAGGCATTGTGCCAATGACGTATAGTGAGTTTTTTGAGATACACCAATGTTCTCATAGACTATCATGGCACCCTGGACAAAGACACTAGCCGCGTTTCCACTGTCGGGCCAGGGCCGGGCCGGGCCGTGCTAGTGCATGCCAGGGCCAGTCGCGTTTCCACTGTCACTTCCGGGGCTTGATCGGGGCTTACTCGGGGCCAACGGCCAGGATTTCTGGCCCATCGAATACCTTGGGCCAGCTCGGGCTAGAGGCGCGGTCAAGGTAAAAGGCGGAGTTTATCGGTGTTAGGGAAAGTTATGGTCTGCGGCAAGATGCACATTTCACTTTTTTATATCACGAAAAAATAAACGCTGCTCGAAATGGAGAATCGCCTGTACTGGTCTGTCGAAGATACCAAAGCTCTTCTGAGCATTTGGGCAGAAGAAAGGGTACAACGTCAATTTGACGGCGTGTGCAGAAACGAGGACGTTATAAAATACATCGTTGCTGAACTTGCTAAGCTAAGCATTCAGCGAACAACGCTTCAAGTTCAAAAAAAAAAAAAAACAAGTTGCGGGCGCAGTACAAGGCGATTAAAACGCACAATGGACAAAGCGGTGCCCAGAGAAGGAACTTTCCATGGTTCGACTTGATTGACGGTGTGCTGGGTCACCGTCCCTCTGTTAGTGGAGGGACAAGTCGGGACACTATGGCAGCCGCGGACAGTGAGTTAATACATGCTATCTTCATAAATTCTAAGTTTTCTAACTATTATTAAACAAATAAAATATTGCATAAGTGGCTCATATGCGTGTTTATGTTTTGTGTGCTAGAATCGTCATCCCAGAGTGCTTTATTTGACTCAGAACTGGAGCAGGGACCGTCTACTACACTTGTATGACGTTTGACGTTTGATCCAGGAAGGCGTGTTAAGGGCGGGGTTTAGGGCAGCGCTGCAGGGCTAATGGCCCGGCAGTGGAAACGCAAGCCCGGTGCTTGAGGCCCGAGGCCACTGGCCCGGCTCGGCTCGCTGTTAGCCCTAGCCCGGACCTGGCCCGACAGTGGAAACGCGGCTACTGCGTGCCAATTTTCAGTAGACTAACGGTTGGGTGCGCTTATAGCTATTTTCATGATTTTTTTCACTGTTATAGCGCCACCAAGTGGCCAATTGTCACGATTTTTTTCATGTCAACTCAGATTGAGCTTATGAACATGTGTCCCAAGTTTAGCGAAAATATCTCTTTCCGCTCACAAGTTATAACCATTTTATAGCGCCAATAAGTGGCCAATTGTCGTGATTTTTTTCACGTGACCTCAGAATGAGCTCATGAACATGTGTCCCAAGTTTTGCGAAAATATCTCTTTCCGTTCACAAGTTATAACCGTTTTATAGTGCCACCAAGTGGCCAATTGTTGCGATTTTTTTCAAGTGATCTCAGACTGAGCTCAGGAAGATGTATCCCAAATTTAGCAAAAAAATCTCTTTCCGTTCACAATTTATAACCGTTTTAGTAAAAGTGGCCCTGCTGCCATCAAATATTTTAGTTCCCCTTATCGACCGTTAATTTAAATTTTGAATTGATTGTCAGACTCCAGAGAATATTCTTGCAGTGGTTTGGTTCCGATCGGGCCAAAAACCTAGGAGAAGTTC
The DNA here is from genome assembly GCA_022829025.1 of Squalius cephalus. Classification (NCBI taxonomy): domain Eukaryota; kingdom Metazoa; phylum Chordata; class Actinopteri; order Cypriniformes; family Leuciscidae; genus Squalius; species Squalius cephalus. Next base: position 6,217,454 of record CM040794.1, read on the forward strand.
GCAAAAATAGGTTTTTCAAAAAAATGCAATTTACTCAAAATTGGCGCCTGAAGGGCGAGCAAATCGGAGATAGCCATTTTGTCCGCCTTGAGCCAAGGATTCCAACGATATAAGACACTTGATCCTGGGACAAACGGTCTAAGAGTTATGAGCGATTTAATACTTTTGGTTGCTGTAGCGCCACCTATGGGCCATTCGGGGTCATACTCTGATAGGTTGTCCCCAAATTGAGGCCTACCATCTGGCCAGGTTTCACGTCTCTAGGCCTTGCGGTTTGGCCTGCACGATGCGTTTTACGAATCCTTACAATTACAATAGGGTTTCAGCATTTCATGCTTGAACCCCTAATAAAGGCTCTTTGACAAAAAGCATTATATTTTTCAAGATTCCTATAGATATTGCAATATATTTTTATCATTTATTATTTTGGCCATGACAATCGTGTAGTAAAAAATCTGATATCGTAACAGTGCTAATCTAAATGATTTGAAATAAAGGTTGTGAGATGAATATGGTTATTTATGAAGAAAGAACAGAGAAACAGAGACATGTGAGGCTTCAGAAAGCTGTTGTTTAAATCTGCAAAGCAAATAATTGCTTTGAGTTTTGTACGCAATAAAAAAAACCCGTAGGCTATAAACAACGTGTCAATGTTGTTTATTAAGTCTAGATCAATGTGAATGGACACATGACACTTTTAAATCTATATCTATCAGTATTTTATAAAGCAGTATTTACTAACCGTGAATAATGACGATGTGGTGTTGCTTGTTCCTCCCCTGAACTTGAACTGTCTTGAGCAGAAGTTACTTTGAAACTCCTTTAAACGTGCATTTCCATAAAGGACTGTGGAGTTGTTTTCTCCTGAACTCAAACCTGTTAAAACAGAACTTTTCCAGTAAACGTTCTTTACACGCCTGGACTTGAGGCACTGCCTTCTAAGGTACCTTTCCGGGTTTTTTTTTTTTTTTTTTTTTTTTGCTCTGTGGCCTGATTTCAAAGCCCTTGGAGATCTTCTTGAAAGATGATCCTCATTATTGATATCCACTGTTACAGCAGTGTCAGCTTGACAGATGTCATTGTTCTCATTGGCATCTTCAGTCAGGGTGGCATTACTGTAACCAGCAGCAGATTTCATGCTAAGTTGGCATTTGTCAACTGGGGAATTCTCTTATTTTTTCCCCTGACACTTTGCACAACAAAAGTGAGGAGCCACTCAAGTGTGTATTATTACTTCTAAAAATCTTGAGTCTTCCCTTATTTTTGACAAACTGAGAACGCCAAAAAGCGTTAGGTTGGTAAAATGAAAAAATTTAATTATGTAAATGTAATTATTGTAACTTTATTCCATTTTCTGTGTGCTTAACTTTACAATACACACTATTTATTAAATATAATATAAGTGGTGTTTTTATGCCAGTAGGGTAAAACATTTATTTGTTTTTATCAGCTGGACAACTGTAGGACTAATGTAGGTAATGTATATGTTGTCTACAACAATCATACCATAGTCAATGTGGGCTACTTTAATTAATTAATTAATTTATCAATTCACTAATGTGTCTATTTAACCCTCTGGGGTCTGAGGGGTTTTTGGGGTCCTTGAGATGTTCTGACATGCCCTGACATTTGTGCTTTTTTCAGTTGCTTATACACATATTAATGGCAAAGGTGTAATTACACTCTATTTAGCACAAACAGGACTACCATAATATGTGAGCACCATGCATGTACATGTTTGTATTTTTGAGAGAATAATGGTCATGCATGGTTATTGAAAAAACTAAAAACTAAAGTTTCTGAAATAAGGCCACAAAACACATACTAAATATGTGACAATAAGACTTTTGACTAATTGATGTCGTTGCCTAGAGTTTTTTCTTCAAAATGATGTGAAAATCATCCTGCCTAATCATTCACATAACTCAATACATTGATTTAAATCTTGTACAACACTTTTTGTTTGTAAAGGCAATATGCGCAAGGGGCGTCAACCATTCAACAGCATCATGCATATGTAGTGGTTCACACCTGAGGAGACAATGGGGCCCGCATACTTAATGAGCCATTCATTCAGGTGTGTCACCTATAGCCACAAGAAAGAATGCAAGAGCAATTTATGTATATATAATATATATATATATATATATATATATATATATATATATATTCTACCAAATTGGTTCACAGTTGGAAGCATTTCAATTTTTATTTTTTTTCTCTTCACAAATTTTGCTTGCAAATTGCATAATATCCAAGGAAAACATGTCTAGTAATTGTGCAGTTAATTCTCATACTGTATTTTCAGTTTTGGAATATGTATCCTCTCCCCAAATTTGTCAATAATAAAACACAATAAAAATTATTTAAAGAAAATGCTTATATTTACCTTTTAAAATTTGTTTACATCTACCTTGTAAATATATATTTTTTTATTAAAAAGGTTACAATTACAACAACAATTGAAGTGTAATCTTTCTTTGTAAAAACTAAAGTATACATTTTATCATACATATTTCAAAGTTAAGGATTCATTACTTCGAATATAGCCTACATTGACAAAACATACTATATTTAACATATTAGCAAAAAATTGGCAAACAAAAGCTTATTTGAGGTGGCAGATATTTTACAGTAAAAATGTATAATCTATCCAAAACTAATCAACGAAATGTTGTCTTTCATTTGTCTGTAACATAGGTCTTTCGTTTTTATTATAAGCCTGAACGCACTGAAAGCCCTCGCGCTGCTCATATGCAGAGAGAGAGAGATAAGACACTAGAGCTGCACGATTCATCTTTAAAAGACTGTGATCTCCATCAAACACACTCGCAATCTTTCAATCCGTCTGTCTATTAAACTTTGACAAAATCATATCACAACATTCAGATCTGTGTTGGCGCTGCCGCTGACCCGGAGAGAGTCGTCATGAAACAGCTTCACAAACAGTCTTTTCAACCTCATAGTGTCATTATTTATGTGATGCAATAGTTCAAATTATGATAGAAGTACTTGGATAAAAGTTTAAAGTTCAAATATGAACACTGATGTCTACGATAGCGATCAAAATCAGCTTTTGATAGAAACTTGGTGCTTAAAATAACACATTTATCGATTACATTGTTTCGCCACTAAGTGGCGACAAGTGACTGTTAAAAATGTATTTGTTATTGAATCATTTATTCAAGAGACTGTAGTGTTGTATGATAGTCCTGAAATAAAAGTCAGAAAGATGTGATGATTTGTTTTTGTAAATATGACTCATCTTATACATCATGTACGGTCTGTATAAGTGTATGATTTAACTTTTCCCGATGGTCTAGTGTTTGCAATATATTGCAAAATCGAATCGCAATACTTGTAGAATCGCAATTGTTAACAAAAAAAAAAATCGTATCGGCACCCAAGTATCGTGATAGTATCGAATCGGGAGATAGGTGTATCGTCCCAGCCCTAGAAATTAGAGATCTCTTGGCAAAATAACTTGTTTGCCTCCGTGATTCAGGGAGAAAAGCTTACTAACAGGTCTAGACTAGTGCCAGTGCTGCCAACTCTCAGGCATTCAGTGCGAGACTCACACTATTGACACTGTTCTCACACTTACTCACGTTACACAACCATATTCTCACGCAGTGAAAAATCACGAAGCAAAGACACTGATTCTGACAGACAAGACAGAGCAGATTACTATGATATGAAACAAAGTCTCAGCTTTCAAATTCTGTCTATTTTATTACAAAATTCAAACAATAATTACCGCACTATAATTCTTGGCAGCCCTGCTAGTGCTAAGCTAAAATGATTAGCATTTCCCTTTGTATGCAATTTTATGATTCGTTACCCAAAATAAACAAAATAAAGGCTCTTTGACAAAAAGCATTATATGTTTTCAAGATTTCTATAGATATTGCAATATATTTTTATCATTTATTATTTTGGCCATGGCAATCGTGTAGTAAAAAATCTGATATTGTAACAGTGCTAATCTAAATGATTTGAAATAAAGGTTGTGAGATGAATATGGTTATTTATGAAGAGAAACAGAGACATATGAGGCTTCAGAAAGCTGTTGTTTAAATCTGCAAAGCAAATAATTGCTTTGAGTTTTGTACGCAATAAAAAAAACCCGTAGGCTATAAACAACGTGTCAATGTTGTTTATTAAGTCTAGATCAATGTGAATGGACACATGACACTTTTAAATCTATATCTATCAGTATTTTATAAAGCAGTATTTACTAACCGTGAATAATGACGATGTGGTGTTGCTTGTTCCTCCACTGAACTTGAACTGTCTTGAGCAGAAGTTACTTTGAAACTCCTTTAAACGTGCATTTCCATAAAGGACTGTGGGGTTGTTTTCTCCTGAACTCAAACCTGTTAAAACAGAACTTTTCCAGTAAACATTCTTTACACGCCTGGACTTGAGGCATTGCCTTCTAAGGTACTTGTATGGGACATGTGAATGTCTTTTTATTCCACAAGTTTTGACGCGTATCTTCTTGCCTTGTATTCACACTCGAAATCCATATAGTTCGTTTATCACTGTTTATTCTTCCAAACCAACAAGAATCACGTTTCTTACATACAGCATAATCCTCTTGTGCAGCGATGTCTTCTCAACAACTTGTTTGTAGAAATACTATACTTATAAGGCAATTTATGCTATAATAAACGGTCAAAAGCTTTGTGTTCTCCCAACGAGCATCTGCACTTATTGCATGAGTTTCAAACTTTTTTTACATGTGCTACAAAATGGACGTTACTGAACATGCGCAGTAAGAACAAATATAAAGTAAAGAAGTATATTCAACAGGAAATGACTAATTAACATAAATAATAATTGTATCAAATTTACATATACAAATATGAAAATATACATTTTGAAATATGAAATATGGCTCTTACAGTACTTTTCCGGTATTTTTATTTATTTATTTATTTATTTTTCCTCTGTGGCCTGATTTCAAAGCCCTTGAAGATATTCCTGAAAGATGATCCTCATTATTGATATCCACTGTTACAGCAGTGTCAGCTTGACAGATGTCATTGTTCTCATTGGCATCTTCAGTCAGGGTGGCATTACTGTAACCAGCAGCAGATTTCATGCTAAGTTGGCATTTGTCAACTGGGGAATCCTCTTTATTTTCCCCTGACACTTTGCACAACAAAAGTGAGGAGCCACTCAAGTGTGTATTATTACTTCTATAAATCTTGAGTCTTCCCTTATTTTTGACAAACTGAGAATGCCAAAAAGCGTTAGGTTGGTAAAATGTAAAAATGTAATTATGTAAATGTAATTATTGTAACTTTATTCCATTTTCTGTGTGCTTAACTTTACAATACACACTATTTATTAAATATAATATAAGTGGTGTTTTTATGCCAGTAGGGTAAAACATTTATTTGTTTTTATCAGCTGGACAACTGTAGGACTAATGTATATGTTGTCTACAACAATCATACCATAGTCAATGTGGGCTACTTTAATTAATTCATTTATCAATTCACTAATGTGTCTATTTAATGCTTTTCTTGTTTTTTCAAATATTGATTAAAAATAAAATGTTTCCTAAAAGTATTTTGATATTAAAGGGATACTTCACCCCAAAATGAAAATTCTGTCATCATTTATGCGACCTCAAGTTTTTCCAAACCTGTATGAATATCTCTGTTCTGCTAAACACAAAGAAAGATAGGGGAGTGCGGGGCACAACCTAACGCGGGGCTAGTTGTAACACGCTTGTTTTAAATACTTCCGCACATGCTTGGATGACGAAACTTGGTATATTTACTAGTTGCCATATCAACACTATATAGAAAAAAAAAATTTTTTTGGAAGATATCCATTGACATATATTAAACCATAGCAAAAGTAAATTTCTTACTTTAGTTAATTTTTCATCTCTATTTTTTGTGTTTATTTAAAATAAGACAAATCTGATATTATTTTAATCTCCAAGATGTTATTGAGATAGTTGAGATCAGTTGAACAGTTGAGATAGTTCTTTAATGCTTCGCTAACTAGCAGAAGACACTAGCAGGGTTTAAATCCCAGTTGTGCAGGCGAGGGCATGTTGTAACACTGCGTTACAATGTGCCACTATTAGAAATATGCTATTATATTCTATACTTTTATTAATTTTATTGGGAAAACGTGAGAAAAAGGTGAATAAAGACTGAGAGTCAATGTTCAGAAATGACTAATTATTTATTTGTTTTGAACTATGTTAGCTGTGTTTTCATGTGTTCGTAGTCAAAACTCAAAAATTTGTTTATATTTAATTATTAAAAATTGCCATTATTTTATATGAAAAAGAAAATATTTTTATTTGTTTTGTATTTTTTTTTTTATTAGATCAGATAACATTTTAAGCTGTCATATGTTATGTTACAATGTGCCCCACACATGTTACAATGTACCCCACCTATGGGGCATGTTGTCACATTTCACTTCCATTCTTTCGGGGTATGTCAAGAAAAAAGTATATACTGTATTAATAAAACAAAACCACATAATTGTACTAGACATGTGGGAAATTAATGTGGGAAAAAATAAATACTCTGAACCATAAGTAGATTTACACAAACCTAGTGCCCCGCTCTCCCCTACTATATGTTGAAGAATGTTGGAAACCTTAGAAATAATAGGGGGAAAAATACTATGGAAGTTAATGGTGGCCCAGAACTGGTCAGCTTCCCACATTCTTCAACATTTCTTCCTTTGTGTTCAAAAGAACAAAGACATTTATACAGGTTTGTGTAAACTGTTGGAGTAACTGGACCGCTGCTAGAAGAGAGAGGGAAAAAAAACATTTGACCATTTCAAGTTGAAGTGACTGTCACACCGTGTCCTAACTACACATGACACGACGCCGCGATAAAAGGTATCTTTTCCATGTTAATCAGAGTTTTTGTCCTAACCAGGCGCGACGGCGACACGCGACGAGTCTATTTTAGAAACGGTTTTTATTTTTCTTGCTGGAACAACAAACACAAAGTGTGGCAATGATAATCTCAGGTACTGTTTTTGTGCTTTATTTAATGTTTAAAGCGTGTAATGTGACTTTGAATATCATTTAGTGCTCCAGTTTTGTAGCTGTAAAAGCAACAATGGATAATTCACCTCAGATCTTGAAATGAAACAAATGGAAACAAGAACGTTAAAACTGTGAACAAACAAGTGTATTATTTGACACAGATTGTTGTAGTAACTCAGTAGCCTATGTATTTTTTAAATGGTGTAATATTTGTGAATTTGATTTTTTTGTCCATTTTCTTGCGAGTGCCGTCAAGATTACTCTCTTTACGTGCACTTGCCGCGAGACTCCGCCCACACGCTGTTCTGATGATTGACGTTGTGGCGTCTCACAGTCGCGTCGCGTCTAGTGTGGACAGACCAAGCGGCAACCTCCCCGTCTCTCTTGAAACCAACACGGAAGTGAGTTCAACTGCAATTCATTGACTGGCCGCTTGAGGCTAGTGTCAAAAGTGAGTCAAATCTGTATCTCCCCCATGTTAAAATGCCAAATTTTACAGCAGAAAAAAACGTGTTTACAGCCTGGTTCTCTATGTGGCTTTGGTCTATACAGCTAATTTTGCCCTTCATGACAACTGTGAGGGGGTGAAGTTTTTTATAACTCATCCGTTTAGTTGATTAATCCTTAAAGTTCTGCATAATTAAGGGTGTGTCCACGTTTGAGTGACAGGTGGACTGCCGCTGATGTCAATGCTAGCCGTTTGTCTGCTGTTACTAGCCGTCACTTCACCTCAGCAAATTTTAGCTGCTGAACTCCCTTACAAAAAATTACTGCAGTTTTTTAGAAGTAATACTACAGTTTTTTTTACATGTAGAAAAATGCAGTTTTTTGGACACGAAAAAACTGCAATATTGCAGTATTGCTGTAAAAAAAGATGTCTGAAGTATTACTAAAATACAACTGCAGTATTACTGCTCCAATACATCTAAAGTACTAGTAAAATAATACTGCGATACAGATGCAATACAGCGGAAGTATTACTAAAATACAACTGCAGTAGTACTAAAATACAGAATACAACTAAAATACAAGTACTAATAAAATTCTGTACAGATACAACCGGATTATCCAGAAAATTATGTTTTATTTTCACACATATATGAATTTATGTACAAAACAACAGTGAAACTGCAATGTAACAATACATGTGTTTCTTATTTTAATTTAAACTTTAAATAACCATCTGAGAGTTAGGGTATGAATAAATTAATAATTTGCAAATAAACACTTTATAGTATATTTCCATTACTCAGGAAAGTTTCGTTTTTTGAATAGCTTGTCCTCATTGTTAAGCTTGGTTCTTATGACTGCCTTTACATCAGATGAAGACACACTGAATTTCTTTTGGATATAGTCTGAAAAAGAAAAGAAAAAAAGATTCAGAAAAACTCTCAAGTTTCAGTTACAGTCTACAACACAGGCATATAGTATGCTTAAACTGAATCTTGCATTGTGGTGTCACCAAATGTTTGGGGTAAGTATTCATACTGTTCCCAATTCATTTGTAATGGCATATTGGTCAGCATTAATGGCTATGAAAATTTCAAGTAAAATAAGTTAAGGTAACACTTTACTTCTTAAAGCATTTATGTATAATACAATTAAGGTGTTCATAATGCACATTATATTGCATTGTATCTTTTCATAAATAATTGTTACTAAAGTTAAAATGCATTATATTTGCAGATTGGTTGTTACATCTGAAATTGGTTGTTTGTCATGTGTTTTAATGCATTACACATTATGAAGAAACAGCATAACACTTTTTTATGAAGCCTGTATTTATAATGCATTACAAGGGTATTTTTATTGTATTATAATGCATGCATAATGCCTTATAAACAACCTTATAATGTGTTATATCGTCTGTAATGGCAATTTTGAGAAGTTAATATCAAACAGCATCAGAGGTGTAAGAAAACTTTCAAGAGACAAAACTGTAATAAAGAGAAAAGGTTTATTTCAATGAGGATTCTTTTCACAAAAGCCGCAGCCACCCAGCTTTGAAATAGAATACCTATCAGACATAATAAAACATACAGATCTTATACAGTTTCTTGGCAAAAACTCCTCCTTCCAGCTTTCTTGTAAATTTCCAGAAAGATACCCCCTATCTCCTGCTGGTTCGGACTGGTTTCTACCCCCCTGGCACAGGTCACACTGTTCTTTGTCCCTGAGACACCCAAAGGCCTTCATCTACGACCTAAATTGCCTCTCGCTTCCCTGTCCCTCCTCAGCTGCTAGAAAACCTCACAGAAACATATGATTAAACAGTTTGGAAACGAATGATTATAAGAAATGCTGAATTTTCCAAAACACGTCTTATTGATAATCGTAATAATAGTAATAATACTTATTTGTGGTTATAAGTATTAAGAGTATGACGATTTATAATTTTATTCACTTATGTAATAATGGATTATATATCCCATAGTTTCATATATTTTGCTTTCCCAAGAGTCATACTGTATCTTGACATTGTTGACTTAAGATACTGAAGGATTACAAATTTAAGAATCTCTTTCAAATATGCTTCCTTACATAAACATCACAGTGAAGAATACTGATTTTAGCATTTGAGTTTTTAATTTAGATTCCAATATAAACTGGGAAAGTTTACTGTAGCAGCTGTTATGATGATTGTATCAAGAGATTCCTGCCGGTCCTGTTCTCTAAATGGGTCAATTGCTGAGACTCTCACCCTCACCCTTTGTCTTTATGCATTTCCTGACCATTGGGCTCAATGTACAGCTGTGCTTTTGTCTCGGCTAGTCAGGCTGATTGGATCACTGTTATGCTGATGAGAACAGAGCTGCGGAAATTCTGGTAACGAGCTGACGCCTATATTGTATTTGCATACTTTGTAAAGGGAAGGTCTCCACCCCCAAAAGTCCCTCCTCCTAAAAATGCCTATAAGATACCATGTAAAGTTATGTTAGATTAGACTTTGGAAGAACTGCAGCCACGTCAACGCGAAGTCCTCAATAAAGAATAACTTCTTGAACGTAAACCCAAACGTCTCCTGGTTTCTTGCTTCGACGAAGAAAAAGTTTCCAACAATACAATATTGTATTTTTAAATGTAAAAGAGTTTCCAGTGAGTTTAAAGGGATTTTTTGAAATGTTAAGAATTTAAATGTAAAAGGCATAGGGGGCTTAAGAACATTTGAGTATAAAGGTGTTTTAATTCCACTCCAGAGTTTTTAAATTTGCAAATAAATAAGTCTTTTAATTATCATTTGATGACAAAAGATCACATGCCATTTAAATGGGAGATAAATCTTGATTTAATACTCACCTAATTCTGAAAGCTATTAATATAACAATTCGAAAATACTTAAAAATTAGATCGGTTGACCCTAATTGAGTCACTTCCCCTAATCACACAAACTATAAACAACTAATTATATACATGGACTGAAACAAACTAAATTGTTTGACAAATAAAAAATAAAGCAACTGATAAAAATCCCAAATTCTCTTTCACAGCAGAGCTAGTCTGTAGAAATACATGAGGAGTTACCTATTAAGACGGACACTGTGTGAGCTGGAAGTGCCTCCTTGCTGGTCTCAGCATTGGGTGCCTTTCTTCTATTTAGAGAGTGAGTGGCAAGAGTTTCTCGGCCAAAGGTTACAAGGAAAAGCTCGCTGGTAAATTTTTTAACCCTCTATGGCATGGTGTTGCCCTCAGGCAACAAACCACATTTTTGGACCTCACACCGCCCCTTTAATTTTTTTATATATATATTTTTATATATATAATATCACCTGACATGTCTGTTCAATGAAATGAGGGGCTGAAGTGGGTGTGACCTTTTTTGGGGGGGTGGAGCTGTGCTTTAATGAAGCAAAACCACATGCTACAGAGTGCCACCAATTAGTAAGATAAATATCACTTTTTAACATGTTTAAGTTAAAATATTGTTTTATTAAAAAATATATGCATGTGCATCAGTATGTAAAGTAGTATGTTTGATTGTTTAAAGATTTATTTTGTTTTTATTTATATACTAAAACTGTGTTTTTTTGTTCGTTGCCTCAGGACAACACTGTGCTACGAGGGTACTAAAACTCAAAGGTTTTCTACATAGGTGGAATAGGGAAAACAAGCAATATGTGCATTAGAAGGTTTATTTTGACAAACATCAATCACAAATGGTTTCAACCTATCACAAACATCAAATAATCAACAAAAACAACTATTACTACTAATTACAACTAACACCCCCCATAACACTTTGTATAAATGTTCATATTCATATGAACATTTACACCAAACACTACACATACAGAAAAGGGAGTGAGAACACACAAACACAAAGTTTTATTAAATCATACGTCACTTCCACAATTCACGTGAACACCAGACCACACTTTTTATTCAGACTGGGGTATGGTTTGGAAAGGGTGAGAAGTTTTCATCCAATCAAACCAAACTCTGATGTCAATCGAACCCAGGTGTGCACCAAAAATGCAAGTGTGAAAGCACCCTACGTTACATAAATATAGAAAAAACAATAAAAAAAAACAATCACAAACATCAAATAATCAACAAAAACAACTATTACTACTAATTACAACTAACACCCCACATATGTATGTGTATGTGTAGTGTTTGGTGTAAATGTTCATATGAAAATGAAAATTTATACATAAAGTGTTATGGGGGGTGTTAGTTGTAATTAGTAGTAATAGTTGTTTTTGTTGATTATTTGATGTTTGTGATTGGTTAAAACCATTTGTGATTGATGTTTGTCAAAATAAATAATTTTCTAATGCACATATTGCTTGTTTTCCCTATTCCACTTATGTAGAAAACCTTTGAGTTTTAGTACCCTCGTAGCACAGTGTTGCCCTGAAGCAACAAACCCATATCTGGTTCAGGGGTGGAGGGGGGGGCACATTTTATGATGGATATGTTACCAAGGACCCCCCCAGCTCCCAAAAAATGGGGTGAAAGATTTTTTTTCCCAAAAAACAAAAAGTCATGCCATAGAGGGATCAAATCTTGGGTGTTGATCCTATCAAACTGGCTTCTCTTGATCCGCACCCCCTCTCCCAAATTGATGTAATCGACTACCTAGTGGGGAACAGCAGAGAACAGATTATTTTCTTTTCTGAAAAAGTAAAAAAAAAAAAAAAAAAAAAGAAAGTTGAACACCACAGTAAAAGAGGTAGATTTTAACACACCTTCTAGCCAGAATTGAAAATTCTGACAGAAAATGGAATACAATACAATAACTGTATAATTGGGACCTACTTACCTGCTCACTTCCTGGAGCAGAGCATGGTTCTTGAATTTGAGAACCGATGTTCTGAGAAGATGAGGTCTGCAGAGTGTCAGGCTTCTGCTTTGAAATGCACATCATCTTTATTTCTCCTACTGTCCCTTTTAGCTCCTGCACAACAGCATGCACTTCTAGAAAACAGCAGAGCGACACAATCATGTTCACAATCCACAAAGCCTTTACAGTGCCCTCCACATCTATTGGCACCATTTATCCTCTTGGTCTTTCTTTCAAAATTCTAATCTAAAATCAAAATAAAATAATTGGGAAAAATATGAATATGAATTGATAAATACAGTCGTGGTCAGGATAAATGGGGAGTTGGAAAATCAGCCTATTTCCAAAAAAAAGTGGAGTGTTCCTTTTCATCAGGCACAGCATTTTTCTAATGAAGCTGTCACTTTAATTGACCGTTCGCAAAGACCCGCCCCCCTTAGTTACTGACGCTATGCCCGACAAGCTACGCTGCTCTCATGAAAAATACATCGCGGAGCAGAGAGGAGTCTGACAACGCGCTGACAGACAGGACAGACCAGGTTACTTTTCGGTTACTTTTGATATTAAACAACTACATATATTAGAAATGTAATATTTCTTTGTGTGAGAGCGCTGCAAGATCTCTGTTTGCAAGTGACTGCCTGTGTGCAGTGCCGTCGCAGGTGGGGTGCGAGGCCCTGCGCGAACTTGAAATGCGAGGCCCTGCTCTTTGATGTGGATGCTCAATTGCGCATGAATAACAGTCACACGGAAGTAGCTGTTGCCTAGGCACGGCATTATGGGTGGGCCTGACGGGCCTAGGCCCACCCACTTTTCAACAGGCCCATCCAAAACTTTTCTTTAAAAAATAAATATAGGCTATTCTAATTTTGTCAAGAATTATAAAATATCGGCAATAAGCTCATAATTTGTGCTAAAATAGTCTAAATGTTTAGTTTTAAAAAAGCTGGTTAAGTCTATTTTGATGTATATCTGCGCAAGTTCAGAAGAGCATGTGAGCGGAGAGCGCATTTCTGAATATTCCGCTTCGCTTACTCATTCTGCAGGGTCGCTCGCTCAACCCAGAATGGCCTGAGCATGGCTCGAAAATATGTGGAATAATTGCTGCCTCCGACTAATTTTTTTTTCTTGTCGAATAGAAGTTGTTCATTTAAGTCATTCGTGGACAAATCGTCCTTGCCACAAAGAACCAGTAAGAGTAATGATTATGAATGTGTCTAACATAGCAAGGAGACATTTCATTATTTATTAATAAATTGGTGTTTAATGTGTTGCTGCAAAGATGAAGCTGATGATGCGGACTCGCCATGAACGCCAGAGAGAAATGCACATTACATATGGATTATTACATAATCAGAGAGTAGCCTATTTCTTTTCGTTTTGAATATTTTCGTTTAAATGTAGACATTTCAAGCTTTCTATAATGGATAGCCTATATTTCTCTAATCTGTGAGGCACAAGCTGAGTTTCGGCGCCCTCCAGTTCACGTGCAATGCAAGTGATCGTGTTGGCGCCTTATTACATTGTCTGCTATATATTTGCTTCTTATTTTATAAAATACAGGCAACTGGTTGATAAAACATTGATCAAAATTAAGATACAATTTATACAAAACGAAAATCTTTTAAAAAGAGACTTTATACAAAACAAAATTCAATGAAGTGGTCAAAATCATGTTTTACCCACTCCATGTCTCCAGACATTGCGCATCCTATGATGTATCATATCTTTCTCATACTGCTCACTTTCATAATCAACATTGATTAAAATAAAAAAAAAACATAAAGACGTCACATATTTTCCAACCCAGCCCTTGGCCCTGTTGCAACAACAGTCGTTGTTTTAGGTACCTTAAACGCGCACACAGTCTCGGAGTCATCGCTGCAACCAGGAGATGTAGAGAGCTGAGATCCACATCACCTAGCACATATTCGTCTCTGCCACCCAAGGGCGCGACCAGCGCCGTTGCTAGGAGGGCGCCAGCGCCTCTGCCTCTCAGCACCTCTGCCTCGCGAGTGGATGATAGCCCTGAAGACGTTTAGCAATGGTATACTTAGTGGTAGCTAACCTTTAGTTAAGTTATACCTTAAGAGTCTTCGTAGCGCGCTATGGAGACAGCGTTATCGGAAACGCAGCCCAGGTATGATGCGTAATGGAGATTCCAAAGCGCTCTTCTTTGGTCAGAACCATGGAGAGCGATCGCGGATCGGTCCCTCCTATGCACCGAAACTTTTTGCAATGCAACAAAATATTTAAAGAGCATCAAGCTATTCAAATATAATTATGTATACGCACAGATAATATAACAGTAGCCTATATTATAGTCAGTAATTTTTATTAGGTTAAACATTGATTGGGTAATGTTTTTATTTAACGTTTTTAATTTAAGGCCCACCCACAATTAGTCTGGCCCATCCAAAACTGGAATCCTGGCGCCGTGCCAGTGTTCTATTGAACGCATAATCTCGCTGCAATACGTTTTTATCAAGTAGATTAATTCAGCATAATCATGCACGTAGTCTCTCAGCTATGACTTTTTAGGGGGGAAAAATCAACTGTGCAACGAGTGGCTTACATTTTGTCATCATGACAGTTTAAACAAATAGATTAGAACACTTTTTATTCATAATATACATTAATTCATTACATTACAACTGTACACAACGAATTATTTAAAACACTGTAACCCTAATAAATTAGATGGACTCACCATGCGTAAATTACGCATGATCACGTCAGAGTCACTTTCCTTGCCTTCATGGCCGCAAACTCAGCAATAAGATCTTTGTAATCCAGTTTTGATGCAATGTCCTTTTCAATGGATAGCAGGGCGAGCCCGCACAGTCTCTCCTGTGACATGGAGGTGCGCAAATAGTTTTTAATTAGTTTTAACTTTGAAAAGCTTCGCTCGCCCGATGCCACCGTTACTGGAAAAGTCGGTAGGATCCTGAGCGCAATTTCACAGTTAGGGAAAGTTCCTTCAATCCCTCTGAGGTAACGAAGTGTTTTTATTGCTGTAGTTGTTCCCTTTGGGATTATCTCTCGTAGTATCCTCAACTCCTGGAAGAGGTCCGCTGCATTTATATCCTGAGATTCGGACGTGCTCAGAGCATCACGCAGTCTTGTACAGTGTCTTTGCAGGTCAGTCTCCTCCATTTCACGCAGTTTGGTCAGATCAAAAAGAAATCCAAACATGTTGCCAAACTCCTGCATTTGTTTAAAACGGGTATGGAGAGCAGTGAGGGCCTTGTCCACTATAACATTAAAATAGTCCGTTATATATACCTGCTCTGGGTCTGGAGTATATTCATTTTCATTTTCATCACGTTTGCGTTTCACTCGCCGTGTTGCTTTTATTACATGTTCAGTGTCCATATCAGACGCAATCTCTGTTGCAGTAGCTTTTGCAGACACAAATCCAGTGTCTCTGTATTTTTGCATGAAGCCAATTAATCCATCTAGCTGCGATAAAGCCACATCAAGCTGCATGTCCTTTGACTGGAGCGTCTTACTGACGGCGTTCACGGCAAACAGAATATCATACCATATCACCATAGACATGATGAACTCAAAGCTTTGCATTTCATTAGCAAGCGACTTTGCTTCACTTTTAATTTTGGGGTCGCTAGAGTCCTCTGACACTTCGAGCAAAGCATCCTTAATATCACTTGATTGATAGCGTATTGCTTTTACACTCTCTACCCGACATTCCCACCTTGTTTCAGACAGAGGTTTTACCGTGAGATCCGGGACTTTTACTTTGAGTATTCCCCATTGTTTAGGAGAGCCTGCGAATATGGTATAAAGTCGTTGTACAATACCAAAAAATGACATTGCTTTTGGACAGCATTTTGCCATATCTCCCAGTGTTAAATTCAGGTTGTGGCAACCGCATGGCATGTAGTAAGCCCGGGGATTGAGACGCAGAATATGGGCTTGCACTCCCTGATTTTGTCCTTTCATATTCGCCCCGTTATCGTATCCTTGGCCCCGACAGTCATTGATGCTCAGTCCAAGGGCCTCTAGTTCCGCCAAGAGTGCATTTGATAGTCCCTTTCCAGTTTGGTCGTTCACTGGGATGAAGTCAATGAAATGTTCTTCTACATTCACTTCTAATGATGTCATATTGACAAAACGAAGAATCAGCGACATTTGCTCCTGATGGCTCATATCTGGTGTGCAATCAAGAAGCACGGAGAAATATTTTGCTCTCTTCGTGTCATTCACAATAAAGTTTTTGACGTTTGAGGCCATAAGAGAAATTAACTCATTTTGGATCTGAGGCCCCAGATAATGTGCATGCGTTTCCTTATTTCTTATGCGTCTGACATGTTCTTGCATAGGTGGATCAAATTTGGCAATCATCTCTATTAATCCCAAAAAGTTACCATTGTTCTCGTCATAAAGCTTTGCATTTGTTCCTCGAAATGCCAAGTTATGCTCAGACAAATATTGCACAGCTGCTAGAATGCGTGTTAAAACGTCCTGCCAGTGTGCCTTTTCTCTGTTTATCTCTCTTTGATGTGACTCGTCTATAGCAGTGTGTGTATCTAATCTTCGTTTTGTCTCCATCCATTTTGCAGCATGTGTGATATGATCAGGGGACGTTTCGTGTTGTTTCAGCAAAGTACTCAAATGTCTCCAATCATTATTGCCATCATTAGCTAATTTTGGCCGACTTGTACTGTTGTTAAACAGTTTGCAACAAAAGCAAAATACAGAATCTGTTTTTAATAATGGAAGAAAATCCAAGGCACTCTTCTTTTGGAAATTAATAAAAAGCCTTTATTAGACTGGCTATTTCATATTAGAAAGTTTTAAAAGACATGGGAAAAAAACAACCCACGCGTAGCGGCACAAACAGCCTTCTTCAGGGTATGTTTTACAATCAAACACTTTCCTCTTTTATAGGTGCTAATTAGAAACACCTGAATGACAAATTACATGCACATACAGAGAAGATCCACTAGGAGGTTGCATTACAAATTACATCAAAGAGAAAAGAAGAAGAAGATAGAAGAAGAAGAAAAAAAAAAAAAAAAAAAAAAAAAACACATATGTACATACATACACATACTCATATACACATTGGGAAACCTGTACATACATACACATACTCATATACACATTGAAAAAAAAAAAAAAAAAAAAAAAAAAAACCTGTACATACATAAACATACTCATATACACATTTAAAAAAAAAAAAAAACCTGTACATACATAAACATACTCATATACACATTTAAAAAAAAAAAAAAAAAAAAAAAAAAAAACCTTCACAAAAAAGGACTAAAATCTATTTCTTCATTCAACCCAGGGTATACTGTGGCCTGTAACTCATATATATAGAATGTTTCTCTCTGTAAAAGTAATTTTAAACGGTCACCACCCCGAATACTCTTTTCGATCGTTTCTAAACCCTCAACCATTAGGCCTTCTGGATTACTATTGTGCACATTTAGGAAATGTTTTGCCATGGGGTAATCTAAATTAGCTTTTCTAATGGCATTCTTATGCTCTGATACTCTGTCTTTGAGACGTCTCTTTGTCCGGCCAACATAAAAGCATCCACATTTGCATGATAACCTGTATACCACAAACGTGGTATTGCAATTCATGAATGTCTTTATGTTGTACCTCTTATCAGTCTTGAAATTACAGAAGTCTTTACATTCTTTAATACTAGAGCAATGGTTACAAAACCCACATCTGTAAGTACCTTTTAACTGTCTTTTAAGCCAAGTGGTCTGTTTTTTGGCAGGAAGATGACTAGATACTAGCCTATCTCGCAGAGTTGGAGCCCTCTTGAAGCTAATTTTTGGAGATGCAGAAAACACTTCTCTGAGAGCAGGATCACTCTCAATGAGATTCCAATTTGAGTGTATGATTCTTTTTATGGGATTAGCCAAAGAGCTATATTCTGTCACAAAATAGGCCTGATTTTGTGAACAGGGTCGTTTTGTCTTCTTCTGGAATAGCTCTGGTCTAGGAATACACTGGGCTTTCTTATAAGCATTTTGTACAATTTCTGTGTGATAGCCCCTTTCTAAAAATCGGTTCGACAGGACTTTAGCTTGCACTTCATATTCATTATCAGTGTCACAAATACGTCTAAGGCGTTGGAACTGGCCAAAAGGTATATTGTTTTTTAGCCAATTAGGATGGAAACTATCTGCTTTTAACATCGTGTTCCTATCTGTTGTTTTACGATATACAGTAGTATGGAGTTTCTTATCTTTGCCAATAGAAATGGTTAGATCTAAAAAGTTAATACTAGTTTTGGAATGTTCCATACACAATTTTATATTCCTATCATTATTGTTCAAGTGATCATAAAATTGTAACAATTCATCATAAGAACCACCCCAGATCATAAGAATATCATCAATGTACCTCCCCCACCATTTTATCTTGTCACTGTAACTGTTTAAATAGACAAAATCCCTCTCCCACAGACCTAAAAAAAGGTTAGCATAGTTGGGGGCAAAACATGCACCCATCGCAGTGCCCCAAACCTGAATATGTAGTAGGTCCTGGAAAAGGAAAACATTATTTTTAAGTGTCCATTCAGTGAGCTGAACGATGAATTCGGAGGGAGGCAAAGAGTCTGAAGGTCTATTCACCAGGAAATGTTGTAAAGCTTTTAGTCCATCATTGTGAGCAATATTTGTGTACAGAGATTCCACATCAAATGTGACTAAAAAACAATTGTCTGTAACTCTCATATCGCTTAAGACCTTCAACACATGAGTGGTATCCTGTATATAGGAAGGAAGTTGTTGAGCCAATGGCTTAATGTGAAAGTCTATGAATTGCGAAGCTGGCTCTGTGAGAGAACCATTGGACGATATGATGGGCCTGCCTGGAGGAGATTCGAGAGACTTGTGGATCTTTGGGAGCATATAGAAGGTGGGTATTCTAGGATGCTGACATAGGAGGAAATCATGCTCCTGTTTTGAGATCCACCCAGTATCCTTCGCTGTGAGCAACAGAGCTTTTAATTTATCTCTTATGTTGTCTATCGGATTGAACCGCAGCCGTTGATAGTAGTCTTGATTGTTAAGTTGTCGTAAGGCTTCTTCAACATACTTATCTCTGTCCATTATTACAACTGCTCCTCCTTTATCAGCCGGTTTTATAATTATAGACTCATTCTTTGCCAGATGATCTATTGCAAGTTTCTGGGATTTGGTCAAATTTTCCCTACTTGTTTGGTTTGATGATAGAAATAATCTTTCAATATCATAATCCACCTTTTTTGTAAAAGCAGTCAAAGTCGCATTCGAAATTGGAGGCATGAAGTATGATTTTGGTCTAAAGGAAGATCTTTGTGCTGTGCAGTCATTCCTCTGATTATATTGATGATACCAAACTTTAAGGTGGAGACTTCGATAGAATCTAAATAGATCCACCTTGGTATTAAACACATTAGTGTGGTAAGTGGGAGAAAAAGAAAGTCCTTTGGACAACACACTCACATGGTCAGAGGTAAGAGATGTTTTTGATAGGTTGATTACCGTCTGTTCTTGTTCCGGTCCCTGAGAGTCCATGGTCGTTGTCTTTGTCCTTGACCGTTTTCTGCCTCTCCTTGTTTTCTTCTTTTTATGTTGGGTTTTATAGGTTTGGGTCTTTCGTCCAAAAAATCAGACATGGTAGAAGCAGCTGGTGAAGACATATAACAGAATCTGTTTTCTTTGAATAAGCAAGCCAGTCTCTGCTAGTTTTTTCACCATTGGGCAACTTTCTTACATAGAAGTCATCGGAAAAGTGTCTTTTTTCTTGATTGACGGGGAAATCAAAGTTGGAAACCTTTACCGGGCCCTTTTCCGCAAGTAAATCCACCGTTTTAGTATCCAGATGCACGGGCCAATTGCTGGGATCATTAAGGTCCACAAGATGCGCTGATACTTCACTGTCGAACCCGGAATAATGCTCTTCATTAGGCGTCAGCGGCACCTCGTCTACCACGGCAAACTCTGATAAATTGTAGTAGAACAAAAACAGAGAATTGATTGTGTGGTCCAGCTCAACTGAATTGGGCACAAGCCTCATTATAAAATACTGTAGGCCTATTTATTTTATTATAATATTATAATAATAATATTATAATTTTAAAATAAATAGGCCTACTGTAAATACAACCACAGTGGCGTCACTTTGTATTAAAAAGTGGGTGGGACATGTGGGGTGGGGGTTGCTAATACAATGATAAATCCGATATATTTACAATAACATTACAATGTCCAGCAATCAATTTATTAATCACAGATATTTATCCTCATCCCTCACCTTGGACTTCACCGTCATCCTCAGTGCCCACGTTCCCGTCCTGCTGCTGATGAAGCCCGCTAGGCTCTACCACAGTGTCGGCGTGGGTTATGCATATGCTAGCATCTCTGGAAGTGCAAATAAATTTGTCCAGCGATCCCCACAGTGACTTATTAAAGTCTTCCTTCTTTTTACATTTTTTTCTTTTCTCAGAACCCGAGTCATGCTTGCGAAATCGGTCGCGCTCTCTTGCAGCAGACATGTTGGCTTTCCCTCGCTTTAGCTTTCTCCCGCTCTCCCGTCTTGAGTGACAACACATTAGTGCTACATAACATAGCGCAATGAAAACTGCGCTTAATTTGTTGGATTTTTTATTTTTTTGTTTTATGTGACATTGACAGAGACATATCATTGATACAAAATCATACATAACTAATGTATTTCTAAAAAAACAAAAAAAAACAAAAAAAAAACAGCAGGACTGCGAGGCCCCCTTCGCACAGTCCATGCGACGGCTCTGCCTGTGTGTGTGTCTGTATGTGTGTGTCCTACAATAAAAGCAGCACATTAATTTAGAACAGTGATTCAACTGACTTGTACCCTGTGCATTCATTGTTTAATGCACACCTTCCAGCCAATCAGAATCGAGTATTCAAAAAGAACATGGTATAATATATACTGAAGAAGATAGTTCACAACTTGAGAACTGAAAATTGAGAACAATTGCTGTGCTATAGCTAGATTTCATTACCTATCCACTCCTTCAGCTCTCTCTCTGCTTTTATCCTGAAGCGCTGCTCATATTTTACATCTTCTTTAAGCTCTTTAATTTCATTTTTTAACTCTTTGATCTCTTCAGCCATGTCTGACCTCTTATATGGCTGAGGAGACAAAGGACTTGGTACACTTGAATCCTTCAGCACTCCCACAGCAGGTCTTGGTTCCTGAAGTACAATATCTGTTATTATGTATTCTAGCTGTAACGTTAAAGTTTATAAAAGATAAAATAAAGTAGCTTCCTGCTCACCTTTATTTGAGTGCAGCTTTGTTTCACCGCAGCCATAATCTTCTGTTGAATGATGTTTTTGGTCTTTTTTTTTTTGTTACCGGTGCATTTTCCTGAAAATAGAAATCACACAATAAAAAAGTATCCCAGAAAAATTAAACTATTAAACATAAATGCTTGTCTACAGCGCATTTAGTATATGTATGAAATATACAGGACTTTAGGCCTACATGTAACTGGATTTCTTGATCTCATTTAAATACTATCTAAAATCAGGTTGACATTTGAGGTAGAATGTGAATGAGATTTTATCCATTTACCAGGTCCAGAAATGAAGTCTCACCAACATCTGTTGAGGACCTTTTTACTTTCTCTCTTCTACCCTTTCCTAATGCTTCCTCTGTTGCAAAGAGGGGTATACTGTCAAAGTCACAGCCATTTTCAATTTTTCTCCTCAAGTCAATTAGGGGCTGACGCTCTCCTAAAAACAAACAAACAAAGACACATTCAGTGCAGTTTTGTTTATTCCATTGTTATAAATGTTTTTTTTTTCATAAGTTTTTACTAATATTTTAATTGTTGAACTTCAATGATAGCATAATACATTTGTCTATTCACAAAGGATTGTAACGTTAACTGGTTGGAGTGAGATTTGAATGATAGCATACGATTATGTCTCACTTAATCACCATATTGAAATTAATATCTTTACAACGCAATAAAATGGATCCCATAAAGGGTCAGTTTACTTCTGGTAATTGTATTACTAAAACATGACAGTGAATGTATCACCTCCAAAAAACAACATTGTTTTGTCTTTCTATCAGACTTGAGTTCTGTGTTGATCAGTCCTCGCGAGGCTCTGTGCTCGTGCCTTAAAGGGATAGTTCAGGATTTTAGACATGAATCTCTATAGCTTCCCCGAAAGCAGTGTGGTGCATTGACCATGACTTACCCCCGACAGCGTCCTGTGAGCCGAGCTCCGGTCCAGTTTTGGTCAAGATGAAATTAGTCCGGCAAGTTTGCTGGGGTCACGGCTATAAAGCTTTTTTCTTCTCAAATCAATATGTGTTCAAAAGAGTGATATATTTGCGTCACAAAACCGCTGTCTATGGAGAGGTCAGACCTCGTAATGGCTTGGCACTATTTTCTTCCCCGTCATATCACTGCGCGATGCCGCTACCTACAGCCAGCTGGGAGCTGCGCACGTGTCACTTTGTTTACAGCTCGTAAAGAGAACGATAGTCGCCTCAGAGCAACATCTGCCACAGGAAATCTTTGAAATGTGTGAGGAGAAAGCGCCACATCTTTGTTTGTACAGTCAGGATAGTCACAAGTCCGCACCATTTTCTACAAAGCTTGTACAAACTGATCGCTCTTGGTGAGTAGCTATGTTAGCTCGTTCGTGTAGCTGTTTTGAGCACGTAAACACTGCTGTAAACACTGCCGAACAACTGAAAAAGTGGTGTGCGCCTGCGCAGCTCGCAGCTGGCTGTAGGTAGCGGCAGCGCGCAGTGATATGACAGGGGAGAAAATAGTGCCAAGCCATTACGAGGTCTGACCTCTCCATAGACAACGTTTTAGTGACGCAAATATATCACTCTTTTGAACACATATTGATTTGAGAAGAAAAAAGCTTTATAGCCGTGACCCCAGCAATCTTGCCGGACTAATTTCATCTTGACCAAAACTGGACCGGAGCTCGGCTCACAGGACGCTGTCGGGGGTAAGTCATGGTCATTGCACCACACTGCTTATGGGGAAGCTATAGAGATTCATGTCTAAAATCCTGAACTATCCCTTTAATTGACCGTTCGCAAAGACCCGCCCCCCTTAGTTACTGTCGCCACGCCCGACAAGCTACGCCGCTCTCATGCCCACTCCATGTTATTCACCTTTTTCACGGAACGCGAAAATACCCGTTAGGCTTTGCGCGTGCGCGTAGGCAGGATGCTCGGAACTTCCGGTTTGCGGCTTGACGCGTTTAAGTAGCCGTTATTGGACAGATCTCAAACGAAAGTTGTAAACTGTTTTACATCATTTTTTTTTTACATAATGGCAACAAGCAATGTCAACATTAGTTCGCGGTGGCAGCACGGACTAGACTACTTAACGAAGACCGTAAAAAACGAAACTTTGTCTGTCCCTCATCCTAAGAAGCTGACAAGCGCCGCCTCCTGGATTGATGATATGAAACAATGGCCAGCAGTCACATATGTTGACATATTCAATTATCTTGTTTTGTCTGAGGGTGTCGACGGCGAGGAGCTTAGAAATTATAAAAGCACGGAAGCATACAACTATTTACACAGTAACAAAATTGGTCGAATTCTTTGCCATACTCATCAACAGTTCACATTCTTAAAAGCGGAGGTAGAGCCGAGTCAGACATTAAATAAATCCAATCACATTGCGTGGGTTATGATACAAAATAACGGAGTAGTGGAAACAGCTGGATGCTCTTGCGTAGCTGGCCCTGGTAGGTCTTGTAGCCATGCTGCTGCTGTGTTGTGGAAGGTGGGTATTTATAAATATAGTATATATCTATTTGTAAAATTTTGTTTATAGTAATAGCCGTCTGTATATTTTGTTCATTGTTTATGAATATATTCAGTACATATCTATGTCTTGCACTTATGCAACCTTTTGCACTTGCTGCTATTGCACTTCTGGTTGGATCCTAACTGCATTTCATTGCCTTGTACCTGTACTTGTGTAATGAAAATAAAGTTGAATCAAATCAAATAAATAGAGCAACATTGCTAGTACAGTAAATACATTTAAATAGTCTGTTTGTGCAGCGTGATTCAACGTGAATAATTTATTTTTACACAACAATATTTAAACAATAATAAATGAAATTACAATACAATTATTTAGCTTTTAGTGCTAATGAACAGAAACGAATCAGCCAGATAACATTTAAACATCACAGAGCTGAGGAAGTATATGGTGCGTCATCAGCAAGGGAGGGAGAAAGGCTAGCATCTACACCATGCTATGACACACATCATGACTTCAGAGGTAGAGTCAGTTCTTCAGATACAAAAGCTCTGTTTGAACTAAAAAATAGTCTTTTAGAAAAGTGCTACAATGCAAATTTACCAGAGCAAGCAGATGACATTGATAGCATAGAACTCCACCAGCCACATGGGGAGACTTTGACTTGCAGTAAATGTAAAGCATTTTACAGCAACTACATAGAGATGAACAGCGACCAGGCAGCTGTATTGGAGATTCAAACACAAAATCAGAGCTTGTCAGAGGTTTGGCATAGTGCAAGACAGATACGGATCACTGCTAGTTCAGCTAAAGGTGTACCAGTACGAGCAACAACAAATCCTGATAAATTCATGAGAGAGCATCTCTTCCCTACCTTTCGGGGTAATGCAGCTACAAAGTATGGGAGTGAGAAAGAGGTAATAGCTCGAAACCTTCTTGTAGAACAAGGTCTACAGGTGTCCCTTTCAGGTACCAGGGTCAGCCTGACAGAGCCATGGCTGTCTGCAAGCCCTGATGGCATAATAAATGGTGTGGAACTTCTGGAAATAAAGTGCCCTATCCTTAAGAACAACACCACCTCTCTAGCTGACCATTTTACTATGAATTATAGTGACATCAAAGTAGTTGATGGGAAGCCTGTATTACAGAGAAACGGAGTCAGGGGCTACTACAAACAGATACAATTAGGCATGTTTTGTACTGGGCTGAGAATGGCAAAACTACTTGTCTGGTCATCAAAGGAACACATTCTGATAAATGTACCATATGACGCAGAGTATTTAGCAGAGCAGGTTACGCGTCTCAGAGGCTTCTACTTCTCTGTGATGCTTCCTAGAGTAGTGGATGAATTCAATGCCGGACGACTCAAACTGAATGGCAAATACCTACAAAATGTCAGAAAATTATAAACTACTGGTAAAAAAGACTAACAAACAGTAAAACAAAAAGTGTATAGATCCAGACATGTAGGAGGAAAAAAATTCTGACAATGAGTCAAGGCAAGTTTTCAAAACCATTCTGAATTTATTTGAAATTAGTTCCTTGTTTACTGGTTTTGCCATTGTTAAGTTTCGTAAGGTAATTAAAACAAATAATTAACAAGTATATGTACATTGTAAACAAAAATGGAAAACATTGAGATTAGAAGATTTGTTTAGATTAAAAATGTGAAGTATTGTGATTAAATACATATGTACAAATTTGACTACATGCAGTGTGAGCATTAATTTTCTGCTTCACGGATCAGGTCACCATGCAAATTCACTAAAGCTGCACATATACGCAGAATTTTATCAATCTTTGGCATAAGGGTGATAGGCAAGGTTTGTGACAAAATCTTGTATACTTTCAGTCTCCTAATTGCACGTTCAACATGTATCCTTACATTTGCAATCCTGCGACTGCACGTGACTTTTTCTTCTGTCAGCTGTGTTTGGTTGGCGAAGTGAGGAATTATCAAGTTGACTTGTCTTTCATACAATAAATCTCTTATCAAAAAACCCCTATCCGCCATCACTTCATCACCCGGTTTGAGATTTTCAAGAATGCCAGAGTCACATGTGATAAATTTGTCGCTACAGCGGCCCCCATATGCTGCTGATATGAACATTACTAGACCACAAGGTGCAATAGCCACTAAGTATTTGATAGTGTTGCATGCATAGTAGTGGCTGTACGATTCAGACCTTGAGTCAAGGTTCCTTGGTTTTTGGATTTCACTTTCACTGCAGTCTAAGATACAGGTAACATTATGATAATGTTGCTTAAACGCCTCTGGTGTTGTGGCCCTTATTGTTTCTTTGGGGAGCCATGGTATCAGGTCCTTCAAGACTACAGCCATGGTGTCAATCCAAAAAGAAATGATCCTGCTCACTTGACTCACTGATATACAAAATCGAATGGCTAGGTCTTCTATCAAAAGGTTTAATTTCAGCTTCATTAGTGTGAGCAAGATCTGCTGTTCAACTTCAGTCTGGTAGGCCTCATTCGCATGGGGACGCAGAACAGCTACAAGGGTATGAAATGTGTGGAGTGGGAGCCCGGTGTACAGATTTGAGTCAGAGTCGTTCATCAGAGTAAGAGGCTTGACTGTATCACACTGTGTTGACTGGTTTACATAAGTTACACTGTGTCTCTTGATATAACAATGCTCCTCGAAGATGTGGTCTTCCCATTGTGTACCAACAGAGGCAGAGTTTATAGATGTACAGACGTGGTCATCAACATTTAATTGCATGGGGGTGGGGACCGATGCAAGACTCTCTTCTCCAGGCCTCCCTTCATCATTTTCAGTGTGCTCTTGGTAAACACCAGCTCCTTTAAACAGACAAACCATTTTAATCTATGATTAGCTGGGTCATCATGTTATATTTCAAGTGATTTTTTGAAAAATGTATACAATAAAAAAATTTAGTCAATCAATAAAATAATATATTTTAGAATATAATCATGCAGAATTTTAGTTTAGCACTAATACACTTTTAAATGGCATGTATGAAGTACCAAATGCTGAGTTTTTCCCACATTCTGTAATGGGCTTATAAAAAAATCACTGATAGGTATTATTTTGTGAAACATTGCTATTTAAGCTGTGATAAGATTTAAGATCTCTTATTGCTGCAGCTGCTCTTTGACTAAAAACATCATATACCTAAACTGCGCTGTATTGACACTTAAAGTGGAGCGTAAAGTTGACTCATTTGAACGATTCGTTATAATGAATCAAAACACTATAACACACAAGTGTGGGAGTCAGAATGGTTCATTTAAAGAGCCGATGCTAAAGAGTCATTTGTTAAATGAACACACTTATGCTAAAAGTTAACATACTGAAGTGCTGAAGGAAACGCTGGTTTCTTAAAGACGTTTAAGCACACCGTTAGCAGCTACGCCATGAGAACTTTGTACTGAAAATACTGTATCCGTATCATAAACCACATTTCGATAATTGTGCAGATCCACACGTTAGCCTTGTAAATTACATTAATGAATAGTCTCACCTTCGTCCGGACAAGTTCGTCGTCTTCTCTTCTTCCTTAATGGACGATCGTATCCAAGCCAAAGTTCAGGATATGGATTTTCCGTTGTTGGTTGTCTGTCCACAAAGTGGAATGAGCAGACATGGATGTTACGGGGCGGAAATTTCAAATTAAGTGCTGCGAGCCATTTTCTTTTGCCCTCGTCGTCGGATGGCATCCTGTGGAATTTAAACGGTTTTGGACATGTACATTCCGCTCTTGTTGCTGGCTTGTAGTCGTAACACTCATTATCCAGAAGTTTTTTTAGCTTTCTGTAGCTGTTGTGACAGCCTTTAACGGAACAAATTCTCCCAGAGCCTCCACTATTTGCCATCACGAGTAACGTCGTCTAGCTGATGACAATTACTAAACGGAAGTTGAGAGCATCTTACCGGAAGTCGCTCACCGCTATGGCGCCCCCCACGGAGAAGTGAGGAAAATGGTGAATAATGCAGGTAAAATACATCGTGGAGCAGAGAGCAGACTGACAACACGCTGACAGACAGGACAGACCAGGTTACTTTTCGGTTACTTTTGATAGTAAACATATTAAACAAAGGCTCACCTTTCATATTTGAACATTTTTAAAAAGAAATGTAAACAATAAATACCGTTTTGTGGGTTTTTTATGTGTCTGTCACCTCGCTGTAGAGCATCAATTAAAGCTGCTCGTGAACCAATCATCTCTTCCTTCTAGTTCAGTTATAGCATTAAATAAACATGAAAGAAGATAAGAAGGGATGTTGTTTTATTTGCGGAAAGACTTTAGTACACTCCGTTTCTCAAATTTAAATCCTCCCATGTTAATCTCCCATCTCTTCTGACTGAGTTGTCGGACAAAATGGCGGATGGCGAAGTATGATTGGTCAGATCACCTGTCAATCAAGCTCCCTGCGAACGGTCAATTGCGCGCTGCGCGTGCGCTACAAATCAGTACGTAAGCAGCGTTTCCCCCTATTTTCTCAACTGTGTTTGAATAAAATATAAATAAAAGTATTTGTACAGCTCTCTAAATTAAATAACCAAAGATATGAGGACATTAGACGTTATAGCCTAAGCCTACTCACCACTAAACTGGATGACTCGACAAGGCCAACGCTGCAGCTCGCCTGACGAAGTTTTCTTCCAGTAAACATATGCTTCCTCTTCTTTGTTCCACTTGTGAATGGCCGCGGGGTGTAGTTTTGACATATTTTTGTGTTTTATTTGAGAAAGTTCACATATATGAACTGTGTTGTCTGTGAAAAAATCTACCAAAACGTATTTTATGTCCATCCTGACCTGAACTAATGAAGACACTGACTGACGTCAGTTCGCTCATCAAGGAACAGCTGCTCCAGAGGAGCTGCTCTCAAGACTCGTTGTCAGGGCAACGATCGCGCGAAGAAGATCTAGACACGCGCGTGCTAATTATCTATGAGGGTGAAATGTCCAACAGGCGAAAAAAATACAAATCTTTTTTAGAAGATGACTATATTCCAAAAAAAAAAAAAAAATCCCAGAAGAAACAAGTACAAAATATTTCTGGAAGATGATGAAGAAGAACCCCACAGGAGCACAAGTGTACGGAGGAATAGCAGGGAAGGTGATGTTGCAAGCCTGTCACCTCAGGTAAAATAAATCAAGTTCAATTAAATAAATACATCTCTCAGCCAACATAACCTCTAATTCAGTTCCGTTAATATTATTTAACAGTATTTTTAATTATTATTCATTATAATAATAATACACATTTTGCAATACATGGAGACATTACACAACTGGCTTAAGGTAATTTGTTTTTTACTTTAGACACACAGAGAACCGAGTTGATGCTGACTCTGAAGACGACACACAACTGCTCTGCAGAGAAGAGGCAGCTAGGCAACTCACTGAGGTATTACAAAATATTTAGTTTGCTCTTGATTTTACATATATTCCTTTATTATTTTAATCATATTTATTTCATTTTGATTGTATGCTAACCATGCAGTCAATCAATTGGTAGCACATTACAATAAGGTTTTATTAGTTAACATGAACTAAGAATGAGCAATATACTTCTACAGCATGCATTGATCTTAGTTAAAGTTAATTTCAACATTTACTAATACATTATTAAAATCAAATGTTGTATTTATTACCATTAGTTAATACACTGAACAAACAATTAACCGCTATATTTGTATTAACTAATAAACAAATGTATTGCTCATGGTTAGTTAACAAATGAGATCTTACTGTAAAGTGTTACCAATCCTTTTACAGTTTACCATTTTATTTTATTTTTTTTGTAAACCTGACGGTCATTTACATTTTTCTTCAGCCAGATGACATATCAGGTGGTGATATAGAAGATGAAGAGCAAAACACACAATGGTTGAGGAATGAAGAGGTACATTTTGTAGGGTATAGTCTAATAAAGGACATGTTTGCTTGTTATGCAAATGTAATATAATGTACATATAGCCAACTGATATATATATCCTTTATTAATATGTATTTACACTAATACAGATGAATAAAAAGTTGAAAAAAAATTCTGTTACCGAAATAATACCATGGAAGATAACATTTAATTTGGGAAAACCGATTGCGCCAACTATTCAAATTTAACAACTAATATGTATATGATATTATTACTTTAAATTGATTTAATTTAAATATAAATAAAGCAATCAATTAATCATAAAATAACACTTAAGTTCAATTCTCCGGATCAATTGAGTTCACACATAACTATTTTTCTAGCCTACTTAGTGCAATGAACTTAATATTTAAGTGATATTAACTTGTTTCATTTAGTATATTTGACTATTTTACAGTGCATCGCTGTATTTCAATTCACAGTACATTTGATTTTACAGTAAACCACTGGCAGCACTGTTTTTTGAAAGTTGTGCATGAGTAATGTGGACAAATGGAATGTAAAATGACTTTAAATTACCATACATACATTTATTTCCTTCTCATTTTTCATCTCTAGCAAAGCAGTTCCAATCTTGAGGATGGAAATATCAGAACCACCACTTGTATCATTGATGGAGACCAGCCTTTGTATCCTGGAGCCAAACTTTCAAAAGGTGAAAGTCTGACTGCACTTCTGGGCTACATGCTACGCCACCATGTGATCAAGGCAGGTAGTCAAGAGTTACTGCATCTGCTGCAGATGCTTTTCCCTGAAAATAGTTTACCCTATTTAAGGTCTCTATTAATAGTTTAATAGAGACCTTAGTTTCAGTAGTCATGTCAAAGCAATAACTAAATCAGCATACTATCATCTGAAAAATATTGCAAGAATTAGATACTTTGTTTCCAGACAAGACTTAGAGAAACTTGTGCATGCTTTCATCACCAGCAGGGTGGATTATTGTAATGGACTCTTCACTGGCCTTCCCAAAAAGACCATAAGACAGTTGCAGCTCATACAGAACGCTGCCGCCAGGATTCTGAGCAGAACCAGAAAATATGATCACCAGTCCTCAGGTCTTTACACTGGCTCCCAGTTAAATTTAGGATTGATTTTAAAGTATTATTACTGGTATATAAATCATTCAATGGCCTAGGACCTCAATACATTGCAGATATGCTCACTGAATATAAACCCAACAGATCACTCAGATCATTAGGATCATATCAGCTAGAAATACCAAGGGTTCACTCTAAACATGGCGAGTCCGCTTTTAGCTATTATGCCAGCCGCAGCTGGAACCAGCTTCCAGAAGAGATCAGATGCGCTCCTACAGTAGTCACATTCAAATCCAGACTCAAAACACTTCTGTTTAGCTATGCATTTACTGAATGAGCACTGTGTCACTGTTCGTCCGACTGTTTGTACTGTACTGTATTTTATTTTATTTTTCTAAACTGTTTTAATTATTCTTATTTCTTTTCTTATTTTAATTTCTTCTATGTAAAGCACTTTGAATTGCCATTGTGTATGAAATGTGCTATATAAATAAACTTGCCTTGCCTTGCCTTGCCTATGAAACAAAGTCTTTTCAACCACACAGTATCATATTTTTGTGGTCAACCTTCTTTGGAAAAAAGGGGGCGGGGCTGTGTAAGTTCTTACAGCTTCACAAACGGTCTTTTCAACAACATTGTTATTTGGGTTACAAATATTCATATTGTCACGGAGGTACTGGGATAAATGTTTATAGTTTGGATATAAAAATTGAAGTGATCAAAATAGAGTAAATCACATTTTGAAAATAACATGATCCTTCATATTGTATCAATTACAACCTACACCACCAGGTGGTGACAAGTGACTGTTAAAAATGTGTTTAGACTAAAATAAACAGTAGGCTAACACTTTATTTCAATAGTCCACTTTAGACATTCTACCAACTATACTAGCAGCAACTAACATTTTATAGAAATAGAATCAGCCGTTCGAATTATTTCAGATAATTCTTTTATTAGAACTACATGTTTAGGTAGCAACGTGTTTAAAAAAAAAATATGTCAATCGGTTTCATATTTTTTATTGTCTAAAAAAATGTCTATGGTAACATCCTCTAAACAAAAAGTTTTATAAAATGATAAACTTCACATTTTAACTGTTGTTAAGAAAAGGATGAATCAATATTATATATATCCTGAATACATTATTATCCAAATTATTTTTAGTGCACGTTGGATTCCCTTTCCCTTAAAACTAGATTCACCTTTAAATGTGTTTAATAGTCCTAGATTTTCAAAGCACTAAACTGAGGTAGCTCTGCATGAACACGCGAATTTATAAATGAACCACTCGTTTTAAAGCCGTCCTGGTAAACTGACATCTCTTATGACATCCGCTTCAAACATTGGCAATGCTGACGTTGAAGAATAAGAGGAACTGAGGTATATCAGAAAACTAAGCGACAGAAACTTTCATTGAGAAAAAAATGATATTCAGTTTTCCACCACACTTACCTACTACTATGTATTGCATGCTTTTTTGGTTGTTGTTTTTTGAGTCAGTGGACATAAAAAAAAGTTTATTATACTGGCAAACATTTATTGTTTTGTTCAACCTCTTTCTTGGCAGTTACTTTTATCACCTCATTCATCACCAACATTTAAATATTTCACCAAGAAATACAAAGCCGAATAAAAGTCCTGTTTACACGCAAACAATGGTTTTATAAATGCACTTCTGTGATTTCAGCGTGTGAAGAGGACTTTTATTTTGGTCTGTGTGTATGACGTCATAAGGCTGCGCTGCATCTGTTGTGATTCGGCTGAAGAAGAAAGGCTTGTGTGCAAACTATTCACGCAATTTCATAGTTTTAACAAGAACGGTTAAATGAATGTTTGGTTATTGAATGTAACAATTTAATGCTTTATCTAACTTTTACTAATCAGCTTCTAATGTTAGTTTTTAGTGTTTAACTCTCTCTCTCTCTCTCTCTCTCTCTCTCTCTCTCTCTCTCTCTCTCTCTCTCACACCAGTGAACTGAACTACTGAACTAGATTGAGACGCACTCAAGAGATTTAGTTTTGATTAATTTAATTAAGATTAATTAAGTTTAGATTTGTTAATTATTCTCATCTTAAATAGGAACGAAGTGTTCATAAACAGGAAACACTTCTGGTGAAGCAACTGAGATCCACGTGACACTCTTATTATAAAGATGGAGTGAGTATTATAAAGAGGAGAGTGAAGACATGAAGATGGCTTTTATAAAAGAGGAGAGTGAAGACATGAAGATGGCGTTTATTAAAGAGGAGAGTGAAGACATGAAGATGGCATTTATTAAAGAGGAGAGTGAAGACATGAAGATGGCGTTTATTAAAGAGGAGAGTGAAGACATGAAGATGATGGCGTTTATTAAAGAGGAGAGTGAAGACTTGAAGATGATGGCGTTTATTAAAGAGGAGAGTGAAGACATGAAGATGATGGCGTTTATTAAAGAGGAGAGTGAAGACATGAAGATGGCGTTTATTAAAGAGGAGAGTGAAGACATGAAGATGATGGCCAGTCCCTCCAGGATTTCACGATTTTTTTGTGTGATTTTTGCGATCAAAATGACTGATTTTGTGGTGGTAATTTCCAGAAATTTGTGAAAAAATTTGCGATTTTTATATTTTATAATTAGGACATCACATTTACCATAAAAGTATTATGTCAGATGCACAATAGTCATACATGACACAAATCACAAACAAAATGCATAAAGCTTGTTTATTTTGGTCTAATCAAATTCTCATCAAATTAACTTTTAAAACAACCTATGGGCCCAACCAGGAACATCCAAGAAATGATTTAAATAATCAAGTAAACACTCAGTAATGAAATAAGAACAAAGGAACAAATAACAAAAAGAAACAAAACAGGACAAATAAATACAAGGATACAGTTACAAACAGAGGATAATTTACGTTTTTTTTTTTAAATTGTGCTGTAGCTATTGTTGTTGCTTGATTAACATTAACAACACTGACAAAGGCAGGTAAATTAGGTTACTGTCACTTTAAGACCTACTACAGTAATGACAAACGTCCCAATCAGTACTTATAGTTTTACGTAAATACTCGCCAAGATTAATATTTTGAAGTAATTGTTGCTATGTGTATTTGTTCAAGCGCTATAAAGAGAATTTACGCTGACAGGCGGTGACACGCAGTCAGTCACACACACACACACACACACACGCACGCACACACACACACACACACACACGCACACGCACGCACACACACACTGCAGTCAGGCAGTCACTCGGTCAACACAAAACAATTTACCCCCACTCTCGTGCATGCTCTCGTGCAATATATCAGGATATTGCTTAGCCCGCTCCTTGGCGCTTATGTGAGAGGGCAGGTGAGACTAATTTTCTTTCGCCATGTTTCTGACAGACCGCTCACAGACATCACGCGTGCGCAACATCTGTATCCACGTAAAATGCATTGAAACTTTAATTAAACTAGAGATATTTCAATTGGGTGATTATAATTTAATGTTTTGTGAGGTCTTTTTCATTTTTGTGATTATTTTGCGGTTAAATTAGGAATTATGCAGGATCGCAAAAAAATGCGACAATTTGTTGATTTTGCGTTGTATTCAGCGATCGCGGAATCGCGAAAAACTGGAGGGACTGGATGGCGTTTATTAAAGAGGAGAGTGAAGACTTGAAGATTGAAGAAACATTCAGTGTGAAACAAGAAGAAACTGAGGAACAAACAGGTCAGTTTCATTCTCAAAGCTGATCTCAGTCATTTGATCCTTATTAAAATGTCCAGCTCTACAGAAGTGAGTGATATATTTTTGAAGTGGGTCTAAATTAAAGTTAAAGTGGTTTTATTTGACATGGTGCGGGTTGCCTCATGTGGACAGACATGTTGAGATCACATGACTAGACAAATGTATTTTTCATAATTTTTTTTTAGATAAAATTATATTACTCATAAAAAATATATATACTTAAAAAAACTGATTTGGGTCAATGACGTATAAGGATTTTTGACAGGCCATTTAAAAAAAAAAATACCTGTTGCAATTGTTCAAACATTAAAGGTACA
Source organism: Squalius cephalus (assembly GCA_022829025.1). NCBI lineage: Eukaryota > Metazoa > Chordata > Actinopteri > Cypriniformes > Leuciscidae > Squalius > Squalius cephalus. The sequence goes on from CM040794.1 coordinate 6,252,562, forward strand.
ATATGTAACTTATTTGCTTTAAAAATAGCAAAAATCACTATATGTTATATATTTCTTTTAGTTGTGTACTTACATTATCCCGACTGTTTCCAACAACTTTCAAACCAGGAGAAATTTGTAATTTAATTCGAAGACACGGACCGTTTCTTTATTTCCGTTTTGTCGCCGTCATTGGCGTCATATCCACGTTTTCACTGGTTTCCGCTCGTACTGCCATGGCAAACAGAGCCCTCTAATAGTAACCAAGGCGACAGACGTGGACAACTGTGTAGTTCGCAATGTCTATTTGCACGCTGTTGTTGTTTCGTTCAAACATTATGGACCATGGCAAGCAGACTTTGGATAAAAAAGGAGAACTAAAACGAGAATCAATATCAGCGCGGTGTTTTCGAGATGCCGAGAGCTCCCATAGACAGTATATAAACGAGAGCTCCACGTCCGAGACTTCGACCGCTCCTACATGTACTTTATTAAACGGGTGAGCACATTTACATAAAACTAATCAATGTTATATAGTTCAACAATGGAAAAATGTCAGAATATGATCTGTATGTTATTCTAATGTTGATCTAGCTTACTGCTAGTCTCATACAGACAAACTAACACATACATTTCAACACATTTAAATGCAGTTTAGTGTGATAGTGTAATGTTAGACCAAGTGAAACAGCGCTGCGTTACCTCACGAGTTTAATTTGTCTAATAAACTGACCTGTGAGTTGTAATTCTGCACTTGCGTGTAGTTCGGTAGAATGAAATGTCCATATTCCTTTTATATCCGCGGGACTCGCTGATAGCTGTCTCTTAGCAATCCCGAGTCGACCTGCTTCATATCACAGTCATGATAAAAACATCGATGTATTCAGTCATCCATAACCATTATTAGATCGGTCGGTTTGACGTTGACAACAAGATCCATAATTCTTAGCAAATGTTGCGTCATCAAACGACGCCTTTGTTATTGTAAAGAGGTTAGCGACCCCTAGCGGCGAAAAAAAATCACATACTGTACGTTTAAGGATGTTGTGTACACATAAATTTATATAAAAATTTTAATAGTGATTTTAGTTTTTCTTCATCTAGATGAATTGGCCATAGCCTTAAAAAATCTTAAAATTAATTAATTTCCTTAACATGTTTAACAGTTCTTTTTTCTAAGTTCTTAGTAATTAAAGTGTTTAGAAACAAAGTATTTGCATTTCTTTTGAGTTTTTGTAAATTATGATCAAATTTTTTTCCCTATAATTTTAGAGTTGCCGCCTTAAATCTAGTTAACAGACTTATTTTCCTGTAAATCACATAAAACTGATTAACATGTTTTAAAAATATCATTCACTTAAGCATACTGTATCAGTGATTCATATTTCAGCCACAGAAATAAGATATTTATTTTAAATTCAGTACAGTGATTGCTTTTATTGGTCGCACCACATGATGAGTGGTCGCTACATAAACCGGCTGAAATTACAAAGAGGGCAGAAAATAAATTTGAATAAATTTAGAGTAATTTCAAAGACGTTTTTAAAACAGAAGTTAGACAGTCGCTTTAAATAACAAAAAAAAATACAAATAACTAAAGGTTTTTTAAAAGTTAAAGTGAGCACATACATGGGAGAGGTACTACAAATAGGCTACAGTATTTATTTATGCATTTAAACCCGTTTTTACCTGAAAAAATGCAATCGGACAGACAATGTAGGCGTCACGTCTTTGACCCATTTATTTACAAACTGTGTAAAATTTGTGATTTTTATTTCTAATGTTGGTTAATGCTGGATTTTTCTGCAGGTTTGGATTCATACAAAATAATTGTTTTGTTTAAGCTACACTGTAAAAGATTGTGCTAGGGCTGGGCGATAAAACGCTAACGATAATTATCGCAATTATTTTTTCTCGATATGGCCGAAGCAGGCACGAAACCTAAACCTAAGAAGGCAAAGGTTTTATCGGAGGAGACAAAGAAAAGAAAAAGGGAGAGTGACAAAATAAAAGGGCGGACGAGGATCAATATTGGTCCAGCGTTCGCTCGCTGGCGCGAACTTAAGGAGGAGGAGGGCTGCCCGACCGATGCTGACTTGGCCATCATGCTGCTGGACTAGTAAGTATATTGCTTGCATACTATCTCTAGTTTTTCGAACTTGCTGTCTGCCTAGCTATGTTACGGAAGCTGTCTGGTCCTCCATTTATCTTCATGAATCAAGTAATGCTAGTAGAGGAGCGAATTATCAATCTGTTAGCTAGTAAACGCTAACATGCTAGTTTATTTGGCATTGCAATCGATGACATGCAAATCGCAAATGTTTGAGCTAAAATGTTTAGCCTACTAAACATGTAGAAAGTATGAAAGGAGGAAGATTAGTAATATTATCATTGTGTTCATAGCTTTTGAGTTGGTGTATGTATACTTGATTGTGTTGTTTCAGATGATTGTTAGTCTTGTCTCTATTTTTATCTGAGGATGAATTCCCACCCTCATGTTGTTCTTGTGCAATACTTCTGAGTGGTTAGATTCTACAAACATGTAGGGTTGTTGTGTTCAGTGCATGATGACTACCTCACCAAAAGTCTAACTCAAAAGTGTTGCTTGTTCTGAATAATCAGCAAAGTAATTCCCCTGTTATGTGATTTTTGGCTTATCGCATTCCTGCTTATCACTAGCACCTTGGCTAAACCGCTGAGTGTAACCACACAGACATGTGTCTTGTAGAATGTCAATTCATATACATTCAGAATGTTTTGCCATAGTCAAGCCACCAGCTCACTTCTGCTAGGACAAGCACCTAGGTTTGTAAATCATTATCTGATTTAGCATGTAAACTTCATCCATCTTCAAGTCACAATAGTCACAATATTATAATGTGTATGTGTTGTTCCAGTGAAACTGAATTAGACAAATTCGTTCTCTGTTATTCCCCTATAGCTTTCAAAACCAGGTAGCAACATCTACTCCCCACAAAGTACCCTGCAAACCTCCACAGCCTGTGGTCTCGAGTATTACAGAGGAGTCAGACCATGACAGGTATTGCTTGTTTTCCTGGGCCAGCATATTTTTGTGGATCCTTTTAATTTTTTTCTCATTTTCTATTATCTATTTTGATTCAGGGGTGGATTTCCCATTGAAGGAGTACAAATACTGGAAGAAGAGGTTGGCTCTATATTAGAGACCAGGTGAGGTTTTATAGCAGATTTGTTGTTTGCTTGAACTAATGTGGACTGAATGCACAATTTCTTTTTTCCACTGTCTATACTATTATTGTCTACCTCTATTTTACTCTGTCTGCAGCATGCAATCTCTGGATCTTGTAGAGGAAGAAGGGCAGCATGACTCTCCGGATGAGGATGCAGCAAATGACCCCAGGAACAGCATGTAAGTCTGTCTAATGACTCGGGTTTTCACTTTGTGTTATTGATATATCTTTCCCGCTTATGCTTATGTGTGTTTGTGTACAGTATTGAAATGGATGAGAGCTGGACATACCCAAGATTCTGTGAGGATGGGGACAGCTCTGATTAGGAACATATTCCTTTTCTTCAACTACGGTATGTTATATTCACTAGCTTCATTTCATGCACAATCAGTATATTTTAGGGTTGTACTTGTTGTAGTAGTTCGTTTTCCAAAAATCTAATACCTATTCATATTTTGCCTTATTATGCAGAGTTGGTGGTGCAGCTTCAAAGGTCGGGAATATTGAGCAGCTTCCAGAAATATCCATGGACGAGACCGTGCTTGATGTAGCTGTTCCCAACCCCACCGACCACCAGATGACCATTTGAATGTTGACAGTGACGATGACCTGGGGCCCGTTCTTCGTACGTCGCTAACTCAGTTAGCTGGATTTGATTGTTGACGATTTGGCATGATCTTGGATTGTTTGGTTCTTCGAAGCTCATCCTGGACTTGCTGTCATAGCAACAGGAGCGCAAGCTCAAACCTGCTCGGGAGCAGCTTATTTCATGTTAACAGGATTAGACTGCGGCTTCTAAGCGGAGCTGATGCGGGAAGTCCAGCGCAGCTCAATCTCGTGAGATTATCGTTTGCATGATTAATTTGTTGGAAACGCACATTTATTTTTGACTTGTCGGAGTCGGGCTTTACTGCACAAACTGTTTGCATTGCCCTAAGATTATTTGCGAGTGGCTCTTTCCTTTACACTATTAGAGATGCGGAGAACTTGACGGAAAGTGCTGTCTGTCGTGTCATTTGGAGTTTACCTGGCGCTTTTAGGTTTAAAAAACAGTTTTAGGGTTTTGTGTGGCATTTCCAAGCCACTGAAGCCAATGTTGTAAAGCAGGGTTTTTTTTAGGCTATCATAATTTTTTATGAAGATCATGCAATCATGACCATGCCGATTACAGTATATGTCACTCAGGCTTCACTAACGTGATTGGTAGACTATAGGCTACCATAGACTGCCATCAAGGCCTCAATGAAGGGGATTATGTGAACAGAAAGGGGGTTCACAATGTAAATGTGCAGCCCAGTTACTATTGTGATTCTTAATATTCCAGATTAATGACTAATGACTTAATGACAGCAGTTGACTAAAATCTTCCATATCACAAATGTGAAAGCAAAATGGCCAGGATCTGTGCATGACTTAAGCATTTTCAGACGTTCACATTTATGCACATTATTTGAAAGTGGTAAGGAAAGTTCCACAATTAAATATCAAGCTCACTGTATTACACACACTTATGCTGATCCTAACAGAACTGCATTTGTTCATAGGTGATTATGACATGTTCCTGCAGACAGGTGTTTTATGACCCCATTCCCTGACCCAAACCAGTTACAATGCAGCACCAGGACAAGGGCACACAATGAAATGAACTTTGGCTAACTAAAGGGAAGATTTCAGTGTCTGAAAAGTCTGAGGGTTGCACACCTGACAGGGCCTGTGACATTGTTGCATGTGCCATATTATACAACATTGCCAAAAAAAGAAAAGAAAAACACTTTTCATTAAATGTTTAATAAAAGACAAATATGCTTAGTTCCTTGAGTTTTATTTCAGTTGTTCTTTGTAAAGAAAAGCCAGTGGTCAGGTGCCTGCAACAAGAGATATTAGACACATGCCTCATGCAACAAATAAAAAGGAAAAGTTGGCTATACACTGTCCACCTGTAGGCCTATGTCTCCTCTGTGTGTGCAGACTCTTCTGTAGGCCTTTCTGGAGATGTGGAATCCTGCAACTTATAGTGCAGCCATAAAGCATACAAGTATAAATGAAGTAAAGTTATTTATACCATGGTCTGTTTAAATACTCGATTCTGATTGGCTGGAAGGTGTGCAGTAAAACCGTTTATTGCACAGGTAGTTCCAGTCAGTTTGATTACAGTTCAAAATGAATCCGCTACATTGGTAACCATAGTAACACAGTTACACTTGCAAGCAGAGTGAGAGACGCATATGAAAACGTTTATTTAGGTAGGCTAAATGGATTATTTTTGCATATCGTTTAATTTGTATAGTGAATATGGCAATTTTGAGAAATGGGCCCAGGCACAAGACGAAATAGAAGACTTGGAGAAGACGTTGAATGACAAAAAGCGGCACAAAGAATGAACAATAAATAAATGACAATGATTAGTTCAAATAAAGATTGCCTTGTCACTGTCAGTGTTGCCTGTCATTCATAAATAATTTGAAATAAATCCATTAAAGAATCATTAAGTTCGCTATATGCTTAAGCAACGAGGGGACAGTAGACTTTAAAGAAGAGACGCACACAGGTAACTCGTGCACGCATCTCTCTCTCTCTCTCTCTCTCTCTCTCTCTCTCTCTCTCTCTCTCTCTCTCTGTACGCATGTGCGGGCGTTTGTTGAGTGGAGTGAGTGGTGTGGTGAGTGTGTGGTCTTTTTTTGTGCCCGCTGTGGCTTTAAAAATACTTTTTTCTCCCCCTTTTTTGTGTTTTTTGTTTGTTTTGTGAAATTAGCAGAGAAACCTAACTGAGCGCCTGCCTAAACCAGTCTTCGCACTGGGAAGCATGGCGACTCAAGGAGTTAATGTTCTCGATTCACTCACGCGGTGCCACGGTGTGAAGGTGGTGGCTGCGGGGAGTGTGGAAGAGTGTAGTGTAGCGGTCGGTGATGTAGTGGGTCATGAATGTGTGTTAGCGGCGTCCAAAATGAACAATTCAATAGACCTTTTACGCAAAAACCGGAAGTACGTCAACGAAGCGTAAACCCAGTTCCGGTAAGAGTTTTTTTGGCGGAGAAATGGCAGCTAGAGTGTTTTCGACGAGCCTGAGTTGTCTTCCGAAGTTCACCAGCGCCGATGTGGTGAAGAGTGTGGAGATGCATTCGTCCACTAAAGGGAACAAACTGGACAAGGGATATAAATTCTTCCACGAAGAGTTTATCCACAATTACCAAGGTAAGCTTTAGCTAGCTTTAGCTTTAGCCAAAGCCGTATCACCGCCACCGGTTATAACTCTGTTTACATTAACTGTAAATTAAGTGTTGTGAATTTGTAATATAAGGTATAACACATAGCAGTGAATATGTCGTGTGTATGTTTAAGTGAGACGGCATGAGATTAACATAACCAGTAGTTTGGTGAAGCTGTAACGTTAGTAGGTAAATGTGAAATGTTACTGACATTGTTTTGTAAAGTTGTGTATTTCTATGTGAGATAACATGTAATGTTTTCTTGTTGCATGCGGTTATAGTATCAAATATACTCCAGGGACAGGTAGTAGTGAGAGGTAGATGCTTCAGGTCAATGAGAAAGAGCGAGGAGCCTCACAAACTGGAGGTTTGACTATAGACAGAATGCCGGTTGGCAAAAGTTCAAAAAGTTGCCCGTTCTAGCGTGTTCACTCTTCTTGCTGCGGTTGCGGCACTTTCTTCACTTACTATTATTTACTGAAAGTAGGGTGACCAGACGTCCTCTTTTTCCCGGACATGTCCTCTTTTTTGATACCTATATAATAAAATAACATTGAACATACATGAAATGTAATCATATTTGCATTATGTACGCAGCTCTGCACGCCCATTACTCTCGATGAAATATCTCACAAACTCACTACACTCCTCTTTTTTACCAACTCAAATCTGGTCACCCTACTGAAAGTTATAGTTTCATGTTATTATGAACATTGATGTAGCAACATAAGTATGACTTCAGTGTAACCTATTTAATTTATTGTGTCTAGATATCGCTGGAGGCAGAAAGTGCCAACCTGAAGGCTTTCTGCTGCAGTTGTGCGGCTGGTAAAGGATTCTGCAATCACATAGTTGCCATCCTGTACCAGACCGCACACTATTCCCAGCTGGGTCTGCAGGCTGTTCCACCCCCCCTGGCCTGCACAAGTGGCTTACAAAGATGGCACAGACCAAGAACACAGGTGGGTTTGTGATAAACATGTCATTATGATTAAAGAACCGATGTGTATCTATAACAACAGTAGTGACTACAGACTGTAATTAGTTTTTTCTTTTACTTAAGGGAATCCATCCTGAACCGGTTAGTGAGCTGGTGGTGCAAAAGCCCAAAACAGTTGGCAAGGACGGTCTGAGGTCCACACTGTACAAGGCATATACAGGTGATTAATTTGTTTACTGTTTTGTTGCTTTGTGAGAGTAAGTTAAGTTTTTTTTTAAATGTTATGACTAACCAAATTATGGTTACCGCAGATAAAATGAATAAAATTTAAATGTAGTTAAGCACTCATGTCTAACTTTTCTTTTGTGTGACCAATAATCTTGTGTTTCTCTTTGCTCTCTTGTCTAGGACCACTGCCAGATCCATATATGATGGCATCTGGAAGCAAACTAAGCCAGGTGCAGCCCCAACCTCTCATGGCTGTTGTATTGGATGGGGTTTCTGAGATGGAGCTGACACCATCTAAATTTGGGTCTGTCCCTCGTGGATCTCCCATGTCCTATCACTGTCCACCCAAGAAGTCCAGTGACCTCCTCCTACACCACATGGCTCCAGAATTTCCATCCCTTCCTGTGATGCAGCACACTTTTCCCAGGTTGCATTTCGTTCCGACCTTGCATCAGTTAATGCATCTCCAGTCTCTTGAAGTGTCACCGCAGCTGTCCAGCGAGATATCAAAAGAAACTCAGCAGCAGTCCAAATGTCTTGCGTGGACACAGCTACGGCGACCAAGGCTGACTGCTAGTCGTTTTTGGGAAGCTTGTTGTAGTAGGGCGTGTCGTGCAGAGCTGGAGTCTGCAGCTATTCAGATGATCAGAGGCTCCACAAAGCAAACAGCTGCAATGAAGCGTGGTCTACTACTGGAGCCTGAAGTGCTGGCAAACTATGCTGAACTGTTGCGAGTTAATGTGTTACCAGCAGGATTCGTCATTCACCCTGAAGCACCACATCTCGGGGCCAGTCCAGACGGTCGGGTGTATGACCCTTCAGAGTCGCCTCCTTTTGGCCTGGTTGAGGTGAAGAGCAGCACAAAAACTGATCCGTCTCAGGTTGCTCACCTCAAGGTGCAGGAAGGCCACACCAGCCTGAGGCGTTCACATAAGTACTACTGGCAGGTTCAGGGCCAACTGGCAATCACAGGACTGACATGGTGTGACTTTGTTACCGATACCCAATCAACTTTAACTGTGGAAAGAATTTGGCGTGATGACTCATTCATAGCGGAAATGAAAGAGAAATTAGATGTATATTATTATGGCACATACATGAATGCATACCTTGAATTACACTAATCTTGTCTTTACCAATCAGTTTAGCGTTCTGTCTTACTGTTGATGATCTGTAATGTTATTTTTTATTGTAAATGTTTGTTATGAGTTGTTATTAATCAGTTGATGTTACACATACCAAAAAAATAAATGATGCACAATTTTGAACAAAATTGTTTTATTTGTTCATCTAATGTTTTAGTGAAATTAAAGTCACATTTCAACAGAAAAATATTAAGAATATAACAATTATATTTAATTTGATTTTTAAGAATATGTAGGAACACTAAATTATTTACACACTATTTACACATTATACATTATTTACATACAAAACATTAATTCACTCTTCAAAACAAAAAGGTCCTTGATAATTTGCCAAAACACAGCAGTTAAGCCAGATCTGATTCACACTGCCAATCAGTGTGAGCGGCACGGGAGAGTCCCAGATGTGAAAGGACTTTACCCTACCGATCACTCTTTCCACTATAATTCGGAGGCGGGCAATGGCTTGGGTTTGTTCCGTTTCCTCCTTGCTGAATTGAGCTGAACGCTTAAAAGGTGGAATGATGAGCTTAGCACTGACGTCAGCAAGGAGGTCTTGAATGAGGAACCCTTTGTCCGCCATGACATCGTCTCCTGGCTCCAGCAAGGGAAGGACTCCACTGATCCTGGTGATCTCCTTATCTGAGATGCACCCAGTGTACAGGGGTGAGATGAATGTCACCAAACCATTGGGAGCAACTCCAATTAGCCCTTTCAATGTCGTCCTGTTCTTGTAGTTTGAAAATGTTTCTGACTGTAAGGTCAGGGATGAGGCTGTCTCCAGGGCAATTTCTGTGCAGTCCAGTACCACTCTGACATTGGGACAGTACCTCTGGAATTTAAGGGGCATAGTGGACTTAACCTTTTCCCTGCTTATCCAGATGGGAAGTGAGCTCAGCATCATAAAAAGATAATTGGCCCAGGTGATGGTAACCCTGCTGACCCTGGCAATGCTCACATTAAACATGTCAGCAATGAGCTGCTCCTTCATGCCAACAGCAACCCGCATGGAGTACATCAAGAACTCATCTATTAATGGCATGATGCGTGGTGGGCTGGGATCTTCGCAGCCTTCCTCACCTGCCCTCTGTGCTTTGGTCCAGTACACCAGTCTAAGTGCAGATGGTGCAATCGACTCCCAAAAAATTGTAAAAACACTCTCAGATGGAAATTTGGTGTAAAAACGTATTTGGTCGTCCGACGAACAGTATCGGCTGAAGAGAGTAGGGGGTGGTAGACCAGTGTTTTGCAACTTGGCTTCTAAGTCATGGATGTAATCCAAAGCCTCATCCAGAGCACCTGTAAAGATAAAGAAATTAAAAACCAGTCTTAACATATTTATGCTACCTTTCAACACAACACAGTAATCATGTTTTAAAAAGTATTTTAAGTATTTAATTACAAATTACATTTAATTTATTTTTGTTAAGGAAAATACAAATGACAAAATACTCAAAAGTAATTAAATACATGTAATTAAAATAGGGGAGAGCGGGGCACAACCTAACACAGGGCCAGTTATAACACACTTGTTTTAAAATACTTCCACACATGCTAGTATGATAAAACTTAGTGTATTTACTAGCTGCCACAACAATAAATTGTTTCATTATTTAAAAAAAAATGACATTATTTTATATGAACACTTAATAATTGTATTTTATTGAGAAAATAGGCCTATTTTAAGATTTTTTTTATTATTATTAGATCAGATTACATTTTAAACTGTTATATGGTCGTGTTATAAAATCAAAAGTCAGTTGAATTTCGTGAACAGCTTATATTATAAACATTAATTTGTTCAGGTAGAAATGCATAACGGTACACATAGTTGACTAGCGTTAACTAAATACACTATGAACAATCTTACCTGCAGGTGGGTGTGTCACGTAGTCGTGATCCATCCTTACTGCCTTAGCCACCATGTCGCTATCTTCACAGCATAGCTGTTTAGACTGACGTTTGAAGGTTCTGTCATATACTGACTCCCTTCTCAAAGGAGCTGTAAAGTTGTTCCAAGGGAATAGGCTCGGGACGACACCACTCTTCAAGCGACGAACGACGCAGCCACCACTGTAATCATCCGGAGCGAAGTGCCGGCTGCAGACATAGGTGCTACCTGTTTTTACATTAAAACTATGCTCTTCCTCTCTTCGGATCGCCTGTATCCATTTGGGTTTCAGGTTTGGATCCACAGGAAAAGAATGAAATGAAAGGTAGGGCTGTTTTTGGTTGGAAGACGAACAGCCTGGAACACAACAGAAACTGCGACTCTTCGACTCTGCCATTTTTCGTATCTGCCGCTATGATAACAGGAAGTTCTAATACACTTCATTGACGTATTTCCGTTCGAAAAATGCGGAAGTGCGTAAAAGGTCTACTGTACTGTTCTTAAGTACAGTAGAGAAAGCGAATGAAGTCGCTGGAAAGGGAATAAACATACGTGGTTTATTTACTCCAGTACTACCTCTTTCTACTCCCGCTAAAAAAGTCACCATTTCAAATGTACCCCCCTTTATTAAAGATGAGATGTTGATGAAGGAATTGTCACGCTTTGGCAAATTGATTGCTCCTATAAAAAAGATCGCTATAGGATGTAAATCGGGGTTAGTGAAACATGTTGTGTCGTTCAGGCGTTTCACGTACATGATTCTGAACGGAAATAGAACTGATCTTGACGTTAATTTTAAATTTAAAGTGGATGATTTTGATTACACCGTTTTTGTAACTACAGACACGATGAGGTGTTTTGGTTGTGGAAAGTCTGGTCATTTGATCCGCGCGTGTCCGGAAAACAGCGCTCATCATAGTGGGCAGAATGATGGTGAAAAAGGTAACGCTGAGCAGAATGGAGACGGAGAAGTCGCCAGTACTTCCAATGCGCCGAACTCTAGTGGTCCAAAAATAGTGTCTGTAGAAAAAAATGTTGAATCTGAGTTAACTAGACTAAGCGTTGAAGTTGATGAAAGAAACGCAAACAAATCCAAAATTGTAACCTGTGAGAGTGTTGAAAGCAACAGTAGTGATTGTGGAGAAGCTCTTGGTAACACACAAACGAGGTTAAATCAGTTTTCTGATACTGAGTCACAAGTGGAGAGTGTAATTCAAAATGAGGATACATTAATGGATATGGATCAGGTTGTTTTTAAAACACCTCTGAAGAGGAAAAAAATTGGCAAGAGCATGGTTTTGAAACAGGCTAGAAAGAATCAAGAAGAGAATAAAGTGGACAATGAAAGCAGTGAGAGCGAATGCTCTGATTCCAGTGGCTCCGTTTGTTCTCAATCTAGTTGGTCATGTCTTGAATATGGTGTAGATGAGATAAAAAAATTCTTGAAAGTGACCAAAAATATGAGAGGAGTGAAAATTGATTATTTTCCAGATCTTAGAAGACTTCTGGAAAATATTAAGTGTTTAATGAGTGAAGGAAGATTTGCAGATAAAGAAGTATACCGTTTAAAAAAAATCGTAACAAAAATTCAACTCCAAATGAATGATGATGAAATGGTTTAGTATTTATGCCCTTATTGGATGTATTGCTCTCTGTGCTGTAGTTTCTTTTTCATTTTTTATGAGTGACATTCGCATTGCATCTTTAAATGTGAATGGGGCTAGAGATTGCAGAAAGAGAGCGCAGATATATGAAGTAGCGAAACAGAATAAAATTGATGTCCTGTTTTTACAGGAGACACATAGTGACGTGAACATTGCTGTTGAATGGGCTAAGGATTGGGGAGGTCTTCTTTTTCTGAGTCATAATACTTCACTCAGTGGAGGAGTTGCAGTTCTGTTTAATAAACATTTTTCTCCCTCATCTTGTTCAGTAGAGGAGATTGTAAAAGGTAGATTGTTAAAGATAAAAGCTCAATTTGAAGATCATGTTTTTGTTTTTATTTGTGTATATGCACCAACCTCACAGATAGAAAGAATGTTGTTTTTAGATCAATTGAATACAGTAATAGAAAAATGTGATAATGAAGAATTTTTGGTTGTGGGAGGAGATTTTAATTGTGTCGAAAGAAATATAGATAGGAATCATGTAGAACCACATATGGCTTCACGCCGAAAACTGATACAAATGATAGAAGGGAATGAGCTTGGTGATGTATGGAGAAATTTTAATCATGATGTTAAACAATACACATGGACGCATGCTCGCGAAAATGTGTTGTCAATGGCACGATTAGATAGATTTTATGTTTTCAAACATCATCTTAGTTTTTTTGTAAATGGCTCAATTCTTCCAGTAGGTTTCTCTGATCATAGTTTGGTTGTGTGTAGAATGATTGTTAGTTCTGTTAAATTAAGTAGTTCTTATTGCCATTTTAATGTGACATTGTTGTCAGATTTACAGTTTAAAGATGTTTTTAGTTTTTTTTGGGAGTCTTTTAGAGAACAAAAAGATCAATTTCCCTCTTTACAAGAATGGTGGGACATTGGGAAAGTAAATATTAGGCAACTATGTCAACAATATACTCTAAATGTCACGAGAGTTTTAACTCAGTCTATAAAGAAGTTAGAAGAGGAAATTATAGCGATTCAAGTTTTAATTCAAGAAACAGGAAATCAAGACCATTTAGATTCTCTTTTCATGAAAAAAATCAGCCTTGTCTGAATTCTATAAAAGAAAGGCACAAGGGGCATTGGTCAGATCACGTTTCCAGGATGTAGAGCAGATGGATGTTCCATCAAAGTTTTTTTTCGGATTAGAAAAAAAGAATGGTCAAAGACGGTATATTCAGAATTTAAGGTCTGAAGCTGGGGTTCTGTTATCAGACCCAGTTGAAATGAGAAAAAGAGCAGCAACATTTTATAAAAATCTTTATAGTTCTGATCATAGGATAGATCAAGATATTGATGGTTGTTTCTTTGAAGATCTGCCAAAACTATCAGAAAGTGCCAATGCAAAACTTAGTGAAGATATAAATTTAATTGAATTGTATGAAGCTCTCCAGAGTACGCAAAACGGGAAAGTTCCAGGGTTAGATGGGATTCCTTTTGAATTCTATAAAGCATACTGGAGCATTATAGGAGAAGACTTGCTTGCAGTTCTTAGTGATAGTTTGGTCTGTGGGTTGTTACCACTTAGTAGTCGGAGAGCAGTTCTTACACTCCTCCCAAAGAAAGGAGATTTGAGTGATATTAAAAATTGGAGACCTGTGTCTTTACTGTGCTCTGACTACAAAATTATGTCTAAGGTATTGGCGATTAGATTAGGGAAAGTTTTAGATGATATAATTAGTCCTGACCAATCCTATTGTGTACCTGGAAGATCTATATTTGATAACATTTTTTTAATCCGAGATTTGATGGATTTTTCAAAGATTTGTGGTGTTAATTTTGGCTTGATTTCCATTGATCAGGAAAAGGCATTTGACCGTGTAGAGCATGATTATTTATGGAAGACTCTAGATGCCTTTGGTTTTAATTTGGATTTTAAAGGCTATATTAAAGTATTATATAATGACATTGAGAGTATGTTGAAATTTAATGGTGGCTTGTGTTTTCCTTTTAAAGTTCAGCGTGGAGTGAGGCAAGGTTGTTCATTATCAGGTATGCTCTATACATTGGCAATAGAACCACTTTTGCAAAGATTGAGAAGGGTAATGAAAGGCCTCTCATTGATGAGATGTGAAAGTACTTTTGTTTTATCAGCTTATGCTGATGATGTTGTTGTAATTGTAAAAGAGCAAAATGATGTGAACCTTTTAATGAAAACTTTGGATGATTTTGAAATGGTATCAGCTGCAAAAGTGAACTGGTCAAAAAGCGAAGCTGTTTTGGTGGGAGAGTGGACAACAGTGCCCCCTAAACTCCCTGGTGGTCTGACATGGAAAAAAGATGGGTTAAAGTATTTGGGAGTTTATTTGGGGGACGAGTCTTTTCAATTAAAAAATTGGGAAGGGATGATTGAGAAAATAAAGGGCCGCTTGGATAAATGGAAGTGGATTAAGAAAATATTGTCCTATAGGGGTCGAACCCTTATTATTAATAACCTTGTTGCTTCATCTCTTTGGCATCGACTGACTTGTGTTGACCCACCACTACTCTTTCTTGCCAAGATACAATCGATGTTGATAGACTTCTTCTGGGATAAGATGCACTGGGTGATCCATAACATCTTGTACTTACCAAAGGAAGAAGGTGGACAAGGACTTGTGCATTTACAAAGTAGGACAGCAACATTTCGTGCACAGTTTATACAACGTTTCCTGACAGGCCCAGAGTCTGTAAGTTGGAGACCAGTGGCAAGTGCTATTTTAAAAAGGTATAACTTTGGACAAATCCTTATTTTTATTGGATCCAAAAACTTTAAATGTGGAGAAATTTCCAGCTTTTTATCGGAATCTTTTTAAAGTATGGAGTCTTTTTAAACTCCAAAGGATGAGCAATCCCACATCGTTGTATTGGCTTTTGGAAGAGCCTTTGCTTTATGGTGCAAGACTGGACATTACTAATGCATCTGTGTCACTGACAGAAGCCTTTGTAAAGGCTAAAGTGGTGACTCTTCGTCAATTAATGAGTCTGGCAGGACCAGATTTTATTGAAGTGGATGCGGTGGCTACACAATTACGGTTTAGATCCACTCGAGTGGTTGAGAAACTAATACGAAAGTTACAGACTATCCTTACAGTGGAAGAGACCGATTTACTCAAGAAACATTGTGAGGGAGAAATTACTCCCAATGATAAAGATTTTTTTCCAAAGTTGATGGTTTCACCTAATTTAGAGGAGGAAGGTGGATTTTTTTTGGAAGTAGAAAAAGTAGTGGTCATGGACTTTGAAGAAGTGAATGGCAAGAAATTGTACAAGTCATGTGTGAAATGTTTTAATAAAAAAGCATTAAATGGAAAAACTGATACACCTTGGCGAATTGTGTTAGGTTTGGATGATGTTTTTAAGCCAAATTGGAGAACTTTTTACAAGCCACCATTGAATAAGAAAATTGGAGATTTGCAGTGGAGGATTTTACATTGTATTATTGCTGTAAATGCCTTTATATCTGTGTTGAATCCTGATGTAGGTCATGAATGCCCATTTTGCTCACAAAGGGAGACTGTGTTTCATGTTTTTATGAGTTGTCATAGACTTAAACCTTTATTTGAAGTTTTACAAAATTTGTTTGAGTCTTTTGATGAAGAATTTTCAATGCAAGCTTTTATCTTTGGTGTTAAATATACAAAGAGACGACAGAGAGAGTGTCAGTTGTTAAATTTTGTTTTGGGCAAAAGTAAAATGGCAATATACATGAGTCGGAAAGATAAAATTGAACAAAATCAGGAATTTGATCTGGTGTCTATGTTTGGTGCCATGGTGAAGTCAAGAATTTTGATTGATTTTAGGTTTTATAAAGCTACTTCATGTCTTGCCATGTTTGAGGATGTTTGGTGTTATGGAGGGGCTTTGTGCTCTGTTGTAGATGACAATCTTTATTTTACTCAATTTATGTAATTTATTTTAAATAGTTTGTTTTTAATGTTTTAAAACACTTAATTTGTAATAAAGGTGTTTTCAAATTCTCTCTCTCTCTCTCTCTCTCTCTCTCTCTCTGTCTCTCTCTCTCTCGCTCTCTCTCTCTGTTCCTTCTCCTTCAGTAAGAGACGCACACAGGTAAGTCGTGCACGCATCTCTCTCTCTCTCTCTCTCTCTCTCTCTCTCTCAATTCAATTCAATTTTTCAATTCAAAATGAGCTTTATTAGCATGACTGTGTAACACAATGTTGCCAAAGCATCAACATATATAAATAATAAAACAAATAAAACATATATGTATAGATCATGTCATATGTAGCATAGTAAATATAAATAAATAGATAGATAAGCACAATCTATCCTAATAAATGAATAAATACAGTGGGTCTCTCTAGAGAATTAGCTGACTCTGGCGTTGTGATTAGCTAACACATATTTAGCCGCGAGTGCAGCTGTACTATCATCTTCTCCCAGTAAGAAGAACATTTTCTCAGTGTCACTCAGTTCAGAGAACGGTGGAATCAAGATTTCAAATCTGGGCAGAAAGGTTTCTCTTATACTGGAGTATTTAGAGCAGAAGAGCAGAAAGTGTTCCTCATCCTCGATGTGCTGTAGGTCACAGTGTCTACAGATCCTCTGCTCTCTCTCTGTCCATGTTAGTCTACGTCTTCCTCTCTCTATCTCTAGATCATGGTCACTTAATCTGTATTTGGAGAGGATTTGTCTTTCTTTAAAATGTTTAATAAATAGATAACTGGCCAATTTAGTGGTTCTATTGAGGGTCGAGTAACATTGGAGTTTATTCTGGAGGGCAAAATGTGCTTTTAGTGCTTCATCATGAGTGACTTTTAGATGTTTGTGGATTTGGTTAATGATAGGTTTGGGGTTGATGGGGAGTATAGTCTGATGGACGAGTTGGAGAGCGAGTGTGTTCAGAGTGTGTTCTCTCTCTCTCTCTCTCTCTCTCTCTCTGTTCCTTCTCCTTCAGTAAGAGACGCACACAGGTAAGTCGTGCACGCATCTCTCTCTCTCTCTCTCTCTCTCTCTCTCTCTCTCTCCCTCTCTCTCTCTCTCTCTCTCTGTCTCTCTCTCTCTCTCGCTCTCTCTCTGTTCCTTCTCCTTCAGTAAGAGACGCACACAGGTAAGTCGTGCACGCATCTCTCTCTCTCTCTCGCTCTCTCTCTCTCTCTCTCTCTGTTCCTTCTCTTTCAGTTCTCTGTCTTTCTCTTTTAATAATGAATTTAAATAAATGTGATAATTCATTCAAATAAAAGCAATCCGATGGCTCTACTTTATTTAAATGGACGGAGTGCTAGAACTAACGAGCCGTAACTTAAGAAAATAACCGTCATTTTTACATGTCTGTTAAAAAATTACACTGTAAACATCAGTTACAGCTTTAACTTGTTTTTAACTTGGCAAATAACCGGGATAATCCACGGCTAGCCATGCATTAAGAATTTTAATGCACTTCGTAGAGGCAACCACCCTCCGCATTAAAATCCTTTAATGCATGGCTAGCCGTGGATTATCCCTTACATATGCACTTGCAGGTAGGCTAGTTCCTCCATATGACAGTTATCTGAGAGGGTTTATTCACTGTCCAGTGCAATGGAAACAAATGGACATTACAAACTCTTATACTTTCTTTCCTTTGGAAAGATAGAAAATGTCCACTTACTGCACATATTTCAGCCACCACTTTCTTGGGAACAGATACAAGTGTTGGTGTATTATGTAAAAGTGCACAAAAGAAGAAAACACAATGTCATTACAATGAACTACACTCGGGAAAAATGAGATCAATAACTCATGGCAAAATATTTTTGCATTAACATAAGTTTATCAGTTTTCACTTTCACAAGTCAAAGCAATTCATCATTACTCAAGATTTAACAGTTGAAATGACTATACGGCCTTAATTTAATGCAGCAAAAAATATTTTACAGTGTAGGCTACTAAGATCTTTTCTCTTTTTTTTCTCAGCCTTTTTCTTGGTTGCTTTTATAAACAGACAACCATTTATTTAACAGTGCCTTTTATAAAAGAGACTATAATATAACTAAAAATTACCATTATGTAGAATATTTTTGTACTTCACTTTTATTTGTTCCCATGTTCTAGTGTGGTGACTCTGACATTACAATGAACAAAGTATTATGCAATTATTAAAATACAAAAATATAGGCTAATAAGTGATAAAAACATCTAACATGGCCACTTCTAACGGATTTAAATTGTCTGCTACTTTTTGCCAGCCCTCTCTCCTGCCTTTTGCAGACTTTGAGGTGTTCCCTGGCGTTTTGATTAAACACAGGGGTGCAAACACATGTATGGTCAAAAAAGAGAGAGGTAATCGAAGCCCTCGTCCCGCGGCAAATATCCAGATACTACATTGCCACCATCCCCAACCCACCCTATAGGCACATAGAGTCAAATGAAATTTAGAAAAACTATCTTGCACTTCTTCTTCTTGCTTTACTGCTACTTCCTGAAAACAATTTCACCTGATGATTTGAATAGCTCTTTTTGTAAAGAATTAATAATTCTAGGATGATTGGGGTAATTGTGTAGGGTAGGCCTAGTGAAGTGGGGGGAAAAAGGTGCCGGTACTCTCTTGCCTTACTCTCACCGCCTTCACCCAGGGCCGGATTAACAATTTCCTGTGCCCTGGACAACCAGACTCAAGACCCCCGTAGTTAGGGGTGTTCGGGGGCATGCTCCCCCGAGAAAATTTGGATTTCTCTGATCTACATATGTGCAATTTAGGACTTTTGAAGGCCAAAAAATTATAAGAAATAGGCTTAAAACCTTGTCATTAGATTATTTATCAATACCTGCTCTCTCCTCATCTTTATATTTATTTTCTCTCAGTCTTCTTATCCTGGACTATTTCTTCCCCTCCTAAAGCTGAACTTAGTCTTTTCATTTTCGTCTGTGTCAATGACGAAAGTAAACATAGGCTCAACAGATATATATACGTTTTATGAATCATTTTCTTAGACAAGTTAATTCACTCAAGGCTACCAGGAAAGCTGTAGCCTAAGTCAGTATTGCCATTAGGAACCTTCTGCAAGCTTTGGGATTTGAAAACGTCTGTTTTTAAATGTTAAAAGTAATTTTAAATAATACAAATTATATATAATGTCATATTCTGTGTTAATTTTGACCACGAACCACGCGCTGTCACTTTAATTCAGCGCGTGCAGCACAGCGAAAATAGACTCGGTGTGGAAACGATCGTTGGACTGCTGTATATGCACCGCTCCTGGAACGCATTGCCGGACCGCATCCGCGTGCAGTGCGAAAGTTCTAGTCTAACCTGTTAATATGGGTGCGGAAAAAAAATAAGCTCCGCATACGCATTGCAAACGGAGTATATTGCGTGACACTGACGCTTTTTCTGTCAGTGGTAGAGTACCGGCTACATGCGAGAAGTAGCGGTACGCAAGAAAACGTGCAGGTACGCTTTGGAGTAAAATGCAGAAGTGCCGGTACTGCGTACCGGTGAGTACCGCCCCACTTCGAGCACTGGGCCTAGTGCATCTGCATAGAAACTAATAAACAAAATACAAATATAAATACAATAAAACACAAATACACGAGAAATAAAGCAGTGCTTTATGTTTTTCAGGTAAATTAACTGTATTAAGTATTAATACAGTTTATCTTTTGACTAAACTTTGATTAACTTTGGTGACACAAACAGCTGCAGGTATATTGGGTGCTGTCCCTTTAAGACGAATGCGCGTATCTAATACCGGTAATGACACGCGTCCGTTTTATTTTGACTGCGTTTACAGGGAAACTCGTTGAGACGGACACTGGCTTATTTTTTCGTGCACATGTCTGTTCAAACACAAATAGATAAGAAAGAAAAGGGAATTCGGTGTTCACGAACTTCACGTGCTGTCTGCGACTGCGTGGCTCTGTGCGCCGACAGACCATCTACACTTGGATGTTAAACATAATATATATATCGCCTGATACAGCAAAGACAAAGTCGGCAGTATTGACGGCAAAATAGGCTACAGAATATTTCGTTCTGTAGGCCTATTGACGGGGCAATATTTTAAAATCGATAATTAGGTCTATTTTTTAAATTACAATTATATATGCATTTGTCAAAACCGAGAGACTTTCAAGCATCAAAATGTAATTTATTAATATGTATTTGCGCCTTCTATTTTGTCTGAAAAATAGGCGTCGGTTGCGGTTCTATTTCTAGCACGCGGTTTCGGCGTGGCTCGAGAAGTGTGTGTGTCACGCAGGCATTGTGCTCTAACACAAGCTCTAACCAGTTAACATGAGAGCCGACATAAAAACGGACACTCCACGCCACGCAGAGAGAAATGTGATGCAGTGGCAGATCCAGAGTGAGACAGAAAGTGTTCGCAGTGTTCTGATTCGCTTATTTCCTATTTACTTGTTGGTGGACGCAATCCAGAATTACTGTTGGTTAAATTATAATCAGACCATCTCAAACCCCCCCCCCCCCCTTCTAAAAAAAAAACTCTTCGGATCTGCACGATTCACACAAGTCACCCAAACTGACGTGAAAAAAGCGGGAGGCGCCGAAAAGCGCGCTGTTTGCACCCCTGTAAACATTAAAATTCCGAATAAACTTCGACTATTAGTCCCTGCTCTGCTGAGGAGAAAAACTGAGCGCGCTCTTTGGCCACGCTGAGCAGCCAATAGCAGCGTTGCTGATCAATGTTTCTACTATCGATACATATCCCCTTTTAACCAGCGCATGAACGCGCAATTATCTCAGATAACTCAATCCAGCGATACTAATCTTATCCGGCAAGTGTGTTCGAAGAACCCAATAAGCCAGATCATGATTAGCACGATGATATCATCTTGGATGTCTCATTTGATCTCGGATGTTTTAAGCAACATACGAAGAACGAGACCCTGGTTGGAAAGAAGGCCTGCATCGCCTACCTTGACAACCTGAAGATGGTTACCTCATTCCTTCAATTTCCTATGAAAGCATGCACCTTTTGTGACCCAATTACTGGGGTAAAATGCCCAGGAAGACCACCATTTCAGGTTGAAATGAAGCCTCGGGGAACTGCTGTTGTTTTGGAATGGGTAAGCAAAGACTATTTGCTTTTGTTGTGTGCATGTGCGTATGTGTGTACTACACTCAATCGTTGTGTGTTGGAGGAGGAGGATGAGGAGGAGTGACTGACTCTGGGGAGAAATCTGATTCTGACTTGAGTAGCATAGCAATTTCGGTCATCCAAATGCTCATTGCTTTATAGAGTTTCAAATAACAGTTTTGTGTTGAATAATAATATTTGTAGGTTATTTTGGTCTAGTGTAGTAGTGATTGAGTTAGTAAGTGTATTGCTTTTCTTGTGTGTTTTTTATTTTATTTTATTGTTGGTCTTTTACTTACTGATTGTGGCTGTGCCCCTTTGGACACGTGCTCTGGAAATGGAATTCACAGCCCCTTTTGAAGTATGGGATGCAAGGGGGGGACTTCATGCTATCCACAAACATCCTGTTATCCAGGAACAACTACAGGAAAGTGGCATTTCTCTTCAACTTCATGCAAATGGGGATGGTGGCAGAGTCTACCTTTTTCAAAATCCAGGATACCTACTGCATCGAACCAGTTGAGTTCTGGCAGAAAATCCGAGCCGACGTTCTGACCCGTTTACGTGTAAAGGACAAGGTGGTTATTCTTGGTAAGACATTGCTTTGATACCTTTGTATATAATTATATATTATATTGACATGTCTGTGGTTTGCTAATACTTATCAAGATCATGTTGTGATACCTTTTGTAATGTTTGGTCTTGTCTTTTCATTAGGTGATGGCAGAATGGATTCTCCAGGTAAGTGTGTGTGTGTCAGGGATGCAAACTACTCTCTTTTTTGATACCAAAATAGGTCACTTGTGTGATTTATGCAAATTCAAGTAAAAATGGGGGGGGGTTTAGTAGCCTGATCAGAACAAAAGCGCGTGTGTGTGTGTCTGTGTGAGGAAGACAGAAAGAAATATTATGATTCGCACAGTTGACATATTGACCACTATGCTCTACATTCTTTAGGCCACTGTGCACAGTATTGCACCTACACAACCATAGAGCAGGAATCTAGAGACATCGTGCACATTGTCTCTCTGGATAAGCGGGAAACAAACAGAAACTCTGTAATTATGGAGAAGGAGTGTTTCGTCCGAACAATGGACGCACTCTTGCCGGAGATCCATATATCGGAAGTGGTGACCGATGCCCACTCTCAAATTTCTGCTTTGCTGAGTAAGGAAATTGGCCGTAATGTTTGAATAGTGGATTATCACATGAATATATATATTTTTTTATTCTAAAGGCTTCTTTTTCCGCAGAACCAGATGGCAAATACAAGCAATGGGGTCTACATCATTCCCTAGATATTTGGCATGCAGCGAAGAATTTGGGGAAGAAACTGCGACGGGTAAGCAATGCTTTTTTGAGCGATTAGTGAGTTGTTAGTAACCGGATTTCAACCTTTTACATATCTTGCTGGAAAACAGCAGCATATTTATGGTTGGGTTTGTCTCACACTGGCCCATCCTGTTTTCAGGCTGGTGTGATGAAGGACCAGTCTGAAATTTTGCCATGGATCAAGGATATTGTAAACCATTTCTGGTATTGTGCTTAGCAAGCTTCTTCGGTAGAGGAATTTAAGGTATGTTTTTGGGAAGTGAATCGAGGCTATAAACAAAACCGTTGTTTTGCTGTGTGTACAGAAGGTGAGAGAGATCGCATTTCTATTTCTGGTTTCTATTCCTGCAGCTGAAGTGGCATGCTGTAATACACCACGTTCGCAACCAGCACACCTGGGCTACTGGATCGTATGAGCATGAACCATTGGGTGATGGTACCCAGGAAAAAACCTGGATAGAACAAGGTAATTCTAATTTATTTTCATGAGGAGTGTGTGTTGCTTTGAATGGACTTTAGTCCTTCTCACAATATGATGATGTGTAATTACAGGTTCAGCAGCTCACCAAGCATTACTAGCCATCGTCCTGGACAAGCGTTGGTTGAAGAATGTTAAGAAGTTCATCAACTTCAGGTATGTACATTACCTGTAGTGTACACTAATACCAGTGTCTTACAAGAAAGTTATCCTGAGTGGTGCTACTATAGCCTATTTCAATAACTAGATTAAAAAAAACAGTTTTTTGCAGATTATTATGTTTAGTAGCATGTTAGTTATTGTCAAAGCGAAATAACTCTGAATTGTTTGTTTGTTCTCCCACACTGCAGGACTACATCAGATCTGGAAAACTTCCAAAATCACATACTCATGTATGCAGGGAAACGATATCACTAAACTATCAGGAAACTGGACTACAATCCAGCAGTGTATCGCACGCGGACTCTACTTGCAGCAATAGACTACAACTGTCACAATCGCCGACTCCCTTCAAGAAACAGAGATGGACCCAAGATGTAAGTTTTTAGCATCTGCTGAGCTATTCTCTTTTGGAATCTTATACTGTATTTCTGACAGGTCTACAATTGGTACATTCTTTATAGTTACAGACGATACTACAACAAGCGGTCCAAATTCTGGAGTGTCTACACATTGAAGGTTTACTCCTACATTCCAGACCTGCAGAGGGCCATCGTTGCAAAGAGGCTGCAAAGTGGAGGTGGTCTTCCTAGGAAACAGACCCTCAGGCCAGATGATCCCAGGCGCTTAGGCCTTCTGGCTCCAGTACCGCCACCCCCAACAGCAGAGCTTGTTAGGGCACATGTTACTTGTGGTGAACGTGTTCCCCAAAGTTAATTGTGTGTGTGTGTGTGTGTGTGTGTGTGTGTGTAACGCACCATGCATATGTGTGTAAATACTTCAAAAGGTGTGAAAATAAAAGTTTGTCCTGTTTTGCAAAAACATCTGTATTTATTTTCAAACAAGTGAAAAAGATAAATAGAACAAACTATTTACAGCAAAATTCTAACTATTATTATTATTATTATCTACATGAGCCTGCGAACCCTGAAACCTGTATACTGTGCCCTTGGGTCTGGAAAAGTGTTTCTGATTCGCCAAACACAGCAGCTCAGGAATGGCGACTCTGTGGCCCTCCCCAAGGTTACCGTGCTGCCAGAGCACAAACTGGCGATAGGCTGAGTGTCTATTTTGCCTTTGCTCTACCCCTGGCTCCTGGTCATCTTCAATAGCAAATATGTCGTTCCAGGCTGCCCGAGCCAACCGTAACACCCCTTCGTCCAGTATATACAGGCGCCTATGGGCCATGTTACTGGTTTCTGGCGTTTGCCTGCAGCAGAGTCTCTCAAGGTCAGTGTTCATTTCCCTGCAGTTTGAACAGGTGCACCACTGGAGAACACCTCCATCAGGGACTCTCAGCTGTTCAGATTCCTCCAGCAAGGCCAACACATCAAACATCAAGCCAGGGAGTCTTGTCATGACCCTCTGGAGGAGTGCATCCCTTTGCTGAGGGTCCAACGCCTGGATTCTGGCCTGCATGTCCGCATCACGCTGATCCTGCAAACTCTGAATCCTCTGCTGGCTCTCAGGGTCCATGTCCTCTTGTATCCTCTCCCTCTCCCTCTACCCCCACCTCTTCCTGCCCCCCTCCCTCTGGCCCTGCCTCTCCCAGATGTACTATGTGGGGGCTCAAAATCAGATGAATCATAGGTAGAGGCATAGTCATGAACAACCGATTGCTGATAAAACAAGAGAGAAGTGTTCTGGTACAAGTGTAAACTTAGTATAGCCTAATGTTGGAGTAGTTTTTTATGGCGAAATTCCTTTAAAAAAAAAAAATTCTCAGAAGTAAGCCTATCGTTCCCTTGGCATTATAAGGTTTTATCTGCATTCTGACTGGTTTTGATATATTGATATTTAAAAATTTTGCATTCCATTTGACTGTGTAGAAAGAACATTTTTATTTTCTAAATAAAAAGTTCCAAAATGTATACAACCTAAAAAACAACATCACATCACAAAATAAGTGGTCACAGAATAAGAATATGTGAATAACTCAATTCTTACAAAAATGTCAAATAGAACCTTATAATTCCAAAGGGATGCTATGTCTAAACGGCGTGTACAAGTTTGGTAGAGGCTACCTTCTTTCAAGTAAATAATACATGATTAGACGGACAAAATCATCTTTTAGGCTGGCTGGCAGGCTGAAAGTCATGTTTGTTTATTTATTTTTCTGGTGAAAGTGTCTTGCCTCAGGCTATAATGCAAATCGATTTTGCAACTTTGCACATTCATCAATGGTAGCTTGATATTATAATATTGAGGAAATATATGGGTATTACCTACCACACAAACACTGAATTGAATTAGCATATCCATTCTGTAAAACAATAGCCAATTACAAGCCAACTATAATGACGCTGGCTTATAAACTTGAGCTACGCGATCTTTTGGCGTTTGAAAAAAAAATAAAACCCATGAAATTATATTCATATGACATGCTGAAATACATGCCACTGTACCTGGGATGAAGACATTTCACACACAACACAGGCAGTCTGCCCAAGACATGAGAACTCCTTCTGCAGAGTTCGGGGGTATCGGCTTGTCAACAAATGCACGTGTATCCCCTGTTGTAACCATGACAGATTTTACGACAGTAGTCGAAGACAATACTGTTTCCCAACTGTAGGGGGACCCCGAGAGCAAAAGTTACTTGGTGTTACTTTAAGCTAATACTACTGTCAACTCACTGTCAAATATGCGTTTCGAGACAAAACATGTAATATTAATATTGCAGCCTGCACTGCAAACTGTGCTGAAGATACGTGCCATCAAAGTCAGGCAACACAAACCTGTTTCAAGACTTGAAATAATATCCCCTATTTAGGGCTGGGACGGTTACCGCATTACCGCAATACCGCGGTCACGTGACGCCTACCGCGGGTCTGAGCTCTTCACCGTCATCACCGCAAAAAAATAAATAAACACTGGCCTTCACATGTGTTCACGTTGTGTCTAATGACATGGATTGTGTCTAATAACATTGTATCTCACATGGATTCAAGGTGTTCTAAACAAAACTTATCAAAAGATGGAGCAAATCCGACCTTTCACAAGATGGGGAGCGCAATGTTCCATGACACATAATAACATTCCATTCGTAGGCTATTCATCATAAGGGGTTACACTCTGTGGCGCGTTACGGCTGCGACGCAGCTACCGGAGCTGATCGCGCCCACTCTAACATTAGTCAATGCTTGTGTTTACACCAGCCACGACGCGGCGCGTTCTAGAAGCATCTCTCCGCGCCGCTTCGCTAAAGATAGGCGCCTAGTCTATTTTCGACGGACGCCGCGTCCAAGCCGCACCTTATAATAAAAATAAAAAAAGTCAATTTCAAAATAAACACCCTGTGCACTCCCAATTATATTGCAAATGTCTTATAGCCTATAATTTGAAGCCCCAAAAGCAGGACCTCAGCTTTTAATTGCACGTGCTTATTTAACACAATTCTCTCACGTGAAGACCGCGTTTGTCAACCCTCGTGGAGTCGCGGCAAGTGCACAGCACCAGAGAGTAATCTTGATGGCACTCGCAAGAAAATGGATAAGCACTCTACATAATCAAAATCACAAATATTACACCATTTAAACATTATTCAAATACATAGGCTACGGAGTTACTAAAACAATCTTTGTCAAAGAATACACTTGTTTGTTCACAGTTTGAACGTTCTTGTTTCCATTTAATTTCAAGATCTGAGGTGAATTATCCATTGTTGCTTTTACAGCTACAAAGCTGGAGCACTAAATGATATTCAGTCGCATTACACGCTTTTAACATTAAATAAAGCACATAAGGGTTGGCTTCCGGTTCGCGACCAAGATGGCTGCGTAATTTCAAAGCTCTCCGACGGTTTTCCTAAAAACAAACCTAAAACTTTTGAGATTTGACTATAAGTGAAATTTTACTAAATATGGAGGCTAGGGTTGCTACAAGGAGGAGAAAGACGAAGGGCACAGCACCTGTTACTGGGGACTTACAACAGGGCAGCCGAAGCTGCTCTCCGGCCCATGAGGTCGAGGGGCAAGAAATGGAGGAGGTTAGCTTGGAAAAGGTACTAGCCGAACTGAGAGATTTTAGACGCGACAACAAGCAACAGCTATCGGAGATACAACAAGACTTACACAAGACAAACGATAGGCTGGATGAAGCTGAGGGTCGAATTGAGGAGGTGGAAACAGCCATGCAGGCGGCTTCTTCGTTACTTACGCAACTCTTACAACGCCAGGACAATATGGAGGCTAAACTTATTGACCAAGAGGGTCGTGCACGCCGAGAAAACATAAGGATTTACGGTATTCCCGAGGGGGCTGAAGAAAATAATATTGAAGGTTTCATTGATACACTGCTTCGGGATTGCCTGGATTTCCCCCAGGACACGCAGATCAAAATTGAAAGAGTCCACAGAGCTCTTGGTCCTAAGCCCGCTGACGTGCGATCAAAGCCTCGCTCCATCATTGTCAAGTTTGCGAGTTACAAAGTCAAAGAAGAAGTTATACGTAGAGCCTGGCAGAAGGGACAAGTGCAATACAAAGATGACCGCTTTTATGTGGACCACGATTACCCACCAGCTATTATCAAGAAACGTGCGGAGTACAATCAAGCAAAGAAGGTGTTGAAGGAAAGGAAAATTAAGTTCCAAACTCCCTACCCTGCAAGACTACGCGTCTTCTATGGAGACGAGACCTGCCTGTACCAGACCCCGGCGGAGGCAACGTCAGACATGGCATCACGGGGGCTCCCAGTCAAAGTTATCCATCCCTCAGTCAGCTCATACCAGCGGGAAATACGACGGCTTTCGTTTTGGCAAGTGGCTGGAGACCAGGATACAGTTACACCGAGAGGCATGCGCTCCCAGGAGGATGACGAGCCTCGGCAGAGGTTTAAAGAAAAGCTGCAGGAATTCAGACGTCTACCCCCAACTGCAGATAAGTGATTCCCAACAGAACGCATTTAGACTACTGCTTGTTCGAATAAGCTAACAGAAGTTGTCCTTTTAGTTCTAGCTATGCCTTCGTTCTACTCCTAACTAATTGTAAACTAAAATGTCGGAGCATACGAACATTTTGAAGACTGGCTAAAATCATAATGCAGCCAATACAGTGGGCCCTACGCTACGTGATGAGCGGGTTTTCCCCTGAAAGGTGCTCTAACATCTCGAGCCCCTTAAAGGTTCAGTTCATTGGAACCTCTGATCTGGAAGCAAACCTTGTGCAAAGAAATGACATTTTGATATTTCATCATATTTTAGTTTTGTTCATGTTTTACTTGTTCATGTTACAGGTGTGCATTACTTTTGGTTTTTGTTTTGTATGGATACGTCTTCAGTTAAAAACATAGGAAACCATGGCTGACAAACGTACTCTAAAATTTGCATCATTTAATGTGAATGGGGTTCTTAACCCCATTAAGAGAAATAAAATATTGTCTAAAATGAGAAAGGAAAAAGTACAAATTGTTATGTTACAAGAAACACATCTTAATTCACTGGAACACGAAAAATTAAAAAGAATGGGTTTCTCTAAAATATATTACTCGTCCTATAAATCAGGTCATAGACGGGGTGTGGCTACTCTAATTTCACAAAGAGTGCCATTTGAACTCATATCTGAAACTACAGACAAAGAAGGGAGATTTTCACTGATAACTGGTAGGATAGATGGAGTCCAAATGACACTGTTGAATGTATACGCTCCCCCAGACAGTGACATTTCATTTTATAGAAAACTATTTGATTTAATGGCACAATCAACTGGTATACTTATTTGTGGAGGGGATTGGAATATTCGACTTAATTTTAGGCTTGATTCCTCAAGACAGATTCCCCAAACGTCTTTGCAGAAGAAAATTAAGATCCTCATGTCAGAATATGGTATTGTGGACATTTGGAGGGATTTACATCCAACAAACCGAGATTATACCCACTTTTCCCATGCGCATACAGTATACTCTAGAATTGATTATTTTTTCATTTTTAAAAGGGATCGTCATAAGGTATGTAACTGCGAGATTGGAAACATTGATCTTTCTGACCATGCTCCTCTATTGCTAAACGTAGAAATAAATGATGATTTCAAAAACACACAGTGGAGGTTAAATACAAGTGTACTGAACGATCTACAATTTTCCAAATTAATCAAATCCGACATAAAAACGTTCCTAAAAGAAAATCTTAATGGTGAGGTGAGTCCAGAAATCGTCTGGGACACATTGAAAGCGGTTATGAGGGGTCAAATCATATCATTTTGTGTCCAGAAAAAATTAGCCAGGCAAGTTAGATTATTAGAGTTAAATAGGGAATTAAAAGAGCTAGAGGGAAAACATAAGAGAGAATTAAAACCGGAGCTCAATACTAAACTGAAAATATTGAGAAATAATATTAATGCACTATATTTACAAGAAATACGAAAGAAGATGATTTATACTAAACAAAAATACTATGAATCTGGGGCTAAGTTTGCTAAACTCTTAGCGAGTAAATTACAAAAGCAACAAACAGACAACACAATATGTAAAATAAGAGACCCAAATTCTAAGAGATGTGTTTATAAACAAAATGAAATTAAACAGGCCTTTCAGAGTTACTATAAACAATTATACACACAACCAAAATTAAAAGATGGAAAACAAATCAAGGGTTTCCTTGAACAACTTAAGTTACCTGTTTTGTCGGATGATCAAAGTCAAAGGCTAGTGGCTAATATCACAGAAAGAGAACTATTCTATGCCATATCAAGGCTTAAAACAAATAAATCTCCGGGTCCAGACGGATTTACATCCGAATGGTATAAAAAATTTAAAATGGAGCTATCGCCATTCCTCCTTAAAATATTTAATCAGGCTCTAAAAGAGGGTAAGATGCCACCATCATGGAAACAGGCCACAATATCTGTAATTTACAAAGAAGGAAAGGACCGGCTTAATTGTAGTTCCTACAGACCTATTTCTGTTCTTAATATTGATTACAAGCTTTTCACATCAATTCTCTCGAAGAGAATTGAAGAGATACTTCCACAACTCATTTTTACTGATCAGACAGGATTTATCCCGCAAAGACAAACTCATGATAATATAAGACGTACATTACACATACTAAACCATATTAAAAAACACCAAACACAAGCTGCAGTGATCAGCCTTGACGCTGAAAAAGCTTTTGACTCTGTAAGCTGGGATTTTCTGTTTGGAGTCCTGGAGAGATTTGGTTTTCACTCAGATTTTGTTAAAGTGATCAGGGCACTATACACAAAACCAACTGCACAGATAAAAATAAATGGTCATTTATCAAATACTATTGAACTAGAACGCGGGACAAGACAAGGGTGCGGGCTCTCCCCTTTACTCTTCGCCCTTTATATAGAACCGCTAGCTCAATTAATAAGGCAAACAAACAGTATAAAAGGTATAAATATTTCTGGTGATGTACACAAACTGCCGTTATACGCCGATGATGTGTTATTGTACATAAGTGAACCAAACACATCACTTCCCAAAGTATTTCAGACTCTAAGTAGCTTTGGTGATTACGCTGGGTATAAACTAAATGTAAACAAAACACAGATATTAACATTTAATTATAATCCTCCAAAAACAATAAGCGATGAATTAAATCTTAAATGGGATCGGACCATATTAAAATACCTAGGTATCTTAATCCCCAAAGATATAACTATAACAGCTAAGTGTAACTATGATGATCTTTTGAGTAAAATGAAACTTGATATAAAGAGATGGACCATTATCCCCTTTATGAGTCTAATACAAAGAATTGAATCTGTAAAAATGAACCTATTACCAAGATTTCTATTTTTGTTCCAAGCCCTCCCAGCAGAAATTTCAAAAAAGCAATTCTTAGAGTGGGACAAAATGATTTCTAGATTTATATGGTCAGGGAAAAAACCGAGGATCAGATTTAAAACACTGCAGCTCTCTAAAGAAAACGGGGGTATGGCTGTACCACATCTTAGAAATTATTTCTACTCTGCACAAATTAAACCCCTGATGAATCTATGTAATACAAACTACAGTGCTAGGTGGAAAGACATTGAAGTACTTCTCATGTCAGAACCACCTTTAATGGCAATACTGGGAAATAAAGACTTAGAAAGGACTCTAGGTAAGATTGAAAACCCTTGGTTAAAATCACAATTAAAAATCTGGACGGAGGTTAAACATCAATATAAATTGCACGGTTATTTGAAGATAATAAGATGGTGTGCCTACGACCCTGATTTTAAGCCCAATCAAACAGATGTTGGATTCCAGAATTGGATATCTAAGGGTATAACAACACATTTCTCATTAATAGATAAAGGTAAAGTGAAAGATTTCCAAACATTTAAAACCAGTCATAATCTGGAGAAACAGGACTTTTACAGATATCTACAGATACGCCATTATCTCAATCAAGAAGTTATTAGATCACTGGATGTGCAGGAAACAGTGCTTCAGGAAATATTGATGGCATACCAGGCAAAAGTTAAAAAAAGTATTGTTTCACGGCTGTATAACGGATTTATGAATAAACAAACAAATTCAACATTATATGTGAAAACAAAATGGGAAAGGGAAAGTAACATGAAAATAACTGATGAGGAGTGGAATGGTTGCTGCATATCACAGTGGAAATGTACAAACTCATATTCATGGAGGGAATTTGGTTGGAAATGCTTGATCAGGTTTTTCATTACTCCAAAACAAAAAATGTCTGGTTCCGAGGAGGAGATAAGTGCTGGAGGCAGTGTGGAAGTGAAGATGCCAACCACTGGCATATATATTTTGGGATTGTCCAGTTATAAAACAATATTGGATAGAGATACACAAAGATATGGAAAATATTCTTAACATGAAAATTCCCTTCAAATTTAACAATTTTATTTTGGGTAACACAGACTTTTTACCGGATTATGCAAAGTATCTGTTCAGAATTTTAATTATTGCGTGTAAGAAAACTGTAACCAGACACTGGCTCCTCCCTGATCCCCCTACTCTGGAAAGATGGATAGAATGTGTTAATGAAATCTACCAGATGGAAAGACTAACATTTTCACTCCGTTTGCAGATGAATAAATTTGTAATCTTATGGTCAAAATGGGTATCCTATGTTAATCAAACACTACATGCAGGAATGTTGTCTTGAATGTTTTCAAGATATTGGTGATCAAGGGTTACTTCTATTGTATTTTTTTTTTTTTTTTTTTTATAATTGTGTTTGTTGTATTTCACTTCTATACATATTAGAGATTTGTCACATAGTAATGCACCCTTTGTTTTGTGTTCTAATGTGTTCGTTATATTTACAAAAATCGGAATGTTGGGAATGGAGAACTGTGGTCTTGATCACAGACTGGAACTGTGACCATGTGGTAAATGTAAATCTGGCTATTGTATCACTCCCAATGTTTCAAAAATAAAGAATAAAAAAAAAAAAAAAAAAAAGCACATAAACAGTACCTGAGATTATCATCGCCACACTTTGTGTTTGTTGTTTGTAATGGAAATTTTACATTTAGATGTGTTCTTTTACATTTAGGTGTGTGCAACTTGTTAACGTTGAACATTTATTTTTACTCATAAGCATTTAAAGAAATATAATCATATAGGCTTGCAGGGGCAAAATGTTCTGGGTAGCAAAGAGACTATGAGTACTCAAAGTGACCTATTGTGTACTTCAAGTGTGAAAAGTATGTGCGCAGCTTTGATGAAAATAGAGATAGGCAAAATGTGTGAAATCGAGCAGCAGCTAATAACAGGAAACTTTTGCAGACATGGTATATTTTTGCAGACATGGTATTGTCCTGTCTAGATAGAATTTATGTTAGAAGAGATCTCGAACAAGACGTGTTGCCTTTTAAGGTAAACCAAGGCGATCTTTTGAGACAGACCAGGGTGTGTTAAGAGTATATAAGCTTGGCAAAAAGGAGAAGTCAGCGCCTTCTCATATCAGACTCTGACTGATGTGTGAACAGCCAATTTCTTGCAAGAAATAAAGATCTTTATAACTTTTGAAATTTCCAGCTGTCTTTCAATTATTATTTAAAGTTGTGAAAGTAATTTCCACAACAAATGGCGACGAGGAATGGGAATCGCAGGATTCGCAAAGCTGATGACCTCCGTGGACGAAGCAATTGATTGAACATCCCAAAGACAAGAAGTCTCTGGCTCCGATACCCCAACGCTAAAAATGCAAGGGACGGGAGAATTGTGGACACCACGGCAGGCCTAGGTGGACGCGATCCCGAATAAAAGAACCAAGCTGCAAAAGCACGATGAGGGAAAATTATTTACGTGAGTAAATAAGAAAATTATTTGCGTATTGAATATTTTTCCTAAAAGGGTCAGGAGTTTGGAATAAGCCTGAAAGTAATTTCCAAACAGGGTTTGAGAATAAGCCTGATAGTAATTTCTCAAATGCCATGTGTTAATTGTTTTCCCAGAAGGGCCAGAGTTTGAGAATAAGCCTGATAGTAATTTCTCAAACGTCCAGACAAGGTGCTGTTTGAAATAAGCCTGATAGTAATTTTCGAACATTTAATAAGGCACTTGTTTGGGAAAAAGACCTAGCATCGACGGATGTGGGCATTTTGAAAGTCCTAAATTGACGGATTTAGGCAGGCGTGGTGGCCACGCTGGGGGGAAGAATTAACACAGTAAATATAGTGCGTGGTGACCACGCAGGGGAGGAATTTAAATACGCAAATATAAATACTGTTGAGTAAAATTAGTGCAAAAATGAGTAATGTTAATGATAAAGAGTTGGAGACAGTGGATTTCTCAAAAGGGAATTATTGTTCCATGACCAAGAAAAATGGAACAGGGTGGCATCATAGGATACCACAGTTAATTATATTGTACAGATTTAATGTGTGTTTAATGTCTGAGTGTAAGCCATCTGCAAAAGACAAAGGAAAATTGGACAAAAAAAATAAGTCCAAAAAATATACAGAAAAAGATAATTATGACTTTGATGGTCGAATTATAGATGTATGGTTAAATGAGGCAATTACCAGACAAAGAAGACAGATAAACGCAGCATTAGCACCATTAGAGAGTGCAAATAGTAGAGAGACAAAGGCAGAGGAAGCCAGAAAAACTTTACTAAACTCTGTTTCTAATTCTTCCGAGGAAATGAGATGCATGAAAACCCGCCTGGCTGAGGACGACCGCTGTCCGGCTCCCTACTCCCCCTACCAACCACCACCAGCAGTGGCCCTCCATGAACCACAAAGACAACCAGGAGCAATGGGAGGTCAAGATCCTGAGGAAGACAAAGAAGAAGAGGGAACAAGTCTGCAAGCAAGACCACCAAGACACCCTGAACATCGAAGCTTGCGAGGTTCGACTACCCTGCCCTCTGCTCCTCCAGACTACACTCCTCCATCTCCAAAATTCGTAAATGTTCACCAACCCAAAGAGAAGCACAGGCCAGACAATCAAAGATAAGTATCTGAAAACTGTTTTTCTGGACGGTCTGGACCCTGAAATAGGGAAAAAGGTCAAAACGTCTTGTGTGGGGTACCACCAAGCGCGGCTGGAAGAAATCCGACGACACGCAACGCATCAACAACAGCTGCTGAGAGACCAAGCCAAGAACAAACAGAAAAAGACTGACAAAGACACTCAACTGGCTCTGCTGAAGATGGGGTGGAAGAGGACGTGGAATGGGTGACCAACCCGCAATGGACCCTGAAGCTTGTTAAATTGTGGGCGAAAAGGACACTGGAGAAATGACTGTCCGGATCCTCCAAAGAAGAGAGGATTCCAACAGCCACCAAAGCCACAAGGAGATTGAAAGAAGGAGGGGGAGGGGAGCGACGGTGAAGGGTCTGACTCCCAGGTGGTAAATATGTCTAATCTTATCTCTTTTCTGCTCCTTGCAATGAAGAAAATGTGCTTGCTGTTTCTTGCAATGAAGAAAATTCGCTTGCTGACACTGAACTTTTGGTATAAAGCATTTGCAAAATTACCAATGATTGACATTAGTGTCGAGGGAAAGAAAATTAAGTTCTAAATTGACAGTGGAGTGACGAACTCAGTAATTAAAAATGAACAATTGCCTGATTTAACTGTATTATCTGGAAAATGGACAACCTCCAGAAGTGCCACAGGGCATCTGGTAAAGGAACCATATACAGCAGATTTGTCTTGTCAGATTGGTGATCACTCATTTTATGATGCTTTTCTTGTAACTACTACCTGTCCTTGTAATCTTCTGGGAAGAGATTTGATGTGTAAACTAAAGCTAAATTTGTATTGTGATGACAGTGGCCTCACTGCTGATATGAGTATGGTGCGAATGCCAACTGAAACATTATATGTTTTTGAATGGAGCACTCCTCAGTGTGGTCTGCAAAACAAAGACACAAATAGGATGCCTCCTGACCATGATTTCATGGAAGAAAGTGATTTGCATTGCACATGTCATGTTAGCAATGAGCCAGATGAAATTTTTGCTGAAAAATGGTCTGAACTAGAGATTGAGGAACTAAAAACCTCAGAGTTAATTTGGTCAGAAAAAAATGGTGTGCTGTGAAGGTTGAATTGACTGATAGCCAAGCATCACTGTATGATGTGGAGGGGGCCGTCCCTCACATCTTTTTAGCTAAACCACAGACTGCAGAGTGGAGAGAATTGGGGCTTTTTGTGAAACAATGTGACTCACTAAAAGATTGGTGGCTGACAAAATGTGTGGCCATCTGAGAGCACAGGGTTTTACAAACAGTCACTAAGAGAAAATATTAAGGGAATCAGAACTGTTAAAGTGATGAATAAATAGTACTATATGAATTGCACGTGTTTAAATATTATACTTTTTATATGAAGGCGTCTAGAATTTGTATCCCGTTATCCCTGGGAGACAGTGTGGAAAAATGGTTTTGATCTATGAGATTCTAAGAGTCAATGGTTTACTGTATGTTTAACTAAGATACTTTTTTGTGCATTGTGCATATGAGAATGAGATTGGGTGACCAACTTTAAATATAAATTGTGGGTTGACAAAAATATTGGTCACTCCATTTCATTTAAAAGGTCATTTTCTGGATTCAATAGAAACAATGTTTTCTAATTATAAACATTTGAAATCACATGCTGTCATCATCAGCGAGATAGAAATGTTTTTTATTTTTGTCCATGGATCAAAGATTGTGTGAAGATTTCTAAATCTTCTTTTAAATAGCTTATGAGCAACAACAAAAAGTTTGAAAAATTTAAATTGTGCAAAGAATGACAAATTGCATTTGAGAAATTAAAACGGATTCTCTCAACTGCAATTGTAGGTCTATACAATTATTTTAAAGTGTTTCATCTATTTGATTTTGAAAAGTTAGGTTTACGTTCACTGTGTAAACTTAAACATATGATGACTGCATCGGACAATAGAAAATTGATATCCTAACGTTCAGACACTGTCGTAAGGGGAATGCCACAGTGTGTCTACGTTCAGTAGTTTCCGTCGTCGTCGAACTTTGTTACCGTTCAGATTTGGTGGTATTCCACTCCTAATATATGTTCCCCATTCAGTTCATAAACTGCTAAGGCAGACATGAATGAATGAATGAATGAATGAATCTCTGGCCAGAGAAGGGTGTGTGGAGTGTGTGAAAGTGAGTGTGTGAATTATGGTGTTCAGAGACATAAATGATGTCAATCAAAACAGCTGTATCTAAACAGGTTAAAATATGACCCAACAGGGAAGAAAATATTCCCAATAAAATAATGGCCATGGATGATTTTGGCTAACTATCCTGAGCTGGGTTATTGTTGTGGCAGAAATAAACAATGCAACACGCGCAGCGTATAACTTTGGGAAGGCAGAGAGCAAGCAAGCTTGCCCTGTCTACCCCATATTTAACTTTTTACAGGATGTCATGATGGATCTCATCGAACAGAACTGATTCTGTTCCAAATGTATAAAATATTGTCTTGTTGCTGTTTAACATGAAATTTTACAGGTCTCATCAAAAAGGATGACAGGTCGGATAAGCAGATGAGTCCGGCGACATGATACATGATGTTGTAATTAACAAAAAAAAAATACTTAAGGTCTCCATTCACAGGTGAAAGCAGCCAGGAAATGGTTCACTCCACAAACAAGGTTCCCATCTGGGGTGCAGTGACACCTCCGTCCAAGCATCTCGACTTAAACTACACCAACCAGCCTCAGCAACCCCAAACGCCGACACCAACGACAACGCAAAGCGTAAAGTGAGGGACAAAGGAAGTGCTAGTAACTTTTCCTCCCTTGCCAACGTGGGATAAGCCCATTGCAACGTTTCGCAAAGAATCACCCTGGTGAAGATGGAACGTCCATGGGGCAACGAGATGATCAACACATCTGGAGGAAGATGTGGACCAACTAATGGTTCAAGCTTAGCATAATAATTAATTGTGTGTTATGTTAATTGATGTTTTTATTCAGTTCAATCAAACTGTGCGACTGAGAATTGATATAGATCTCATGATTTGAACAATTACTTAATTAATAGGTACATTCAGGTACTCGTAAATTAAGAAGAGGAAAATGTTTTAATTCTGTAGAGTATAAGGACTCTAAATAGGTACATTACTGTAAAGATAAAAATAATCTAGGGACTATTTTTTGAGGAAAACTTAAGGGGTTAGAACCCTAATTCAGATATCATAGAGGCTAAAAAAAAAAAAAAAAAATAAAAAAAAAAAAAATAATAGTTGTAATAGTTGTTCTCTAATAAGGGAGGCTAAGTAACTTTGCTGGACTAGGTCCGAGTAGATAATTGGGTAAACTTCTATAGCGATTAATTAATGACTACATTAAATATTTTTTAGGTGTTTCCATTTGTTAAAATAGCAAAAGAAAAACTTTCAAAAGGAGATTGATTTAGGGAAACATATTTAATTTCTGGATATTATTAGTTAAAGAAGTTACCAGTGTGATTATTGAAATGTTCCTTTCATGTATTGTCTAATGTCTGTATTTGATATCTGAGAGGTGACTGCGGGTCTAGTCTATCTAGGAATACAGTAACAGTGCTTGCTAATTTAGCCAGGCTTCCATAAATGAAATATGGACTTGTTTTGTTGAGAAAGGTCTTCAACGAATTAAAAATAATTATGTAGGGAGCACAAAGTTAAAACCTAGACCAAGAACAATGTAACCCAAACATGTTAAATTTAAACTAAAATGAATCTAAACAGTTAAGACATTTCAGTGAAATAGAATATTTGCTCAAAGCAAAATTCTAAAAAGCTTTTTTAATTCAGAATGAAGTTACAGATTTAATGATCTGGATCAATGGATCCATTATAAATTATTCCGCATTTCCAACAAATAGAAGCAGGACATGTTATGTCCATCAGTTAATTCTGGGAAAATAGGACTGTAGGAAGATAGGTAATTAAAGATTAAATAGGTAATGGCAAGACCTGGTTTGAGCTGAGTTAATTTTAAAATTAATGACATTGTTTGAAACAAGATAATACAATTACTGATATTTGTGTTAAGGATAAAAATGAAAATTATAGAACTTTTTTGGTTAGATTTTATTACACATATCCTTAAATAGATCTGACTAAGTAAAACAATCGCCTACTTGAATTAAAAGCTAGCAAAATAAGGTTAAGAACAATGGTTAATCAGCAGTATCAGCCTGTTAAAGGCCTAATAGATCAATGGGATTCAAAATTTAGCTTGATTCAAAGTTAAAAGGCAATGTACTATGGTATGATTAGTTTTTTTGAAAATAGAATTAGATTGCTAGAATTAGAATGTTGGGAAGAAGATGAAGTTGAGGTTACAGTGCCTGAAGATGAGGTATACGAGAACGAGAGCGAACATGAGTTTGACTAAGAAATTAAATGACCATGGGAAAATTTACCTGTTGTAAATTACTATGATTATAGGAGAAGTAAATGTCAAAATTTGTGTGTATGTTCTTTGAATGAACATGGGGTGGATTGTAATGGAAATTTTACATTTAGATGTGTTCTTTTACATTTAGGTGTGTGCAACTTGTTAACGTTGAACATTTATTTTTACTCATAAGCATTTAAAGAAATATAATCATATAGGCTTGCAGGGGCAAAATGTTCTGGGTAGCAAAGAGACTATGAGTACTCAAAGTGACCTATTGTGTACTTCAAGTGTGAAAAGTATGTGCGCAGCTTTGATGAAAATAGAGATAGGCAAAATGTGTGAAATCGAGCAGCAGCTAATAACAGGAAACTTTTGCAGACATGGTATATTTTTGCAGACATGGTATTGTCCTGTCTAGATAGAATTTATGTTAGAAGAGATCTCGAACAAGACGTGTTGCCTTTTAAGGTAAACCAAGGCGATCTTTTGAGACAGACCAGGGTGTGTTAAGAGTATATAAGCTTGGCAAAAAGGAGAAGTCAGCGCCTTCTCATATCAGACTCTGACTGATGTGTGAACAGCCAATTTCTTGCAAGAAATAAAGATCTTTATAACTTTTGAAATTTCCAGCTGTCTTTCAATTATTATTTAAAGTTGTGAAAGTAATTTCCACAACATGTTCCAGCGCGAAGTCTCAGAAAAAAAAAAAAAAACTGGGGTAGGGTGGGGAGGGGGGTTGAGGTTTAAAGCGGTTTACCGCAATACCGCGGGAATTTCTTGCTTTTCAACCGCGGTAAGAAAAAATCCATACCGTCCCAGCCCTACCCCTATTAGGGAATGTTCTTTTTTTATTCAAGGGGCTACTGGAGGAGTTTTGATAATAGTCAAATAGTGAAAATAGACTTGACCCTCCCTTCGCCAGCAATACATTTTTCTATGACCCTCCAAAATGATTGAGAAAAAAGGCATGACCCTCCCCGATAATGTATTGATTACTTCTGCACTGGTTTGCGCTTGGCAAAGATTGTTGTTTACAACCATGACAAACGACTTAACCTCTGCTTTCTCATCTTACACATCACACTCCACTGTTATCATGGCCATTTCAGTAGTTTCAGCGAAACGAGCGCGTTGTGGCGGAAAGCGCGCGTCTACATGAGTCACGCCGTCATAACAAGCACAGTCAAGTTCTCTTGAGCATTCGCAGCATTTTGTGCCATTGTAATATGTTTATTTTGTATATACCCTCATGTGGTGTTAGGGTCATTTTGACCCGGAGAAGATTTTCTTTTCCCCGAAAATACTAGTTAATGTTATCACTTTGGACTGAAACTTAGTGACTTTTTTCACAAATGGTATAAATACTTCTGAAATGTTTTGTAACAATTTTCTTAATTTTTTAGGGGGGGTTTTGTCACCTTGTTACTCTTGTGGTGTTCCCGGTCAAAAATGACCGGCCTACAAAAAAAAGCTTATAAATCACTCGAAATGCAATATTATCACCCAATATTGGATTTAATCTTTTTGTCAACTTGTTCTCTTTCAATTAGGACTTTTTTTTAGGTTTTATATTTCTATTTGCATCTGATTAATTGTAGGCCTCATTTATTTGAGAGTAGGCATCTCATTTTTTGAGTAAAAAACAATTATTTTTGAATAATTTTGGAAAAATTAAATAAAATCTGAAGAAAATTGGCACTGTTGATCACACTAGTCTACTTTAATTTTTAACCAGGAATTTTGTTTTGAAAAACTTTTATTTTGTACAAAATGGCACAGAGTTACACTTGTGGTGTTCCACTGGGCCATTGTTTCAATGGGCCATTGAAAGTGAATGGGAGAGACTGAAAAGTTTTCAGGAGCATGTTCATTATGTATGTACACATATGTGCATGTGTGCTTGCAAACATCGAGCCCTTGAACCTGTGCATGTGTGGATACATGCATACACATGCTACCCAAACACACAAACTATTTTGAGTATTACACACATTCTTTTTCACAGAGAGAAACTTGATTCAATATCCATTCATTAAATATTCATTGGATCTAATATCCATTCATCCATCTAACATTCATAGACACACACACACACACACACACACACACTGGATGCTTGTTTCAGTTATGAGCTGAAACGTCACATCAAAACAACATAGCATCACTGCTACTGCTACTTCATTGGTGCGCCTGTGCAACTTCATGTGTTAGAAGTCTATGAGGAATCTCGGTTTCCTTTTTTATTTTTGTTTTTATTTTTGTTTTTATTTATTTTTATTACCTGTTTATTCAAATCAATGGTCAATTACCTTAATGTGGGGGGAACGGAGTAGCCTGACTGACAATTGTGAAACTGTGAGTTTAAAGCCCTGTTAACCAACTGGGGTCGAAATGTGGGCATGCAGTTGTGTGCTTGTTTTCAGTGTGTAGATCCTTAAACTTTTTTTTGATGTACTGTGTAACAAACAAAATGGAAAAAGATTGTTTTTCCAGAATGTTGTCAAAATATGGGGGGGGGGGGGGGGGTTGTATAAGGTTTTAGTTGTTTAAGATAAAACGAAACTGGAGAACTGTTTCACTTCCTGTAAAATGTGATTCTCCAATAAAAAGATTTACACACAAAAAAAAGTCTGAGGTATATCCTTAGATCGGAGTGATGGATTATGGTGAGTTTGGGCTCTTTTTAATCTTAACAATCTCTTGTAAATAACGATGTGCAATTTTCTGCTGCGTTCGCAGATAGTTTTTTCCCGGCATTATTTACAGACAGGCGTCCGGAGGCAGCTCTGTGTTGCTGAAGACACTGCAGTTCACGTGCAGCCCATGCACTGCCCCTCCCACACTAACAGAGTGCTGGAAGCCTCTTCAAGACAACGGCAAGTTTTAAACTTTCATCTTTTAACTGTTTGTCTAAGCTGAAATATTGCCATACACTTTGAAAGTGGAAACACATTGCTCTATATGTGCGTGCAACTAAGCAAGTTTGTGGGTCCAAATGGAAAACGCGAATGCCTCATCTATAAAACTGCTTGTCATTGTATTTAGGGAGCTGCAAATTATGGAAGTTTTTTCCTAACATAATTAAAATTAAAATTAAAATGCTTAAAAAGATCAAATAGTAAATCAAAGTCTCAAAACAACTGTTCATATGATAAATCAAATGGTAAAAATATTAAATAATAAATCAAACTCTCAAAATGGCTGCACAAATTATAAATCAAATGCTCAAATGCAATTTCATTTCCTCATTCGGATTTGATTTTTAATTTTCATTATCAACCCAGTATAAACCTGTCATAATTAAATCTATAAGTCAATGCTCAAATCATAAATCAAATGCTCAAATGCACATCGGAAATGGCAAATCAAATGCTTAAACGCGGCCCTACCGTAACGGATGATGGATGGGAGGAAGAGGCCAGGAGGGGCTGAAAAGCTAGGTTGATAACAAAGAAAGGCATTGGAGGAGGATGCTGCCAAATGTGCCAAGCTTAAAGATTTATATTCAAGAGGACAAACACAATTGGCAACAGGTAAAGAGAGATAGGTCTAGTAATGATTAGCTTTAGCAACGTAGTTATTCGGCTAATAGCCTACTGTTGTAGCGGTGTCAACCTATTCACAAGCAAAATATAAAATTTAATTAAAATGTTAGTCTTTTTGTATCACCCAATACATGGCGATTCATAGACTTTGCAAATATTATGCAATTTATGATGATAACAAAACTCAAGATATGAAAAAAATTGCACTGTTGATCACACTGGTCTACTTTATTTTTTCACCAGGAATTTTTTTTTGAAAAACATTTATTTTGTACAAAATAGCACATAGTCACACTTGGTGTTCCCGGTCAAAAATGATCACCCTACAAAAAATAGCTTATAAATCTCTCATTAGGGCCCGAGCACCGATGGTGTGAGGACCCTCTTGGAATTGCTCTGTTTATTAGGGGCCAAGCACCGAAGGTGCGGAGGCACCTATTGTATCTGTTCCCGTTCCTATTATTAGGGGCCAAGCACCGAAGGTGCGGAGGCACCTATTGTATCTGTTCCCGTTCTTATTATTATTCTTCATTTTTCCGACTGGGAGTCTATGGCAGCCCATAGAACCGATTACGGGAAAGTTGTTTTGGTTTGACATTCTGATAGAGGACATTCCCAACATTAAATACACCAATTTTGGTGTTTCTAAGTCATTCCCTCTAGCGCCACCACCTGTCCAAATTTTCACTTTTATTATGCTAATAACTTTTGAACCGTAAGGCCAATCAACAAAATTCTTTTGTCCTCTGATTCCTGAGCTCATTCCGATTCGATTGCACCCTATGATGTCATTTTCCGTCATATAAATATGGCCGCCATTTTGAATTTTTCTAAAAACCTACTTTTTCGAACTCGTCCTAGACGGTTTGTCCGATTTGCACGAACATTGAACCAGATCCTCTTCAGGCAGTGCTGACCAAAAGTTATGGAATTCAAATTGATTCGTCAAACCGTTTTCGATAAACACTCAAACTAATTTTACGTAGCGGCTGCAAAAACAGTCGTAAGGCTGTATCTCCGCAACGCTTTATCGTATTCAGACCAAACTTGGTACATGTCATCACAAGCATGACCTGAGGCTACATGCTGTGTTTCGGCGCAGCGCCACCTACTGGTCCGGAGATATGAAAAATGGCTATTTTTGCTTATAACTTCTGAACAGTTTGTCCAAAAATCATAAAATTGGTCTTGTTAGATTCAGGGCGACATGCCGAGTCGACTGATATCCAATTTTGCCATATCGGCCATTTTGACTGTCGGCCATTTTGAATTTTGTGCTAAAATGCTGTATTTTACCAATGCATGAACGGATTGTTACGAATCTTGGTATGGGTCATCAGCACGATGTCCTGAAGAAGTGTGAGAAGTTTCGAAACAGCGCCACCTAGTGGTGAATTTTTTTTTTCAAATGCTTATAACTTTGGGTGTGGTCGACTTATTTTCACGAAACTCATCTCATTAGACTCCTGAATCGTTGCCGAGTCCAACGA
The DNA here is from genome assembly GCA_022829025.1 of Squalius cephalus. Classification (NCBI taxonomy): domain Eukaryota; kingdom Metazoa; phylum Chordata; class Actinopteri; order Cypriniformes; family Leuciscidae; genus Squalius; species Squalius cephalus. The sequence continues at coordinate 6,296,635 of CM040794.1, forward strand.
TACCAAACATGCTAGGTTTTGCCTTACGGTTTGTGTAGCGTTGTGATTTAGCGCTTAAAAAACAGTAGGCTATATCTTCGAAACCGTTTGTCCGATCGAGACGAAACCACCGTCAGAAGTTTGGAAACATAGGTCGATAGCTACACGCTAATGCCCAAATGCGAAAATATTGATGTTTAGGGGTAGTAATATTCAATCAAAGTCATGTGTCAGTCATTTTTTACGTGTTTTTTCATATAAATGTCTATAACTCAGAAGCAAATTGAGATTTTTGCACCAAAATCGACACATATATGTATGGGCTCACTCTGAGGACACATAAAAAAAATGGTGGGACTGAGCCTCTTGGTGGCGCTATAATAGAACAAAACATGAAATTCCCATTGACTTCAATGCAGTTTTGTGGAACAAAATGCTATACTTAACAAATGCATTGGTGTAATATTACGAAACTCAGAATGTGCCATCAGCACCATCCCCTGAAGGCACCCAACATATTTAGAGACAGCGCCACCTAGTGGTCAAAAGTTATAACAACATTTCCAAAACTGCTAATAACTTTTGAATACATCGGCCTATGTAAATGCCACTGGTCTTAATAGATTCCTTGGGTCAAGCCGAGAACATAGATACCAAATTTTCCTTATTTGGTCAAACTTCTTGTCCGCCATCTTGATTTTCATTCAAAACCTACTTTTTCAAACTCCTCCTAGACCGTTTGTCCGATTTTCACCAAAATCGAATCGTATCATCTCCAGACCGTGCCGACTAAAAGTTATGGATTTCGTGTCGATAGACGAAACCGTTTTCGTATAGTGCAGCAGCAAAGTTGAGGCATGATGCTAATAGCACTAATTAAGGCTTTATCTCTGCAATGCCTTGACATATTGACACCAAACTTTGTATGTGTCATTGTAACTTCACTCTGACCACATCACATCAGTTTTGTAACTGCGCCACCTATTGGTCGAAAGTGATAATCCATCAAATCATATTTTTAATTATTGTTTCTATGATTTTTCAGGCATTTTGCCAAAAATCCTCTTTAAATGTCTTTAATTGCTCATTGTTGCAGTTGGTCTGACACTTTCAGACATGTTGGCATGTCTTGTCGTCTTATTCTGCTTGGCCCCGGTAATGGCTGCTTGCAGCTATATTTATTATTATTCTTCCGTTTCTTCCGACTGGGAGTCTATGGCAGCCCATAGAACCGATTGCGGGAAAGTTGTTTTGGTTTGACATTCTGATAGAGGACAGTCCCAACATTAAATACACCAATTTTGGTGTTTCTAAGTCATTCCCTCTAGCGCCACCACCTGTCCAAAGTTTCACTTTTATTTTGCTAATAACTTTTGAACCGTAAGGCCAATCAACAAAATTCTTTTTTCCTCTGATTCCTGAGCTCATGCTGATTCGATTGCACCCTATGAAGTCATTTTCCGGCTTATAAATATGGCCGCCATTTGGAATGTACTGAAAAAGCTACTATTTCGAACTCGTCCTAGACGGTTTGTCCGATTTGCACGAAAATTGAACCAGATCATCTTCAGGTAGTGCTGACAAAAAGTTATGGAATTCAAATTGATTCGTCAAACCGTTTTCGATAAACGCACGAATACATTTTACGTAGCGCTAGCAAAAACAGTCGTAAGGCTGTATCTCCGCAACGGTTTATCGTATTCAGACCAAACTTGGTACTTGTACTCACAAGCATGACCTGAGGCTACATGCTGTGCTTCGGTGCAGCGCCACCTACTGGTCCGGAGATATGAAAAATGGCTATTTTTGCTTATAACTTCTGAACAGTTTGTCCAAAAATCATAAAATTGGTCTCGTTAGATTCAGGGCAACATGCCGAGTCGACTGATATCCAATTTGACCATATCGGTCATTTTGGCTGTCGGCCATTTTGAATTTTGTGCTAAAATTCTGTATTTTATGAACGCATGAACGGATTGTTACGAAACGTGGTATGGGTCATCAGCACAATGCCCTGAATGAGCCTGAGAAGTTTCGAAACAGCGCCACCTAGTGGTGAATTTTTTTTTCCAAATGCTTATAACTTTGGGTGTGGTCGACTTATTTTCACGAAACTCATCTTTTTAGACTCCTGAATCGTTGCCGAGTCCTACGATACCAAACATGCTAGGTTTCGCCTTACGGTTTGTGTAGCGTTGTGATTTAGCGCTTAAAAAACATTTGGCTATATCTTTGAAACCGCTAGTCCGATCGAGACGAAACCACCGTCAGAAGTTTGGAAACATAGGTCGATAGTTGAACGCCAATGCCCAAATGCGAAAATATTGATGTTTAGGGGTACTAATTTCCAATCAAAGTCATGTGTCAGTCATTTTTTTCGTGTTTTTTCATATAAATGTCTATAACTCCGAAGCGAATTGAGATATTTTCACCAAAATTGACACACATATGTATGGGCTCACTCTGAGGACACGTAAAAAAAATTGTGGGACTGAGCCTCTTGGTGGCGCTATAATTGAACAAAATATGAAATTCCCATTGACTTCAATACAGTTTTGTGAAATAAAATGCTATACTAAACAAATGCATTGGTGTAATATTACGAAACTCAGATTGTGTCATCAGCACCATCCCCTGAAGGCAACCAAAATATTTCAAGACAGCGCCACCTAGTGGTCAAAAGTTATAACAAAATTTCCAAAAAGGCTAATAACTTTTGAATAAATCTGGCTATTGAAATGCCACGGGTCTTAATAGATTCCTTGGGTCAAGCCGAGAACATAGATACCAAGTTTTCCTTATTTGGCCAAACTTCCTGTCCGCCATCTTGATTTTCATTCAAAACCTACTTTTTCGAACTCCTCCTAGACCGTTTGTCCGATTTTCACCAAAATCGAATCGTATCATCTCCAGACTGTGCCGACAAAAAGTTATGGATTTCGTGTCGATTGATGAAACCGTTTTCGTATAGCACAGCAGCAAAGTTGAGGCATGATGCCAAAATGACTATTCAGGCTTTATATCTGCAATGCCTCGACATATTGACACAAAACTTTGTATGTGTCACTGTCTCCTTACTCTGACCACACCACATCAATTTCTTACAGCGCCACCTTTTGGTCAAAAGTGACAATCCATTAAATCATATTTTGAATCACTTTTTACATGATTTTTCAGCCATTTCGCCTAAAATCCTCTTTAAATGTCTTTAATTGCTCATTGTTGCAGTTGGTCTGACACATTCAGACATGTTGGCATGTCTTGTCGTCTTATTCTGCTTGGCCCCGGTAATTGCTGCTTGCAGCTATATTTAGGGGCCAAGCACCGAAGGTGCGGAGGCACCTATTGTATCTGTTCCCGTTCTTATTATTATTCTTCATTTTTCCGACTGGGAGTCTATGGCAGCCCATAGAACCGATTGCGGGAAAGTTGTTTTGGTTTGACATTCTGATAGAGGACAGTCCCAACATTAAATACACCAATTTTGGTGTTTCTAAGTCATTCCCTCTAGCGCCACCACCTGTCCAAATTTTCACTTTTATTTTGCTAATAACTTTTGAACCGTAAGGCCAATCAGCGAAATCCTTTTTTCCTCTGATTCCTGAGCTCATGACGATTCGATTGTACCCTATCACGTCATTTTCCGTCATTAAAATATGGCCGCCATTTTGAATTTTTCAAAAAACCTACTTTTTCGAACTCGTCCTAGACGGTTTGTCCGATTTGTACGAAAATTGAACCAGATCATCTTCAGGCAGTGCTGACCAAAAGTTATGGAATTCAAATTGATTCGTCAAACCGTTTTCGATAAACGCTCGAACAAATTTTACGTAGCGCCTGCAAAAACAGTCGTAGGGCTTTATCTCCGCAACGGTTTATCGTATTCAGACCAAACTTGGTACATGTCATCACAAGCATGACCTGAGGCTACATGCTGCGTTTCGGCGCAGCGCCACCTACTGGTCCGGAGATATGAAAAATGGCTATTTTTGCTTATAACTTCTGAACAGTTTGTCCAAAAATCATAAAATTGGTCTCGTTAGATTCAGGGCGACATGCCGAGTCGACTGATATCCAATTTTACCATATCGGCCATTTTGACTGTCGGCCATTTTGAATTATGTGCTAAAATGCTGTATTTTATGAACGCATGAACGGATTGTTACGAAACTTGGTGTGGGTCATCAGCACGATGCCCTGAAGGAGCCTGAGAAGTTTCGAAACAGCGCCACCTAGTGGTGAATTTTTTTTTTCAAATGCTTATAACTTTGGGTGTGGTTGACTTATTTTCAGGAGACTCATCTCTTTAGACTCCTGAATCCTTGCCGAGTCCAACAATACCAAACATGCTAGGTTTCGCCTTACGGTTTGTGTAGCGTTGTGATTTAGCACTTAAAAAACATTAGGCGATATCTTCGAAACCGTTTGTCCGATCGAGACGAAACCACCGTCAGAAGTTTGGAATCATAGCTTGTTAACTACACGTCAAAGCCCAAATGCGAAAATATTGATGTCTAGAGGTAGTAAATTCCAATTAAAGTCATGTGTCAGTCATTTTTTACGTGTTTTGTCATATAAATGTCTATAACTCCGAAGATAATTGAGATATTTTCACCAAAATCGACACACATATGTATGGGCTCACTCTGAGGACACATAAAAAAAATGGTTGGACTGAGCCTCTTGGTGGCGCTATAATAGAACAAAACATGAAATTCCCATTGACTTCAATACAGTTTTGTGAAATAAAATGCTATACTAAACAAATGCATTGGTGTAATATTACAAAACTCAGAATGTGCCATCTGCACCATCCCCTTAAGGTACCCAACATATTTAGAAACAGCGCCACCTAGTGGTCAAAAGTTATAACAAAATTTCCAAAATTGCTAATAACTTTTGAATAAATTGGCCTATTGTAATGCAACTCATCTTAGTAGATTCCTTGGGTCAAGCTGAGAACATAGATACCAAGTTTACCTTATTTGGCCTAACTTCCTGTCCGCCATCTTGATTTTCATTCAAAACCTACTTTTTCGAACTCCTCCTAGACCGTTTGTCCGATTTTCACCAAAATAGAATCGTATCATCTCCAGACCGTGCCGACTAAAAGTTATGGATTTCGTGTCGATAGACGATACCATTTTCGTATAGCGCAGCAGCAAAGTTGAGGCATGATGCTAATAGCACTATTCAGGCTTTATCTCTGCAATTCCTTGACATATTGACACCAAACTTTGTGTGTGTCATTGTCACTTCACTCTGACCACATCACATCAGTTTTGTAACTGCGCCACCTATTGGTCAAAAGTGATAATCCATTAAATCATATTTTTATTTACTGTTTCTCTGATTTTTCAGGCATTTTACCTATAATCCTTTTTAAATGTCTTTAATTGCTCATTGTCGCAGTTGGTCTGACACTTTCAGCAATGTTGGCATGTCTTGTCATCTGATTGTGCTTGGCCCCGGTAATGGCTGCTTGCAGCTATATTTAGGGGCCAAGCACCGAAGGTGCGTAGGCACCTATTGTATCTGTTCCCGTTCTTATTAGGGGCCAAGCACCGAAGGTGCGTAGGCACCTATTGTATCTGTTCCCGTTCTTATTAGGGGCCAAGCACCGAAGGTGCGGAGGCACCTATTGTATCTGTTCCCGTTCTTATTAGGGGCCAAGCACCGAAGGTGCGGAGGCACCTATTGTATCTGTTCCCGTTCTTATTATTATTATTCTTCCTTCTTCCAACTGGGAGTCTATGGCAGCCCATAGAACCGAATGCGGGAAAGTTGTTTTGGTTTGACATTCTGATAGAGGACAGTCCCAACATTAAATACACCAATTTTGGTGTGTCTAAGTCATTCCCTCTAGCGCCACCACCTGTCCAAAGTTTAACTTTTATTTTGCTAATAACTTTTGAACCGTAAGGCCAATCAACAAAATTCTTTTTCTCTCTGATTCCTGAGCTCATGCCAATTCGATTGCACCCTATGACGTCATTTCCGTCATAACAATATGGCCGCCATTTTGAATTTTCTGAAAAAGCTACTTTTTCGAACTCGTCCTAGACGGTTTGTCCGATTTGCACGAAAATTGAACCAGATCATCTTCAGGCAGTGCTGACCAAAAGTTATGGAATTCAAATTGATTCGTCAAACAGTTTTCGATAAACGCACGAATACATTTTACGTAGCGCTAGCAAAAACAGTCGTAAGGCTGTATCTCCGCAACGGTTTATCGTATTCAGACCAAACTTTGTACATGTACTCACAAGCATGACCTGAGGCTACATGCTGCGTTTCGGCGCAGCGCCACCTACTGGTCCGGAGATATGAAAAATGGCTATTTTTGCTTATAACTTCTGAAGAGTTTGTCCAAAAATCATAAAATTGGTCTTGATAGATTCAGGGCGACATGCTGAGTCGACTGATATCCAATTTTGCCATATCGGCCATTTTGACTGTCGGCCATTTTGAATTTTGTGCTAAAATGCTGTATTTTAAGAACGCATGAACGGATTGTTACGAAACTTGGTATGGGTCATCAACACGATGTCCTGAAGGAGTGTGAGAAGTTTCGAAACAGCGCCACCTAGTGGTGAATTTTTTTTTTCAAATGCTTATAACTTTGGGTGTGATAGACTTATTTTCACGAAGCTCATCTCATTGGACTCCTGAATCGTTGCCGAGTCCAACGATACCAAACATGCTAGGTTTTGCCTTACAGTTTGTGTAGCGTTGTGATTTAGCGCTTAAAAAACAGTAGGCTATATCTTCGAAACCGTTTGTCCGATCGAGACGAAACCACCGTCAGAAGTTTGGAAACATAGGTCGATAGCTATACGCCAATGCCCAAATGCGAAAATATTGATGTTTAGGGGTAGTAATATTCAATCAAAGTCATGTGTCAGTCATTTTTTACCTGTTTTTTCATATAAATGTCTATAACTCTAAAGCAAATTGAGATATTTTCACCAAAACTGACACACATATGTATGGGCTCACTCTGAGGACACGTAAAAAAAATTGTGGGACTGAGCCTCTTGGTGGCGCTATAATAGAACAAAACATGAAATTCCCATTGACTTCAATACAGTTTTGTGAGATAAAATGCTATTTTCATTCAACATCTACTTTTTCGAACTCCTCCCACACCGTTTGTCCGATTTTCACCAAAATCGAATCGTATCATCTCCAGACTGTGCCGACTAAAAGTTATGGATTTCGTGTCAATTGACGAAACCGTTTTCGTATAGCGCAGCAGCAAATTTGAGGCATGATGCTAAAAGCTTTATTCAGGCTTTATCTCTGCAATGCCTTGACATATTTACACCAAACTTTGTATGTGTCATTGTCACTTCACTCTGACCACATTACATCAGTTTTGTTAACTGCGCCACCTATTGGTCGAAAGTGATAATCCATTAAATCACATTTTTAATTCTTGTGTCTATGATTTTTCAGGCATTTTGCCTAAAATCCTCTTTAAATGTCTTTAATTGCTCATTGTTGCAGTTGGTCTGACACTTTCAGACATGTCGAAATGTCTTGTCGTCTTATTCTGCTTGGCCCCGGTAATTGCTGCTTGCAGCTATATTTAGGGGCCAAGCACCGAAGGTGCGGAGGCACCTATTGTATCTGTTCCCGTTCTTATTATTATTATTCTTCCTTCTTCCAACTGGGAGTCTATGGCAGCCCATAGAACCGAATGCGGGAAAGTTGTTTTGGTTTGACATTCTGATAGAGGACAGTCCCAACATTAAATACACCAATTTTGGTGTGTCTAAGTCATTCCCTCTAGCGCCACCACCTGTCCAAAGTTTCACTTTTATTTTGCTAATAACTTTTGAACCGTAAGGCCAATCAACAAAATTCTTTTTCTCTCTGATTCCTGAGCTCATGCCAATTCGATTGCACCCTATGACGTCATTTCCGTCATAACAATATGGCCGCCATTTTGAATTTATCTAAAAAGCTACTTTTTCGAACTCGTCCTAGACGGTTTGTCCGATTTGCACGAAAATTAAACCAGATCATCTACAGACCATGCTGACAAAAAGTTATGGAATTCAAGTTGATTCGCTTAACAGTTTTCGATAAACCCACGAATAAATTTTACGTAGCGCTTGCGAAAACAGATGTAAAGCCGTATCTCCGCAACGCTTTATCAGATTCAGACCAAAGTTGGTACATGTCATCACAAGCATGACCTGAGGCTACATGCTGTGTTTCGGCGCAGCGCCATCTACTGGTCCGGAGATATGAAAAATGGCTATTTTTGCTTATAACTTCTGAACAGTTTGTCCAAAAATCATAAAATTGGTCTCGTTAGATTCAGGGTAACATGCCGAGTCCACTGATATCCAATATTACCATATCGGCCATTTTGGCTGTCGGCCATTTTGAATTTTGTGCTAAAATGCTGTATTTTAAGAACACATGAACGGATTGTTACGGAACTTGGTATGGGTCATCAGCCCGATGTCCTGAAGGAGCGTGAGAAGTTTCGAAACAGTGCCACCTAGTGGTGAATTTTTTTTTTCAAATGCTTATAACTTTGGGTGTGGTCAACTTATTTTCACGAAACTCATCTTTTTAGACTCCTGAATCATTGCCGAGTCCTATGATACCAAACATGCTAGGTTTCGCCTTACGGTTTGTGTAGCGTTGTGATTTAGCGCTTAAAAAACATTTGGCTATATCTTCGAAACCGCTAGTCCGATCGAGACGAAACCACCGTCAGAAGTTTGGAAACATAGGTCGATAGCTATACACCAATGCCCAAATGCGAAAATATTGATGTTTAGGGGTAGTAAATTCCAAACAAAGTCATGTGTCAGTCATTTTTTACGTGTTTTTTCATATAAATGCCTATAACTCTGAAGCGAATTGAGATATTTTCACCAAAACTGACACACATATGTATGGGCTCACTCTGAGGACACGTAAAAAAAATTGTGGGACTGAGCCTCTTGGTGGCGCTATAATAGAACAAAACATGAAATTCCCATTGACTTCAATAGAGTTTTGTGAAATAAAATGCTATTTTCATTCAAAACCTACTTTTTCGAACTCCTCCTACACCGATTGTCCGATTTTCACCAAAATCGAATCATATCATCTCCAGACTGTGCCGACTGAAAGTTATGGATTTCGTGTCGATTGACGAAACCGTTTTCGTATAGCGCAGCAGCAAAGTTGAGGCATGATGCTAAAAGCATTATTCAGGCTTTATCTCTGCAATGCCTTGACATATTGACACCAAACTTTGTATGTGTCATTGTCACTTCACTCTGACCACATCACATCAGTTTTGTAACTGCGCCACCTATTGGTCGAAAGTGATAATCCATTAAATCATATTTTTAATTACTGTTTATATGATTTTTCAGGCATTTCGCCTAAAATCTTCTTTAAATGTCTTTAATTGCTAATTGTTGCAGTTGATCTGACACTTTCAGCAATGTTGGCATGTCTTGTCGTCTTATTCTGCTTGGCCCCGGTAATTGCTGCTTGCAGCTATATTTATTATTATTCTTCCTTCTTCCAACTGGGAGTCTATGGCAGCCCATAGAACCGAATGCGGGAAAGTTGTTTTGGTTTGACATTCTGATAGAGGACAGTCCCAACATTAAATACACCAATTTTGGTGTGTCTAAGTCATTCCCTCTAGCGCCACCACCTGTCCAAATTTTCACTTTTATTTTGCTAATAACTTTTGAACCGTAAGGCCAATCAACAAAATTCTTTTTCTCTCTGATTCCTGAGCTCATGCCAATTCGATTGCACCCTATGACGTCATTTCCGTCATAACAATATGGCCGCCATTTTGAATTTATCTAAAAAGCTACTTTTTCGAACTCGTCCTAGACGGTTTGTCCGATTTGCACGAAAATTAAACCAGATCATCTACAGACCATGCTGACAAAAAGTTATGGAATTCAAGTTGATTCGCTTAACAGTTTTCGATAAACCCACGAATAAATTTTACGTAGCGCTTGCGAAAACAGATGTAAAGCCGTATCTCCGCAACGCTTTATCAGATTCAGACCAAAGTTGGTACATGTCATCACAAGCATGACCTGAGGCTACATGCTGTGTTTCGGCGCAGCGCCACCTACTGGTCCGGAGATATGAAAAATGGCTATTTTTGCTTATAACTTCTGAACAGTTTGTCCAAAAATCATAAAATTGGTCTCGTTAGATTCAGGGTAACATGCCGAGTCCACTGATATCCAATATTACCATATCGGCCATTTTGGCTGTCGGCCATTTTGAATTTTGTGCTAAAATGCTGTATTTTAAGAACACATGAACGGATTGTTACGGAACTTGGTATGGGTCATCAGCCCGATGTCCTGAAGGAGCGTGAGAAGTTTCGAAACAGCGCCACCTAGTGGTGAATTTTTTTTTTCAAATGCTTATAACTTTGGGTGTGGTCAACTTATTTTCACGAAACTCATCTTTTTAGACTCCTGAATCATTGCCGAGTCCTATGATACCAAACATGCTAGGTTTCGCCTTACGGTTTGTGTAGCGTTGTGATTTAGCGCTTAAAAAACATTTGGCTATATCTTCGAAACCGCTAGTCCGATCGAGACGAAACCACCGTCAGAAGTTTGGAAACATAGGTCGATAGCTATACGCCAATGCCCAAATGTGAAAATATTGATGTTTAGGGGTAGTAAATTCCAAACAAAGTCATGTGTCAGTCATTTTTTACGTGTTTTTTCATATAAATGCCTATAACTCTGAAGCGAATTGAGATATTTTCACCAAAACTGACACACATATGTATGGGCTCACTCTGAGGACACGTAAAAAAAATTGTGGGACTGAGCCTCTTGGTGGCGCTATAATAGAACAAAACATGAAATTCCCATTGACTTCAATAGAGTTTTGTGAAATAAAATGCTATTTTCATTCAAAACCTACTTTTTCGAACTCCTCCTACACCGATTGTCCGATTTTCACCAAAATCGAATCATATCATCTCCAGACTGTGCCGACTGAAAGTTATGGATTTCGTGTCGATTGACGAAACCGTTTTCGTATAGCGCAGCAGCAAAGTTGAGGCATGATGCTAAAAGCATTATTCAGGCTTTATCTCTGCAATGCCTTGACATATTGACACCAAACTTTGTATGTGTCATTGTCACTTCACTCTGACCACATCACATCAGTTTTGTAACTGCGCCACCTATTGGTCGAAAGTGATAATCCATTAAATCATATTTTTAATTACTGTTTATATGATTTTTCAGGCATTTCGCCTAAAATCTTCTTTAAATGTCTTTAATTGCTAATTGTTGCAGTTGATCTGACACTTTCAGCAATGTTGGCATGTCTTGTCGTCTTATTCTGCTTGGCCCCGGTAATTGCTGCTTGCAGCTATATTTAGGGGCCAAGCACCGAAGGTGCGTAGGCACCTATTGTATCTGTTCCCGTTCTTATTAGGGGCCAAGCACCGAAGGTGCGGAGGCACCTATTGTATCTGTTCCCGTTCTTATTAGGGGCCAAGCACCGAAGGTGCGTAGGCACCTATTGTATCTGTTCCCGTTCTTATTATTATTATTCTTCCTTCTTCCAACTGGGAGTCTATGGCAGCCCATAGAACCGAATGCGGGAAAGTTGTTTTGGTTTGACATTCTGATAGAGGACAGTCCCAACATTAAATACACCAATTTTGGTGTGTCTAAGTCATTCCCTCTAGCGCCACCACCTGTCCAAAGTTTCACTTTTATTTTGCTAATAACTTTTGAACCGTAAGGCCAATCAACAAAATTATTTTTCTCTCTGATTCCTGAGCTCATGCCAATTCGATTGCACCCTATGACATCATTTCTGTCATAACAATATGGCCGCCATTTTGAATTTATCTAAAAAGCTACTTTTTCGAACTCGTCCTAGACGGTTTGTCCGATTTGCACGAAAATTGAACCAGATCATCTACAGACCATGCTGACAAAAAGTTATGGAATTCAAGTTGATTCGCTTAACAGTTTTCGATAAACCCACGAATACATTTTACGTAGCGCTTGCGAAAACAGATGTAAGGCCGTATCTCCGCAACGCTTTATCGGATTCAGACCAAACTTGGTACATGTCATCACAAGCATGACCTGAGGCTACATGCTGTGTTTCGGCGCAGCGCCACCTACTGGTCAGGAGATATGACAAATGGCTATTTTTGCTTATAACTTCTGAACAGTTTGTCCAAAAATCATAAAATTGGTCTCGTTAGATTCAGGGTAACATGCAGAGTCGACTGATATCCAATATTACCATATCGGCCATTTTGACTGTCGGCCATTTTGAATTTTGTGCTAAAATGCTGTATTTTAAGAACGCATAAACAGATTGTTACGAAACGTGGTATGGGTCATCAGCACAATGCCCTGAATGAGCCTGAGAAGTTTCGAAACAGCGCCACCTAGTGGTGAATTTTTTTATTCAAATGCTTATAACTTTGGGTGTGGTCGACTTATTTTCACGAAACTCATCTTTTTAGACTCCTGAATCGTTGCCGAGTCCTATGATACCAAACATGCTAGGTTTCGCCTTACGGTTTGTGTAGCGTTGTGATTTAGCGCTTAAAAAACATTTGGCTATATCTTTGAAACCGCTAGTCCGATCGAGACGAAACCACTGTCAGAAGTTTGGAAACATAGGTCGATAGCTATACGCCAATGCCCAAATGCGAAAATATTGATGTTTAGGGGTAGTAAATTCCAAACAAAGTCATGTGTCAGTCATTTTTTACGTGTTTTTTCATATAAATGTCTATAACTCCGAAGCGAATTGAGATATTTTCACCAAAATCGACACACATATGTATGAGCTCACTCTGAGGACATGTAAAAAAGATGGTGGGACTCAGCCTCTTGGTGGCGCTATAATAGAACAAAACATGAAATTCCCATTGACTTCAATGCAGTTTTGTGAAATAAAATGCTATACTAAACAAATGCATTGGTGTAATATTACAAAACTCAGAATGTGCCATCAGCATCATCCCCTAAAGGTACCCAAAATGTTTCGAGACAGCGCCACCTAGTGGTCAAAAGTTATAACAAAATTTACAAAAAGGCTAATAACTTTTGAATAAATCTGGCTATTGAAATGCCACTGGTCTTAATAGATTCCCTGGGTCAAGCCGAGAACATAGATACCAAGTTTTCCTTATTTGGCCAAACTTCCTGTCCGCCATCTTGATTTTCATTCAAAACCTACTTTTTCGAACTCCTCCTAGACCGTTTGTCCGATTTTCACCAAAATCGAATCGTATCATCTCCAGACTGTGCCGACTAAAAGTTATGGATTTCGTGTCGATAGACGAAACCGTTTTCGTATAGCGCAGCAGCAAAGTTGAGGCATGATGCCAAAAGCACTATTCAGGCTTTATCTCTGCAATCCCTTGAAATATTGACACCAAACTTTGTATGTGTCATTGTCACTTCACTCTGACCACATCACATCAGTTTTGTAACTGCTCCACCTATTGGTCGAAAGTGATAATCCATTAAATCATATTCTGAATTACTTTTTATATGATTTTTCAGCCATTTCGCCTAAAATCCTCTCTAAATGTCTTTAATTGCTCATTGTTGCAGTTGGTCTGACACCTTCAGCCATGTTGGCATATCCTGTCATCTGCTTGCGCTTGGCCCCGATAATTGCTGCTTGCAGCTATATTTATTATTATTCTTCCTTCTTCCAACTGGGAGTCTATGGCAGCCCATAGAACCAAATGCGGGAAAGTTGTTTTGGTTTGACATTCTGATAGAGGACAGTCCCAACATTAAATACACCAATTTTGGTGTGTCTAAGTCATTCCCTCTAGCGCCACCACCTGTCCAAAGTTTCACTTTTATTTTGCTAATAACTTTTGAACCGTAAGGCCAATCAACAAAATTCTTTTTCTCTCTGATTCCTGAGCTCATGCCAATTCGATTGCACCCTATGACGTCATTTCCGTCATAACAATATGGCCGCCATTTTGAATTTATCTAAAAAGCTACTTTTTCGAACTCGTCCTAGACGGTTTGTCCGATTTGCACGAAAATTAAACCAGATCATCTACAGACCATGCTGACAAAAAGTTATGGAATTCAAGTTGATTCGCTTAACAGTTTTCGATAAACCCACGAATAAATTTTACGTAGCGCTTGCGAAAACAGATGTAAAGCCGTATCTCCGCAACGCTTTATCAGATTCAGACCAAAGTTGGTACATGTCATCACAAGCATGACCTGAGGCTACATGCTGTGTTTCGGCGCAGCGCCACCTACTGGTCCGGAGATATGAAAAATGGCTATTTTTGCTTATAACTTCTGAACAGTTTGTCCAAAAATCATAAAATTGGTCTCGTTAGATTCAGGGTAACATGCCGAGTCCACTGATATCCAATATTACCATATCGGCCATTTTGGCTGTCGGCCATTTTGAATTTTGTGCTAAAATGCTGTATTTTAAGAACACATGAACGGATTGTTACGGAACTTGGTATGGGTCATCAGCCCGATGTCCTGAATGAGCGTGAGAAGTTTCGAAACAGCGCCACCTAGTGGTGAATTTTTTTTTTCAAATGCTTATAACTTTGGGTGTGGTCAACTTATTTTCACGAAACTCATCTTTTTAGACTCCTGAATCATTGCCGAGTCCTATGATACCAAACATGCTAGGTTTCGCCTTACGGTTTGTGTAGCGTTGTGATTTAGCGCTTAAAAAACATTTGGCTATATCTTCGAAACCGCTAGTCCGATCGAGACGAAACCACCGTCAGAAGTTTGGAAACATAGGTCGATAGCTATACGCCAATGCCCAAATGCGAAAATATTGATGTTTAGGGGTAGTAAATTCCAAACAAAGTCATGTGTCAGTCATTTTTTACGTGTTTTTTCATATAAATGCCTATAACTCTGAAGCGAATTGAGATATTTTCACCAAAACTGACACACATATGTATGGGCTCACTCTGAGGACACGTAAAAAAAATTGTGGGACTGAGCCTCTTGGTGGCGCTATAATAGAACAAAACATGAAATTCCCATTGACTTCAATAGAGTTTTGTGAAATAAAATGCTATTTTCATTCAAAACCTACTTTTTCGAACTCCTCCTACACCGATTGTCCGATTTTCACCAAAATCGAATCATATCATCTCCAGACTGTGCCGACTGAAAGTTATGGATTTCGTGTCGATTGACGAAACCGTTTTCGTATAGCGCAGCAGCAAAGTTGAGGCATGATGCTAAAAGCATTATTCAGGCTTTATCTCTGCAATGCCTTGACATATTGACACCAAACTTTGTATGTGTCATTGTCACTTCACTCTGACCACATCACATCAGTTTTGTAACTGCGCCACCTATTGGTCGAAAGTGATAATCCATTAAATCATATTTTTAATTACTGTTTATATGATTTTTCAGGCATTTCGCCTAAAATCTTCTTTAAATGTCTTTAATTGCTAATTGTTGCAGTTGATCTGACACTTTCAGCAATGTTGGCATGTCTTGTCGTCTTATTCTGCTTGGCCCCGGTAATTGCTGCTTGCAGCTATATTTATTATTATTATTCATTTTTCCGACTGGGAGTCTATGGCAGCCCATAGAACCGCTTGCGGGAAAGTTATGAAATTTGGCACACTGATAGAGGAGGGTCTGACCTATCAGCATAGCAAATTTGGAGTCTCCAAGTCATTACCTCTAGCGCCACCAACTGTCCAAAGTTGCACTCATGTTTATGCTAATAACTTTTGAACCACATGGGCTAGAAACAAAATTATTTTTTTCTCTGATTCCTTAGCTCAAGCCGATTCGATTGCACCCTATGACGTCATTTTCCGTCATGAAAATTTTTCCGCCATTTTGAATTTTCCGAAAAACCTACTTTTTCGAACTCCTCCTAGGCCGTTACTCCGATTTTCACGAAATTTGAACCAGATCATCTCCAGACCATGCCGACAAAAAGTTATGGAATTCAAGTTGATTCTCTTAACCGTTTTCGATAAACCCACGAAGAAATTTTACGTAGCGCTTGCGAAAACAGACATAAGGCTGTATCTCCGCAACGCTTTATCAGATTCAGACCAATCTTGGTACATGTCATCACAAGCATGACCTGAGGCTACATGCTGCATTTCGGCGCAGTGCCACCTACTGGTCCGGAGATATGACAAATGGATGTTTTTGCTTATAACTTCTGAATGGTTTGTCCAAAAATCATAAAATCAGTCTCGTTAGATTCAGGGCAACATGCCGAGTCGACTGATATCCAATTTTCCCAGATCAGCCATTTTGGCTGTCGGCCATTTTGAATTATGTGCTAAAATGCTGTATTTTATGAACGCGTGAACGTATCGTTACAAAACTCGGAATGGATCATCAGCACGATGCCCTGAAGGAGCCTGAGAAGTTTCGAAACAGTGCCACCTAGTGGTGAATTTTTTTCCCCAAATGCTTCCAAATGCTTATAACTTTGGGTGTGGTCGACTTATTTTCACGAGACTCATCTCATTAGACTCCTGAATCGTTGCCAAGTCCCACGATACCAAACATGCTAGGTTTCGCCTTACGGTTTGTGTAGCGTTGTGATTTAGCGCTTAAAAAACATTTGGCTATATCTTCGAAACCGCTAGTCCGATCGAGACGAAACCACCGTCAGAAGTTTGGAAACATAGGTCGATAGCTATACGCCAATGCCCAAATGCGAAAATATTGCTGTTTAGGGGTAGTAAATTCCAATCAAAGTCATGTGTCAGTCATTTTTTACGTGTTTTTTCATATAAATGTCTATAACTCTGAAGAGAATTGAGATATTTTCACCAAAATCGACACACATATGTATGGGCTCACTCTGAGGACACATAAAAAAAATGGTGTGACTGAGCCTCTTGGTGGCGCTATAACACAACAAAACATGAAATTCCCATTGACTTCAATACAGTTTTGTGAAATAAAATGCTATACTAAACAAATGCATTGGTTTAATATTACGAAACTCAGAATGTGCCATGAACACCATCCCCTGAAGGTACCCAAAATATTTCGAGACAGTGCCACCTAGTGGTCAAAAGTTATAACAAAATTTCCAAAAAGGCTAATAACTTTTGAATACATCTGGCTATTGAAATGCCACTGGTCTTAATAGATTCCCTGGCTCACGCCGAGAACATAGATACCAAGTTTTCCTTATTTGGCCAAACTTCCTGTCCGCCATCTTGATTTTCAGTCAAAACCTACTTTTTCGAACTCCTCCTAGACCGTTTGTCCGATTTTCACCAAAATCGAATCGTATCATCTCCAGACTGTGCCGACTAAAAGTTATGGATTTCGTGTCGATAGACGGAACCGTTTTCGTATAGCGCAGCAGCAAAGTTGAGGCATGATGCCAAAAGCACTATTCAGGCTTTATCTCTGAAATCCCTTGAAATATTGACACCAAACTTTGTATATGTCATTGTCACTTCACTCTGACCACATCACATCAGTTTTGTAACTGCTCCACCTATTGGTCGAAAGTGATAATCCATTAAATCATATTCTGAATTACTTTTTATATGATTTTTCAGCCATTTCGCCTAAAATCCTCTCTAAATGTCTTTAATTGCTCATTGTTGCAGTTGGTCTGACACCTTCAGCCATTTTGGCATATCCTGTCATCTGCTTGCGCTTGGCCCCGATAATTGCTGCTTGCAGCTATATTTATTATTATTATTCCGTTTCTTCCGACTGGGAGTCTATGGCAGCCCATAGAACCGATTGCGGGAAAGTTGTTTTGGTTTGACATTCTGATAGAGGACAGTCCCAACATTAAATACACCAATTTTGATGTTTCTAAGTCATTCCCTCTAGCGCCACCACCTGTCCAAAGTTTCACTTTTATTTTGCTAATAACTTTTGAACCGTAAGGCCAATCAACAAAATTCTTTTTTCCTCTGATTCCTGAGCTCATGCTGATTCGATTGCACCCTATGAAGTCATTTTCCGGCATATAAATATGGCCGCCATTTGGAATGAACTGAAAAAGCTACTTTTTCGAACTCGTCCTAGACGGTTTGTTCGATTTGCACGAAAATTGAACCAGATCATCTTCAGGTAGTGCTGACAAAAAGTTATGGAATTCAAATTGATTCGTCAAACCGTTTTCGATAAACGCACGAATACATTTTACGTAGCGCTAGCAAAAACAGTCGTAAGGCTGTATCTCCGCAACGGTTTATCGTATTCAGACCAAACTTGGTACTTGTACTCACAAGCATGACCTGAGGCTACATGCTGTGTTTCGGAGCAGCGCCACCTACTGGTCCGGAGATATGAAAAATGGCTATTTTTGCTTATAACTTCTGAACAGTTTGTCCAAAAATCATAAAATTGGTCTCGTTAGATTCAGGGCAACATGCCGAGTCGACTGATATCCAATTTGACCATATCGGTCATTTTGGCTGTCGACCATTTTGAATTTTGTGCTAAAATTCTGTATTTTATGAACGCATGAACGGATTGTTACGAAACGTGGTATGGGTCATCAGCACAATGTCCTGAAGGAGCCTGAGAAGTTTCGAAACAGCGCCACCTAGTGATGAATTTTTTTTTTCAAATGCTTATAACTTTGGGTGTGGTCGACTTATTTTCACGAAACTCATCTTTTTAGACTCCTGAATCGTTGCCGAGTCCTACAATACCAAACATGCTAGGTTTCGCCTTACGGTTTGTGTAGCGTTGTGATTTAGCGCTTAAAAAACATTTGGCTATATCTTTGAAACCGCTAGTCCGATCGAGACGAAACCACCGTCAGAAGTTTGGAAACATAGGTCGATAGCTATATGCCCATGCCCAAATGTGAAAATATTGATGTTTAGGGGTACTAATTTCCAATCAAAGTCATGTGTCAGTCATTTTTTTCGTGTTTTTTCATATAAATGTCTATAACTCCGAAGCAAATTGAGATTTTTGCACCAAAATCGACACATATATGTATGGGCTCACTCTGAGGACACATAAAAAAAATTGTGGGACTGAGCCTCTTGGTGGCGCTATAATTGAACAAAATATGAAATTCCCAATGACTTCAATACAGTTTTGTGAAATAAAATGCTATACTAAACAAATGCATTGGTGTAATATTACGAAACTCAGATTGTGTCATCAGCACCATCCCCTGAAGGCAACCAAAATATTTCAAGACAGCGCCACCTAGTGGTCAAAAGTTATAACAAAATTTCCAAAAAGGCTAATAACTTTTGAATAAATCTGGCTATTGAAATGCCACGGGTCTTAATAGATTCCTTGGGTCAAGTCGAGAACATAGATACCAAGTTTTCCTTATTTGGCCAAACTTCCTGCCCGCCATCTTGATTTTCATTCAAAACCTACTTTTTCAAACTCCTCCTAGACCGTTTGTCCGATTTTCACCAAAATCGAATCGTATCATCTCCAGACTGTGCCGACAAAAAGTTATGGATTTCGTGTCGATTGATGAAACCGTTTTCGTATAGCACAGCAGCAAAGTTGAGGCATGATGCCAAAATGACTATTCAGGCTTTATATCTGCAATGCCTCGACATATTGACACAAAACTTTGTATGTGTCACTGTCTCCTTACTCTGACCACACCACATCAATTTCGTAACAGCGCCACCTTTTGGTCAAAAGTGACAATCCATTAAATCATATTTTGAATCACTTTTTACATGATTTTTCAGCCATTTCGCCTGAAATCCTCTTTAAATGTCTTTAATTGCTCATTGTTGCAGTTGGTCTGACACTTTCAGACATGTTGGCATGTCTTGTCGTCTTATTCTGCTTGGCCCCGGTAATTGCTGCTTGCAGCTATATTTATTATTATTCTTCCTTCTTCCAACTGGGAGTCTATGGCAGCCCATAGAACCGAATGCGGGAAAGTTGTTTTGGTTTGACATTCTGATAGAGGACAGTCCCAACATTAAATACACCAATTTTGGTGTGTCTAAGTCATTCCCTCTAGCGCCACCACCTGTCCAAAGTTTCACTTTTATTTTGCTAATAACTTTTGAACCGTAAGGCCAATCAACAAAATTCTTTTTCTCTCTGATTCCTGAGCTCATGCCAATTCGATTGCACCCTATGACATCATTTCTGTCATAACAATATGGCCGCCATTTTGAATTTATCTAAAAAGCTACTTTTTCGAACTCGTCCTAGACGGTTTGTCCGATTTGCACGAAAATTGAACCAGATCATCTACAGACCATGCTGACAAAAAGTTATGGAATTCAAGTTGATTCGCTTAACAGTTTTCGATAAACCCACGAATACATTTTACGTAGCGCTTGCGAAAACAGATGTAAGGCCGTATCTCCGCAACGCTTTATCGGATTCAGACCAAACTTGGTACATGTCATCACAAGCATGACCTGAGGCTACATGCTGTGTTTCGGCGCAGCGCCACCTACTGGTCCGGAGATATGAAAAATGGCTATTTTTGCTTATAACTTCTGAACAGTTTGTCCAAAAATCATAAAATTGGTCTCGTTAGATTCAGGGTAACATGCCGAGTCGACTGATATCCAATATTACCATATCGGCCATTTTGACTGTCGGCCATTTTGAATTTTGTGCTAAAATGCTGTATTTTAAGAACGCATGAACAGATTGTTACGAAACGTGGTATGGGTCATCAGCACAATGCCCTGAATGAGCCTGAGAAGTTTCGAAACAGCGCCACCTTGTGGTGAATTTTTTTTTTCAAATGCTTATAACTTTGGGTGTGGTCGACTTATTTTCACGAAACTCATCTTTTTAGACTCATGAATCGTTGCCGAGTCCTATGATACCAAACATGCTAGGTTTCGCCTTACGGTTTGTGTAGCGTTGTGATTTAGCGCTTAAAAAACATTTGGCTATATCTTTGAAACCGCTAGTCCGATCGAGACGAAACCACCGTCAGAAGTTTGGAAACATAGGTCGATAGCTATACGCCAATGCCCAAATGCAAAAATATTGATGTTTAGGGGTAGTAAATTCCAAACAAAGTCATGTGTCAGTCATTTTTTACGTGTTTTTTCATATAAATGCCTATAACTCTGAAGCGAATTGAGATATTTTCACCAAAACTGACATACATATGTATGGGCTCACTCTGAGGACACATAAAAAAAATTGTGGGACTTAGCCTCTTGGTGGCGCTATAATAGAATAAAACATGAAATTCCCATTGACTTCAATACAGTTTTGTGAAATAAAATGCTATTTTCATTCAATACCTACTTTTTCGAACTCCTCCTACACCGTTTGACCGATTTTCACCAAAATCTAATCATATCATCACCAGACTGTGCCGACTGAAAGTTATGGATTTCGTGTCGATTGACGAAACCGTTTTCGTATAGCGCAGCAGCAAATTTGAGGCATGATGCTAAAAGCATTATTCAGGCTTTAT
The DNA here is from genome assembly GCA_022829025.1 of Squalius cephalus. Taxonomy (NCBI): domain Eukaryota; kingdom Metazoa; phylum Chordata; class Actinopteri; order Cypriniformes; family Leuciscidae; genus Squalius; species Squalius cephalus. The sequence goes on from CM040794.1 coordinate 6,318,031, forward strand.
CTCTGCAATGCCTTGACATATTGACACTAAACTTTGTATGTGTCATTGTCACTTCACTCTGACCACATCACATCATTTTTGTAATCATGTCAACTTGAAAATTATGAATATTGAAAAATATATGTTTTTTTTTTTTTTATAAAAGTTTAACATTTAATGATTTTTCAGCATTTGACAGATTCTATGTAAAACAATGTTGCCAGTACACCATAGTTTTACAAATGAGTTATATATATATATATATATATATATATGTACATTTATTTCCATTTAAATGGATGTTAACTGATTTTAAAAAACAAACAAACATTGGGCTTAAAAATGTCCTTATCATATGGGTCCGTCAAGTGGGCAACATTACAGTTTTTCTCAATTGTTTACACACATTTTCTGGTACTTGAGACACAATGACCACAACATGTAACTCATTCACCAACCCCCTGAACCAATTCTGCTAAACTACAAGCACAATTCCTGCTTTACACTCAAATTGCAGTTCTAAAACACACCTTTTTCAAAACACTACACACAATTCTCTGCTTTTGGCACAATTTTCATGCAGAAAATCTCTTGTTTTCACAAGGAACACACTGCCATTCAAATATCTACACTGACTCATCACATGGGCAAACACCCGTCACACAGTTTTACAGAGTTTTAGCATAAAAGGGCAACAGGTGAGCGCTTCAATGGAGCAATGGATGCCAACATTGGATTTTTTTTTTTATTACTGTAACTGTATACAGTAAATTCTTCTGTTGTTTTGTATGTAGACCACTGTATGTCCTACTTTGTGTTGGTTGGGATGTACACTGTGTACATTGTTTTTGTGGGAAAAATAAAATATATTCGTTACCGTGTATTTGTGTGTTCTGAGTATAAAAACAATATTCTCAGATATTTTACAACACACTTATGTATGTACTGTCTGTAGTAAGTGTAACACTGAACAAAAAAAGGCCTAAATCATTATGATGAATGGAGAAGTGTTTTCCATTCATCATAGTGTTTTACATTGAGCACATCAGTGTTCAACTGGTTCTTATAAATGTCTATTCATATGATGGTTTGTGTGTGTCATTTGAAAACAAAATACCATTTTGAGAAGAAATAACATTGTTTTGAATGTAAAGTTTCATTTTGCAGGAGAATTGAGGGGTTTTGCCCATTGTGTGTGTGTTTTTGGATTTGTGTGTAGAGTTCTGAGAATATGAGGCATGCTTTCAGAAAATGTGTGTAAACAATCGAGAAAAACTGTAATATCACAGCCTTTATATTTCAGTTGAAATGGCTGATATACATTAGGGATTCAATACAATTGGTGTTTGGATGCCGCATTGCATTACTTATGGCACCAAGACACATTATATTGACAGAAAACACTGCTTACATTTGTATTTTATACAGGATAAATATTTTTAAGGATGGTAGTGCACATATCACCCAGTAGGCTATATGTATCCCTGCAATTTAGCTGACTGATTGTTCATATTAAAGACTTTTACGACTATGTTACAATTAAAATATTATCAAAAAGAAGGGTATGTCATGGCGGTGAAGGACATGAGTGTAAGAGGAGTTGATTGTTATAACTCTCAGAATTATAGTTTGTACGGATTTTATTTTACTTTGTTTATACCATAGTCCAGTGGTTCCAATAGTTTTTAGAGTGTTATACCACCAATAGATATTTTTTTAGCAGGGTTAGGTAATGATATATATATATATATATATATATATACATATATATATACATATATATATATACATATATATATATATATATATATATATATATATATATATATACATATATATATATATATATATATATACATATATATATATATATATATACATATATATATATACATATATACATATATATATATATATATATATATATATATATATATATATATATTTAAATGTTCAGTAGAGAAATATGCAATGTATGATTTAAGTATTAAATTTAAAACAGTAGGGGGCCGTAAATCACTGTCTTTATGATTGAGTCAGTCATTAATTTACTAAGCTTATGAAGCAAATGCCTGCATGTATGAATTGTTTATTAAATCATTAACTCCAGTATTTGATCAAAGCTGTATATACGTTCAGGAAACACTGATTTGACTGCAGTCCTGCTGTGGATTTCATTGAAACTTTTTTTGTTACAAAATGGTTCAATACTGTACTGCTTGCGTACGTGGTTGTGGATTCTAAAACAAACTAAATTTTGGAAACTAAATTTGATTGGATGTCATATATTATGTCATTTTGCTTGTTAGAAATACATAGTTGGTGTTACAGTTTTTCTCGATTGCTTAAACACATTTCTTGAAACTATGCCTCATATTCTCAAAACAGTAAACACAAATCCATAACGTCTCACCCGATTTCCGAAACATCCTATTTTCAGGTCAAAATGAAGCTCTACACTCAAAACCATTCACTCTTGCTGAAAAACCAAACTTTGCCCTCAGACAGGACACACAAGCCCTCAAAATCACACACACTACAACATAGTCTAACACACTGGTCCAATAAATTCAAAACAACATTTCCAAAACTGGTAAGTTATGTTGCTTGTGGTTGGTTGAGCACACACAAACCTTATTCTAATATGGAATTGTATTGGAATGGTAAAGAGTGTTGGAATGTGACAGGAGGGCCTCCACTAAAGGAGACAATATGATGAACACGTCTAAGAATGTTCCACATATGGTTGAAATACCATCATTTGCCTAGAAAGATAAAATTCTGGGAGTCAAGACTATACAGGAGAAAGGACGCCCTCCCTTCACTGTCACACTCTGTGTGACTGTACGACTGCTGGCCTTTTCTTGCAAGAAAATACACCTCATCAAAGACTATTGGACATGTTTGTCTTTTATTCAGTGATAGAATTTTGTTTGCCACCACTCCTCCCTGAAGGTTCTCAAGGCGACGGTGAAGCGACTCAAATTTGGCCTTACTCGTAGCCCAGCCTCCCTCATAGTCATACCATTGATAAAGACATGGCAACTAGAGTGGCTTGAATTTCATCTGAGACTGCTTGTCTTCTTGCCCTTCTTCCTCCTCCTCCTTGATCTCTTCCTTCATGTCTTTCTGGATCCATTGTTCCAAAACTCAATAAACTGATTTGGGCCCTTTTATCTATCTATTGAAGGATATGATTGATGTGTGTTCAATTTTGACTCTTAGTGTTTCCACCTGGGTAATTGTGTGCTAACTGAGCTGAAACTGTGCTTTCTAAATGACAACATGGTCTAGGCAATGAGAAATTAAGGGATTTGTGTGTAGAGTTTTGCAGTGACAGTTCAACAAATCTGACTCGTGTGTCAAAACAGGGAATAGTGTTTATAGTTTAGTGAAATGGGTGTGCTTTTTGATAAATGGCATTATGGTTTTGAAATTTTAGTTCAAAAGCCTGGTTATAGTGTTTAAGCAATCGAGAAAAACTGTAATGTCATAAGGTGTAGTAAAAATAAATGAATGGCAAGAACATAGTCTAGATTACATGTGGAGACGATAATGATTTGATGCAAATAGCAATGCATGCTTTAAACAGTTTCACGAGTTCACATGTTTATGAAATCTGATGTAATATTATAATGTGTATTTGGCCTGCTGTCCGGGGGGAGGGCTCCGAGCTCCGAATTCGATCCGTCCCCAGCGTACTCCCCTATGAATGTATAGACCATGGTATCTATGAGCAGACCCATCTGATAATGAGGTGATGGGGTGGTGGTGGGATGCTGAGAAATTTGTCATGAGACAGGAGGTAAGGGGCTTTATTTATACTACTGGCTTCTTCTTGTGCTGATTGGATGATTACCTGAGCATGCTCCTCCCGAACTTCGTTAAATAAAACTTCATTTAATGTAGGTACTCCAGTTTAATTGATGTTCTAATTTAATGTGTTGCCTTTATAGAAGCACAGGCAAACACACATTTTTAGATAGTCACTGGATTCACGTCTGCATTCGTACAAAACATTCAAGATTACAAAAAGTTCAAAGGGAAAACAAACCTTTCATAAATTATACTAAAAATAATGACAGCATTCTTAGTATGTATTAGCATTTTTGTATTTAATTAATTAAATCAATATAATAATGAAAATACATACATGTCTATTATCAATCTGTAGAGGCATTCAATTTTTAAGTACAATGCGTCTCTAAAAACTTTATAACTATTTTTGTAGATTTTTAAATTATGCAAATTGTAACTAGACTGCCAATTTATGTTTTAAAGTAAAATCATTTAATAATAAACTATTTCAAATACAAAACTCTTGTATCCAGACACAGGTGAGCATAATGGGCAAATGATGAAAAAAAATTTGAACACACTAGAAACATAGGCACCTCAGAAAACAGGAAATAAACATAAAAATAAACTCAGAATCTGTTGAATTATATTTAATCAAAACACCAGTCCTAGAACAAAAATGAAGCATGACACTTCCTGCAGTTCTGAAAGGCAGCTCTTCATGCCTAAATACAACATCACCACAGCCACTGTAGTGGTGGGCTGAAAGACTAAGGTGGAGCAGAGCGAGGAAGACACCCAGTGGACAAAGAGACCAAAGTAAAATCAGTGGAGATTTCCATGGCAGAAATGGCATAGTGGGATGCCTTGGAAGACCAAGGTGAAATGTGGAAGGCTCGAGAACCAGGGTGATACCACTGCACTGGAGGGCCAAGGTGGAGGTAGAAGATCTGCAGATTGAGGAACAGCTGGTGGAAGTAACAAAAGTGGTGGAGCTGGAGGGATGGACTACAGTGTTTTGGAGAGTGTAGGCAGAGTTAGTTGTTTTAACTAGGATGTGACAGATGATGTACAGTGTCCACATAGTCCTACAACACAATAAAACAAAATGTTGTTGTTTATTGCAGTTTTATACATTGTTAAGCAGATTAACAAATAGTATGCAATTGACAAATATATGCAGAAAATCAATATTAAATATTCTAAATATTAAATATACTCACATTAAATTAATTTTAAAGATGTTTTTGTTCAGTAAGAAAGACTGAATGGAATGTGTTGATGCAGTTAGAATTGGAGAATCACTTTGATACCAGTGGACCAGACGACCAAGTGGAGATGGAAAATGTGCAGGTCAAGGTGAAGCCGGTGGGAATGAGGATGATGGTGAAGCTGGAGGGATTGAAGATCCCTGGTGAAGCTGAATTATTGGACGGTGTGGACATAGCAGTAGGCCTGGAAATCTGTTGTAGAACCAGGCGAATCACAGACCATGGCAGAGTCTGAATGATGAGTCTGAACAAATGAGAACACACAAGAAATATAGGCATCTCAGAAAACAGGAAATAAACACAAGTATAAACTCAGAAACAACTGAATTCTTTTTAATTAAAACACCAGTCCTAGAACAGAAACAAAGCATGACACTTCCTGCAGTTCCGAAAGGCAGCTCTTCATGCCTAAATACAACATCACAACAGTCACTGTGATGGTGGGCAGAAAAACTAAGGTGGAGCAGAGCGAGGAAGACACTCAGTGGAGGAAAAGCCAATGGGTGTGCAGTGGAGAAAGAAACCAAAGTAAAATCAATGGAGCTTACCACGGCAGAAATGGCATAGTGGGATGCTTTGATAAAGTTGAAGGAATGGAGGCTCATTGTGGAGATGGTGCAGACCAATGCAGATCAGATGGAAGACCAAGGCGAAGTGAGGAGGGCTGGAGAACCCGGGTGATACCACTGCACTGGAGGGCCAAGGTGGAGATAGAAGATCTGCAGATTGAGGTACAGCTGGTGGAAGTAACAAAGGTGGTGGAGCTGGAGGGATGGACTACAGTGTTTTGGAGGGTTTCAGGCAGAGTCGGTTGTTTTAACTAGAATGTTACAGATGCTGTGCAGTGTCCACATAGTCCTACAACACAATAAACATTTTTTGGTTGTTTATTGCAGTTTATACAATGTTAAGCAGATTAACAAATAGTATGCAAGTGACAAATATATGCAAAACACCAATTCTAAATATTAAATATACTCACATTAAATTAATTTTAAAGATGTTTTTCCATGACCAAGTAGAGATGGAAGATGTGCAGGTCAAGGTGAAGCTGGTGGGTGAAGATGGAGGGATTGAAGGTCCCTGGTGAAGCTGAATTGGACAGTGCTGGCATAGCGGTAGGCCTGGAAGTCTGTTGTGGAACCAGTAGGATCACAAACTAGGTCAGAGTCTGATTGATGAGGGATCCCATTGAAGTAGAGGGACAATAGGCCATATAGTAGAGCCAATGAAGTGAGAAGCCAAGGTGGAGCCAAGGCAACAGAGATCAAAATCAAACAGCTTAACAAACTGAGAAAATCGCTTGCAATAAACTGAATAAACAGAGGACTTTGAATACATAAGAGATAATCATGAACTAAAATAGACACAAGTAAGCATAATGGCTAACCAAGGAAACAAATAAGAACACACTACAAACATAAGCAACTCAGAAAACAGGTAGTAAACACAGAGAAATAGTAATATTGAAAATATTATTCAGTTGTTTTGAACTAGAAGGTGACGGATGACTTGTAGTGTCCTCATAGTCCTACAAAATACTAAAACAAAATGGTGTTGTTTAATGTACAGTAGTTTTATGCAACATAAGAAAATGTATGAATAATAAATATACTCACATCTCTGTGAAGATGATGCTTTGTTCAACAAGAAAGCCTGCTTATCTTTTTTTTCTTTCCTGTGTTGTTTTAGATGGTAAGAGATGAAATGTCCTTTTTTTAACAGGAGAAGATCACTTGTTTTCTTCAGATGAAGAATGGGATATTAAAATATTTGAGCACACATTGAAAAGTCCAGTTGTCCATAAGCTCCAGATTGTCTATTGTTTGAGAAAGGTTTCTGCTTGGGAATGTGAAAGTAAAACTAAAATTTTTGCCATCTTACATAAAAATTAATAAATAAATAAAAAATCATAATTTACTTAAATGAATAAATAAAATTCCCTGTATACAAAATGTATAAGAGTACATCATAGGGAATGAAAACAGTGCTGTAAGTAGAACTACATAGCTTCAATTCAGCATAAAATTTGCTGTATAATGACGATATTGAAGAAAAACATCTTAGCTAGTTCAGGAAAATCACATTATATGTCCCTGATGTATTTGATTTTTATGTAAATTTATCTAACATGCCAGTTTATTTTAAAACATTTTAGAAAATAAAAAATGACCACTTGCTAAACTGAAAATTATTTGTTCTACTTACAAACTGACAAAATATTTATCAAATGCAACTACTTTACACCATGGACATAGCTTGTGAAGAAGCCATTGTGAATCTCTGTTCAAAACTGATGCACAAAATATTTTCATGCCTGTTATTTAACAATTTCAAGTAAATATGTCATTTGAATCCTAGAAACCTGAATACCTAATATGACAGTCTGGCTCCATAGTCCAAATGTCAAGCTAAAACCATGCTATAAAGTGATAACTCTAATGGGTGTGGTTTTGCATAATAGCCCAAAGTTGCTGATTCAAGCTTAATAAAAAATGTAGTGAGAAGAAAAAAAAAAGAGAAGAACTGGGTTGGCTGACACAATTATATATATATATTTTTTAAAGAAATATATATAAAAAATATAAAAATTACCCATTGTACTGATTTTGCAAAAAAAATGTCTCAATGAAATAAAAATTGTTAAATGGACAGTAAGTCATTAGCATTTTAATACAGCTGTTATGCAGTTTTGATCAGTGTTTTTAAGTCTAGTCTTGTAATTTTAGAGTGTATATCTATGTCTATAAATAAACATAATTTGTAGTTACTAACATGATTTTATCTCCTAATTCCTTTAGCATACCCTACTTAAAATCCACTATGCACAATGGGGTTGATTGGTACAATTTTAAACTATAAAACAATATATGAAAAATAATATAACTTAAACAATTTTGGAGTGATCTCGTGCCTGACTCCTTGGTCCAAATGCATTGGTGAATTTAGATAACCTCAAGTCAACAACGTCCTCAACAGTGACAATGACATGTTCAAATGTCTGCCCTATAACATGATGACCATGGTAAGGGTGAATCATGATTTCTATTTTGGAGAAGGGTGACAAATGGCTATTTTGTATCTATCGAACAAGGTGCACAAATGATCCATTCCTGGCTGAAAGAGAAAGTAAAAAAATAAACAAGTTTGGTTTACTCATAATTAAAAAGACATTCAGTAGTTTGATGCAAATTTAAAAACATTTAAAAATAAACCCTATGCCAATCAACCCCTGTGCCAGCCAACCCGGTCTCCATTTTTCCCTCCCCTAGGGAGCCGCCTTGTCTATTGCCTCCCTACCCACCCCCTCCCCCAATTGCAGGCGGAATCTTTACCACAAATTTGATTACAGCAGTGAAATGAGTATTGCATGATGAAAACTATAGTACGTTTGCACAACCTCAACACTTATACCTTCCATATCTTTCGTATAAACGTGATCTATTAATGTACCTTTTTCTGTGGTTGGATTGTGTACCTGTTGACTGTATCCATGAGTTTCCATTAATTTCACAACGAAAGATGAAGTAAAGATGTCTTCATTAAAGTCTCCCATGATTACTTTCTTTCCTGGATGCCTTTCTGTCTCTTCAATAACCTGTAATACCTTTTGTCGAAACATGTCAGTTTTATATGAACTGGGCCTATACAAAAGCGCAGCAGTCAAATTGACATGTGGAACTGTAAAGTGTAACCATTCTAAGTTCCAGTTCTCAGGAGTAAAGATGTCACACACAATTTTGTCAGAACAATATATTCCAACTCCACCACCTCTCTGATGTTTTAGATCAGTAAAAACAGCAGTACTGTTGTCATAACACTTAGCTCTTGGGTTGTGCTTGAACACAAATTCTGGTATTTGTGGTTCTTGTGCTTTGTCCTCAGCATTTAGCCACGTTTCTGTCAAACAAATACAATCAGCATTCATTAGAGCTTTATGCGCAACAACATCCTGAAAGTGAGCTTTCAGACTTTGTACATTAATTAGCGCTATACTGAATGTACCAAGTGATTTAGTGAAACTGTACTCTTCCAAAGGGAATTTTGGCATATCTTTCAAGGCCAACTCAATTTTGTCATTACAAAATATAGCCGACTCTTTAAAGTCCTCAATTATTAAGCCACTGAGAGATCTTACACGGCTCAATGCAACATATGCTTGCCCTGCTGTAAAGATTTTCTTTAGTGATACAACAGCTTTATCTACTGTGAGTCCTTGCACTTTGTGAACTGTACATGCCCATGCTAATCTGAGAGGAAACTGACGCCTTATACCACCATCATTTGTGACTTGGTCTTCTTGTACTTCAATTACTGTTGAATTTTGGGAAAATCTCTGGCGTGTTTTAGATCTCTGAATTTTACCGACATTTGGATTATCAAACTCCACATGAATAGCTGATGGGAAATCATCATCATTGTTTCGACTTTCACTTATGTGGACAACTGTACCAAAGGCTCCATTGACGAGACCATCTGCAACATCAATATTTTTTTTTAACATGACCTTTGCTCCAATACCCAGGGAAACGCATGCAGACAAACATGAATTGTAAATTTTCCTATGAAATCCAACTTTACGTTCCATTCGTCCAGTTTTTGAATTTTTCACATAATCTTGAGCATGTATACTGATTGCCTCTGGACAACATTCATGAAGTCTTTCAATGTTGTATTTATCAACTTCGGCATTTGTAGCGAATATGTGAAGATCATTACAATTCTCTCCTGTTTCACAGTTTTTCAACATAGCAATATCAGTACTGTCAAGAGGTTCATTTTTCTTTCGTACTCTGAGTCGATTTAACATTTCAGCAAAACTTGAATCTTGTTGCCGAACAACTTTAGTTAATTCAGCAAGTTCAAAGTTATTCTCCCATAGGTTCACTCCTTTTGCATCAGCATAGAGTGCAGTTCCTTTAACAGGCGGAAGCTGAAAATAATCTCCCACTGCAAGAATGCTCACTTTTCCAAAGAGAGAGTAGTCACCAGTTTGTTTTATTTGTCGTAACCTTCCGTGAATATATGACAAAAGACGATGGTCAACCATAGACACTTCATCAATAATCAAAATCTGCAAACTACCCAATTTTGTCCGTAAAGAGTTTATTTTGTCATCACCAAGAGGCTGATATGGCAATCTGATGTTTGCACCAATTGCAAATGTATGATGTAATGTGGAAGCACCGATGTTAAATGAGGCGACTCCTGTAGATGCACCCAAAAGTACAGCAATATCATCAGGATTCTCAGACAGCTGAGATAACACTCTGGAAGATTCATACTGTATTGCCTTAATTAGATGACTTTTTCCTGTGCCTGCTCCACCAGTAAGAAATAATCGAAATGGTTCAGGGTTTTGTCCAAGTATTTTCTGTAGACACCACTTTCGCACTTTGTAGAACACAGCAGATTGTTCCTCATTTAGTGACCTCAGTAAATGCAGTGCATCATCTCTTGGCATTGTAGTGTGGTTTGTCTCAATGGTACACACAGTTTGAGGATTTCCTGTAAGATCTGGAATAAGTTCTTGAGTGTCACCTTCATCAGGCAATAGTTTATCCTTCATCAGTTCTATGCATTCATCACGCTGTTTTTCTGTTTCAGGACATATCTGGGCCCAAGCATCTTCTAAATCCATATCTTGCTCTAAAAGCTGTTTAGCTCTGTCTATTTTGTCACTTTCCTTTTCAAACAATTCTCTGTTGCCATCAACAATGGATTTCACTTGTTTCACATCACAACCACTTTTTATGACACCAGTGTTGTAGAACTCCTCATATGTGGTATAGTTGCTCGGTTTCAGATCACAGTCATCGTAATATGGTAAGAAAAGTTGCAGCAATGAATGATAATATTTCTCTGGATCTTTAGTGGGTGAAAACCTTGGATACCTCACTACTGCAGGTTCAGTCCGTGTCCTTCGTTTGACATGGCCGTTGTTATTATTGAGTTGAATTATTTCATTTTCAACTGTTTTGTTATGTGAGGAAACCTCTGATTTTGTCAGAACTCTGTAGTCAGAACAAAAACTGGCAAGACATATATTTTCTAGTGGTTCTTTCTCTGGTCTGTTTTTGTACCGGTCAATAAGACTTCTCATCCAAAAACTGGTTTCATCATCAGACTGGTCATTTTCCACTTTGTTTCGGAGCAAATTCAAAGGCAAACTCATCTTTACAGGATTTTGTCCTACTGGTATAAATTGTACTTTACGAGAACATTCCTTCAAATGCATGCCTGTTAGTCTGTACACAGCTTCTTGAGCAGAGATTTCTCTATTGTGCAGATAGACACTTCCCAACTGTTTTAATGACTCTTTAGCATCAAGATTTCCGTTCATAGCTTCGCTCTGAGTACGCTGGAGTAACAGACCCATCTCTTGTTCTGCTTTTGTGATGTAACTGATTATATAGACCACTACAGAAAAAGCATCTGTGACATACTGAATATCCATATTCCCTTGCCAAGCACGCAGTAAATCTCTGTTATACTGGTTTACCCAAACATCTTTTGGATTTCTTTTCAAGACAATACTTTTCTTTTTAGTACACCTGTTGTATGCTTTTTCAAACATAGTTTGATTAATCCCAATAGATGAAAAAAAGGCATCAAGTGAATCAAAATTGACATCAGAACTTAAAGCAGTTTTGACTTTCTTTATAATTGCACTTGCTGTGTCATCGCCATCTTTACCTTTCAACTCATCTGCATGACTTGGTCTTGTAATAAACGTACGACTGGATGGTGGTCGTGGGAAATTAAATCTACAAACTGTATTTTTCTTCCGACATGTTTTTGAATGTCTTGTACTGTGCTTCTGAACACTGTTCACTGTTTCGTAAAGTACAGTATGATTTTCTGGTGGTGTCTCACATGTGATGTAAGTGTCAATGAACTCAGTAACCACAGGGTCATTGTCTGCGTCATTATCATTGAGCTTCGGAGAATCTTCTACCCAAAACAGACAGTGGACATGAGGAGAACCACGCTGTTGAAATTCAACACGATAAAAGTAGTCTTTTATCTGGCCAATAGGCTTTGCTGGTGACATTATGACATTTTTTAGAAAACAATGCCATCTGTGATCAAACATTCTTGCTGCAGTGACAGGATTTCGTCTTATGAGTCCGCATTTTTCAGACCAGTCAAGCTCATCAACATTTATTTGTTTCCCCTCTTGCTTAAGAATAGTGTTCATCATTTCAGGCCATCTCAGGTCAGCAGAACTAAAAGATGCAAAGAAAGTCGGTATGCCTAATTGTCTTATCAGGGCAAATATATCTTTTTGCGTAGACATCCAATACGGAGGAGTTCCTCTTACTGGTCTTAAGAACTTATATCCTTCATCATAATGTAGTATTCTTCGCAATGAATCAGAGTTCGTTAGCATATCTTGTGTTACCTTTAAGCAATTTTTTTCAGAGCCTTTTCTTAGTGCAATTGATACATTAGACACAATTTGATCAACTTCTGATATATATTGTGCATAAAAAATAAAGTCTATGCTGTGTGCAAAACGTCCATCTGCATTTAGTATTCTTGCATTTAGGTATCGTGACAATGTGATTTTTTCCTGTCTTTCGTCATGAAATGTTGGAGCACCAGTAGGATAGAGAACAGGGAAACACTTTGCCTCATTGTCTTTATCAGTTAGCAGCCTAACAGGACTGTTACCTTCACCTGGAGCCACATTTAGTACATCATGAAAATGTTGATCAATTATTTCTGAACCCAAATCAACAGGTTGTAGTGATGTGTCTGACAGAAGACCATTTTGTTCTTTAATATATGTTATATCTTCCTCTGGGTCATCTCCAGCTCCATTATTATCTTCATTTTTATCTGCAACATATTGTTCTTCCATTTCAAAATCATCAGCATCCTTGTCTGATTCATCAGTTGCATTCAAAGAGTTTACCCACTGCTCATTAAACTGCACATCATTATACCATTTATTATGTCTCATCAAATAAAACAATGCATGTCTGACACGATCAGTGTTAACATATTTGTATTCATAATGCCCTTTATATGTTAATTTCCGTTTCAGTTTTATTCTTATCATGTGGTCATCACATTCATTACGTGGGAGAATATTTGAAACATCTGTGGTATTAACAGGAACACACACTACAGGTCCATGACAGCCATTCTGTTTTCCACGGGGAAGACAAAGCAATTTCATAAAAGGAATATTGCGTGCAATAAGATGTTCTTCCAACGAGTTCAGACCTTTTAGTTCTTTTGGAACGTCCACCAAATGCATGTTGTTGGCAACACTCTCTTCAGGCAGTTTCCCACCAAGGATTTTACGATGGCATGTATAGCAAATCCACAATTTACAAGCCGGATTGCCTAATAAATGGCATGTATTCTCACATTCAGTATTGCATTCATGTAAATACTTCAGTGTGATGCATCTTTCAGCCAAATCATTAATTTGTTGCCCTCTGGTTTTATAGCAATCTCTTTTACATTCAATGACCTGTTTTCTGAACAATAAACGATGACAAACAGAGCAAACAAATTCTGGACCTGAACTGACTTCTTCATGAAACTGACTAATAGTGAAATCAATGTATTTCTGTCTCTCCCTCTGTTTAGCAGAAATTTCAAATCTTTTTTGTTTTTTACACATACGAAAGTTTTCATCATCATGGTATTTCCTTTTAGAGTATTCACAAACACTTGTTTTAAATGCGAGGTTTCTGCGATATTTTCTCTTTGAGTATTCACATACACCTGCTTTAAATGCAGTATTTTTGCGATATTTATTCTTTGAATATTCAGACACACTTTTTCTAAAGGCTTTATTGCCTTTATACTTGGTCTGAGAATAACAGCGAACAAATTTTTGAAAACGAATATTTCTGGAATACTTAATCTTTGAATTTTCACGTTTTGACTGCTGTACATTAATATTGTTCTTATATTTATTTCGAAGATGTTCAAGTTTCTTCTCCTTATAATTACTGTCTTTACAGTATTTCTTTTTACAGTTATCAATCTTTTTCTGCTTATAATATTTGTCTTCATGGTACTTTTTTTTAACACTGTCAATCTTTTTCTGCCTGAATTCGGCGTTGCTGTGGTATCGCTCACGTGCTCTTTTGCGTTTAGAGTTCTCATCTGTGTCATTCAATTTCCTTTTTCGCAAACAGGAATTTATGCTCTGATCATCCACTTCAATGTTACAAGCTTGTGCACAAACATTTTCTTGATTTCTATGTTTAACACATGTAACAAGTTCATAGTGATTTCCATTGCAATGCTTCAAATAGATTGCATTATCTGTAAATGACTGTTCGGTAGGGGCGTGTGAATTCCATCTGTCATCGTTAAAGGTCATTATATTTATTTGAAAAAAGTCAGCTAGACCAAATAATTCCACATGACTTCCCCACGTTCCTGAAAAGTTCATTTTAGACTGTGCCAAATAATCTTTCATTGATCTGTCCTCTTCTCTTAAGTATCTCACAAATTTAGAACTGTTATTTTCCAGATGTTTGACAACTGCACGCCTGATTTTCAGGTGTTTCTCTTGATTGCCGCAAACTGCATGTGCTATTGATCTAAACAAGCAGTTACCGTCTCCTTTAATGCTTTTTGTTTTGCATGGTACTCCTAAAGAACACACATTAGTGGCTTGAAAAACAGCGCTTTCATTAGTCAGTTGTAAGCGTGCACACAAAGAATCCTGATCTCCAGATGTTAACGGTTTGAAACTGAACTCAGTATTTACAGTAGGGCCAATAATAACATCATCATCCATTAATAAATTATCATGTAACTTGCTCATATGTGAAATTTTTGACTTGGTCTGTACATGTCTATTTTTCTTACTTGAATTCACACAGGTCTCAACCGATTTGCACATAGTTGCTGGTTTGTCTACACGTGTTTGTTTACCAGGGTCTGCAACACACTTACTCTGCTTTGTTGCTCTCGTAGGTGAAACTTGTGTGACGCTTTTTTTAACAGACTTACATGAGCTTGTCTCAACAGTTAAAGGTTTGGAACTGAACTCGGCATTAACTGTAGGTCCAACAATGACATCATCCATTAATACATTATCATGCAACTTGCTTACATGTGAAACTTTCGACGTGGTCTGCACCTGTTTATCTTTCTTACTTGAATCCAGACATGTCTTAACAGATTTGCACAAAGTCGCTGGTTTCTCTGCATGTGTTCGTTCACCACGGTCTCCGACACACTTACTCTGCTCTGCTGCTCTCATAGGTGAAACTTGTGCGACGTTGCCTTGTTGACCAGACCTACATGAACGCATCTCAACACGTGTTGCCTTATCGATTACTGTTGCTGTCACACCCGTCACTTCAAATGATTCTCCCTGACCTTTCAGTGATGTGGCAAGGTTATCAACATGATAAAACAACATGTAAATGTCGTCACAATAAACTACTACGCTTGTGCCTGCATTAGATTTAACCATACCTTTGCCATCACGTGAATGGGAATCGACCACAGCAAACATTGACCCCACCTTTATAACTGCACAAATGTAGCCATAAATGTTCAGCAAACATGCATCAGACTGAAACAGGGCCCTCTGAAGTGCGTCTTCTATAGACATGCACACACCTCTCAATGCACCATCATACACATCATTACCAAAAACACCACTTAGAGATTCTGACATCTTTATTGAGAATGTTGTGTTGAAGAGTGTGTGCACAGTTGGCAATTCTGGAACAGCAACATAACCACGCCATGCT
Source organism: Squalius cephalus (assembly GCA_022829025.1). Taxonomy (NCBI): domain Eukaryota; kingdom Metazoa; phylum Chordata; class Actinopteri; order Cypriniformes; family Leuciscidae; genus Squalius; species Squalius cephalus. The sequence continues at coordinate 6,333,821 of CM040794.1, forward strand.
GAATCATTGATCTTCCCCTGCAAGTCCATGGATGTGTACAGGTCATCTCCATGCAACAGAACAGCATCCAGGTCATCTCTTGTCCACGTCAACACATCCTTCAGCACACTCATCATGACTGCTGTGATGCTGTTTGCTGCACACTGTCTGCCACTGTTGAAACCAAATCGGGAATCACCCTGATGGAAGGACCCCTGTAAGACTCTCTGTGGAAAATAATCAGAGTTATCGACATCAAGAGATGAACACATCGGAAGGTTATTGTAAGCCATTGAGGGGTTATTGCAAGCCATTGAGGGGTTATTGTAAACCATTGAAAAATTATTGGAAGCCATTGAAAGGTTATTGGAAGCCATTGAAAGGTTTTTGGAAGTCATTGGAAGGTTTTTGGAAGTCATTGGAAGGTTATTGGAAGTCATTGGAAGGTTTTTGGAAGGTATTTGGAAGTTTTTGGCAATTGCCGGAAAGTTTTGGAAATCCAAGCTCTCGATAGTAGAACCAGAGGATGATGCCTTTTTTTCAAGAGGAGGCATAACCTCAGCCGAGTCCATGGAGGAAGTGAGCAGAACACGCTCAGCATTCCTCCTCTTTGCCGCCCGGGACCGACGGAAACCCTTTCCACGTGGCATCTGCAATTACATGAAAACACACAGACAGAAACAAGTTTAGTACACACTAGCCTAAAATGTTTTATACACAACATTCATCATAACTTCATAAGTAAAAAGTAAAAAAAAAAAAAAAAATTATTTGTGCCCTTAATTTGTACATCCTTTTTGACAAAAACGTTCTCCTGAACACATTACAAATGTGTTTACATTCACAAAAATACACGGACACAAAAATAGTTTTTCATTATAACTAAATTACCAACGACCAATTGATATGCTTTCAATTAACTTGTAAACTGTAAAATAAAGCATGTATTTAACTTCTACACAATGCCTTGTATTACCTATATTTTCACATAGATAAAAATAGTTTACCAGGCCTTACCTTAGATGACTTCTGAAAGTCTTCTGAAACACAAGGAAAAAGCTCAAATTCAGTTCACACAACATTAATAGACAATTAGTCACCAATTATAATAATCAATTTCAATGATTATCAGTATTTGTTTCATTAAAAAGAAAAACTCATAAAATTCATTAAAAAAATATTATATAATTAGTCTTCTCAATCTATTAAAAATGTACTACACTACACATTCACCAAATAATCACTATTAAAAATATTTGAGCTTTTAATGATTTTATATTGTAATCAATTCAGTTATTCTCCAAATTAGAAGCAAATTAATCTCAGTGGCATAATTTCAAAGACAGGGCTTAACCTAAACCAGGATTAGGCCTTAGTTCAATTATGAACTATATTTAAGTAGGTTTTATAAACATGCCCTAGAAAAAACATTACTAGTGTGCATCTTGAGACAAAACAATGATATTAAATAATATACATTTTGAGAATACAACAATATATATTTTAAGATATGTCTAAAATCACTCAAACATGTATTTTACCCTTGGACTAGCTTAAGCCTTGGATGTGAAACCAATGGAGTAAATTTTAAATATTTATTTAATTGAGGATAGGAGCAGAATGCAACTCAATGCATATATTTATAATATTTAAGAGTGCTGGCCTACATAATTAGAATACGTAAAGTAGCACAGAGGCAACACTATGCATATACACTTTTATTTGCACAGACGTGTTTCTACGCATGCCATCACGCAGACCGTCGAACTTCATTAAAGATTATTTCTCGTAAGGTTCGAGTGGTGTCGTGTGTGTGTGTGAGAGGAATTAGAAACAAGCAGAATATGGTTGTTTGTAAAGCACAAGCATCATCATGCATCTGTTTAAACTAAGCTCAGACATAAATCTGAAATGATCTTAATCAATACAGAATCGCTGGAGGTAATCTATAACACAATATCACATAAATTAAACAAACTGTTATTTCCTATATGCGTAGCTTGCCAAGTTGATGCTTCATCTGCAATACAAACTGGTTTACTCTCGCACATCACGGGACCATACTGTAATCGCAGCTTTGCACTTAAAAAAAAAATTGCATTTCATCATATCACAAATGCAATTAATTGTTCAGCACTAAGCTAACACATATGTATATGTTACACTATATAGTGTCTGTATAGAATTAATAGTAGAATAAAGTAGAGAAATAATTACAAATAATATTCTGTAAACCAGCTGTTTCGTTGCAGTAATGAAACAAAACACATCAATATAAATGTCAGGATCCCAATGAACACTTAAATTAAAAAATAACAAACCAGTATATAATACATACATGCACGTAAGAGTGGCCAATGTGGCAAAAATATCATATAACGATTATTTAAAAAAAAAAAAAAAAATCACAATTAACGATTTTATCACAGTTCTTTTTTTGTTGGTTTTACCATTTTGCAAGTGACTGAGCATTACAGCCAAACTAATCTCCCTATTTTTAAACAAAACATTACAAGTAGGGTTGGGCAACGATTAATCGTGATTAAACGCATCCATAATAAAAGTTTGTGTTTACATAATATGTGTGTGTACTGTGTATAATTATTTAGTCTATATAAATACACACATACTGTATGTATGTGTATATTTAAGAAAAAATTGGTATTTATTTATAAAATATTCATATATAATATAAATTATGTATAAATATACAGTATATACATGCAAATTTTTCTTAAATATACACATACATATGTGTGTATTTATATATACAAAATAATTATACGCAGTACACACACATATATTATGTAAACACAAACTTTTATTTCGGATGCGATTAATCGCAATTAATCGTTGCCCAACCCTAATTACAAGGTAACAAAAAAAAATAATTGCAAGCATTTAGACCAAAGTGGCAAACATAAAAATCTTTGTCAATATTTTCTTTGTTATTAAAAATTACAAACAAAGATACACATTACATATACACACCAAAATATTCAAATAAACAATGCTTTATATATATTATTACTTTTCACCTACAGTAGGTCTTAAACAGTAACATTAAAATATATATAAAAATAAAATACCAAATTGATTTTACTGTATTTATAGATTGATTCGTATTAAAGCTACTATTAAAGTTCTCAGTCAACAGCAAATAGTTATTTTCTCCTCGTCCCCATTGACTTCCTTAGTAGTTAGTTTTTCCTACTATGCAATTCAATGGAGGTCAGCAACTTTATGGATAGACACATTATTCAAAATATCTTATTTTGTGTTCAGCAAAAGAGAGAAATTAATACAGGTTTGGAGCAAATTTAGAATGAGTAAAAAATGACAGAATTATCATTTTTGGATGAACTTTTCTTTTAATGATAAGCCGAAACATATTATAAGGCTACTCTGTCACTTTAAGACCTGCACGCGACGCGTCTAATATACACGCATGACTCGCACCCAGTTTTCTCTCAAATGTTTGCTTGCTTTCACTTTAGTCATAAACCAAATGTGTTTACGTAAATCTTTTATTGACAAGTATTGTCTTAATAAGACACAAAGACAACTTAGTCCATTAACCAAAGGCGCTGTTTAACAGGCTTTAAGTGTCTAACATACACTTCGGGTTTAATGCGCTCAGAAACACGCATGAACAGCGCATCAGCACACGAATGAAATATTTAACTGTGCAAATACAAATAATGCCCTTTACTGAATTGCAGTGTCCCGTGAGTGTAACTCTACCTCTGCATTAACATGTGATGTCAATGCACGTCGCGTTGTACAGTAGGCTATGTTTAGGCGGAAACGCCAGAAGTAAACTGATAAAACGTGTGCTGTTGCATGATAATATATTTCTTCAAAAGTAGATCGTGAACGTATTTTAATCATCTACGAACAAAACTCGTACAATCTGAATTCATTCCGATGAATGAATCTGAATATATTGTTAAAATGGACGCTAAACGTGATCGAAGAGCATTAGCACTACAAATGACGACCGGAATATTTACCTCACAGAAGAATACGCACTTTAGTCTGTCGCATTTCGTGTTATTTTTTATGAATCATGATATCTGGACATATCATGACCACAGGATTCGAGAATAACATTTTCAAACGAATCATATACCTTCAAAACACCTCATCTATACAACACACGACATATAGGATTATTTTAAAATACCTTTACATGCTATTTTGTTAAGATTAACGTTAGCTTTACAACACCACGATGAGCAAGCCTCATTAAATTAAAACACCACCTAACGCTTATTTCTCACAAATAAACATATACACGTCAACTAATATACACATACTTCAAATTATGTTAGATATATTATGAATAAGCAGTAATAACATACTGATTAATAAGATTATATAGACGACACATGAGAGCAAGATCTTACCGTTAGAGAAATGGGAACACAATAACTTCCTATCAACCGGAAATGTTCTCTCTGACAACAGTCGCAGCTCCCCCAGTGGCTGGGATCTGGGAATGAATAAACATTTACCCTCCTTGCATACATAGCATAACTTTTACTTTATTAGATTAACATAACTGACCATTTATTCACCAGGGGCCTGATGTATAAACGTTGCGTACGCACAAAATGGGCATAGAAATATGCGTACGCATTTTTCCACGCACATATCGGGATTTATAAAAAATAAACTAGGCGTAGATAAGTGCGCACCGTAAGGATGCTCTTGACCGTGCGTACGCACTCTTTTAGAAGAGTATGTGTTTTGGCGACACCAACTAGCCCAAATAGCAATAACTATTTAAAATGAAAAACTTCTAAATTATCCTATTACATCACCCAATAAATCAAATTGCATCAACCCGAATTATCATTATGATATGATTATGATGGAGTTTGATGGATTCATTGATTTTAATAAAATTTGGACTCTATTTCATTATAGCTCTGCACTGGTGTCTTGCAGAAGATCACTTTTAGACAGAAAATCTAAAGAAATACAAGATAATACAAATATAATTTCGCTCACCAACCTGTCACTTGAAGCAAATATCCATCCCTTCTTAAATGTCCGCGCCAGCGAGCGCGTTGGGCCGTTTAGTGAAACTGATGCAAATAACAGTTTAAATAAATAAAATACTTCTGATATAAACTATGTTTTACTTATGATATAAACATTTAGATTAAATATGCCATTCAAATTAATAGAGAACACTTAAACATGAAATCATTACTGAGAAGTTACAACATTTTTTATATTCAAATTCAATCAATAGAAATATTTGTTGTGGATGCGATGTTTTTGAACACGTTTCCTGTAGCGTGCTGTGTTTAAATGTTTTAACCACAGAGATAATTGCTTATCATGATAATACCAGATTGTCTGAGAAAATAGTTTCGTGCAAATAATGCCCAAGGCCTATCTGTTTCCATTAAAAATATAAATCAATTAAAAATACTATTCGGCCAGTGGAAAAGATTAAATGTATTTTACACTATTTGTTTTATGTATTCAAAAACAAGACAAGGATAGGCAAATACATGATTTTTATTAATGTAATGTGTCTTGTACCGTTAAACGTTATCACGTGGATGAATAATCATATGCAAATGATATGCAGATGAGGATATGCATAGTAAAACTAGGCGTTGTAAGCTCCATATATGGTTATTTCAGGGTGGAGACGCATGTGCGCACAATCTTCCGCTGACTGGGATTTATAAAGTGAATTCTGCGCAGGTTCTGGCGTACGGACGGTTTTATAAATCTGAAAACTTTTGTGCGTACGCAAATTCTGCCTTATGTGCGTACACACACTTTAAGGATGAAATCTACGCAAAGTTTTATACATGAGGCCCCAGGGGTCTCATTTATAAAGCGTGCGTACGCACAAAACGGGGCTGGAAACGTACGTACGCCAGTTCCCACGCAAAGGTTGTGATCTATAAAAAACAAACTTGACGGGAGAATGTGCGCACCTTTAAGCAAACATTGAGCCGAGCGTACGCACATTCTGGAGACAAAGGGAATTGGCGACACCGATGGTGAGCTGAAGTTAAGTGTCTTTTTGGTCACTTTTAGACAGAAAATCAAAAGAAAATTTAACATATACAGAAAGATAATACAAATATAATTTCACTCACTAAGCTTGTCACTTGAAGCAAATATCCATCCCTTCTTAAATGTCCGCGCCAGCGAGCGCGTTGGGCCGTTTAGTGAAACTGACGCAAATATTTAAATAAAAAAAATAATGACTTAAACTATGTTTTACTTCTGATATAAGGGTCAATGACGTGACGCCTAAATTTTCTGTCCGATTGCATTTTTTCAGGCAAAAATGGGTTTAAATGCATAAAAAGATACTGTATATTTATAGTACCTCTCCCATGTATGTACTCACTTTAACTTTTAAAAAACCTTTACTTATTTGTTATTTTTTTTGTTATTTAAAGTGTCAAAACATCATGTGGTGCGACCGTCCGGCCATAACTTCTGTTTTGAAAACGTCTTTGAAATTACTCTGAATTTATTCAAATTTATTTTCTGCACTATTTGGCATGATTTCCAAAGTGTTTTGTAATCCTTTAAAAAAATTCAAAGCATTTGTATTTATATTTCCATCATAATATACAAACAAACTTTGTCCGATGATGTCCATTTTATGAAATATCATGTGGTGCGACCATCAAGGAACTACCATTTTGGGACTTATATGTTGAAAACTATTCAAACACAGGAAGTTACATCATAAACCAATTTACCAAGGACCCATGGAAGCAGCAAGCAGGTTTGTAATTCTCTCAAATTGGAAAAAAAATAAACCTTTGTAATGGTTGGTATGTAGTTGCCACATTTGGATGTCATGTGGTATGACCTCAAAAAAATAATAATATTAAAGTTATTTCTACAAATATATATCTTTATTATAAAATTCATAGTGACCTTTTTTGGCAAGCTAGCTTGTTTTGTTTAGGTGACCAATTCTGTGCCTGTAAATTATGACTGAATTTGAAAATATCATGTGGTGCGACCAAATATCATGTGGTGCGACCACTGCAGACTGTTTTCCATGATAGATCTATGTCCTAGATTGGCAGTTTTATGCTTTTATATTCACTTGACGGTTTATATAAAAAAAGTACTTTACTTTAGTATCATTTGGAATAGATTTTTATGCAATTTGGGATCTTTTTTATAGATTTCAGACAGTTTGTGTTTACTCTTTGTACAATATGAGAAAAATGCAACAAAAAAAAAATTAGAGCATGTAATTTCAGTTTAGTAATAATGCATTTATTAGTAGTGTATTTATTATTGCCTATTTATTTATTTAAAACTATTTTAATCTATTTTACCAGATGCCACTGCCAAGCGAAAACATTCTGACCCTGCAACAAGAGCAGAGTACCTTGATAGGAGAAGAGTGAAATATTATTACAGTTTAAAATATCTGTTTTCTATGTGAATATATAGTAAACTGTAATTTATTCCTATGATCAAAGCTGAATTTTCAGCATCGTTACTCCAGTTTTCAGTGTCACATGATCCTTCAGAAATAATTCTAATATGTAACCCTAGACCACAAAACCACTCAATGGGTCAATGTCACATGGGTAAATTTTTTGAAATTGAGATTTATACATCATATGAAAGCTGAATAAATAAGTTTTCCATTGATGTATGATTTGTTAAGATAGAACAATTTTTGGCCGATACAACTGAAAATCTGGAATCTGAGGGTGCTACAAAATCGAAACATTGAGAAAATCGCCTTTAAAGTTGTCCATTTATGTTTGCAATATTGCTATATTCACTCACAAAAATAAATGTTTATAAATTTATGGTAGGACATTTACAAAATATAAAACATGGATCTTTATTTAATATCCTAATGATTTTTTGGAATAAAAGAAAAATCGATAATTTTGACCCATACAATGTATTGTTGGCTATTGCCACAAATACCCTGTGCGACTTGTGACTGGTTTTGTGATCCAGGGTCACTAATGATTTGCTGCTCAAGAAACATTTCTGATTATTATCAATGTTCATATTTTTTTGGGAAACTGTGATACATTTTATATGTCAGGATTATTTGATGAATATAAAGTTCAAAAGAACAGCATTTATTTGAAATAGAATTTTTCGGAACATTATAGCCTGCGCCTGAATGTGACACTGAATGTGTCCTTGATTAATAAAGTATTAATTACTTTTAAAAACTATTGACTCCAAATGTTACCTGTATACAATACTTTTATGAAATAATTTATATCTATAACATTATTATTTGTTAGAAAGAAATTCTAAGTCAAGTTAAATTAAATGGTGCACTTGTGTTTGTGAAGTGATTTTTTTTTTTATAAAAGTGAGTTTATAAAATGTTTATGTTCAGGAAAATTCTGTGAAATTTGTATAAAATCTGGTTTAAATAAAAAATTTTTTATAAAATGTATTGTTCATTGATCTCTTTAAATAGATTTTTAACTATATAAGGTTTTCATGTCATTTGGAGCGACCACTTATCATGTGGTGCGACCAATAAAAGCTATCACTGTATTAAATTTAAAATAAAATATCTTATTTCTGTGGCTGAAATATGAATCACTGATACAGTATGCTTTTGTAAATTATATTTTTAAAACATTTCTATCAGTTTTATGCGATTTACAGGAAAAATAAGTCTGTTAACTGCATTTTAGAAGGCGACTGAAATTGCAGAACAAAAATATGAGATCATTATATACAAAAACTCAAAAGAAATTCAAATACTCTGTTTTTAAACACTTTAATTACTGAGAACATGTAAAAAAAAAAATACATTTATGTTAAGGAAATTAATTAATTTAAAGATAAATCACGGTCGCCCCACATGACATTTTTTAAGCCTATGGACAATTCATCTAGATGAAAAAATACTAAAATCACTTAATTTAAATTTTTTATTTGAATTTATATGTACATAACATTCTTAATGATTGAACAATTGCAATATATATTGTTAATTTTCGTATTTTAAAATTGGCCTGTTGAAAATCCTTATACGTCATTGACCCATAAACATTTAGATTAAATATGCCATTCATATTAATGGAGTTGCACTTAAACATGAAATCATTACTGAGAAGTTACAACATTTTTATATTCAAATTCAGTCAATAAAAATATTTGTTGTGGATGCGGTGTTTTTGAACACCTTTCCTCTGGCATGCTGTTTTAATGTTTTAACCACAGAGATAACTGCTTAACATGATAATACCAGATTGTCTGAGAAAATAGTTTCGTGCAAATAATGCCCAAGGCCTATCTGTTTCCATTAAAAATATCAATTAAAAATACAATTCGGCCAGTGGAAAAGATTGAGAAAAGTGTATTTTACACTATTTGATTTATGTATTCAAAAACAAGGCAAGGATAGGCAACTACTTGATTTTTATTAATGTAATGTGTCTTGTATTGTTAAACGTTATCACGTGGATGAATAATCATATGCAAATGATATGCAGATAAGGATCTGCATAGTAAAATAGGCGTTGTAAGCTCCATATATGGGTCATTCCACGAAATTGGTGCCTTTTGTGTCCCTGAGAAATAATCAGACGTAGAATTACTATAACAACAAATAAATTTGTGATTTAAAAACATAATAGTACTATGTATTATTTCCTCAATATTACATTAAATTAAAGTCATTTATATATTATTTTAAATAATTAAAATTGCATTTATGCTGATAAGGGTAAGGTTTTTGGCCTGTCCCTCCCTGTGATTGTTCTTTTTCATCAGGACTTTTAATTTGCAAATTGAAGGCAAAATTATACAAAAATCACATTTTCATATTGTTCTAAGTATAGTGTCACTGTTAAGAAATGTTTTGGCATAAATATACATTATTTTTAATAAAATATAAATAATTTTATCGGTGTCCCCTGATTTCATGTCATGCCTGTACCCTCACCAAACACCCCTTGTAAAATAATGGTACATTCCTGTGACATCACTTCCAGGAAGTTACATCATCTCTCAATCATTATTCCAACAGTTAAAACACAAGTAAGTTTCTCTCTCTCTTCTATAATACTCTATTTTGATGAGTTATTAGGTATAACTGAGGTGATGACATCATGCAATGTCAAAACTGTTACTGATTTTTAAAGTATAAATTTAAACAATTATTTATTTAAATTAATGTAATCAATATCTACAAGTAATATCCTTTCAAAGTGTACAACATGTGCTTTTGTGGCCTTGCCCTAATAGCTAGCAATTAGCAAATTCGCTTGAATTTGTCAAACCTGTTACTGTCAGGCCTGTTACTTTTGTATAGTAACAGGTTTTGACATGTGGGGTAACAGGGATGACATAGATTAGGTGTCACCTTAGCCACACTGTTTTTGTTTCTCGGTGTAAATTGCTAACATTTGTAAAGGTCATCCTGGGTGTTTTATTGAGCTAATGCCTATATCATTTAGAGTTGGTATTGCTGGTGCATCTGTATCATATCAGGGAACCGAGGTTATGCTAGCATGCGGGGATGCCAGATCGAGCCCTTGGCCTGAGAGAGGAGGTCCCTCCTCACTGGGATCAGCCATGGAGCAGTGCTCGTCAGCTGCATCACAACTGGGAACCAGGCTTGGTTCATCCAGAGCGGAACCACAAGTAGCACTGCGCATCCGTTTTCCCTGATTCGCTCTAATACCTGCGGTAAGAGCGTGACGTGGGGAAAAACATACAGCGGGCAGCGGGGCCAAATGTGGGCCAGTGCATCCCTGCTCTTGGAGAAAAACTCCAGACAGTGAGCATTTTCCTGAGACGCAAATGGGTCTACCTTCGCTCTGCCGAATGTCTTCCACAGCAGTTGGACTGTCTGCGGATGTAAAGACCATTCCCCTGCCGGAAAATTGTTCCTGGACAGTCTGCCTGGTCCTACATTCAGGTGACCTGGCACATGCGCTGCTCTCAACGAGCGCAGATTGTGCTGAGCCCAGATCAGGAGGCGTTCCGTCAGCCTGTAAAAGGTTCGGGCTCTTATACCTCCTTGGGAATTTATATAGGCCACCACCGACATGTTGTCCGATAGGACCAAGATGTGGTGTCCTTTTATTTTGGGACAGAAAACGCCTCAACCTCAGCGCGTTGTCGACTGCCATCATTTCCAGGCAGTTTATGTGTTTTCCCGTTCTGACCACTGGCCAAAGAACGGTCTGCCCTCGAGCAGCACTCCCCATCCCGAGGTTGAGGCGTCCGTGGACACTACCTTCACACTCGAGGAAGTCCCCAGGCTTACACCTGACCTGTACCAGTCGGTCGCTTTCCAAGGTTTCAGAGCTGAGATGCATTTCTGATCGACCTTGAGGCATAAGAGACCGGAGGTCCACGCTCGACGCAATACTCGCGCTTTAGCCAGAACTGCAGCGGGCGCATGCGAAGCAGACTCAGCTGAAGCACTGGAGATGCTGAAGCCATGAGACACGCATTTTCTGAAACTTTTTGTCATGCGCTGAATACTCAGTCTGCGCTGTGGCGACAGCTGTGCTGTCATAGACAGCGAGTCCTGTTCTGTGCCCAGAAAATATATTTTCTGACTGGGAGGCAGCGAACTCTTCGCCCAATTGACTTTGAGACCTAGGTTCTCGAGATGATTGAGTAATATAGTCCTGTGTTCTATGAGCTCTGAGTGTGATCGAACTAGAATCACCCAATCGTCCAAGTAATTCAGAACTCGCATGCCCCGAAGTTTCAGGGGTGCGAGCACTGCGTCCATGCACATCGTGAATGTACGGGGTGCCAGGGACAGGCCAAACGGCAGGACTTTGTTTTTGACACCAAACTTTACATGTCTCATTGTCACTTCACTCTGACCACATCATATCAGTTTTGTGACTGCGCCACCTATTGGTCAAAAGTGATAATCCATTAAATCATATTCTTAATTACTGTTTCTATGATTTTTCAGCCATTTCGCCTATAATCCTCTTTAAATGTCTTTAATTGCTCATTGTTGCAGTTGGTCTGACACTTTCAGCAAAGTTGGCATGTCTTGTCGTCTTACTCTGCTTGGCCCCGGTAATTGCTGCTTGCAGCTATATTTAGGGGCCAAGCACCGAAGGTGCGGAGGCACCTATTGTATCTGTTCCCGTTCTTATTATTATTATTCTTCCTTCTTCCAACTGGGAGTCTATGGCAGCCCATAGAACCGAATGCGGGAAAGTTGTTTTGGTTTGACATTCTGATAGAGGACAGTCCCAACATTAAATACACCAATTTTGGTGTGTCTAAGTCATTCCCTCTAGCGCCACCACCTGTCCAAAGTTTCACTTTTATTTTGCTAATAACTTTTGAACCGTAAGGCCAATCAACAAAATTCTTTTTCTCTCTGATTCCTGAGCTCATGCCAATTCGATTGCACCCTATGACGTCATTTCCGTCATAACAATATGGCCGCCATTTTGAATTTATCTAAAAAGCTACTTTTTCGAACTCGTCCTAGACGGTTTGTCCGATTTGCACGAAAATTAAACCAGATCATCTACAGACCATGCTGACAAAAAGTTATGGAATTCAAGTTGATTCGCTTAACAGTTTTCGATAAACCCACGAATAAATTTTACGTAGCGCTTGCGAAAACAGATGTAAAGCCGTATCTCCGCAATGCTTTATCAGATTCAGACCAAAGTTGGTACATGTCATCACAAGCATGACCTGAGGCTACATGCTGTGTTTCGGCGCAGCGCCACCTACTGGTCCGGAGATATGAAAAATGGCTATTTTTGCTTATAACTTCTGAACAGTTTGTCCAAAAATCATAAAATTGGTCTCGTTAGATTCAGGGTAACATGCCGAGTCCACTGATATCCAATATTACCATATCGGCCATTTTGGCTGTCGGCCATTTTGAATTTTGTGCTAAAATGCTGTATTTTAAGAACACATGAACGGATTGTTACGGAACTTGGTATGGGTCATCAGCCCGATGTCCTGAAGGAGCGTGAGAAGTTTCGAAACAGCGCCACCTAGTGGTGAATTTTTTTTTTCAAATGCTTATAACTTTGGGTGTGGTCAACTTATTTTCACGAAACTCATCTTTTTAGACTCCTGAATCATTGCCGAGTCCTATGATACCAAACATGCTAGGTTTCGCCTTACGGTTTGTGTAGCGTTGTGATTTAGCGCTTAAAAAACATTTGGCTATATCTTCGAAACCGCTAGTCCGATCGAGACGAAACCACCGTCAGAAGTTTGGAAACATAGGTCGATAGCTATACGCCAATGCCCAAATGCGAAAATATTGATGTTTAGGGGTAGTAAATTCCAAACAAAGTCATGTGTCAGTCATTTTTTACGTGTTTTTTCATATAAATGCCTATAACTCTGAAGCGAATTGAGATATTTTCACCAAAACTGACACACATATGTATGGGCTCACTCTGAGGACACGTAAAAAAAATTGTGGGACTGAGCCTCTTGGTGGCGCTATAATAGAACAAAACATGAAATTCCCATTGACTTCAATAGAGTTTTGTGAAATAAAATGCTATTTTCATTCAAAACCTACTTTTTCGAACTCCTCCTACACCGATTGTCCGATTTTCACCAAAATCGAATCATATCATCTCCAGACTGTGCCGACTGAAAGTTATGGATTTCGTGTCGATTGACGAAACCGTTTTCGTATAGCGCAGCAGCAAAGTTGAGGCATGATGCTAAAAGCATTATTCAGGCTTTATCTCTGCAATGCCTTGACATATTGACACCAAACTTTGTATGTGTCATTGTCACTTCACTCTGACCACATCACATCAGTTTTGTAACTGCGCCACCTATTGGTCGAAAGTGATAATCCATTAAATCATATTTTTAATTACTGTTTATATGATTTTTCAGGCATTTCGCCTAAAATCTTCTTTAAATGTCTTTAATTGCTAATTGTTGCAGTTGATCTGACACTTTCAGCAATGTTGGCATGTCTTGTCGTCTTATTCTGCTTGGCCCCGGTAATTGCTGCTTGCAGCTATATTTATTATTCTTCTTCTTCTTCTTCTTCTTCCGCTCTTGGAGTCTATGGCAGCCCATAGAACCGATTGCGGGAAAGTTGTTTTGGTTTGACATTCTGATAGAGCACAGTCCCAACATTAAATACACCAATTTTGGTGTTTCTAAGTCATTCCCTCTAGCGCCACCACCTGTCCAAAGTTTCACTTTTATTTTGCTAATAACTTTTGAACTGTAAGGCCAATCAACAAAATTATTTTTTCCTCTGATTCCTGAGCTCATGCCGATTCGATTGCATCCTATGACTTCATTTTCTGTAATAAAAATATGGCCGCCATTTTGATTCATTCGAAAAACCTACTTTTTCGAACTCGTCCTAGACGGTTTGTCCGATTTGCACGAAAATTGAACCAGATCATCTTCAGGCAGTGCTGACCAAAAGTTATGGAATTCAAATTGATTCGTAAAACCGTTTTCAAAAAAAGCACGAACAAATTTTACGTAGCGCCTGCAAAAACAGTCGTAAGGCTGTATCTCTGCAACGGTTTATCGTATTCAGACCAAACTTGGTACATGTCATCACAAGCATGACCTGAGGCTACATGCTGCGTTTCGGCGCAGCGCCACCTACTGGTCCGGAGATATGAAAAATGGCTATTTTTGCTTATAACTTCTGAACAGTTTGTCCAAAAATCATAAAATTGGTCTCGTTAGATTCAGGGCGACATGCCGAGTCGACTGATATCCAATTTTACCATATCGGCCATTTTGACTGTCGGCCATTTTGAATTATGTGCTAAAATGCTGTATTTTATGAACGCATGAACGGATTGTTACGAAACTTGGCATGGGTCATCAGCACGATGTCCTGAAGGAGTGTGAGAAGTTTCGAAACAGCGCCACCTAGTGGGGAATTTTTTTTTTCAAATGCTTATAACTTTGGGTGCGGTCGACTTATTTTCACGAGACTCATCTAATTAGACTCCTGAAACCTTTCCGAGTCCTACGATACCAAACATGCTAGGTTTCGCCTTACGGTTTGTGTAGCGTTGTGATTTAGCGCTTAAAAAACATTTGGCTATATCTTCGAAACCGATTGTCCGATCGAGACGAAACCTCCGTCAGAAGTTTGGAAACATAGGTCGATAGCTACACGCTAATACCCAAATGCGAAAATATTGATGTTTAGGGGTAGTAATATTCAAACAAAGTCTTGTGTCAGTCATTTTTTACGTGTTTTTTCATATAAATGTCTATAACTCTAAAGCGAATTGAGATATTTTCACCAAAACTGACACACATATGTATGGGCTCACTCTGAGGACATGTAAAAAAAATTGTGGGACTGAGCCTCTTGGTGGCGCTATAACAGAACAAAACATGAAATTCCCATTGACTTCAATACAGTTTTGTGAAATAAAATGCTATTTTCATTCAAAACCTACTTTTTCAAACTCCTCCCACACCGTTTGTCCGATTTTCACCAAAATTGAATCATATCATCTCCAGACTGTGCCGACTAAAAGTTATGGATTTCGTGTCGATTGACGAAACCGTTTTCGTATAGCGCAGCAGCAAAGTTGAGGTATGATGCTAAAAGCATTATTCAGGCTTTATCTCTGCATTGCCTTGACATATTGACACCAAACTTTGTATGTGTCATTGTCACTTCACTCTGACCACATCACATCAGTTTTGTAACTGCGCCACCTATTGGTCGAAAGTGATAAGCCATTAAATCATATTTTCATTACTGTTTCTCTGATTTTTCAGGCATTTTGCCTAAAATCCTCTTTAAATGTCTTTAATTGCTCATTGTTGCAGTTGGTCTGACACTTCTTTTCGTCTTATTCTGCTTGGCCCCGGTAATGGCTGCTTGCAGCTATATTTATTCTTCTTCTTCTTCTTCTTCCGCTCTGGGAGTCTATGGCAGCCCATAGAACCGCTTGCGGGAAAGTTATGAAATTTGGCACAATGATAGAGGACAGTCCAAAAAGTCACCATACCAAATTTGGTGTCCTAAAACCAATCCCTCTAGCGCCACCAACTGTCCAAAATTTCACTTTTATTTTGCTAATAACTTTTGAACCGTAAGGCCAATCAACAAAATTCTTTTTTCCTCTGATTCCTGAGCTCATGACGATTCGATTGCACCCTATGACGTCATTTTCCCTCATAAAAATATGGCCGCCATTTTGAATTTTTCGATAAACCTACTTTTTCGAACTCGTCCTAGACGGTTTGTCCGATTTGCACGAAAATTGAACCAGATCATCTTCAGGCAGTGCTGACCAAAAGTTATGGAATTCAAATTGATTCGTCAAACCGTTTTCGATAAACGCACGAATACATTTTACGTAGCGCTAGCAAAAACAGTCGTAAGGCTGTATCTCCGCAACGGTTTATCGTATTCAGACCAAACCTGGTACATGTACTCACAAGCATGACCTGAGGCTACATGCTGCGTTTCGGCGCAGCGCCACCTACTGGTCCGGAGATATGAAAAATGGCTATTTTTGCTTATAACTTCTGAACAATTTGTCCAAAAATCATAAAATTGGTCTCGTTAGATTCAGGGCGACATGCCGAGTCGACTGATATCCAATTTTACCATATCGGCCATTTTGACTGTCGGCCATTTTGAATTATGTGCTAAAATGCTGTATTTTATGAACGCATGAACGGATTGTTACGAAACTTGGTGTGGGTCATCAGCACGATGCCCTAAAGGAGCCTGAGAAGTTTCGAAACAGCGCCACCTAGTGGTGAATTTTTTTTTTTAAATGCTTATAACTTTGGGTGTGGTTGACTTATTTTCAGGAGACTCATCTCTTTAGACTCCTGAATCCTTGCCGAGTCCAACAATACCAAACATGCTAGGTTTCGCCTTACGGTTTGTGTAGCGTTGTGATTTAGCACTTAAAAAACATTAGGCGATATCTTCGAAACCGTTTGTCCGATCGAGACGAAACCACCGTCAGAAGTTTGGAATCATAGCTTGTTAACTAAACGTCACAGCCCAAATGCGAAAATATTGATGTCTAGAGGTAGTCCAAATAGGTGGTTCGTGGAAAAACGCCCATACAAATAAGCTGCCATTGGACGCATAGTGGCCCCGATGGACCGTAGGGCGAATATGGATGACAATTGCCCTTTAAATAGTGGGCCTTTGTCACTTGGCGATAACCCCTGCGCTAACCTGTCGCCCCGGGAGTAGGGGCCATTCGGACGCCTTTAGGGGGCGATAATGGGCAAATGCCCCCTTATACCACCCACGTATCCCCTTCTACCCCCCCCCCCCCACGACCCCTAAGCCACTCCCACATCCCACTAACCCACTATTTGTCCAATAACCCACTATAGTGGGTAAATGTCCAATTGACCCCCCCACCCCCACCCCCCCACTCCCGGGCCACGCCCCCCATCCCACGAACCCACTATTTGTCCAATAACCCACTATAGTGGACAAATGTCCCGTTGACCCCCCCCCTCCACTCCCAGACCACGCCCCCATCCCACGAACCCACTATTTGTCCAATAACCCACTATATTGGGCAAATGTCCCGTTGACCCCCGCTCCACTCCCAGACCACGCCCCCATCCCACGGAACCACTATTTGTCCAATAACCCACTATAGAGGGCAAATGTCCCGTTGACCCCCCCCATCCCTCCACCCCCCACTCCCAAGCCACGCCCACATCCCACGAACCCACTATTTGTCCAATAACCCACTATAGTGGGCAAATGTCCCGTCGACCCCCCCTGTCCATTCCCGAGCCACGCCCCCATCGCACTGACCTACTATTTGTCCAATAAACAACTATAGTTTTCAAATGTCCCGTTGACACCCCCCATTCTTTGGGCACACGGAGGCCTCATGGTGGTCCCCCCACATCCAGAGTATGGAGCCCCAACTCTGCTTATTTTTCAAGTTACGTCCAGTCAAAGTTAAAATTTCAAGCTGGTATATCTCTGTAACCAAGACGAGTTGGGGCCCCATACTTTGGGCACGTGGGGGCCTCATATTGGTCCCCCCACACCCAGAATATGGAACCCCAACTCGGCTTATTTTTCGAGGTACGTCCTGTCAAATTTAAAATTTCAAGCTGGTATGTCTCTGGAACCGAGCCGAGTTGGAGCCCCTTACTCTGGGCACAGGGGGGTCTCCAGGAGCTCGCCCCAGGGCCCAAGTATGAAGTCCCAACTCGGCTTCCTTTATCAGTTTCACCCGGTCCAATTTCAAAATTCGCATCCCCAATAGCGGCTGAAATTTATCACGTTCGCTCTAGAGCTTTTGGTATGTTAGTCGGGGCGGGCCCTGGGGTCACGGTGTCGAATTTGGGGCCCCTGGTACCTTTCTATATAACTCCAACCCGCCAATTAATGTTAGGGGCCGAAAATGTCAGTTTTAGGGTTAGGGTTAGGGAATATTTTTGCCTTCGCTCTACAGACTGGTGCTTTCGGTATGTCGCTCGGGGTGGGCCCAAGGGTCACCGTGCCGAATTTGGGGCCCCTGGGACTTTTCTATAAAACTCCCATCCACCCATTAAATGAATGCGTTTGCAACCGTGGTTTCGCGGACAAGGCTTGGAAAGGGCCGATCGACTAGGGGGCGCCATTTTCCGTCTCGCCACGGCCCCCCGGAGCGGGCGGGAAAGTTTGGTGGACCTACCACCTCGTTCAGGGGTCGAAAGGTCAAAAAAGCAAAGCACGTCCGTGAAAGCACTACACCAACAACTGGCCCCTGGGACGGCCCCCGTTCGTAGACGCAGTGTCGTGGCACCTCGATATTTGAGATTTTGGCTCTCCAGGGGCCCCCGACTCACGGCCCCGAAGCCTGAAAATCTAGGACCTTCCTAAGAGAAGTGTGCCACTTATACCCAACTTTCACTCAAAAGGCTCTTAGGGTATACGAGTCAAAGAGGAATCAGGCAGAAATTAGGGTTAAAGGGTGAAAATGTGTTGCCTTCGCTCTACAGACTGGTGCTTTCGGTATGTCGCTCGGGGCGTGCCCAGGGGTCACCGTGCCGAATTTGGGGCCCCTGGGACTTTTCTATAAAAATCCCACCCACCCATTTAATGAATGCGTGTGCAACCGTGGTTTCGCGGACACCGCTCGGAAAGGGCCGATCGACTAGGGGGCACCATTTTCCGTCTCGCCACGGGCCCCCGGAGCGGGCGGGAAAGTTTGGTGGACCTACGACCTCGTTCAGGGGTCGAAAGGTCAAAAAAGACACTGCAAATCCATCAAAAAATGGCACCTGGGACGGCCCCCCGTTCGTAGACGCAGTGTCGTGATACCTTGATATTTGAGATTTTGACCCTCCAGGGGCCCCTGATGAATGGCCCCGAAGCGTTAAAGTCCAGGACCTTCCTGAAAAAACACCCATCCCCCGCCGCCATCAAACTCAGTCCACTTTCGCGTCCAACATAGAGGCTGATTTCTTTTGCCTTTGCTCTAGAACCCTGCGCTTTCGGTATGTCGATCGGGGCATGTCCAGGGGTCACCGTGCCGAATTTGGGGCCCCTGGGACCTTTCTATAAAACTCCACCTCGCCAATTCAATGTTAGAGGCCGAAAATGTTAGTTTTATGCTTAGGGTTTGGGTTAGGGAAAATATGTTTTGCCTTCGCTCTATCGCCCTGCGCTTTTCGGTATGTCGCTCGGGGTGGGCCCAAGGGTCACCGTGCCGATTTTGGGGCCCCTTGGACTTTTCTAAAAAACTCCCACCCACCCATTGAATGAATGCGTTTGCAACCGTGGTTTCGCGGACACGGCTCGGAAAGGGCCGATCGACTAGGGGGCGCCATTTTCCGTCTCGCCACGGCCCCCCGGAGCGGGCGGGAAAGTTTGGTGGACCTACCACCTCGTTCAGGGGTCGAAAGGTCAAAAAAGCAAAGCACGTCCGTGAAAGCACTACACCAACAACTGGCCCCTGGGACGGCCCCCGTTCGTAGACGCAGTTTCGTGGCACCTCGATATTTGAGATTTTGGCTCTCCAGGGGCCCCCGACTCACGGCCCCGAAGCCTGAAAATCTAGGACCTTCCTAAGAGAAGTGTGCCACTTATACCCAACTTTCACTCAAAAGGCTCTTAGGGTATACGAGTCAAAGAGGAATCAGGCAGAAATTAGGGTTAAAGGGTGAAAATGTGTTGCCTTCGCTCTACAGACTGGTGCTTTCGGTATGTCGCTCGGGGCGTGCCCAGGGGTCACCGTGCCGAATTTGGGGCCCCTGGGACTTTTCTATAAAAATCCCACCCACCCATTTAATGAATGCGTTTGCAACCGTGGTTTCGCGGACACCGCTCGGAAAGGGCCGATCGACTAGGGGGCGCCATTTTCCGTCTCGCCACGGGCCCCCGGAGCGGGCGGGAAAGTTTGGTGGACCTACGACCTCGTTCAGGGGTCGAAAGGTCAAAAAAGACACTGCAAATCCATCAAAAAAGGGCACCTGGGACGGCCCCCCGTTCGTAGACGCAGTGTCGTGATACCTTGATATTTGAGATTTTGACCCTCCAGGGGCCCCTGATGAATGGAAAACTCATAAAAAACTCCCACCCACCGCCCTCAGGCTATTGGTATGAATTGAAAACACAGTATCAGAGTACCAAACGCTCATAAAGATTACATTGACGCATTTGGGTATAAATTCAATAAATATTATTCCTGTCTATAGAAATATGATGTAAATCTATGAGAATCTATCAATATTTCTCCAAATCTGCACATTTTTAAGCTAAAGCCCTGAGGGACGTTGTTTTGTGTATCGCTGTCATGACGACAGCACGGAGTTTTTTATGAATGAAAGCGGCTGACGCGCATAATTCATATTAAAGGTATCGACTCATTTTTTCATTTCATAACTCCTGACACAAATTAAGACATAACTGTCACTATGAGTTTCTCAGAATACAATAGTGGTCAAATACTGAAACTTGAGTATTATATCTTTTTAATTATGTATAGTTTGTCAAGGTATAACATTAAATCTGATAGTAATTTTGAATTAAATAAATAAATAACGCTTCAGTGCGCGGGCGCACTGGCAACGGTTAACAGGTTAAAAAGAAAGTTGAAAAGAAAGTTTGGTCAACTTACGCAGCAGTGTCATCTACTCCGCTCCCACAGGAGCTCCGTTACTCCGTCCAAACTTGTCCACTGCCACAGCAGTGTCATCTACTCCGCTCCCGCAGGAGCTCAGTTCTATGTCCAAAATTGTTTGGATATTTAAAAGCAAATTGAAAAGCAAGTTTGGTCCACTGCCACGCAGGAGCTCCGTTTCCCACAGCAGTGTTTCCTCTTCCGTTACCACAAGTACTCAATTATCCATCCTTTTTTCCATCAAACAGTTGGAAAGCAAGCCAAAAGCAAGTTTGATCCACTGCCGCAGCATTGTAATCTCCTCCGCCCCTGCAGGAGCTAGTTCTCCATCAAACTTGCTTCCACTGCAGCGGTTATACTATTCTCCTCCGCTTCCGCAGAAGTACATCACATATGACCATCCCCAGCCTACCACCTTAAAGCCACACCCATCCAACGTCATGACAACCAACTCCCATCCGATGTCACAAGAAGACTTCCAGCGACTAACCCCTTCCCACTTCTGATACCTTAAGCTTTGCACTCTGCAAGTTTTGGGGGGTCATCAACATTATCCTGGCGGCTGTCCTGCATTTATTTGCAGCTTTTGGGGGAGTATTCTGGGTTCGGGCCGAATACCGAGCCCGGAGCCCTCTCCTCGGACAGCACGCTAAATACGCTTTTATTCTATCTGACTTATTTGTAAGTGTGAACTTGTGAAAGAGACAGATTGAGCCTTGAGCTTTGGTTGCACTTTTTGGTCTTTCTTCAAATGTCACTGGCTTGTCTGGAAATGCTGCAAAGGCTTTTGCCTTCTCAACATTATTAGCTAGACTGCGCATTATTCTGCTATGGAAACAAAATCTCCCTCCATCTTTTGACGACTGGCTGAGAGATGTTATGAGCTTCATATATGTTTTCACTATTCTCCTGTATATGTATCCTGGTATCATTGTAAAAGTTCAATAAACAGATTTAAAGATATTTAAGGGAAATTTATTTATTAGAGAATAAATAAAGACTTTATTAGAATTCATTGTAAATGAATGCATTTGAAATACTTGCAAATAATAATTCATTTTTAAATATGCACACATTCACTCTTATTTGTATGACTGTTAATGTTTCTTGTCTAAATGTCAATTATATATTTTCAATTCAAAACAATGTAATAAAAAAAATCATTTATTCTTAGATTCTTTTGGGAAACGCAGCTAAGATCAGTGTGTGATAGTAACGTCTGATTGCCAAACTAATGTGATGTGGACTGTTGCTGTATGTCTTTGTAGATTGTCTGGCTGTATGGTGACAGAGGAAGGCTGTGGTTTTGTGTCTTCAGCTCTGAGTTCAAACCCCTCACACCTGAGAGAGCTGGATCTGAGCTACAATCAACCAGGAGATTCAGGAGTCAAGCTGCTCACTGATAAACTCAACCATCCAAACTACAGACTGGAAAAACTCAAGTATGTATAGCATGAAGAGTTTATTAAACAACTTGGTAACACGTTATAATAACGGTCAGTTGTAAGTCATTTATAAGTTTATAAGATAAACTAATCGTTTACAAAACATTCATAAATGATTAGCAAGTGATATACTAACATTTTATGTATGTTTTGTAAATTCTGTAACAAGTAATTTACAAGTGATTAGTAAATGATTAACTAATTGTGACCTGATCCAGCAAAATGAGTCACAGTGACCCAAATTTCAAAATTGAGATTTTGGTATTAATGGAAAGAGGAGACCATAAGCTTTCAAATGATATCCTAGTCAAAGTCATACCTTGAATGGTTGTAAAGATATATACATTTGAAATATGGTCGTCTGCCCTCTTTTTCCAACTGAAAACCTGAGAAAATCGCTTTTAAAGTTTTTTGCCCGTTTTTTGTTGATATCTTTCAAAATCCATTGCATTTAAAGGGATGAACTATTTATTGTACAGCTTAATTTGACCAAAGACATTAATATATGCTATTATGCCATGCTGAAGCTCAAATTATTTTAAAGTTTTTATTTGAATAAATAATTTCAAAGGCACTTTTACAAACATTTACTAAAATCAGAAAGATTGAACAGAGGTGCTACAGTTTTCCTTGAGAGAGGGTGTGTGTGTGTGTGTGTGTGTGTGTGTGTGTGTGTGTGTGTGTGTGTGTGTGTGTGTGTGTGTGTGTGTGTGTGTGTGCGTGCGTGTGCGTGCGTGTGTGAGAGAGAGAGAGAGAGAGAGAGAGAAAGTGAGAGAGGCAGAGAGACAAGGAAACAGAACAAATAATGTTAGCCTATGCAATCATATCTTTGTGTAGGCTAGTTGACAATAACAGTGTAACATATTCATAACGGAGATACCAACAGTTAAATATTGGGTTAAAATAAATCAAACACATTGTAATGGATTCTCCTTGCAGATAAATACACTCACAGAATAATTGCACTCACTTACATCCATACACGATAAATACCACAGGGCTGTCACTTTCGCTGTCGCTGTCATCAGAGGATGACACGTCTCCAGATCCAAAACAATCACTGATAGCCTTAGCCACTCTTGCTGACCAGCAACAGAGCTTAGGTTAGAAGCCTCCAGTGAGTTCAACGCTTTTGGCGACTTTTTGGCGACTTTGCTCTCTTTTGACAGTGACATCTCAAATTAATAATATTTAATCTTTCTGAGGAGATCTGCTAGCTTGTTTACACAGAGCGCTGCGAGTCTGACAGGCGAATGGCTGGACCAATCGCGTGCCGGTCAGTCGAAACGGGGCTTCCCATTGACAAATGATCAGCGTTTGTGTACATTTCTAAGCTTTTTGATTGGTCCTATACAACGTGAAACACCATATTTGGAGAGCAGAGACAGTTTGAGGGGATTCCCGGGAAATGCTCAGAGGTGACGAGAGGATTTGAGAAAAGCATTTCGAGCGAATTTAGTAAAACTTTGTAAACTTTAATAGTCATTTAAATACCTTTACTCAATTATCTGGACTACGAAACGTTAGGAGATTATTTTTGAATGTCTGTTCTTTGAGATTTAGCAAAAAAAATTTTTTTTAAAAATCTATTATTTTCATTGTTTTTCCACATAATCGGCCCATATCTTAAAATGGAACGTTGCGACTTCCGACTCATTTCACCAGATTGGGTCACAATTATTAACGAAACATGACTATGCATTCATAAATGATTAATAAGTGATATGTTAATTATTGTGTGAATGTTTTGTAGATTCAGTTATAAGTCATTTACAGTTGATTAGTTAACCTGTTAACCTTTGGCCAGTGCGCCGGCGCACTGAAGCGTTTTTTTGTCAAATAGTTCAAAGTTACTATCAGATTTAATGTTATTACCTTGACAAACTATACATATAAATATAATATACATATAAAAAGATATAAGACTCAAGTTTCAGTATTTGACCACTATTGTATTCTGAGAAACTTAGGCTATAGTGACAGTTATGTCTTAATTTGTGTCAGGAGTTATGTAATGAAAAAAATAAGTCGATACCTTTAATATGAATTATGAGCGTCAGCTGCTCCCATTCAGAAAAAAAAAATCCTGTGCTGTCGTCATGACAGCGATTCACAAAACAACATCCCTCAGGGCTTTTAGCTCAAAAATGTGCAGATTTGGAGAAATATTGATAGATTCTCATAGGTTTACATCAGAATTCTATAGACAGGAATAATATTTATTGAATTTATACCCAAATGCGTTGATGTAATCATTATGAGCACTGGATACTCTGATGTACTGTTTTCAATCCATACCAACAGCCTGAGGGTGCCCTATGAACATTTAGTCCATATATGGAACACATGAAGAAGAGCCATGTCATGTGACATTCCAGGAAGTCCCTGACACAAACAAAGCTAACAGAGATCGTTGTAACATGCAGATAAAGACGTTTTGAAGACAATAAACATGATTGCAATGATATTCGATTTACCTGTGTTCTTCGAGCCATGTCAGGTATTTTCATAATAATAGATTATATTTATAATGTAATGCTAATCGATATAGACTTTATCATCGTGCAGAATACTATAAAATAATATATTTTCTGTCAGATTTTTTTTATCTGAAGCCAAATCAGATCACAGAAAATTATTTAAAACGATCGACTTATGTTATAAAGTAAGTTTGGAGCACAAACATGGTTTTAATCTCATAAATTGTCGTGTATTGATGGTGTGCTAAGCTAACATGCTAGATAGCCCTAGGTGCACCTGCCACCTAGCTGTTATTTTTATGATTTTTTTTAATAGGAATGCTTACTGAAATGTTTCTTTTTTCAAGAAGGACATTTGATACAGTTTCAAATGTGAAGTGAGAACTTTGATAAAAGAAATGAGGGATTGAAACAGTGTGAATAGCCAGTCGTTAGTAATTTTAATGCAGACAACAGAAAAGCATATTTAGAGCCATAACCAGGCGAGGTGTGAATGTGTGCAGGAGAGACTGACACTGAATGGGGCTCATTTGCACCTCAAAACAATAGAGACAATAGACTGAATAGATGCTTAGAAGATGACAAGTTTGCATTTTAGAGTCTAATCAAAATAAAGTCATATGACATGATCTTGAAAAACTTTTAATTAAATACATTATTTTAGACTTATCATCTTCATATTTTAAATATAACATGGTCAGACATGTGGCTTTAGCTGCAGTGCATTTCTAGATTGCTACAGTGCCAACTTCAATTTTATTTTCATGAAGATGTTTCATAAAAATAAATTTCTAATAACTTTACAAAACTTTTAAGCTATTTATAACTATTCTTTTTCATTTTGACAATAATTAATTCTACATTTACAATAAACTGTCAGGTGTCAGCTTTCAAATGAGATCACACGTGTGCTTTTAGTACAAAGGGTTCATGAACTGTATCTGTTTCAGTTTGGGTATGCCATTTCTGGGGATTTTTCAAAAGTGGGGTTGTGGTAAGTACAGGTTAATGATTAACTAATCATTTACAAAACATTATTTCAGGCCGACTCTCAACAACCATGTCTGAGGCATCCATTTCATTGTTGCTTAAAGATAAATATCCATTGCGTCTTGCAGTAGCTACAGACCAATTTCATTGTTTGATGTGGACTTTAAAATTCGATCTAAGGTTCTTGCCCTTCACCTTCAGCAAGCGTTACCTGCTGTTATTTCCTCTGACCAGACAGGTTTCATGACTGGGAGACATTGATTTTAAATAAAAACTTTTAAATACCATTCTTGATGCTGAGAAGGCATTTGACAGGGTAGAGTGGGAGTATTTGTTTTTTAGTTTAAATAAATTTGGTTTCAGCTCCAATTTTATATCATGGATTCGATTACTATACTCCTCCCCTGTAACATCTGTGGAAACCAATGTAACACATTCTAAAGCCTTTGCCAGACACTACACTAATGCCAGACTACACCAGAGGCCGGAGGCAGGCCTGCCCTCGTACAGGGCTCCCCAACCGAGGTTGGAAGCGTCTGTCGAAATAGCCATCCTTTTCGAAACCAGACCCATGCTCACGCCCAGCTGGTACCAGTTGATGTCTTTCCAGGGGGCCAGGGCTTTGATTTACCAGTGCTGTGGTTTACCCTGATGCATTATTGGCCCGAGCGCCACGCATGAGCTGGAACCTGTGGTTTTAGCCACAGCTGAAGGGGGCGCGTACGCAGTAGGCCTAGTTGGAGTACTGCGCGAGCTGTGAATATGGCATATATGCATAAAAAGCCGATTTAAAATTTCAGTTGCTCTTAAGCTTGTTTTTATTCTATTCGGCAACGCAGCTGTTTGTATTTTGCAAACTGCCCATATGTGCGTGGGATTGACGACGCTGAAATACATTACCACTGCTGTAGAATATCAGTTACGTGAATCTTTGCTTACGCCCGTTTCACACATACTCCGTTTGCAGTGCGTATGCGGTGCGTATTTTTTTCCGTACCCCTGTTAACAGGTTCAGCTTTCACACTGCACGCGGATGCGGTCCGGCAATGCGTTCCTGGAGCGGTGCGTATACAGCAGTGCAGCGATCGTTTCCGCACTGAGTCTATTTTTGCTGTGCTGCACACGCTGAATTAAAGTGACAGCGCATGTTTCGTGGTCAAAATTAACACAGATTGACCAGATTGACATGAAAATGTAGTAATTTCATCATAAATGAACTTAATTAAATACAACTATTTTTCACGGTCATCTTTTTACTTCAAGACTGGGGTAAATCAAGGAAAACTACAATTTACTTCAACAAGGCGACATAATGAACAACACTCGTCTCATTCGTGGAGGTGGAAAAACAAGTTATTTGTGACATGCAAGATTTATTGTATAAAGATTTAAATTATGCAAAGAGTATGAGTCTGCTGTTTTTGTCAATTTTAAGTTTTAATTTAAAATGTATGACTTGCTTGAGCAACTTAATATATAATTATATAGAAGTAATGCATTGAATAATACTTTGTTTAGATTGTGTTTAAACGTGAATAGGCCTACGTTTATTAACCCTCTGGGGTCTAAGCTGTTTTTGGGGCCCTTGGGATGTTCTGACATGCCCTGACATTTGTGCTTTTTTCAGTTATTTATAAACATGATAATGGCAAAGGTGTAAATTCACTCTATATAGCACAAACAGGGCTACCATAATATGTGAGCAACATGTATGTAGATGTTTGTATTTTTAAGAGAATAATGTTTATGCGTGGTTATTGAAAAAAATTAAAATGAAAGTTGCTGAAATAAGACCACAAAACTCATACTAAATATGTGTCCACAAGACTTTTGACTAATGGATGTTGTATGTGAAAATAGTCTTGCTTTATCGTTCACAATAAAACAATACATTGATTTAAATTGTGTAAGACAGGTTTTGCTTGGAAAGCCAATATGCGAGGGGGGCGTAAAGGGGGAGTAGTTTACACCTGAGAATACAATATCCCACCCATTATGCGTAACGTCTTGCATAATGAGCCATTCATTCAGGTGTGACACTGACTGAGCCACAAGAATAAATGCAAGGACAAAAGATATATTTAGAAGAAGACTTATATTGACCATTTAAGATTTTGCTTACATCTATCTTGTAAATATGTTTTGCTATTTTATTAAAAAGGTTACAATTACAACAATAATTACAATTTCAACAATATTTCAAGTGTACTCTTTCTTTGTAAAAAAATGACTATAGGCCTACATTTTATCATATCGTGAGCTTAGAATTATAAGGTTCTATCTCCGTTTAGGGTAGTTCTGAGATATTGAGCATCAAAGTTTTTACATTCCAGCTGGCAAAACTATTATGTAGTATAATCTACTATTATAGCTCAACAAGACCATCACCCTACAGGTACTTTGAGGATAGTATATCAAAATCCTGGCACATTTGGAAATGGGATTTTTTAAGATGGCCCAAATGGAGATAGAACCTTATAATTCTGAGAGCTCTGATTCTGTTTGGAATTATAAGGTTCTATCTACACTTTTACAAATAAAACCCCACAATTCAAAGTTGATTTTAATCAATTTATATATGTATAATACAAGCACACAGCTTGTAGTATATAATATAATATAATATAATATAATATAATATAATATATAATAGTATAGTATACATCAAAGCCAAGCAAGTTTGTAAGAATTATTTTTTTTTCTTACATTTTCATCTTACATACATTAAAAACGGTTCATTTGGTAGATTAAAACATACAAAATATTGTGTAACATCAAGAAAGTTGTTTTCATCCCTTTCCACCCCCACCCCCTCTGTGCTCTGAAACATTTTAAAACAGTATTCATTTATTACATTAAAACATTTTAAACACACTTCTAATCAATAATGTATTGTTTGTAATAAAATAATGTAATTCATTAGATTCTTTTTTTAAATCCCTTGACATCCCCTCCTCTCCACCCGTATACCCCCTCCTACACTTAAACACTTTTTAAAAACACATTGTTCATTTATTTTATAAGCTAGTGTTAAACTATGAGACACTTTTATTATTTATTATTCTGCATGTCTTTGTTATGTATGATGTACTTCATGTTATATGTAATTTATGTTGTCATGACTCTTTCCAACCCTCCAACCTTCTATCTAGATTATGACTTTCTAAATACTGCCTTGTAGTATGCTTTGTCAACGGCAGGCATGTACTTGAACATGGATAAAATGTCTGACTTCTTTGCCTCTGCGATTGTGTTTTTGTTGGTGAGCAACTTTGGCTTCGGCAGCAAGAGAGACGTTGGCATGTTAGCCCTGGTTTTGGCATGCGAGCCCCTAATATCCACCTGTATAGGAGACTGAGCATGGGAGGTACTGTACTGCACACACTGAACAGATTTTGAGAAAATGTTATTTGGGCCACTGAAGCGAATGGTACCTGCTTGTACTGGAAAAGTTTTGAACATGACTGAAAGTCTTTGAAATCTGTATCTTTCATCTGGATGACAGTGTAAGGATTAGTTCTGTTCGCTCTCAGAAGGACACGCAAGAACGACAGTGGGCTGTAAAACTCTGAGCTTGCCATTGCCTTTTCGATGTTGCTATGCATGTTGTCTACTTCTTGGACAGCCGAGTGGCCAGGCGTAGAATATTTCATTGTGATCTTTTGGATTTTGGTATTTCTTGACAAGAACTCAACGATTGCAAAAGACATAATGGAATTTCGATTTTGTGGCACACAGCTGTCACTCCATGTGACTATCTCAGTTACCTCAGGATGGTCTTGAACAACTCTTTCAAGGATTTTTACTATGGCACTTGCCATGTCATTCCCTCCTCTACCTGACATGGCCTCCGTCCACACAGCACAATACCCTTTCTTGGTAAGTGAGCAGTGGGCAGTCATATTATATAGATTCATCTTCCTTTTATAAAAGAATGAACTAACCTCAGCTCGTGGACATGAGATGACATTTTCTAAATCAAAACACACCGTAAGGTGCTGTTTATCATCTCTATCTCTTTGGCGCTCTTGCCGCATGGCATTTTTTTCATATACATGTTTATTGTGTGCATCCACTTGGTGCTGGTTTAACAACCCCTGTTTTTGTGCTGCTTCATGTGCCTCACATTCATCACACCTGTCTGACTTGGGGACATGAAAACCAAGATTAAACTCTGTGTTAAATATAAATCTATAGTAAGACATTTTCACTGGTGTTTCATGTACAGCACATTTTATTTTATAGAGATCATACATCTTGGCCACATTTAGAGTTGGCTCCAGATACTGCTTTTGGGTGCGGGCACGACAGTAGTGTGACTCGACGACAGGGAAAGACCTAATGTGCTCCAGCACCTTCTCTTTTTTGTCCTCATCTATGTGTTTTTTAGGATGCTTTCCCCGTGCATCTGACTTTGGCATGCCAGCCTGGCTTCTCTTTTGGTGTACATTATACACTGTTTTCTGACTTATTGAAAGAGTACCTAGAAAAAAAGGCTTGCATACTCTGACTTTCTGTCCCTCTCCTATATCATGAAAATATTTGAATGTGTGTATACGACGTGAGTCGCCGCCACTACCACGTTGTCTCACTTTGACATGGCACTCAGTTGTCATCATAATGTAGTCATATTTCCTGTCCTGATTCAGCCTGTAGTACCCTTCAAAACACCTCTCCCTCTCACCATAAGTGACTTTCCTGGTGCAGTTAAATTTACAGGACACGGTGCAGTCATTAAATGTTTTTATCTGTTTGGCTGGCACTGTCTCTTTAGACGTGTTCATGTGTTCTTTACCCTCTTGATAAAGTCTCTTTCTGCATACTGACTTCCATGATGATGGAGTGCTAACCCTTTTCCGACTCTTCCCTTGCTCTGGTCTCTGCTGTATCCCTACTGCTGGTGTCTCTATTATCGGCCTAGGTGCCTCTGCTGCCCTGGCCCTGGGTGTCTCTGCTACTGTCCCTCTCGCTGCTGCTCTGGGGGTCTCTGCCTCTCCTGACATGGCTGCAAAAAGTAATGCTGGGTACGCACCAAAAGATTTTTTTACATCTTATAAGATTTTCAAAATGTGATAGACCACAAACATGAGGACAAAAAATCCTAGATTTAAGGGTTTTGCTCCTATAGTGTGTGGTGTGCCATGATGTGACAAAGACAGCACACCACACACCAACAGATTTTCAACCAGAGTCTTGACTGTGAACACAGGAAATCTCACAAAATCTCGCGAGACTTCAGAATAAGCATGGCGGACAATATGCAGGAATAAATTGCAATGATAGTGTTTGGAATGATTTTCACAGAAAATTCACGTGGAAAAAAAAAAACATGGTTCCCACCATTATATATATAACCTTTTATACAGAAATATATTCATTCTTTATTGTCTTTATTTATTCTTAATTGGATTTAGGGCTGGGCGATATGGACCAAAAGACATATCCCGATATATTTAGGCTGAATATCGATATACAATATATATCCAGATATTTTTTCTGCGAAGTGAGAGCAAATGTTCAGTCAAAGTCAAAGCCAAATATGACATGTCACAAGTAGTTTTATTAAAACCGGCTATTTCAGTGAATAGTTGCGGGGCGGGGGTGAGGAAATTGCAGAGAGCTCCGGGTCAGAGTCGCTGCTTGGAGCAAGGATCACAGGCTCACAGCGCAAATTTGAACTATATCGATATATGGGACATTCTACCAGAAACGTACATTTTCTATCCCCCCCCCCCCCCCCCCCCCCAAAAAAAGTAGTATTAACCTTCAACTTTAACACTGACTTTAACAAAGGAGATAGTGAATAATTGTAAATTAATGAAATCCCACCTCTGCACATAATAATTTTTGAATAATAAGCATTTTAATATGCAGTTACTCTTTAAAATGTCAGGCTCCGTCACAGACATGGCTGATAATGTAAGTATGTTAAAGAATATGCTCTCTTCTGCACAAATATCATCATTTTAATGAGGATCTGTCCCTTATTGAAGGAAACATATAATTCATTAAAAAAAACACAGCTATCAGGCTGATTTTGCTTGTTTTGTGGGCTCTTAGATAAAGAATGACCATCAGGTTCACATAATGTTGTTGAATAAGGGGCTTTTGGGGTAAAGTTTGTTACCAACGCATTATTGTAAATATATAATCCAGTCTTTACTATCACTATATACCCATTTCAATAATTGTTATAATCAAAATAGCCATTTTTGGACTAAAATATACTTTGTGACAGGACTGACCGTGGTGTGACAGGGTTGACAATGTTGTGACAGGACTGACATTTTTTCCATCAAGCATTCCGAATTACATTAAAATGACCAGATTTTCTCTGAAAAACTAAAAAAACAAAATGTTTATAATTTGTAGTAATATACTAAAAATGTGTATTTAAATAGTGGATAAGTCTTTATTAATAAAATAAATCAAACACAATTAACAATGGGAAAAGATAGTCTCGATTATAAAAAGTAAACAGTATTTTAATTCTCTAATAGGCCTATTATCAGCCACTTTAAACCTGTGTAGGCTACAAGTAAAATTCATTAATATATCCTATATATGTTATCATATATCTTTACCCAGATTCCTTATTGAATCAGTAACTTAAGAGCTGTATAATAGAAGAAACAATGCACACAGCACACTTGTCTTTGGTATTATTGTATTAATTAATATTGTTGTACAAAACCATTTTTTAACAGTTGAATCTTTTTTATTTAAAAATTGAATAATGATGAACAAGTAGCAACACATAAAACACATTTTTAAACGAGTTCAAGATATATTCTTTAAATCATTAACTATTAAATCCTTACAGGTAATACTAAACTGATTCAGTTAAGCTTTTAAAAAACACATAACAAATTGATGTATTTCATTTTTTGTATCAGCACTAACAAGAAAAAGACATTTTAAAACAGTCACTAAAACAGCTAAACATGTGTTTTTACAAACATTAATGATTAAATCCTTACATGCAGGTAATATAACTGATTCAGTTAGGTATGCTTTTTTAATAACAAATTGATGTATTTGTATTTGATGGTTTGTTCCAGGACTAACTTTTCAAATTAATGCCCTTGAGTCTTACTGTAAGTAATGTACTACCCTACCCCTCAGTAATGTGGGCAATAAGTTTTGCCCACACATCTCTTTCAATTTTATGGTGTCGAGCAGTTACGGGTCGGGGAGGAGGTATGAAACCGATTACGTGATCAAACACATACCAAATCACGTCCTCTCGCGCGGGCCAGAAATACCTGTTAACCCCTACACGATGCATGCATTTGACCTGCGCCTGCACCTCATCAAAGGCTTTGATAATGCCTGGGTACAGGTCTCCATCATATTTGACCACACACCACCTATCCACAACATCAGGACCCCATGCAATCTCCTGCAATGGACGAGATTTCCTGCTTTCTGACTTGAATGAGAAGGATTTGGCGCCAAAACATGTGCATGTAAGTACCTTCTGTACAGCACACATGCAGCTCACATCACGGTACACCATCTCACCAGCTGTGGTTGTGACAACCTGGTGGATCTTCATGGTTGTTGGTACCTGGGGAATGCTCTCTGGCATCTCTCTTATTGCTTTGTCAATGGAATCCTCACTGACATAAAACAGCACAATTGTTGTGTTTGTATTGACCAAAGCATCAAACAGATCTGTTGCATTTTTTAAATCGCAACCGTGGCTCACCAAACGATCAGCTGTCCTCTTCAGGGTACCCCCAACCCCATCCGGCACCCCTTTGCCATGACTGGCTTCAAAGAAATTCCAAGTCCCAGCTTTAAACCCAGTTTTGTACAGAAGGGAAGTGAAGAGGAAGAAGTTCCCCTTCTGTCTGTACTGGGAGCATGGACCATCACTGAGGAAATGAACTACTGAAACCAGAGGGAAGCGGTTCTTCACGTATGACAACACAGGTTGTAGATGTTCCCATATGGCAGGGGGGCCCTTCTGTCGGGATGGAGAGATAGAACTGAAACAAACTTGCTCCGCATTGGCTCCTGCATACAGTATCCCTGTGTGTAGCGTGGCTTGCTCGTGGGATGCACCAAAGTGCACAGCCTGGATCTCAGAGGCATACTTGCATACATAATTTTCGGAAAAATCCACATGGATAATGCATTCATTATCATCCAGGTTCTGTTTCAGTTCCCGGCAGTATCTGTATTGTTGGCGGATGTTGAAGAGATGGCGTTTATATTTAGACATCATATCACTAAAAAGTTCAATTAGACCCTCTAGAGATGTCTCAATGGTCTTTTTCACAGTCTTCTTGAAGACTGTGAGCTCTTTTGAGTGTTCTGCCTCTTCAGTTACCCATTGCCAATACTCCACTTGGGTGGAGCCCTCATACTCCTTCAGCATGGGGAAGTCTTTATTTTTGCAGATCCCACAGAGATTGTGCATACAATCCCTGCTATTTGGATCACAACATATTTGTGTTGTCAACGTATCAAGATCTGGGGTGGCAAGTAATGCCAGGCTATGAAGCCTCTGAGCTATGAAGCCCAGGTTCTCATGCAGTTTACACTGGCATGTAGATCTGTCTGATATTGTAGGGTGCACTACCCAGTATGGCCGCAGTCTGCATAACAGCACATATGAAATGGATCTCTCTGGATTATCCGACAAGTACTTCATATGCAGGTTCCTGAGCGTATCTAAGAGAAATCTCTTTTGCATTCTTATCTTCACTTTTGTGACGGTCTGCTTTTTACCAGTGGTCATGCGGCTGACATCATCTCTCAAGTAGAATGTTTTTACATTGTTTTTTAAATCCTCCGACATGCGGACACACTTCTTTCTTGAGAAGGCATATGGATCCCCCCCGACCGTTTTCCAGCGACGCCGAGTAAAACCTAAAGTTTCTTGGGCATATTTTTTCAATCTGTATTTTTTTAGAATTGACCCTGACAAAAGGCTTGTGATAACCCTCATGTTTGCAGTTCCTTGTGCCTCTTCAACGCGTTTTTGTAGGTCCTCAACCAATGCTTCTTGGAAACGTTCATGTTGATCTTGTTTGGTTCCATTCCTAGTGTATTGTCTCTTTGTATTCGGGGAACCTGATCTTTTGAGCAATCTCTCAAACCTTTTTTTATATTTTTCCTTTTTTCTTCTCTCATCACAAATCATCTTTTTCAGTACATTTAGTTCAACATGAAGCTTTCTCCTCATCTTCTTGGAATGTTTTTGTCCAGTTAACTTTTGCCTGCCAAAAACATAGATTACATTAGAAAACAATTCAATAGAAATTAATAATTAGTGTGTATGAGAGGGACAGAGTTTTGAGTGAGAGAGTGTGAATGTGTGACTGAAGGGGAAGAACCGAAGGATGAACTGACGTTCTGACTTGACTACCTTCTTACTAACTTAAATGTACGTTTAATGGTTATAATGCTGTATTACTTCAATAGTGAGTTATTAATGATGTTATGTGTGAGTCATCAGAAAGTTGGTCCTTGCTAACCATGATGGCCCTGAGTTTGGCTCTGTCCCTGGATCTCGCTCTCCTTGTGGCTGCAAATCAGTGGCCTTTTGGTTCAGCCTGCATTGTCTCTGTTGTTCCCGCCATAACTTGCGCTTATGCCTTTGTTCTCTCTGACTCATTTCCTTAATACTTTTCTTCCTGCTATTTTTCAGTTTCCATCTGTCCCTCTCTTTCTGAAGATGCCTCTCCTTCC
This sequence comes from Squalius cephalus, assembly GCA_022829025.1. Lineage (NCBI taxonomy): Eukaryota > Metazoa > Chordata > Actinopteri > Cypriniformes > Leuciscidae > Squalius > Squalius cephalus. Next base: position 6,369,500 of record CM040794.1, read on the forward strand.
TATCTGGATCAGCATTTCGACGGGCCCGACACTGTCTTTGCCTCTCCGCTGCACTAACCGGTGCCATTGGAATCTGTTTGAATTGCATTGATTACTCATTATTATGCAAATATACAGTTATAAACATTTGTTCTTTTTTTTTATAAACAAAACACAACTTAAAATGCAGCTCATCTTTGTCGCAGACAAAAGAGAGATTTGTATCTATCATTTATGAGCGTTTGCAGCATCAAAATTAAATTGAATTTGAATTGAAATTAGGCGTTTATTCAAAATAAATAAATAAACAAATGTTAGCAGTAGTCAACATATTCATCTGCAATGAAACAAGAAGATTACCTGTGGTATTCACTACAAACAAGCAATGTATCAGGCCCCGTCACAGAATGTCAGGCGATGTCACAGTGAAATGTGACAGGGCCTGACGTGACAGGGCCTGACAGTCAGCCATTTTAACAGCTATGACTCAGCTATTTAGCATGCTAGCATAAAAACTGACAACATTTTCAGAGAGTATTTACACAAAAGATTTAATTTGTTCCAAATCTAAACCTATTGACATACATTTTCTGGGACATTATTGCGTGACAGGAACTGACATAGTAGCTCGACCTCAGGTAAAAACATGCAGAAAGGCTTAAAATTACAAAATTCAAGGACAGAACTTACCTCTGGTTGGTGTCAGTGTGTGATGAGAGGCAAATGAGGTCACTTCCTGTGATTTGGGACCTTAAAGACATATCACACACTTTTCTTGGAATCTTTTATGCAAGTGTGACAGGGCATGACAGAAACCCGGGGACACTTTTAAAAAATCAATTTATTTATTATTAATTAATTTTACTGAAAATTTTAATCAAATAATACAAATTATAACATCTTAAATGTGCTATGGTATTGTTTTTTCTATGAATTTCAAATGTATAATGATTATTTATATGATGTATAGAATTGAGATTTGACCTGGGACAGTACATTTTAGGGGTTCTTAATTTTAAAAACTGTTTTTTAAACAAAAATAAAAAACAATTTAATCAAATACTTAACAAATTCTGTTGTAAAACCCTCTAAATTAATTCACTGTATGACAGTTTTGGGAAATATGTGGATTACACCAGTTTTATAAAACAATAGTAGTGCCAGGACAGCAAATGTACGTTTCTGGTAGAATGTCCCATATGCAATATGGTCTAATTCCATATCGCATTTTAAAAATATTAAATGATAAACAGTCAAATAGGCCTAGTGATTAATGTACTTCTTAGTGTACACACTGCCAGTGTCATGTTTGCCTATATAGTAGTGTCTGAAAACATCTGTGCAACTCGAGCATTCACTGCCCATCAAACCTGCAAAAACATAACCCCAGTAGCCAAGAGAAGCTAAAGATTCTTTATTATTACATGATCCAATATTATAATAATGTGTCAGTTTATTATTTTGTTTTATGACACTGGGAACATAGTTTGGGTATTTTACAAACAAAGGGACGGTAAATACAACAGAAATTTCACCCATCTATAGAAGTACCCACCACTAGATTCTGCTGTCCTCTTTGCCGCTCCCACTCCCTTTGTAGGACTTTCATCACTATCAGAATGTCTGCAACAAAAAACAATTTAATTATTATCCTAATATAAATGGGGCAACTTTTATCAAGACACCAATAATCTAGCAAGCTTAAAAAGCTAGAATTTTTTTATGTTAACGTTACCACAGTTCTATCGCGCCCGTGCCTCTCTCTCTCTCTCACACACACACACACACACACACAAACAAATATATGTAAACACTTTGCGACTTTTCGATCGCGCCTCACACACACACACACACACACAAATATATGTAAACACTTTGCGACTTTTCGATTGCACCCGCGCCTCTCTCTCTCTCTCTCTCTCTCTCTCTCTCTCTCTCTCTCACACACACACACACACACACACACACAACATATTCCAGCACTGCAATCTTTACATCGCAGCCTGCTTCAGAGCTTCAACTTACCGATCTCTTCTAGTGCTGGTGTCTGTAACGTTACATTTGCGTCTTTTGGGCGCCATCGCCGGCTTCAAATGCCCAGCCCTTAGCTCTGTGTCCAGGCTACAGAGCTAAGAGGTGGGTTTTGATTCACCTTGATTCGTGTTCATTCAGGGTTTTGATTGGATATTGAATCTACTGGAGATAGAACCTTATAATCCCAACTCGGTTTATGTTTTGTGAGATGGAACCTTTTTATTTTATTAATAACTACTAACAAAATATTTTTTTTACAAAAATAACACCACACAGGCATTAATAAACACCTAATGGATCAGATTATGCCAAAAACTCAATTTCGACCAAAAGTGGAGATAGAACCTTATAATTCTAAGCTCACGATATGTATTCATTAGTTTGAATATAGCCAACATTTGAACATCTAACATCTTAGTTTATGACTTTATTTTTGACAAAAATAGTATTATATATATATATATAGAACATATGAGCAGAAATTGCTAAACAAAAGCTTATTTGATGTGGCAGTATATTCTACAGTAAAAACTGTACCCAAATCTAGTCAACAAAATGTTGTCTTTCATATTTCGCCTGACTGTAATGTTGTTTTTATGAAATATTAGGGCATATAAATGTTAATTTGCAGTTTAATACGTTGCTTATACAAAGACATTTTATTTAAGGACCAAAAGAGACTGAAGCACATGATCAAGATGGCCAGTAAGATCATCGGACTTGACCAGGTGTCGGCAGCTAAGCTGTACAATGAGCTTATCTTATATTTACATTTACATTTAGTCATTTAGCAGATGCTTTTATCCAAAGCTACTTACAAATTAGGACAAGCGAATCATCATGAAGAGGCAAAAACAACGCAAGAAGTGCTCAAAATACAGTGCAAGTGCAGGCATTGCTCAGAGTAGCATAAGCCAGACAAGGGAGGATTAAGGGAAAAGGAAAGGAATTTTTTTTTTAAGAGGTTAAGTGCTCACGGAAGAGATGAGTTTTCAGTTGTCTTTTGAATGTTGTCAGGGATTCTGCATTCCGTATTAGGGTGAGGAGAGCATTCCACCAGCATGGAACCGTGAATGAGAATGTTCTGGAGAGTGATTTTTTGGCTCTCTGTGATGGTACCACGAGTCGTTGCTCATGGACTGATCATAGGCTTCTGGTAGGGATGTAGACTCGTAGGAGCGAGTGAAAGTAGGAGGGAGCTGAGCCTGTGATATATCTGTAAGCAAGCATCAATGCCTTGAACTTGATGCCAGCAGTGAGTGGTAGCCAGTGCAGAGAGATGAACAGAGGAGTGACATGGGCCCTCTTGGGCTTGTTGAAGACGAGACAAGCTGCAGCATTCTGAATCATTTATAGAGGTTTAGTTGAACATGATGGAAGTCCAGCCAGAAGAGCATTGCAGTAATCAAGTCTAGAAATGATCAGGGCCTGGACGAGAAGTTGTGTTGCATGCTCAGTTAGGAAAGGCCTGATCTGCCTGATCTTCCTGATGTTGTGCAGTGCAAACCGGCATGATCGAGTTGACTTTGTGATTTGGCCTGTGAAGGTCAGCTGGTCATCAAATATTACTCCAAGATTTCTGACCTTGATGGGGTGATTGATGATGAATCTAGCTGAATGGTGAAGTCGTGCTGTAGAGACAGATTGGCGAGGATGACGAGAAGCTCAGTCTTTGCCAGGTTGAGCTGCACGTGATGTTCCTTCATCCATGCCGAGCTGTCCGCCAGACAGCTTGAGATCCGTGCAGCTACTGTGGGATCATCTGGTTGAAATGAAAGGAAGATCTGTGTGTCATCGGCATAGCAATGGTAAGAGAAACCATGTGCCTGTATGATGTGTCCCAGTGATGTGGTGTAGATGGAGAAGAGTAGGGGTCCAAGAACTGAACCCTGAGGAACCCCTGTGGTCAGTTGATGTGTTTTGGATACTTCGCCTCTCCATGCAACCTTGAAGGATCTACCTGTGAGATAGGACTCAAACCAGTGGAGAGGAGTACCTGTGATGCCCAGAGATGAGAGGGTGGACAAAAAGACTGACCAGATCCTCAATGACCCCACTCACGCTCTCCATCATAAATTACTGAGAAGTAACAGGTCAACTGGTAGAATTTTACAACAGCAAATTAGAACAGAAAGGTACAATAAATCATTGGTACCTACGGTGATCAGATTGTATAATGATCACATCGCGAGCTATCACATTTTTAGCTACCTAATAATATTAGTCATTTTTAACATTAGATGTTGGATTGTGATTGTCATTTCTGCAGTATTGTTATTTTTTATATATTGTCACTGTTAATTTCTGTTATTGTTATTTCTTTTATATATATATATGTTTACTGGTTTGACTGCCGTGTCTATGTTTTTAGAGAATATGTTATGACAAGGGCGCGTAATGAATGACCACATGAATTTCCCCTTATGGGGTAATAAAGTTCACCTTGATCTTGAGTAAAATCTTTCTGCACTCGTTGGAGGAGCGTGGTAAAATTAGCCTTGAAGAGATCTAAGCACTTATGTGTAAATATTACTCCTAAATATTTAAAACTATGGGAAGCAACTTTAAACACTGAAGCACTCGTTGGTATATCAGAAATTGGAAAATTTATTGGATATAACTCACTTTTATTTATATTCAGTTTATAACTGGAGAAGAGGCTAAAGGAATTAATAATTCTCAAAACTTCGGGTAAAGAAACATCCGGATCAGAGATATAGAGCAACAGATCATCGCTGAATAAAGAAATTTTGTGAACAGCACCAGCTCTCCTAATTCCCTGTATGGCCTGCTCACTATGAATGGCAATTGCCAAGGGTTCAATTACCAATGCAAAAAGCAAAGGTGCAAGTGAGCAGCCTTGTCTAGTGCCACGTTTCAAGGGGAAAATAGAGGACAATACTCCATTGGTCCGGACTGAATATATTGGGAAGGAATATAAAAGTTTTATCCAGGATATGAACGTGTTGCCAAAACCGAAGTTCTGTAGCACACAGAAAAGGTAATCCCATTCCACCCAATCAAAGGCTTTCTCTGCGTCCAGAAGAGCCTCTGATGGGTGAGAATTAGAGGAATAAATGATATTTAATGTCCTTCTTATATTATGAGACCGTAGTCTGTTTTTAATAAAACCAGTTTGGCCGTTGTGTATGATTGCCGCTAAAATCAACTCAAGACGCTTTGCAAGCATTTAAGCCAGTATCTTTACATCTATGTTCAGAACACTGGTAGGCCTGTACAAACCACATTCATGTGAGTCTTAGTCTTGTATTTCTTTGAGTTTGAAAGAAGACAGACAAAGGGTTGGAGGCAGGCAGCCATTATTAATGGAGTCTAATAACATGTTTAGGAGTGCCGTTTAAAGTGTTTGAGAAAACATCTTTCTTGCAGAGGGAACCCATCGGGCTTGCCATTCTGCATACTCTGGATTTCTAGCACTATCTCCTCTGTGGTAAACGGTAATTGTAGCTCTTCTCTCATTGCGTTCATTATTGTAGGTATGGGCAAAGGTTTTACCTTTAACTGAAGCGCAAGAAGTTTACTTGGCTTGTCACCATACTCAAAAAAATGCATGTTTAGTTTTTAGCAATAACTTTTCAGCCTGATGAGTTAATAACATTAAAATCAGATTGAAATTTTAGTCTCTTTTTGTAAATTTCAGGATCTTGAGAAGCTGCATAAGCCGAATTGAGCCGAAGAATTTCAAGAGATAATTCTTCTTGCTTCATCCTTCGTTGTCTATTTACACAGGTAGAAAATTAAATGACCTGACCCGAGCATGTGCTTTCAAAGATTCCCAAATTGTGGAAGATGGGGTGGTATTTATCTCCAAAAAGATATCTAATTGGGTTTTTAATGAATCACAAAATGCTTCGAGAAGCAAACATCTTATCCTGAAACTGAAGAGAAAGTGAAAGTGGAGCATGGTCAGATATAAGAATGCTGCCATATGAACAGGCCCTCACTTTAGACAACAATATCTTGTCTAAGAAAAAGTAATCAATGCGAGAGTAATTATGGTGGACATGAGAGAAAAATGAGTATTGTCGTGCTGTGGGATATGAAAAACGCCATACGTCGGCTTGACCGCAAGTAGTCAAAAGCGTTGAAGTGTAATTGCAGTTTTAGAGGGTTGGGCAGGTTTATTGGATGAATGGTCTAGACAAGGGTTCAGAGAACAAATAAAATCACCTCACATAAAAAGATAATGTGAGTTTAGGTCAGGGAGTAGAGAGAATATTTTCTGAGGAAAATTTTCATCATCGTAATTTGGTGCATATATATTACCCAGAGTCCCGGTTTCACCTCGGTTACGACTGTAACATCGGTTCCCTGAAGAGGGAACGAGCGCTGCTTCGAGATTGACGCTATGGGAACGCTTTGCGTGATGATGTCTTGAAGCACATGTAAAATCAGTCCAATGGTGTGGCGGAACGTCAGATGCGGATGATGTCACGTACCGGGAAGCTATAAATCCTGCTCGAAAACAGAGAGCGCCAGCTTTGTACAGTCTGAAGTAGTAGCTGACAGGCATGAAGGAGATATGGCAAGGTGACGCAACGCTCGTTCCCTCTTCAGGGAACCGAGGTTACAGTCGTAACCGAGGCGTTCCCTTTCAAGGGAACTCGCGTTGCGTCGAGATTGACGCCTATGGGAACGTCTATACCAGTGCCACCATAGCTACGAATGTCTGTCCTGTGTGAAATCATGTGAGCAGCACTAGGATGACAACACCTGAGACCCTGGTGTAGAGTCCAAGTCCAGAGAGTAAAATCTGACGAAAGTGTGCGGTGAGGACCAGCCTGCCGCATCACAAAACGTCCTGAAGGGCAACTCCTGAAATAAGGGCCTTGGAGGCCGCCATACTCGTTGTAGAGTAAGACCGGACAGCCATAGGGGAAGGCTGTCCGGCCGCCTCATAAGCAAGTGAAATGGCCTCAACCACCCACTTGCTCATTCTTTGCTTAGATACCGAGGACCCTTTATTCGGGGACCCAAAACACACAAACAATTGATCAGTTTTACGCCACAGGGCAGCTCTGTGGACATAGGCATCTAACGCCCGTACTGGGCAGAGCAAATTATCTCTTTCCTGGTCCGCATTCTGAAAAGGAGGAGGACAGAAGGCCTGCAGAATAATAGGCCTGACCACATTAGTGGGGACCTTGGGGATGTAACCTGGTCTAGGATGAAGAAATGCTTTGACCATACCAGGTGCAAATTCCAAGCATGAAGGAGCAACCGACAATGCTTGTAGATCCCCTATCCTCTTAAGAGAAGAAATAGCGAGGAGGAAAAGAGCTTTTAGTGTCACAAACTTGGCAGGAACCTCCTCTATAGGCTAGAAAGGGGCCAGGGAAACGCCTTAAAGAGCAAGGCACCACGAAGGCACCCTGGAACGAGCTGCAGGCCTCAGCCTCAAAGTGCCACGGAGGAAACGAGATACCAAAGGGTCCTTCCCCAAAGACATTCCACGCAAAGGAATGTGGTAAGCACCTATGGCCGCCACATAAACCTTTAGGGTGGACGGGGTTAGACCTGCAGTGAACCGTTCTTGCAGGAACTCCAGCACTGTACCAACTGGGCAGTTAACTGGGTCCAACCGACGGTCACTATACCATGAAGAAAAGACTCTGCACTTCAGGGCATAAAGTTTCCTCGTGGAGGGAGCTCTGGAATGTAGAATGGTCTCTAGTTGAGAGACCTGACCCTATGAGCTGGGCCCCCTCAGAGGCCAAGCCCACAGGTTCCACAGTTCTGGTCTCGGGTGAAATATCAAGCCCTCCGCTTGGGACAGAAGATCCCTCCTGACGGGTAGCTCCAGGGGAGGTCCGTCGAGGAGAGACACGAGATCAGGGAACCATACTCTGCCCGGCTAGCGCGGGGCTATCAGAAGTAAGTGAACCCGGTCCCTGCGAACTCTCTCCAGAACTGTCTGTCCACGTCTGTACCATAGCATCCAGTCCGAGAGGAGCTGGATGCGAGAGGGAGAACCAAAGTGGACCGTGAGACGTCTCTCGAGACGCAAACAGATCCACTTGTGCTTGGCCAAACACCCTCCATATCTGCTCCACCACCTCGGGGTGGAGCCTCCATTCCCCGGGCCTTTGTCTCGACAGAATGTCTGCTCCTACATTCTGGGCCCCAGGGATGTAAGCTGCTCTGAGTGACAACAGCTTCCCCTGGGACCACAAGAGGATGTGGCGTGCCAGATTGCATAGCGGGCGTGAGCGCAAACCCCCTTGATGATTTATATAAGCGACTACCGAAGTGTTGTCCGTGTGTACGAGAACATTGTGTCCCCTGAGTTCCTGTGAGAAAGCTCCTCAGAGCCCGAAAAACAGCCAACATCTCAAGGCGATTGATGTACCGGGAACGATGATGGTCGTTCCACAGACCTTGAGTTGAGCGACCTTCTAGAATCGCTCCCCAACCCATGAGGGAAGCATCCGTCATTAGCAGCTTGCGACGACAAGGAGCTCCCAACACCGGGCCTTGGGACAGGAACCATGGTTTCTTCCACGTAACCAGGGCACGTAAGCATCGCCGCGTGACCCTGATTGTGCGAAACGGGTTGCCCCTCAGGGAGAACCCCCTGGTCCTGAGCCACCACTGCAGGGGCCTCATGTACAGCAGTCCAAAAGGTATCACATTGGAAACTGCTGCCATGAGACCCAACAGTCTCTGGAACTGTTTGACAGTAAGTAGCTGGCCTAGCTTTACACTTTTCTCAGCTGCAAGGATGGACTCTATACGTGGCGGTGACAGGCGTGCCTGCATTGACACTGAATCCCAAACCACGCCTAGAAAAGTGGTACTCTGAAGAGGAGTAAGCACACTCTTCTTGGCGTTCAGCCGTAACCCCAACTCTTTCATATGGACGAGAACAACATCTCGATGTCGAACCGCCAACTGATGCGACTGAGCTAGAATCAACCAATCGTCGATGTAGTTCATAATGTAAATACCCTGAAGGCGCAGTAGCGCCAGGGCTGCATCCACTCATTTGGTGAAAGTGCGGGGTGATAAAGCTAGACCGAATGGAAGAACTCGATATTGGTATGCTTTGCCCCCGAAAGCAAACCTCAGGAACTTCCAATGACATAGACGGATGGAAATATGGAAATATGCGTCCTTGAGATCTATCGTGACAAACCAGCCCTCGGATCTGATTTGTGGCACGATCTGTCTCAGTGTTAACATTTTGAACTTGAGTTGCATGACTGACTCATTCAGAACTCGAAGATCCAGAATGGGACGCAATCCCCTGTCCTTTTTTGGAACTATGAAATACCGACTGTAAAACCCGGTTTACCTGTTGGAGGGAGGTACATATTCTATGGCCCCTTTCTCTAACAGAGTATTCACTTCTTGTTCCATAACCAGAACCTGCTCGGGATCCACCACTGTGGGTAGGACCCCCATAAACCGAGGTGGGCGAGACCCAAACTGTATTTGATACCCTTTTCCTACGGTCTGCAGGACCCAACGAGAAACATTTGGCAGTAGTTTCCACGCAGTCAAAGATTCTACTAGAGGTACCAGTCTCTCGAGACTGGCTTCTGGATTTTGTTGTTGTTGTTGTTGAGTAGTCGTCACCCTGTAATGGCGTACCGGCAGGGAACGACTGAACAGACTGCTCTGGGACCCTCCTCAGAGGGCAGATGCCTCTCAGATGCCTCTCTGAGGTGTTTTCTGGGCCCTGGAGGTGTTCTGACATGCTCTGACAAGTCTGATTACACTGTATTCAGCACAAACTCTGCTACAATAATATATCAGCAGCATGTATATAAAAGTTTGTAGGTTTGAGATAATGACATTTATGCGTGGTTTGTGAAAATACAAAAAAAAATTGTCACTGAAATAAGGTCATGAAACCCATACTGATTATTTCTTCACAAGACTTTTGAAAATTGTATCACGTAGCCTAGAATATTTGCTCCAAAACTATGTGAAAATCACCCTGACTGCTCATTCAGAGAAGACAATATATTGATTTAAAATTTCTAAGACGTGTTTTGTGTGAGAAAGCAATATGCGAAGGGGCGGATCATTTTTTTTATTTATTTTTTTATTTTTATTTTTTTATTTTTATTTTTTTTATAGCGCTTTCATATGTACTACTGTACACCCAAAGCGCTTTACAATCATGTCAGGGGATCTCTCCTCAACCACCACCAGTGTGGATCATCTCATTAATATGCAAGCTTTTCACACCTGAGAAAGACAAAGACACTCCCCCTAATGGCCCTATTAGGAGCTAACAGGCCCTATCATTCTGAGCAACCTTGCACAAAGAATGAGGAGATTTAAAAAAGAATGGCTTTTTGATTGGATTTATTTACAACACAACATAATCCAAATATACACAACAAATGACAAAAAAGCACTTATTGAAAACAATGATCCAAAGACAGAGACCTTTCTGCCATTCCTAAAAACATTGTACATACCTTTCATTTCCAAGGTGTTTGATTTTCACTTTACCATGTTCATGTACAGAGACTCATGTCAGTGGCATCTGGTCCCTGAAAAAAAAAAAAAAAGTGAACATACTGATATCAAGAAAAATAGGGAATATAGTTCTAAAATGTATTGGGAATAAATTTTAGATTTTTCTGGTTAAAATTGCTTTTTAAAATTCACAGAATACACACACACACACACACACAAATGTTTCCAACAGTATATAATATAATGAACACCAGGTTTGTTGTGCCTTGTAAGCAGTAGGCTATGCACAGTGCGTTTCAAACGCGATCGCGCTCCAAATATGATACATTCAAACGCGATCGCGCTCCAAATATGATACATTCAAACGCGATCGCGCTCCAAATATGATACATTCAAACGCGATCGCGCTCCAAATATGATACATTCAAAACCAGAGCTCGCTCCAAAATATGAAACATTATGGTTACCATATTATACATATCTACGTTTGAGCAGATATCCACAAACACAGTAACAGTAAACACGGGTCTAAATATTATAATATTCACCATATATCTAGCAACAGTTCAACTGCAAAATTTATGCAACAATAACAAACTAATATTTAAGAATTTCTTACCTAACATCTTTCTTGTCTTCAAATCGCGTTCTTCTTCTTCTGAGGTAAAGCCAATGTAAGCTCACGGCACGTCTTTCCAACTCGACGAAAAGCAGAGACTTGTGAAGTTTGTTGGTGCTTTGTTTTTGAGGTAATGAGCGCGTTCGCGTTCCATGTGGAGATTTGCATGTGAATGTCTTTTGCGCTCGTAGGCGTGGTCAAATTAAAAAATAATTAGGAAGCGTTTGAGAAGCTGGACATCTTGTTGGTTTTATACAAATTACTTAAACATAGAATATTTGTTTTCAGTTTGAATCCGATCATTTAAAAGTACACACTTAAATGTTTATAAAGGTATATGGCTCATAAATGTGTGACAAGTATTCGCTGAGTTTTGTTTCAGTTTATAGACGTGCTCAAGAAAAAAAAGTTCACCGCGATGGGGAGGCAGAACGCACACCCTGTTTATTTTCTTTATTTTACAAAAGCACAATGTTTTGATTTGATTGTAAGTGGACACATACAAAAGTAGAAATATCACAGATTATTTTTTTATATTTCTTTTTTCTGAATGACCATAAATGACGGAGTAATTTAAGTTTATAGTGCTACAATGTGAAGAAAATCCAGCAAAACGCGCGGGCGCATTTGTCGACCTCAGAGGGTTAAACACTCTATATGAAACCATTTTCTTCCACGATCTCGACACCTCAGTGTGGAGATCGGGGAAAAATGGCAGGCTCCGGCATTGAGGCTGTGGTCTAGACCAGGGGTTTTCAAACTTTTTGTGTGTGTGGACCACTATTTGTATTTAAGAATTTTCGCGGACCACCTCATAATACACATAATAAAATATGTCTACACAGAGTCCTACCTGAATTAATCTGCACCTCTAAATAGGCTTACTAGCTCTAAAACTATAACTGGTCATCACATCAGTACAACAGGCTTGTTAAAAGAAAGTTTACTGCACACAACGGCTGCCACATATTTAATTGATTTATTTACTCAAGCGCCCGATCGAGGGCGTGAACAGGGCATAATCAGGTTCATTTGAACAACAGGCTTGAAATCTATACTGTAATAAGAACACTGGAATATAGTCAACATTTCAAAACCTTTGGCGATTTTAGGGGATTATTAATCTTCAGAGTTTTACAAGTCCTCAAAAAGTACAGGCTTGAGTTTGTCCACTTAACAGCACATCTGCAAAACATTTCAGAAACGCGAGATCAAAAAACTAACTGGAAATTAAAATAATAACAGGCCTTATTCATTCCATTTATAAACATTTCGTTTCATAAACTGCTTATGCCTAACTGTGCGTTCACACCGGACCCGAATAGCGCGTCAAATTCAAAAAGGGATTGTCAAATTCGCGCCTGCCGCGTCTAGTGATACGCTTGACCACTATGTATCAATTTGCGCGTCAAGAGCGAAATTGACGCGCGTAAAAACAAAAGTTTGAAGCAAAATTTCGTCCGGTGTGAACGCACCATTAAAGGCTATGCGTGTGATGTGATAATGAGAACATATTAATTTGCCTCTGCCCTTTTCTCTTCAGAGAACCTGTTGCTATCCACCGAACCAATGTTGTGGTTCTAACGGCACTGAACTTGAATGTCACGGCCGAACACCACTATAGGCTATTTTAGTAATCACACAATAACTTGACTATTTAATTAAAATGTTATATCAATATAGGCCTACATATTCTTTTTACTTTTCTTGTTTTATGGGAATTTCCTGGTAAAATGAAGGTAAAAAAAATATTATTTTATATTTTATTTTGCCTTTCCACTGACCACCTGCAGTACCCTCACGGACCACTAGTGGTCCGCGGACCACAGTTTGGGAATGGCTGGTCTAGACGGCAGGAAGCGTTCGTCGAGCTTGCTTTTCGAACAAACGTCCTGTTTATCAGCTGGTTTCCACTCAATACATAGTCTATCGATTGCCCTAGTCACTACCTCTAATAGCTCTTCTAATGCATGAGACTGAGGTGGCGAATCCTCAGACTCAGCATCAACACTAACAACATCCAGCTCCTCAGAACTGGATAATTGAAGTGTTGGTGCCACCATCGGGGCGGAAGAAACCGCAGCGCGTGCTTCCAAACCCTGATGAGAGGCACTGGATCTATCAAGTGAAGGCTGAGATAGGGCTGGGCCCGTCTCAAACCCCTCTGATAAATCCATTTGCGAACCCCAGGACTGAGATCGAAGCTGTGCCTCGGCAGCAGCGGGACCAGAGCCCTGGGGAACGTGAGCCTGAGCGCTCTCACGGAAGAACGCCAGGCGGGATCGGAGCGAACGCAGTGGCAGCGCGTCACAATGCTCACAGCCAGCACCCTTGGGTGCTGACTGGGCATGCTCCTCACCAAAACAAACAACACACAAAACATGAGTGTCCCCACCCGTTAAATAACGCGGGCAGGGGTGCACACACATTCTGAATTGCTGCTTGTTGGCCATAATGCTTTATATATATAGTGGATATGATATAAGACAGACAACACCAAATAACGTGGGACAGATTTCACAAAGAGCGCTACTGAAGACACAGAAGCTGGCGCTCTCTGTTTTCGAGCAGGTACATAGCTTCCTGGTACGTGACGTCACCCGCATCTGACGTTACGCCACACCATTGGACTGATTTTACATGTGCTTCAAGACATCATCACGCAAAGCGTTCCCATAGCGTCAATCTCGACGCAACGCGAGTTCCCTTGAAAGGGAACAGAATACACTTGTTGATAAAAATTGGCACCCCTCTTGATTTACTGATAAATTTAGAATGATAAACTTGTCCAATCAGTTTCTTACTAAATCTGGCATGATCTTTAAGTGGGTCTCTTGCAAAAAACAACAACAATATGAGTATTTAAATGTTCTAAATGTGACAACACCTTGCTGCGTTTGGTTACATTGTTTAAACCTTTGACATTCCAACTGGTAATTTGAACACATGAACCACCTGACTGAGCATTTAGTAAGCTAGTGGTCATAAGTTACAACAACAACAAAAAGATAAATGATGAAAAGACGAAAAAAGGAAAAAAAACATGTACTACATTAGTACAAACATTACCCATTATCACACAACACAAACTTGCTCTCCCCTGAACTTTCGAGAGAGCTACATAACAAATTGTAAATATATTAAGAAACAGGGAACAAGCACAGTTCACAGACCGCATATGAAATTGTAAATAATAAAAAGTCTAAGTTTCATGGTCTGTAAATGTTCATAATGCAAAGTCAATAGAGTCTGATACAACATAGATCTTTAATGACATGACCAATCAGGGCGCAAAAAGGATGTTACCTATACGACTCCGCTCACGTAGGCCTACTGCCCTGAGTGGAACATTGTCCAAAAATAATCTGTCATTACCTGTAACCACAGCAGCTATATCTCCCTCTGTGTATTTCAGCCTTAATGTATTTAACTGATCCCACCATTTCTTGAGTTCTGCAGAGAAGTCTGGAAAGATCAAAATCTTGGAATCTTTATAGTGCAACTCTTCATGCTTGCGTGACAAACGTAAAATTTCTTCCCTGGTTCTGAAGCGAAGAAAGTGTACGATCACGGGTCTCTGTGGTGCGCGGGACCGATGTGCACGCTCAATCTCCGGTGTCTGAGGTAGTTTATTCCCAAAAAGTTCCGTAAAGAATGATGTAATGAACTGAGAGGGCTTGGATATTTCAACAGTCTCGGGGATACCTAATATATGGAGATTGTTCCGCCGCGAGTGGTTTTCCAGATCATCCGCCTTACTCTTTAACTCTTTAATTTGCGCTCTAAAATGTCGAGCCTTTCATCCACGCTGTTCATCGAAGTTTCAATATCTTTAATTTTGGGGCCGTGACTGGAAATAGTGGCTTGAAGGGCAGCTGAAGAGGCACGTATTTCAGCGAGGAACTCAGACCTTAGAGACGCGATTTCCTCACGAATTGTTGTGGTAAGCATCTCTTTTAAAATTAGCTGGTGTTAACCCCGAAGCAGCCACAGACATGATACCGGCGTCGTCAGCTTCATCAGGAGCAGGAGAAGCACATTTAGATTTAGGCATTGCAGCAATAATGACAAGCTCCAGCTATCATTAAAAGGTTCTCTACCGTTGTAGACGTCATCTTAAAGTATTAAGGATATTAAATGTTCCCGTTGACTATTGAAAAGAAATTAAATTAACGGAGCAGCTCCCGGATGTGCCTCACTCACTCAACTGCATGCTGTAAGTCAAATATCTTCATATTTAAAATAACTAAAGCTTTTATTTTAGCAGAAAACCTCAGGGAGCTAATTACAATAACACACAAATGACACACCTTTATGCTTCTTAATTTTTGAGAAGATTTATAAACAATTGTCATTACAAAATCAGGATTAAAATTGTTACATTTTCAGATCCATGTTACAGTATGAGTGGCCCAAATTAACTTGCAGAAGTTCATGTGGAGTAGGATTTACTGAAGTGTACTCAAACTCAGTTCCTCGAAGGCCACCGCCCTTCCACCCGAATTAAACACATCTGATCCAGCTAATCATAGTCATCAGGATTACTAAAAACTTCCAGGCAGGTGTTTTGGAGCTGGTTGGATTTAAACTCTGCAGGACAATGACCCTCCAGGAGCTCAGTTTGAGACCACTGATTTACTGTGAACTGAGATGCTCTGACACACTGGCTGCATTTGAAACCGCATACTGCCCTACTACATAGTAGGGGAAAAGCAGTAGGCGAGCGAATGAGCATGTACGAATCCTTAGTACTCATAAAAGAGTAGGCGAGAATTACCTGGGTGACGTACTAATTCTCGCGAGATTCAGACATACGTATACTAACGTTCGAATATGCCTATTTCCTCATTTATAGTAGGAGAAAACAGTACGTGAAATGAGTAGAACGTTCAAAACATCAGTATTCACAAAAGAGTAGGCGAGAAGTTCCCGGAAGGCCTACTACTTCCGGCCAGATTTTCTGATGGATACTTTTCTATCCCAGGAGGCCACAGGAGAGGATACGTCATAATCGAACATTACGGAGATCAGCGACGCGGGTGTTTTCAAATGTGTGTAAACACGGTTCCTTGTGTTAAAATCGCATGTGCTGAACTACTGTAGAGTAGCCTAAACTTTTTAACTGTTGAAGGTGTAAAGGTATAGTAGACAGTATAGTATAGTAGTGATTTTGCTGTAAAAACATGTTTTATTATGTATAGCTAACAGCCCACGTACATAACTAAGCCCACATACGTCTCTAAAGTGGATTTACATAACCATACAGTGTTGTGCCTGAATACGTTCATATTTTGGGAGGACGTGAACTGAACATACCGTAATACTGCCTGATGAACGTTACTGTTAACTTGTTCATTCTGGTGTCTGTGAATGGCACGCACTCTCAGTTTAACCCTCTGGGGTCGGCAAACGCGCCGACGTGTTTTGCTGGATTTTCTTCACATAGTAGCACAATAGACTTACATTTCTCCGTCATTTATGGTCATACAGAAAAAAGAAATATGAAAAAAGAATCTGTGATATGTCTACTTTTGTTTGTGTCCACTTACAATCAAATCAAAACATTGTGCTTTTGTAAAATAAAGAAAATAAACAGGGTGTGCGTTCTGCCTCTCCGTCTCAGTGAACTTTTTTTTCTTGAGCACGCCTATAAACTGAAACAAAACTCAGCGAATACTTGTCAGTCATTTATGAGCCATATATCTTTATAAACATTTAAGTGTGTACTTTTAAATGATCGGATTCAAACTGAAAACAAATATTCTCTGTTTAAGTAATTTGTATAAAACCAACAAGATGTCCAGTTTCTCAAACCCTTGCTCATTAGTTTTAATTTGACCACGCCCACACGCGCAAAAGAGATTGACATGCAAATCGTCCACATGGAACGCGAACACGCCCATTACCTCAAACACAAAGCACCAAACTTCATCAGTCTCTGCTTTTCGTCGAGTTTGGAAGATACGCCGTGAACTTACATTGGATTTACCTCAGAAGAAGAAGAACACGATTTGAAGACAAGAAAGATGTAAGGTAAGAAATTCTTAATTATTTAGTTAATGTTATTGTTGCATAAACTTCACATTGCAGTTGAGCTGTTGCTAGATATATGGTGAATATTATGATATTTAGACCCGTGTTTACTGTTAAGGCGAGACACAGCAGGCAAAAACATCGTTTTTTTTACTGGTCAATTTTGAGATTTTGGGATATTTGTCTTCAATAACATGTCTTCTTTCAGACTTGTGGTGAAAAAAAGTCCTAAAAAAAAGTTTACTACACTTTGTCAGTTCACGTCTGTAGATTTCTCATAAATTCAACAAAAGTTGGCGTTCTTAATCCTCCCGCTGCTCCGCGATCTCTGTCTTCTTCCTGTCATCACACGCACCGCTGGATAGCTCTCTCTTTCCTGTACAATGCTGTCGGATCCAAATATGGTCATTTCCTTTTTATCAGCAACCAATCGTGAAAGTAAAAGGGCTGAATGCGCAATATCATTGACTGATGATAAATCTTTAAAGCCCGTTTTCTCAAAATGACTTTTCTCTCATACTCCAAGTCCGAAATCTCCACTTCAGTAGCACCTATATACACCAAACTTTCCAGTCTTGTACCTAGTTATATTATGAAGACATTTACAGAGGGATTTGTAAATATATTATTCCTAGCCTGATTTATATAACATTTTATTCCAAAAAACATGGCGAAAATCATTTTTTTAAGGCTATTGACAGTATATTCTGATTTACAGGATAACAAAAGTAGGTATCCATAAATCCCTCTGTAATTTTTTTCCCATCTAATATGTGAACACAATGAAAAAATATTTTTTAACCTGGCTTTATCCAATACCCAGATTTCGTTTTTTTTTTATATATATGCAAATTAGCGGATATTTAATTAGATATTGCCTAATTTGCATATTTAAATATTAAATTACAGAAAACTTGTAATACATTTTTTTCTCATCTTAATGTAGGTAATCAACTGGGAAAGTTTCATGGTGATATCTGCTAGTTAAAATTTTTACCCTATTCACCTGTAGTGTCTCGCCTTAAATACTGTGTTTGTGGATATCTGCTCAAACGTAGATATGTTCATATTTTGGAGGGCGCTGTGCGTTTGAATGTTTCATTATTCAAAACGCGCTGTGCGTTTGAAAAGCAAAACGCACCAAACATTAGGCTTCATGTTTTTACTCCAATCTCATTTCATAACATCATAACGAATGGAAACATTTGAAGTAACATATGATAATCAATATATTTTTCTCTAGCGTAGTTGTTACTGAAGTGTTCCTTTTTAACGATTTATAGCCTGCTATAGGTTTTTGATATTATTATTTTATGCAGCACTGTGCGTAGCTAGGGTTGCCACCTATGTCTGATAAAAAACCTGGACATATCGATGACCTGACCGACCGCTTTGCTCACAAGTGAAAATGTCCAGTAGACATTAGACCCAAAAGACAAAATTGGACTTTGTGCAGTAAGATTGTGCATAGTCGTGACTCGTGAATATTTTAAACATCTCAAGTATTCTCACTTATCTTACTTAACTTATAGCTTACCTGATTGCTTAGATACTGGTGCTTGTGCTTGCTTTTGCTTCCTCTTTGCTAAAGAAATAAGTAGAGGGATGACATTAGATTTGCATTTACCATACCTTAGCCACATCTATAGCCACTTTTATTTAGTATATCTCAATCAGACATCGGAATAACAAAATCATACATAAATAGGCCTTAGCTTACCTAGTCTTCCATCTATACTTGGCGTTTCCCTTTGCTGCAGCTATCAGTGGTTTCTGTTCTTCAACGAATGTCTTGAATTCAGTGCATGACAATTTGAAATTCAATCTGACCTGAAGCTCAGACTTCACCATTGCAACTGACAGTCTGTTTCTTTTATCGGACCAAACATCCTCCATATGACTGAACACTCTTTCTACATAGGCATTACTGACTGGTATGGAAAAAACAAAAGCAACTACTTTCAACAGCTCGGTGGATTCAGTTGCCTTGCTAAAAAAATAGGCCCACTTTCTGTCTGTTGGAATGGTGTGTAAGACCTCATTCAGAATGACTACATCACCATACAGCTTGTCTTCTTCAACATCCAGGGCCAGTTTTTCCACTAAAACTTCCAGCTCTGACCACTGGAGTGATTGTCCTTCATGAAGGCTGAGACAGCCAATGTGTGCAAGAACCTGGTCATTGAAGTCAAATTTATCCTCAAGATACAGCACTGCCTTCTCAAAAAATCTGTCCACCAGGCTCCTGAACTGTTCCTGTTGCTGGGGTAAAAGGCTCCTCAGTATTTGTTTTGCTTTGCTGCCATAGAATTTGTCTGTGCGCCTTGCGATCAGCTGACTGTGCAATCGGTTCATCACAGAGTAAATGTCAATCACAGTAGCACTGTCACTCTCGAGCACCCTAATAGATGAATCAAATTCTTGCATCACATTGTGCATGAATGCAAGGATACATTCAGCTACAGTACAGTCTACATTTTCTGCATCACTTGCACCACACACACAAATGTCCAGATGATACTTGGGCAGTCCTCCTTTCCCAGGGATACAAAATAAGACTTTAAAGCTGGCCAACACTCTAAAATCCTCTGTATCGTGTAGGGACATGCCTCAGAATCTCCCTGTATTTTGTATTAGTAAATTCACAGAAGTCCTTAAGCAATTCCACTTTTTTAGCAGAACAACTGAATTCACTATACACCTTCAGCACAAAGGCCTCCACGTCACACCCTCCAGCACTAAAGACACGATTAGCTGCTTTGACAGTGTTGTTTATGATGTGACACTTGCAATTGCCCTTCACAATTTGTGGGTTAGCTTCTCTGAGTTTCTGAAAAACTGAGTTGTGCCGACCATAATTAACTGATGCGTTATCTGCACCATAGGCACTGATCTGGCTGACTGAAAGTCCATTGTTCTCAGTAATAGACACTATTTGTTTGAATATGGCTTCACTAGATTCGTTGGAGTCGTCGTAAAAGTCTAACAATCCATACTTCACACCCTCAGATGCACAGAAATACTGGACTGTGTAGGGAAACAATTTTGTGTGCCCAGAATTGGATTCATCAGAACATACTGCAAAATAGTGTGCTTTCTGCAACTCTGCTGCTAATCTTTTCTGACTAAATGGTGCCAACACATTTTCCACTAAGGCCTCACTTTTAGTTCTGCCACAAGACATTTTAGTTGCAATATCAGAGTCACTGAATATTTTTGCACTGACCTTGTTTCCACAGTCAGTTGACAGGTAGCTATGGGCATGTTGCACACCGTGATAGGTAGCTGTTAATTCGGCGATAGTAATTTTGTCCTCTGAGTTTTTTGTAATCATGAATGATGAAATTGCCTTTGTTTGTCTGGTTACTTGAACGCGACTCTGATGTTTCTTCGTTTTAGCATGGTCATCCAAAGCAGTTTTGCCTTCATGTTTAACCAGAATTTTAACTGAGCATATGGAGCAAGTAGCATATAGTGGATCGCCTGGTGTTTGCTTTAGCCATGTGGAGTAATTGTCATTTTTCATCCAGTCATTATTAAAGTAGGTCGAACGTTTCATTTTCTTTTTTACTGGCCTGTCAGTCTTTGTTGACACACTGTCATCTTCGTCCTCCGTCTCGCCACCCATGTTAACACTAACAAACGATGTTGACGACGTACAATCTTCTTCACTGCTTCATTTTGCCGCCTGTAGTAACTGGCTAGCTGCCAAGACAGACGGGCTAGATGACGTAGCCTACGTCACACGACACACCCGTCCCAGAGCCAATGATAGCGCATTCTACACACAAGAGACACCCTATGAGAGACACCGACCACTCTGTGCACAATGCATAGGCTATTTCAAGTGAGAAAATAGTAAATTGAACATACATATTCACGTAGCCTTTCGAAAACCGGGACATTCAGCGTCCCGGGAGAGTGGATAAATTTCCCGGGACAGGTTATTAAAAAGAAGGACAATCCCGGTAAAAAAAAATTTGTGCAGCTCTAGTTTCTCTTGATATCAACATGTTCACAGCTTTTTTTTTTTTTTTTTACAGGGACCAGATGCCCCACTGATGAGTCCTTCTGACTTCAACATTCACATGAGTCTCACATGAACATGGTAAAGTGGAAAATTAAACACCTTGGAAATGAAAGGTATGTACAATGTTTTTAGGAATGGAACAAAGGTCTCTGTCTTTGGATCATTGTTTTCAATAATGTGCTTTTTTGTCATTTGTTGTGTATCTTTGGATTATGTTGTGTTGTAAATAAATCCAAACAATCAAAAAGCCATTCTTTTTTAAATCTCCTCATTCTTTGTACAAGGTTGCTCAGAATGATAGGCCTGGCCTGATAGCACCTAATAGGGCCATTAGGGGAGGGTCTTTGTCTTTCTCAGGTGTGAATCCATCAATATTCAGGAGGTGTTTACGCCTCTTCGCATAAAGCTTTCTTACACAAAACACGTCTTACAAATTTTAAATCAATATAAGTCTTGTGAAGAAATAATCAGTATGGGTTTCTTGACCTTATTTCAGTGACCATTTATTTATAAATTTTTTTCACAAACCACGCATAAATGTCATTATCTCAAAACTACAAATTTTACATACATGCTGCTGACATATTATTGTAGCAGAGTTTGTGCTAAATACAGTGTAATCAGACTTTAGCCATGAAAATGTTACAAGTAACAGAAATAAGCACAAATGTCAGAGCATGTCAGAACACCTCCAGGGCCCAGAAAACACCTCAGACCCCAGAGGATTAACTTTGTTCAAAAGGGTGCCAGATTTCTATAGAGCCTTCCAGGCGAAAACCCGCCTAATACACCGTAAACAGGCCTTAAAGGTTGTATCAGTGATTTCAGGTCCAAAAAAGGCCCAAACATAAATGATCACATTCATCTAATCTTTCCTAACCAGTGCTCGAAGTGGGGCGGTACTCACCGGTACGCAGTACCGGCACTTCTGCATTTTACTCTAAAGCGTACCTGCACTTTTTCTTGTGTACCGTTACTTCTCGCATGTAGCCGGTACTCTACCACTGACAAAAAAAGCGTCGGTATCACGCCCATTACACATATACTCCGTTTGCAATGCGTATGCAGTGTGTATTTTTTTTCCGCGCCCATATTAACAGGTTAGAGCTTTCACACTGCACACGGATGCGGTCCGGCAATGCGTTCCAGGAGCGGTGCGTATACAGCAGTGCAACGATCATTTCTGCACCGAGTCTATTTTCGCTGTGCTGCACGCGCTGAATTAAAGTGACAGCGCATGGTTCGTGGTCAAAATTAACACAGAATATGACATGAAAATATAATAATCTCACTATAAATGCATTTTATTAAATAAAATGTAGTAATCTCACCATAAATGTATTTTTGGACTTGCAGACTTGGAGTAGTTCCATTTTCTCACACACACACGCACACGCACGCACGCACGCACACACACACACACACACACATACACGACTTGTTTAAATACATTTATGTTGTTAATAAATATCAATAAATTGTTGTTGTACCAGCAGTATCTCCGAGTTTTGTTTTTCACTGTAGAAATCTCAAATGTTATGATTACTTGCCAATGCAAGAGAGTACCGGCACCTTTTTTCCCCCACTTCAAGCACTGTTCCTAACGATCCGCTAGCTGCCCGCCCCATAAGCAGGCCGTCAAAAAAACGCATCTCTGTAGGCAGCCTAGGCTCTGAGATCTGCACACAAAAACAATTGGTTTCACCAACCACTCAAAGCCAAAATAAATAGTGTTCCAACCAATCACCGACAGGGGGTGGGTGTTGTGAGGTTTTGCGCTCGTGCACGGCTGCACGCGAAGTCGGAGATGTCGGTGATTGGTTGGAACACTATTTATTTTAGTTTTGAGTGGTTGGTGAAACCAATTGTTTTTGTGTGCAGATCTCAGAGCCTAGGCTGCCTACAGAGACGCAGTTTTTTGACGGCCTGCTTATGGGGCGGGCAGCTAGCAGATCGTTAGGAAAGATTAGATGAATGTGATCATTTATGTTTGGGCCTTTTTTGGGCCTGAAATCGCTGATACAACGTTTAATATGTAGTGGAAAAAACACCCAATCTGGCAACACCAGCCACCAGTGTCGCACCGCCGCATGCGTAATCAAAACAAAAAGCAGCATGTAGGCGACAAAGCAGCAAGGAGGCATCGTATGATAATTTAAACGAGTTTTATGACAAGGTCGGTGAGGATTGGGAAAAATCTTACATCTCTGTGCAAACTTTGAAAGGAAAAGAAAATCCGCACTTGTTGAGCCTGCCTGGTATATTTTTCCAGGATTCCAGTATTCCTTTTTAGTATGTACTGAAATGGAAAATTATTAAAATTGAAAAACATTTGCAAAGATAATTGCATTTGTCCTGTTTTTCTTTTAATAATTCCTCATTAAAAAAGACCATTCAAGCAGCACGTTTTCAATAATTGCTGTCTGTGGTTCTATATGGGAAGTGGATATATTTTTGTAAATAATAGCTCGTAGCAACATATGGAAAAAAAGAACTATGAACTAGTTCATTTTAAAATTTGTGAACTGAACTTTGAAATAGTTCATGTAGAAAGTGAACTTTCCCAACACTGTAACAATATAACGTTACATCTTAAAGACGATTATTTTAAATGTCTATTTACAAATATTCTATAGTCCTTGGGCCAAGACCCAAAATTTCACGTATTGGTACCGTTTGGGTGGGCAAATTCTAGTTGCGATTTTTTTACAACCTATGCACCCCTAGATAATGTTTTGACATGATAACCTTTGCCAACTGGCAGCTTAGTAGTGGTTATGACCGCTTGAAGTGACTGACCAATAATCTGGTTCATCCAGTTGATAATTTATCAAGTGGTTAATTCATCACGAATAAAGCAGGTTCCAAATTAGTGAAATAATGAGATAAAGGCAATAATTCCAAAATACATGGCTAAAAATGGCTAAATTTGGGAGTATTAGCATGTCAAACCGCAATACCACAATAACATTACAGAGCATTGAGACGATGATTGATGAGCCAGTCAAAGATTAGAACAACCACAATGTTTAATGTATGGTAAAAACAACGGTCATTACAAAATCATCACAAAATTTCAATTAAAAGTACAAGTCATCATTGTCTTCGGTATCAGACTCTGACAGCTGTGGAGCGGGCTCCTTCTCACAAGGTTGATTAGTACAGCTTTGCAGCTTGCACAGATTGGTGCACCTCAGGCTGTTGTCTTCTCTAACAGCTCATCAGACACAGCCCATGACCGACTGAGCTCCAAGAAGGCTTCTCGGCAATCTTCCTGTGATTTCATCTGTTTCAGGGCACCCACTTTGCCACGTCCAGCAAATGCACTGACAGTGTCGCAGCCAGTGAATGCATGCCGAGCAGGGCATCTGCGGAACTGCTGCCGAGAGACTGGTGCAGGTTGGATGTGTCAGTTTACCTCATTCTGTTCTGGGTGCAGTTCTTCTGGAACAGTGGGCATGGGATATCTCCGCTGAAGGCCACACCCAGAACCAGAACATCTGTGTCGCCAGCTGTGATGATCACCGCTTTGTAGCCTGACTCTAGAGCATGAAGAGCATGCAAAAGCATGTGCATATCCGTGTAACGACTGAGACAAGTCAGACACAAGTGTTTGTTATAGTTTAACAAATGATCTTTGGAACTCACTCTGGAATATGTGGTCCCATCCCCCCAAACAGGACAAGAGGGTCCTGGTTGCCATGACCACGATCAGATAGGTTGGTTTTATGGGTGTTAACCCTTTAGGCGCCAGAGGTTTTTTCCTAAAACGTTTGATTTTGACATCTTAATTTCAAAAGGCTATATCTTAAAAGTGATAAAAGATAGAGACTTTCTGTAAATTAGAGAAATATTAAGGATGACCCAAAGTTTATGTAGGGATTACATTTTCCCATCTAATTTGCATATTATGACGTCATATGGTGGCGGTCATCTTGGATTATAGAATTTTTATGAAAAGTCACATGTTTAAATGATAAAATGCAGCACTTCTTTCCCCCCAAAATGTCCCTCACCTTCTGTATGCTATATTGCACAATACTGAATGCTCAGGTAAATAGTAAGTAGTAAACAAACTGTGTAAATCATTACTAATAAATGGTAGAAACAAACCAAATGCATGTAGCGGTTGGCCTTTTGCTGTAGAGATTTTCCATTTACTACATACAGTTGGCACTCTGATTCCATGTATGGGGCACATATATATTATTCATATGACACACAAACACAAGTAGACAA
This sequence comes from Squalius cephalus, assembly GCA_022829025.1. Lineage (NCBI taxonomy): Eukaryota > Metazoa > Chordata > Actinopteri > Cypriniformes > Leuciscidae > Squalius > Squalius cephalus. The sequence continues at coordinate 6,394,888 of CM040794.1, forward strand.
GACCTGTTTAGTTCAAAAGCTCACTCGCCACGGCAAGCCACAGATCATGAGTGAGATGACGAGACAAGACGAGAGACAATGTTAGTTTTTTTTTTTTCTTTTTGTGGTTTTTGTTGATGTTTATTTGTTTTTTTTTTTTGTTGTTTTTTAGCTGACAAAGACGCACACATCACAAGGACATGAACACACAAAAAAATAACACATATTGTACACTACTAAATGGTCAGGGAAATAGATAGTAAATCAACAGTGTAATAAATGGCAGACAAAAAAAAATTGTTGCAGGGCTTTTGCTGTAGAGATAATGACTCCCTATCCATCCAGGTGACATTTCTTGTAGTGTTTCATGGTGTGGTCTTGCGATAGACTATGCATAATAGCCCCTCTGCCCCGTGTCACACCGCCTCTGCTCCTGCTACGAGCAGCAGCGCGGGCGCGGCCAGATCTGTCTCGCGCGCGCGCCGAGTGTGCACAGCTCGGACTACTGTCATTGTCATTGCGCCTCCACGTTGCCCCCTAACTGTCCTATGAATACTTCGACCTCGTCTAACATACCCAGTGGCATTAGACAAAGTCTCCACCACAATACTGTCGCCGCGATTGCGGAGAGGCACGCGGTCACCATGGCTAGCGCGGTAAAAATCTCCCGCGGCCGCCTCGTTCCCCACAACACTAACTTGCTAACTTCGCGATGAACACTCCGACCCCGGGAATCATTGTTCCCACCACTGACATTGGGCAAAGGACCATCTAACGTTATATTGGGCAAAGGATTCACCGTTTGTGCTTGGTGTAGGGCTATACTTTCACTTTCAGAATCACCGTCATTTTCTGAAGGCAGATAACGTTATTCCCCTTCAGAATCAGGGTCCGCGAATAGAAGACACAACACTTCATTGCGGGTAAGCTTTATTGATGCCATTAGATAATAATAATGATAATAATCTAATGCAAATACTCGCTGACGTTGACAATATTGCTCTGATAAAATGGCTCACTCGCACACTAGCTCCGCTTTTGTTCGCACTGATTCAGTGCGCTCTAGCTCGAAGATTTTGTATAGAAACATGACGTTTTTTTGAGTCGGGGATGAAGTATGACATGTCTGCTAACTAGTGGAGGGGAGGTCGAACGAAATTTGACACCCTATTTGACAAAATCGGCCGTTTTATTCAGTGCCGCATCTTGTCGAGTAAACTCGACCGTGGCGCCCAGAGGGTTAAGGAATGCGCCCACATGCTCAAGAGAGAGACAGTGGAAGACAGAAACGGTCAGGGTGTATTCTGGCAAACCGTTTGCCAATCACGTCTAGCAATCGGCAAAGCAAACTGTGGCACACGGCATTTACCAACAAGCGATGGGTAATTCGCAAAGCACAATGTTATTTTCTGTTTCCCCAGCACGATACCATAGAACGGCATAAAGTAAGAGGTTTGAGAAGTAAGAGGCGGGGCACCAGTTAAAAAATTTCAAAGTTAAAGTTCACGCAAACTGGTAGCCTATTAATAGACCAGGTTTAGTCAAATATTGATTGTTTATAGCTGAATTAGTTATAGGCTATATACAATTATACACAACCGATTCTATTGGTTTATAGCCTACAGCAATCCTACGCATGTAGGCTACACGTCTGGTACGAGTTTATGAATGATCTATCACGCTGTTTGGCCGTAGGCTACTACAGAAATATTAAGTGATAACGATTTCAGTAACAATCAATTGGATAATGTTTTGATGAACTTACGAATCAAGTTAGATGAAGTTACTGTAAAAATGTATTCGTATAGCCTAGAGCTCAATTCACATCGTTTTCGTTTAAAAGTTTTACAAAAAAGTCATATTGTAAGCTTTATGGCTAGACGATATCACGAAATATGTTGCTGATAAATGATACACTGTTTGAGAGTTAGCCTAGTTATATTAAATTAATTTACCCGATATATCAGTGCCACTTTTAGTGGACAATGAGCATGACTGCATGAAATTACTGGCATGTCAAAGTCTGATATAGACAATATTTTTTCCGCATGCTATGCATGGCTTCGTAATTTTACTTCATGCTTCTTCGTTTTTCCATTAGGATCTGTGAATAAACACAACATCTGGATTTTACACATGGTGTAGGCCTAATTCACTGTAGGCTATTTCAGTAAAACATCAGAAAACATCTTTATTTTAAAGCAAAACCACCGTGACAAATAAGACAATAATAGGCTACCAAATAGAACACAAGCCCTGCATGGCCATTGGGTTTTGTGCGTACAATGGGAATAAAAACCGCGCAGTGCTAAAATGTGAAAATAAATAAAGAAATATATATTTTTTTTTTACTAAAACAGATATTATGTCGATCTTTACGTGCTCAAGAGCTTATTTAAGCAATAGGCCTACATGTTATCACTTCTCTGCTGGGTATTGTATTATTTTATTAGGCTATATTATAGGCTAATTGCACAGATTTACAGCAGTGGTTTTTATGGTTATGCAGATAGCTATATGTGACTGTTAATATTTGAAACCATTTTTATATACATTACACGCAGATTAAAACATGAACACACAATGCGGGGGTAGATAAATAAATAATTGGATTTTTAATGTCACAGTCGTAGGGCCTATGTGTCAGGTTTTAAAATCATCGGTGCCGTCACCAAGCGTTTGTTTGCAGCCGGTGTGAAAGCACAATGGGCACGCACGCGCAGCAAACGCTCTTCCGACGCGCCACTCAGGCGTGCTGTATGAAACCGGCCTTAAAATAATTGTAATGTGGCGATCGGGTGCGGATATCTATAAATCAGAGAAAATTATGTTGCGGGTGGGTGGCGGTGCATTATTAATTAGAAGCAGCCGATTCGGGTGACGTTTAATATGTTCCGCGCATCTAATGTATAGCCTCAGTATTAAACGATCAAGCTTTAGATGATTTTTTTCCACAGAAAATGAATGACACAAAACCATTTAAAACTTACCATACATAGCCTACATGAAATAACAGCCTAGAATGCGTTATGCAATGATTTAATAAATTATGTTGGTTGGAAGTCTTATTTCTCTGATGATTGGCTACACTGAATTTCTGAAAATTTCTATAGTTCATAAAACGTCTTAAGTGTGGCTAGGCTACCCTGTACCATCTGGAAGCTTTACAGCATGGCCACCAGTTTGAGAACCACTATTAGGCTAAAATCTGTGTTAACGGACTTTACAATTATATTACAAAATGGAGGTATGAACTTAGAAATTAAATTCGATATTTTATTAAGATATTACATAAGAATGGGGTTGCTCATGCCAATATCTTATATCGTTGGATTCTTTATTGGATTATAGGGGAGAGCGGGGCACAAAGTAACGCTTTTTGACTTTCTCAGTTTGTGTAAATCTACTTATGGTTCAGAGTATTTTTTTTTCCCCACATTAATTTACCACATGTCTTCTACAATTATGTGTTTTTGTTTTATTAATACAGTATATACTTTTTTCTTGATATACCCCGAAAGAATGGAAGTGAAATGTGACAACATGCCCCATAGGTGGGGTATATTGTAACATGTGTGGGGCACATTGTAACATGACCATATGACAGCTTAAAATGTTATCTGATCTAATAAAAAATATATACAAAACAAACTAAAATATTTTCTAAATAAAATAAATTAAAAAACGTTTTCATATAAAATAATGACAATCTTTAATAATTAAATATAAACTCATTTTTGACTTTTGACTACGAAAACACAGCTATACAACATAGTTCAAAACAAATAAATAATTAGTAATTTCTGAACATTGACTCTCAGTCAGTTATCACCTTTTTCTCACGTTTTCTCAATAAAATTAATAAAAGTATAGAATATAATACCATATTTCTAATAGGGGCACATTGTAACGCAGAGTGACAACATGCCCCCGCCTGCACAACTGGGATTTAAACCCGGCTAGTGTCTTCTGCTAGTTAGCGAAGCATTAAACAACTATCTCAACTGTTAAATAACATCTTAGAGATTAAAATAATATCAGATTTGTCTAATTTTAAATAAATCACAAAAAATAGAGATGAAAAATTAATTTAAGTAAGAAATTTACTTTTGCTATGGTTTAATAAATGTCAATGGATATCTTCCAAAAAAATAAATAAAAAATACACAAAGTTTCGTCATCCAAGTATGTGCGGAAGTATTTAAAACAAGCGTGTTACAACTAGCCCCGCGTTAGGTTGTGCCCCGCACTCCCATAGGCTATATTCTATCTATGTTCCAAATATAATTGCGTTCTACTAATTCAGCTATAAACAATCAATATTTGACTATTAAAATATAGACCTTGTCTATTAATACCTGTTTGCGTGAACTTTAACTTTGAAATTTTTTAACTGGTGCCCCGCCTCTTACTTCTCAAACCTCTTACTTTATGCCGTTCTATGGTATCGTGCTGGGGAAACAGAAAATAACATTGTGCTTTGCGAATTACCCATCGCTTGTTGGTAAATGGCGTGTGCCACAGTTTGCTTTGCCGATTGCTAGACGTGATTGGTAAACGGTTTGCCAGAATATACCCTGACCAGAAACAATCCTTAATACAGACTTTGCTGCATTAAATCATAGACGAACTGATCTATAAATGAACATGCATCCCAGAAACTGTGTGAATGATTTACTGTCTTGTGTACTATTATGTATATACTATGGTATATATTTTATTATACAACCAACCAACGGTCAATGTGACTCTCACTTAATTCTCGCTGAGAAGGAGAGATAAACCCTGTTAATCCTATATATTCTATGTATAACCACTTGAGAAATGTGTAGACATGTATCTAATTTTCCCACCTCATGATTTTCCTTTTATGGGGTTTGGCTTTTGTATTCTTGTAAACTCTGCTGGGGTAATGTTTCAGACTTTGCATACTATGGTTAACCAAAATCATATGTGTGGCATGTTTGGTCTCTATAAACTCCAATCTTCGTCCCGATTTGTTCATTTACATTACATTTTGCTAACTTTGTGACGCATTAGTATTATAAGAATCTTGAAGATTATTTTCTTAAACACCCAATGAAAGTACATATTCAAATGCCCTGCTAGGACACAATGGATCGTAAAAATTTCCCTCCAAAGGGAAAACTTCTCATTGGTTCACACACATCCAGAAGGTGTGACCTGTGTCAAGCTTTAAAGGCCCTCTTCGCTAGCCCTGCCCTCTCTTAGCTCTCTTCTCTTCTGGACTTAACTGCTGCTTCTTCAGTTTGATTTGAAGACTGCCTTTTCTTAAATCCAACCAAGAAGAAAACCGCAACCTTACCATCACTCTTGCAACAATCAGCCCTTGGCTTCTCGATACGTTCAGGATGCCGTGCTGTCCAGCGTGGCCTCAGCAGGCCCCAGGGCAGGAGGCTTCGACTCACCACAGCCATGTGCTCACTCAGGTTGAGAGAGGACTCTCTCTCAACCACAACAGCATCAAGCACAACCTCAGGAGTTCAATGTCTTCATTCAATACGGACGAAGCCCATCGTAACTCCCACCATTTGCTCTGCGTGTCCTGCCGACCCAGAGCCTGCAGGCCACAATCTGCACTCCAGCCATAAGAACAGAGTCAAACTAACCATACAAGTTCATCACATCTTCTTCATCCAGCGGAGAAGAAAACGATTGCAACTTCTATGTTTGACACTCACGGAACCATTCAAGAGCTTTACTTTCAACAACTTCAAGAATTGTGTCCACTGCACAGACCATGCAAGTATCAATTTAATTGAGGTGTTTTGAAAATGATAAGCTGATGGTTCTTTTCATAGTTAAATGGATCTTTTCCAAAGTTCCATTTCCTGATTCCGGTTCCATTTCACTCACCATTTTACCTATGCATGTATGTATGTATGTATCTATGTTTGTTTAGTTTAGTTATGTTTGTGATTTAGTTAATAAAACTTGTGCACAATCTGTATTTGGTTCTGATTCTCTGCTTGCAACAAAGTCCCTTTTACGATCTTGATCCTGTTACATGCTCTAAGCACTGTACAGACTAAGAAATAATTATTTTTTCGGTGGCCATGAAAGATACGCTTTTCTTAGAATAAATGAACAATCAAAAGACTTCGTTGGAACTGATTAATTGATTGTAATAGTAATTTAGCTACCTCAAGTTAATCCAATTAACTGACCCAAATACTGATAATTAATCATAATCGATAATTATAAGTTATTATTAATATTTCCCCCTTTGAGCTAATTTGTTACATCCGCTTCCTAATGTGATGATTTCAGCTCTGTTGCCTCTTCCCCTTGCTCTTTATCCAGCTTGAAGTAGTGAGCATGTGAGGTGTCTTGTCTTAGAGCTTCTCTCTGTGTTTGGGCTCTTTCCATTCTTCAACCAAGTAGGCGATCAGGCTTGTCTTGTTGGTAGTGCTAGAGAGACTGCCTCTTCCACCGCTGGATCTTGTGGCCTGACACAATGTTCTTGAACTTAATTCCTGTGTCTATGCCTCTCTTAGCCCTCTCAGCATCTTTGATTGACATGTCCTTATCAAAGGTGTCAAGTAACGAAGTACAAATACTTCGTTACCTTACTTAAGTAGAAATTTTGGGTATCTATACTTTACTGGAGTAATTATTTTTCAGCCGACTTTTTACTTCTACTCCTTACATTTTCACGCAATTATCTGTACTTTCTACTCCTTACATTTTAAAAATAGCCTCGTTACTCCTATTTCATTTCGGCTTGTTTTCATTCCGGCTTGTCATCGTAAATAAAAAAATAAAAACAATAAAAAAACTTTCCAGATAAGTCGCGCCATCTGGATAGAGTGAATTTGACTGTGGTTGGATGAGAAGTATAAACATATACTATTCCAACACCCTATTGTATATCGTCTGCCTCTAAAGTTACACACATGCCCATGCAGAGACAACTGGTGTTGGTGTTGACGTCGCTGACGAGCATGCACTTTTAGCCAAAGAAAAGATATCTATCAATGTAAGCAAATATCATTTGGGAATTACCCGTCTTTCGAACATCTGGGTATTGTGTTAAAAGGTGCTCCACGCATTTTACTTATTATTATTTACAGGCCTCCAAAATACTCTCCAGCCTTTGCTGAGGAATTTATAGAACTGTTATCAACAATTACATCAGAGTTTGACTGTTTTGTCATTGCTGGAGATTTTAACATTCACATAGATAATGCAGAAACCAATATGGTAAAAGAAATCAAAACTGTTTAAAAAACTTTTGATCTGACTCAGCATATACATGGACCCACACACAATCATGGACACACTCTAGATTTACTTATCAGTAAGGGTCTAAACATTTCATCGATTGTTATTAAAGGGTTACTTCAGGATTTAGCATTTAGCTTTGTATTAGTAGAAAACCTGTAGTATTTTAGAATTACCATGCTTTCCACCCTCATATCCCCCTGAGACAAGAGATTTATGTATTTTTTGTCTGGAAAAAATCCTCCGATGACGCAAAAATCGTCATTTTGCGTCATCGGAGGATTTTCTGGCCAGAGGCTAAAGACTACAGCCAGTAGAAGGCGTTGTTCCGCATGTTTTCAGCCCGCCCATACAGGGTGGGATCTCACTCAGAATGTACACAGTGTCAGCCGTCTTTCTTTGGAAGCTAAGCTAGCAGGCTCTTGTTCTGTGGAGAAAGCTGAATAGTAGGAGAAAGCTGAGTAAGTAACCATCCTCCTTTTCCCGGACTTGTCCGGCGGGCGAGATCGTTCAAAATGTCCGGGATTCAGCTTTTGCTTTCTGCGGTCGCCATTCATTGTTTACATGCACACCTTTCAATCTAACTGAATTCATTCCGATTGGTGAATTTGAATGTAGTGTTTACATGAACGCTAAACAAGTGATCGGTTGATGTGCGTTTTACCATTGCTAAGAAAAATTCCCGCTCCTCCGTGAGAGATGCGAGACCCGGCACGTCTCAGTAATCACGCCACCGGCCTCGCGCTGTTCTCCCGCGGCCGTCAGCCTTGTCCTGCTCGCCACAGTAAACATGATGAATGGCGACTGTAGAACGCAAAAGCCGAATCCCGGACATTTTGGACGATCTCTAAATCCCTCGCAAACTCATCACGTAAGCTAGCTTTGTTGTTTTCAACTGCGCACTCTCACCGGTAGGCATGGCCTCCTAAGGCAGTGAAGCAAGTGCATTCTGGGAGTTGTTGTCTTTCATCCATATAAGCCAAAAATACATTTTCTGGCTTTTCTCAGTCTAGAAAGCTCCAAATTCAAAAATTTCTTCACATTTCTTCTACTTAAATGACCTATTTTAAATGCACATTCATCTTCCCAGAGGTGAAGTATCCCTTTAAGGATGTAGCGCTGTCTGATCATTTCTTTATTTTCTTTGATATATTGATCTCTCCTGCCATTGAAGCAAGATCTGTGTCTGTCAAGAAGAGATGCTTAAATGAGAACACTAGTGTACTATTTATGAAGGTACCCCTTTATCCCTTTAACACCAAGCATATCTGCAGACTCTGTTGATTTTCTCCTTGATTCTTTTAACTCAAAAGTTAAAAGTGTAATTGATGATATTGCTCCTGTGAAAGTCAGGAAGAAGAGTGGCAGACAAAAAGCATCTTGGAGAAACTCAACAGCAGTGCAAAATATGAAAAGACAAAACTTGTAGTCTATTATAACATCTACAAAAACAGCCTTCATGCTTTCAATATGGAACTAGGCAAAGATAGACAGACTTTCTTCTCAAATATTATAAACAGCAATTTAAACAACACACTTACTCTTTTTGCTACTGTAGAGAGACTGACAAACCCTCCAAGCCAGATTCCCAGTGAAATGCTCTCAGACAGCAAGTGCAGTGAGTTTGCTTCTTTCTTCTCTGATAAAATCAATAATATCAGAAAGGTGATCAGCACATCCTAGAGTTGCGCTGGGGTCAGACAGATCAGACCACCTGAGAAAGTAGAAACTTTGTCTGATTTCAAAGAAATTGATGGTAAAATTTTGGAAGAAACCGTACAGCACCTTAAAACATCAACCTGTGCTCTTGACACACTTCCCACATCTTTTTTTAAAAGTGTGTTAAACAGTTTAGAAGTAGATCTTCTAGAAGTGGTAAATGCCTCGCTTTTCCAAACTCCCTGAAAACTGCAGTTGTCAAGCCCCTCCTGAAAAAGAGCAATCTGGATAAGACCATATTAAGCAACTATAGACCGATCTCAAATCTTCCTTTCATAGACAAGATCATTGAAAAAGTTGTCTTCAATCAGCTGAACAAATTCTTATGCTCAAATGGATACATTGACAATTTTCAATCTGGTTTCCGACCGCACCACAGCACAGAGACAGCGCTCATAAAGATAATAAACGATATTCGCTTAAATACTGATTCAGGCAAATTATCAGTGCTGGTACTACTCGACCTCAGTGCTGCATTTGACACTGTCGATCATAACATACTTCTTGACAGGCTGGAAAACTGGGTGGGGCTTTCTGGGATAGTCCTAAAATGGTTCAGGTCATACTTAGATGGGAGAGGTTACTATGTGAGTATAGGAGACCATAAGTCTGAGTGGACATCAATGACATGCGGAGTCCCTCAAGGCTTAATTCTTGCGCCACTCCTGTTCAACCTGTATATGCTCCCAATGAGCCAAATAATGAAAAAGAACCAAATTGCTTACCACAGCTATGCAGACGACACACAGATCTACTTAGCCCTATCGCCTAACGATTACAGCCCCATTGACTCCCTGTGCCAATGCATTGATGAAGTCAACAGTTGGATGTGTCAAAACTTTCTTCAGTTAAACAAAGACAAAACTGAAGTCATTGCGTTTGGAAACAAAGATGAAGTTCTCAAGGTGAACGCATACCTTCACTCTAGGGGTCAAACAACTAAAAATCAAGTCAGGAATCTTGGTGTGTCACTAGAGTCAGACCTTAGTTTCAGTAGTCATGTCAAAGCAATAACTAAATCAGCATACTATCATCTGAAAAATATTGCAAGAATTAGATGCTTTGTTTCCAGTCAAGACTTAGAGAAACTTGTGCATGCTTTCATCATCAGCAGGGTGGATTATTGTAATGGACTCTTCACTGGCCTTCCCAAAAAGACCATAAGACAGTTGCAGCTCATACAGAACGCTGCTGCCAGGATTCTGAGCAGAACCAGAAAATATGAACATATCACACCAGTCCTTAGGTCTTTACACTGGCTCCCAGTTAGATTTAGGATTGATTTTAAAGTATTATTACTGGTATATAAATCATTCAATGGCCTAGGACCTCAATACATTGCAGATATGCTCACTGAATATAAACCCAACAGATCTCTCATATCATTAGGATCACATCAGCTAGAAATACCAAGGGTTCACTCAAAGCATGGTGAGTCCGCTTTTAGCTATTATGCCAGCCGCAGCTGGAACCAGCTTCCAGAAGAGATCAGATGTGCTCCTACAGTAGTCACTTTGAAATCCAGACTCAAATCACTTCTGTTTAGCTGTGCATTTAATGCCACCCTTTGTCCTACTGTTTGTACAGTACTGTATTTTATTTTTCTAAACTGTTTTAATTATTCTTATTTCTTTTATTATTTATTATTTCTTTCTATGTAAAGCACTTTGAATTGCCATTGTGTATGAAATATTGCCTTGCCTTCTTATGATGTAACGAGTACATCAGGATTTATGGGAAGTGTTCCCGGTTCCGGCTGACCTGATCTATGCATCCTAACATTGAATTATAGAAGTCTATAATGTGTTATGTGTATGCTAGGTCAAAGAGCTTCCATCACTCCACTGGCCCTTATTGCCCCAGACTGTGAAGCACAGCACAGCATGCAACAACCGCAGCATGCAAAGAAACTTATAGTCTGCATTTTTTCTTATTTATAAGCCTGAGGGATGAAATGAGAGGTACGTTCAACAAGAAAAAGAGGAAAACTTAAAGGCGAAAATTTTGGGATATAAAATAAAGACATTAACAACATATTCAAGAGATGATGATTTTGGGGTTTCTTAATAAAAAATCATATTGTTATAAGGATAAAACTGTGGGTCACATTAGTAGGGTTTAAAATATAACAACTTAAATCAACCCTTAATGTATTCACAAAATAAATGGGCACCTGTTTCTTCAACAATACCACAAAATGAGCAAGTTTCCTCAATATCAAGATATTTACAGATAGATGAATTAAACGTGTCGTTCGTATCTTTTTAGTTGTTGCTCTTGTGATAACACGTCGTAGGTCACATGATAACATCAATATGGCAGATGTTGGATCGAATTTATACTTAACGAGATCTGGCTATATAGTACCTACTCTTTTAGCAATCGTTAAGTAAGTACTTATTGAAATGAACCCTCTGAGGTCGGCAAACGTGCGGGCGAGTTTTGCTGGATTTTCTTCACATAGTAGCACAATAGACTTAAATTACTCTGTCATTTATGGTCACACAGAAAAAAGAAATATGAAAAAACAATATGTGATATGTCTACTTTTGTATGTGTCCGCTTACAATCAAATCAAAACATTGTGCTTTTGTAAAATAAAGAAAATAAACAGGTGTGCTTTCTGCCTCTCCGTCTCTGTGAACTTTTTTTTCTTGAGCACGTCTATAAACTGAAACAAAACTCAGCGAATACTTGTCACAAATTTATGAGTCATATATCTTTATAAACATTTAAGTGTGTACTTTTAAAATATTCGGATTCAAACTGAAAACAAATATTCTCTGTTTAAGTAATTTGTATAAAACCAACAAGATGTCTAGTTTCTCAAACCCTAGTTCATTAGTTTTAATTTGACCACGCCCACACGCACAAAAGAGATTGACATGCAAATCGTCCACATGGAACGCGAACGCGCCCATTACCTCAAAAACAAAGCACCAAACTTCATCAGTATCTGCTTTTCGTTGAGTTTGGAATACACGCCGTGAGCTTACATTGGATTTACCTCAGAAGAAGAAGAACGCGATTTGAAGACAAGAAAGATGTAAGGTAAGAAATTCCTAATTGTATTAGTTAATGTTATTGTTGCATAAACTTCACATTGCAGTTGAACTGTTGCTAGATATATGGTTAATATTACAATATTTAGACCTGTGTTTACTGTTAAATACTGTTTGTGGATATCTGCTCAAACGTAGATATGTATAATATGGTAACCATAATGTTTCATATTTTGGAGTGCGCCGTGCGTTTGAATGTTTCATATTCAAAACACGCTGTGCAATTGAAAAGCAAAACGCACCAAACATTAGGCTTCATGTTTTTACTCCAATCTCATTTCATAACATCATAACAAATGGAAACATTTGAAGTAACATATGAAAATCAATATATTTTTCTCTAGCGTAGTTGTTACTGAAGTGTTCCTTATTAACAATTTATATGCTGCTATATATTATATTGTTATTATTATTTTATGCAGCACTGTGCGTAGCCTATGCCTACAAGGCACAACAAACCTGGTGTTCATTATATATTGTTGGAAACATTTGTGTGTGTGTGTGTATTCTGTGAATTTTAAAAATCAATTTTAACCAGAAAAATCTAAAAATCTAAAATCGTGCAGCTCTAGTTTCTCTTGATATAAGCATGTTCATAGTGTTTTTTGTTTTGTTTTGTTTTTTACAGGGACCAGATGCCACTGATGAGTCCTGCTGACTTCAACATTCAAATGAGACTCTATACATCAGGGGTGCCCAATCCTGCTCCTGCCAATCGACTGTCCTGCACAGTTCATCTCCAACCCTAATCAAACACACCTGAAGCAACCAATTAAGGTCTTCAGGATCATTTGAAAATTAAAGGCAGGTGTGTTTGATTAGGGTTGGAGATGAACTGTGCAGGACAGTCGATCGGCAGGAGCAGGATTGGGCACCCCTGATGTACAGAGTCTCATTTGAATGTTGAAGTCAGCAGGACTCATCAGTGGCATCTGGTCCCTGTAAAAAAAAAAAAGGAAAAAAAAGAAAGGTATGTACAGTGTTTTTAGGAATAGAACAAAGGTCTCTGTTTTTGGATCATCGTTTTCAATAATGTGCTTTTTTGTCATTTGTTGTGAATCTTTGGATCATGTTGTGTTGTAAATAAATCCAAAAAATTCAAAAAGCCATTCTTTTTTAAATCTCCTCATTCTTTGTGCAAGGTTGCTCAGAATGATAGGGCCTGATAGCACCTAATAGGGCCATTAGGGGAGGATCTTTGTCTTTCTCAGGTGTGAAAGCCATAAATATTGTGTTTTACGCCTCTTCGCATAAAGCTTTCTTACACAAAACACGTCTTACAAATTTTAAATCAATATATTGTCTTATCTGAATGAGCAGTCAGGATGATTTGCACATAGTTTTGAAGCAAATATTCTAGGCTACGTCATACAATTTTCAAAAGTCTTGTGAAGAAATAATCAGTATGGGTTTTATGACCTTATTTCAGTGAGAATTTAGTTTTTTAGTTTTTTTCACAAATCACGCATAAATGTCATTATCTCAAAACTACAAACTTTTACATACATGCTGCTGACATATTATTGTAGCAGAGTTTGTGCTGAATACAGTGTAATCAGACTTTAACCATGAAAATGTCACAAGTAACAGAAATAAGCACAAATGTCAGAGCATGTCAGAACACCTCCAGGGCCAGAAAACACTTCAGACCCCAGAGGGTTAAGTAACTCATTGAGTATGTGGTTTCGAATGCAGCCACTGAAAACACATGATCATGAGTTGCTCATGTGTAAATGAATACAGTGCCATGGTTCACTCTGAAACACGGAGCATGTCAGTGTTAGGTTTATTGACTAGTTTTGGCCACTTGAGGCCCTCATTGTGTTTCATTTCAGTTTCCCACCATCATATCATGTGTTATTGTTCTCACCTGTGCCTCGTTTCCTGTGAGTGTATTTAAGTAGCTCTGTTCTTCTGTTTTTTTGCTTAGTGTTTGTTCTTGGCTTTTTGTATTGACCCCTTGGAACAACTGGACTTACAGTTTTGGAATAACTTTATCATTAGCCTTCTACATTCAGGCCTCACGGCCTAGTTCTAACCTTGGTCCTTACAGTCAGAATGTATATTTATATGAATACAGCCATATCCTGTTCTCTCAACAATGCATTGATAGTATTAATAATAAAATAAAAAAAACCGACAACTGATAAGAAACTCTGTTTCAGTTAATCGCCATTTGGTGTGTAGTGTTAATTTTGAACCCTGGCTGAGATGCTAACTGTGTCCAGTGCACAGCCACTAGATGGCGCTGCTAGCTTGTTCAGTGCGGTCAGAAGCAAATCATGCATGAAATAGAAGCATTTTACACTTTTAGTAACTGTTGCAAATTCAATCTTCATACAGTCCATTCCCTTCCCCTCACCCCAAACAATAGTTTTCTAAAATTTTTGCAGTCCTTGTGGGTCATATGTCTGTATAATCTCCAAGACGCTACACACCATATGACTAGTAAGTCAAAGTCCAAATCACACTCTTTGCTGTCCAAATTTAATTGATATAAGTACCAATGTAGAACATTATATTGAAACTATGTCTATCCCTCGCTTAGTGAGATCAAATAATAAATCTACTGCAGGATCTAGGAAAAATCTAATTGTGATTAAACCAGAAAATCTCAATATTAGTGAACAAAAACAATTTATAAAGCTAGGTCTTTTAAACATTAGATCGCTTACACCTAAGGCGGTTATTGTAAATGAAATGGTCACAGATAACAGTTTCGATGTACTCTGCCTTACTGAAACCTGGCTTAAACCAAATGATTATTTCGGTCTTCATGAGTCTACTCCTCCTGGATACTGTTACAAGCATGAGCCCCGTCTGATTGGTCGTGGCGGTGGTGTTGCTATAATCTATAAAGATATTCTTACTGTTACTCAGAAAACAGGTCACAGGTTTAATTCGTTTGAAGTTCTTGTACTAAATGTTACTCTCTTAGATGTAAGAAAGAAATCCCTATTATCTCTAGCCTTGGCTACTGTATATAGACCGCCAGGGCCTTACGCTGATTTCCTAAAAGAGTTTGCAGACTTTCTCTCAGATCTTTTGGTCAATGTCGATAAAGCATTAATTGTTGGAGATTTTAACATACACGTAGATAATTCAAATGATGCGTTAGGGGCTGCGTTTACAGATTTATTAAACTCATTTGGGGTCAAGCAAAATGTAACTGGTCCCACTCATCGTCTTAATCATACGCTAGATTTAATTATATCATATGGAACCGATCCAACCGATATAGATATTGTACCGCAAAGTGATGAAGTCACTGACCATTACATGGTCACTTGCATACTACGTACCGCTGAAATTTGTCATGTTGCGCCACGTTATCGACCAGGCAGAACAATCCTTCCAACCACTATAGATAATTTCTCAAATAGCTTACCTGATCTATCTCAGCTGCTCAGTGAACCCAAACAAACAGATGAACTAGAGGAAATGACTAGCACTATGAGCACCATTTTCTCTAGTACATTAGACATCGTTGCACCAATTAGACTAAAAAAGGTTAGAGAGAAAACTAAAGCACCATGGTACAACAGTGCTACGCATGTTCTAAAGAGAGAAACTCGTAATTTAGAGCGTAAATGGAAACAAACTAATTTAGAGGTCTTTAGAATCGCGTGGAAAGACAGTACGTCACGTTATAAAAAGGCCCTAAAAGCGGCCAGGGCTGAGCATCTCCGCAAACTAATAGAAACTAACCAAAATAATCCTAGGTTTTTATTTAACACCGTCTCTAGACTAACAAATAAACAGACGTTACCGGAGCAAAATATTCCGTTACAGTGTAGTAGTAATGATTTTATGAATTTCTTCACTGAGAAAATAGAAAGCATCAGAAACACAATTGTAAACGTTCAATCTTTAATGATGTCTTATGATTCAGCCTCAATTATCACCCCGCAAGAACAATTACAGCGCTTTGCAACTATAGGACAGGAAGAGCTAAATAAACTTATCATTGCATCCAAACCAACAACGTGTTTATTAGATTCTATACCAACTAAACTATTGAAACAAGTGTTACCTGTAGTGGAAGAGCCTCTTCTCAATATTATTAACTCGTCTTTATCCTTAGGTCATGTTCCAAGAATATTCAAGTTGGCAGTTATAAAACCTTTAATTAAGAAACCACAATTAGATCATAATAACCTAGCAAATTACAGACCCATTTCAAATCTTCCATTTATGTCTAAAATTCTAGAAAAAGTTGTGTCCGCTCAACTGTGCTCTTTCTTGCAAGAAAATGATATCTATGAAAAATTTCAGTCAGGATTCAGACCGCATCATAGCACAGAAACTGCGCTCGTTAAAATTACAAATGATTTACTTCTAGCTTCTGACCAAGGCTTTATCTCAATACTAGTTTTACTTGATCTTAGTGCTGCGTTCGACACTATAGATCACAAAATACTCTTAGACCGACTACAAAACTACACTGGTGTTCAGGGACAGGCATTAAACTGGTTTAGATCGTACTTATCGGACCGTTACCATTTTGTCTGCGTAAATGGGGAAAAATCGAAGATAACGTCAGTAAACTATGGTGTACCGCAAGGATCTGTGTTAGGCCCTCTGCTATTCTCAATATATATGCTACCACTTGGTAATATTATAAGAAAACATGGAATTAATTTCCACTGTTATGCTGATGACACTCAATTATATATTTCATCACGACCAGATGATAACAATAAATTATCTAAATTAACAGAGTGTGTTAAAGATATAAAATACTGGATGACGTGTAATTTTCTGCTATTAAATTCAGATAAAACGGAGGTATTACTTATTAGTCCAAAAAACTGCACACAAAACCTCTTACAATACAACTTTAATTTAGAAGGGTGTCCTGTTACTTTATCCTCTACAGTAAAAGACCTGGGTGTTATATTAGACCGCAACTTGTCTTTTGAAAATAATATTTCATATGTTACAAGAACAGCCTTTTTCCACCTTAGAAACATTGCTAAGCTACGTAATATGCTATCTGTTTCTGATGCAGAAAAGTTAGTTCATGCATTCATGACCTCGAGACTAGATTACTGTAATGCTTTATTAGCAGGTTGTCCTGCATCCTCAATAAACAAGCTACAGTTAGTCCAAAATGCCGCCGCTAGAGTTCTTACTAGATCAAGAAAATATGATCATATAACACCAATTCTGTCGTCTCTACATTGGTTACCTATAAAGTTCCGTATCAATTACAAAGTATTACTACTGACCTATAAAGCCCTAAATGGTTTAGCTCCCGTGTATTTAACGGATCTTCTATCGCCCTATAATCCATCACGCTCTTTAAGATCACTAAATTCGAGGCTTCTGGTTATTCCTAGGATATCTAAGTCCACTAAAGGAGGGAGGGCGTTTTCACACTTAGCTCCTAAACTCTGGAATGGCCTTCCTGATATTGTTCGAGGCTCAGACTCGCTGTCCCAGTTTAAAACTAGATTAAAGACGCATCTCTTTAGCCAAGCATTCACATAATACTTACCTTTTATACTACAGTTGAATCAGATTGAATGCATTAAAATTGCGAACAGCAGCTACGCTAATGATTTCCCATATGCTTTTCTGTTGTTATCTCGGGACGCTAGTCCCGAGGTAAATACAGATCGTCAGCTCCAGTTTGTATCCAGCCTCTCATGGAAACTACAGATTCTCCAACACCCGTGCAGAGACGACTCGGCGCCTGTGAAGAGACGACTCGACGCTGGCGATATGTTTATGCCCTAAATACATGATTAACTAACTGTTTTTCTCTATGTATATTTCTGAAATGCACTTTCTGTTGAAGGGAGTGGATTGGAATCCACTGCTGCTTCAATGTATGTGATGAGTGATTATAATCAAGGTATTAATCAATATTTTTCAATCTAAATATCACATGAGTTGAATGACTTCTCTGGAGATTTTACTTTGTTATAGAAGTTACCAGTGCAACTACTGAAATGTTCTTTTCATGTATTCTTTAATGTCTGTATTTGATATTTGAATGTAACATTGCTTGCCTATTTACTATTTACATTGCTTGCCCATTGCTTCCAGGAATTAAATAGGGAACTGTTTTGTGTTTGAGAAAGGTCTTAAACGTGTTAAAACACATAGGGGTCATTAAAGTCTATAGTTTAAGGGACCATTTGTCATTTAAAGCATATACTTTCCATTTAGAATAAAGTGTCCTATCCTGAGAGAAAGAACTTATCTTGATGTTTTGAGACGAGACTCCTGTTTATAGTTAGAGCCTGGCCAAATCCAACCTTGGAAAAGATGTGTGTCGGTGTGTGTGTTAGTCTTCTTGCTTCCAGGTTAAGGAACCACTGGCATTGTTGGAGATTGACTGAGTTGTTGTTCGAGACATGCTGGCACCCAGCAACCCAAATCCCCGACCTGGAAGGTCATGACGTGCCTAACTTCAGGGTCCGAGTGTCAGCGGCATAATCTATGG
Organism: Squalius cephalus; assembly: GCA_022829025.1. NCBI lineage: Eukaryota > Metazoa > Chordata > Actinopteri > Cypriniformes > Leuciscidae > Squalius > Squalius cephalus. Next base: position 6,413,347 of record CM040794.1, read on the forward strand.
AGATATGCTTCTGTCTATCTGTATATGTGTGGAAAATTACTATGTTTATCAATTTCTTAGCCAATCAGAATCATTCAGCCTGTAAGCAATGACGTAGCTTAGACCTTGGAAATGGTATAACTGCTGTGATCTTTGTAACTGTAAGCGGGGCGGCCTACGAACTCCTGTGTGAGTCTTGAAGCTGACTTCTGCTGATGAAACTGCAAACTATTTTCAGTAAAACTTTTCTTCAATTTTTATAATTCTGACTCCGGGTCTTCTTTCAAACATCTGGTCCTTGGGTCCTAAACTGTTAACCCCTAACACTGTAAAGCTGCTTTGAAACAATATGTATTGTGAAAAGCGCTATACAAATAAATTTGAATTGAATTGAATTGAATTATAAACATGGAAAAATATCACATTCCTGCAAATGTTTTGTCTCTTGGGGTGCTAAGCGGCCGCTAAACCACCCTGATTGGTTAAGTCAGCCTCTGATTATAGCAAAGTTAACTATTTTAAAACCATTCACCTCAGTATCTCCAGCTGACAGTTTGGGCTCTTCAGTCCATCAGAAAGAAGCTTCACTCCAGAATCCTGCAGGTCATTGTTACTCAGGTCCAGCTCTCTCAGAAAGGAGTTTGAAGATTGTAGAGCTGATGATAAACTCTCACAGGACTGAGCTGTGAGATTACAGTTGTGTAGCCTGTGTAGAGAACAAAACAAAGAGCAGTAGTAATGCTTATTAGCGTTTATAATCTGGAGCTTGAAAAAAACTTTAACTGTAGTGAATTAAGCACAGCTAAAACAATTATCTCTTCATAAAACATCAAACCAGCATTTATTTTTACACACATTACTTTTATTATTTTTTCTGAACTGTGTAGGCCAGCAAGTCACCCATTTAAAATGAAGGCAATTACAAAAGACTAACAGTGTTTATAAATGAATGTAAAGGAGACTCTTACAATGCTCGTCTGGTGTTTTTGATCACCGGCAGCAGTCTCATCAGTGCTTCATCAGATCTTCTGTATTTCTGCAGTTCAAACTTCTCTTGAGCCTCTTCTGACATCAGGAGCACAAACACCAGACCAGACCATTGAGCAGAGGAGAGATTCTGTGCTGAAAGTTTTCCCGACCTTAGATTCTCCTGGATTTCCTCCACAAAATCATCTTTCAGTTCACTCAGACAGTGGAAGAGATTGATGGTCTTCTCTACTGATTCCTCGTTCTCTATTTTCTTTTTGATATAATTAACAGTGTTTTTCATGTTCTCTGTTCTGAGTTCCAGTCCTGGCAGTAGTCCCTTCAGGTCACTCTGATCGGACTCCAGACCCAGGAGGAACCGGAGGAAAAGGTCCAGGTGTCCGTTCTCACTCTGTAAAGCCTTCTTGACTGCAGCCTTATGAAGCTGAAACAGTGGCTTTTTGGACAGTTTCCATATCAGTTTTTCTGTCCAGGATTGAAGAAATACGTCAGCTTTCTCATCTTTGCCCATCATAAACACATAAAGAGCAGCAAGGAATTCCTGTACACTGAGATGTACGAAGCTGTAAACTTTTCTTGCTGCTACCTTTTCCTCCTGAAACATTCGAGTGCATAACCCAGAGTACAACGACCCTTCACTGACATCTAGTCCACATTCCTCAAGATCTTTTTTGTAGAAAATCAGGTTTCCTTTCTCCAGCTGTTGAAAGGCCAGTTTCCCAAGCTTCAGAATAATCTGATCAAAAGACACTGCATTTGAATTGGGTTCAGAGTCATCACAGTATTTTTCTTCCATCTGTTCCTTCTGAGAAATTAAGAAGCTTGTGTACATCTCTGTGAGAGTTGTAGGAGTTTTGTCATTGCTCTCTCGAGCCAGTAGAGGCTGGAGAACAGTGAGAGTGATCCAGCAGAAGACGGGGATGTGGCACATGATGTACAGACTCCTGGATTTCTTGATGTGACTGATGAGGTTTCCAGCAACCTCAGGACTGCTGTTATTTTTGAAGTATTGCTCTTTCTGCTCATCGTTAAATCCTCGCACCTCTGTCACTTGATCAATGTAGTTTCGGGGTATCAGACTGGCTGCTGCTGGTCTGGATGTGATCCAGATGAGAGCAGAGGGAACCAGATGTCTCTTGATAAGGTTTATTATTATCTTACTCACTGCTGTTTTTTCATTTACATTTGTAAATATGTCGTCATTTTTAAAATTCAAAGTAAAGCGACATTCATCCAGCCCATCAAAGATGAACATAACTTTACCATCACCTTGAGGAAGAGAGGGCAATTCTTCAGGACTACTAAAGAAGTATTTGTTGAGCAGTCCCATGAGACTGTACTCTTCTTTAACCAAATTCAGTCTACGGAATGGAAGTGGAAATATGAAGACTATATCCTGATTTTCTGTTCCTTTAGCCCAGTCAAAGATTAATTTATTGACAGAGACAGTTTTTCCAACTCCTGCGATTCCGGTTGTCAGCACTTTTCTGTTTCGTCGACCTGTGTCACACTGGACTTTAAACATGTCATTACACTTGACTGCCGTCTCCTTGGCAGTCAATCGGTTGTGATTTGATTCGATCTGTCTCACCTCGTGCTCGTTCACTCTTCCTCCAGTCTCATTCTCCACCACATATAAATCAGTGTAGATATCATTCAGGTATTCCTGATGACCCGTCTCTGAATTACCAACCAATATCTGCTCATAGTCCTGTTTTAATTTGTCCTTCAGTCTACAGCTGGTCTCTGTGTAATCATGAAGAGTAGCTTCTCTATTGTCTGCAGTTGAGCCTTTAAGAAATAGGGAAAAAGACAGCAAAGATTAAGCGATCATGTTTTTCATAAGTTCATGATTCTACTATATTCAAATTAATCACACTCTTACTACAATAGTGTTTACATGCACATCTTACACTGATTATGCTGAAGTTGACAACATATATGGTGATGAAAACGCCTTGAATAATGCTGACTTGAATGCAATTGGTTTAAATAAAAAAATTTTTTAATGACTTCTGATTAATTTCTAATTCCTTCCAGAGCATTCCTTGGATTGTCACTATTGGACTCAGATCAACTTAAAGCCATGCTGACCAAAGTAATTAAAAGCTTTTTGATCAAACCATTGACATCTAGCAAAACAAACAAGACATGAAACCGTATTAGAGTTAGGTTGGGGTTATTGCAATGTAGAAGTTGCTTGTATAAGTTTTAAGTCAGGGTTTAAGACTCTTGTAAACCATTTAACCATTCGTAAAATCATGACTACACAGTCTGTTCTAATAAATGTACTTGTATAAGAACTGCTACTGTTCTTCTTGGCCCTGTAATTGTTGCTTGCTGTTATATTTTCACTTGTTTCCATGTACAGACAGGGATTATTTACCCCTGATCTCTTCTGAATGAGCTCCAACAGTGGCAGATGTCTTCATATTGCCTTCAGCCTGACTTGAATGTGTGAGAGAGAGAGGATCACTCACTGGTAAACATAAGTCACACAAACACATCAGTAGAGCAAAGTTTAAGTCAAATCTTTACATTGGTAAACAATTAATCACATTACAGTCAGAGTGAATTAAACCTTACTTTGCTTGTGATTGTTCTCCAGCTGCTCAGCCAAAAGATTCTGATTCATCTTCCTCAGGATCTCCACTGTGATCTTCACCGCTTTTTCTGGTCTAAAATGTCCTACCATCTTATCCACTGTGTCTAAGATATCTGCATTCTTCATATCAGACTTTGTGATACACACATGATCATTCTTTAAGTGCCACTTAAACTTCTTCCATTCAGCTTCGTCCAGATCACTCAGTGATTTCTCAAGCAGATCTTCAACTTTAACAGATGCCATCGCCCTTCACAGATTCACAGCTGCAGTATAAAAAGAAAAAGATCTGAAGTAGTTTCACTCTTAACATTTGGACCTGAGCACTCAAATGATATTTGAAATGAAGCTGTGATCGGATCAGGTCTCTCATCCAAACTCATCTGTTAAAGTGGTCCTATAATGCACCTTTATGCATGGTTAACCCATTAGTTGGATTTAACATCAGAACAAGAAAAGGAGGAAAACATATCATCTTGGGTCTGAGATCACCAAATACATGTAAACTCTATTCATAATAGTATCTGGAGTCCCGGGTTCGGGGTCTCACACCATGCACTTAACCCCCTGGGGTCTAGGCTTACTTTTTTACTCTGTTGACTTTGATCTTAATACAAGTGTCATACATCATTCGATCCTGTTAAGTGTCTATTTTTTAAGTGTTGTGCTTTTTGCCAAATAAAGAAAAATAAACATAATGCGAGTTCTGCCTTCTCTCTGTCAGTGAAGTCCATTCTGAAACAAGTCCGAAAATGAACTATAACTCAGCAAATACTCAGTCAAACAGTCACACAGGCATGAAGCTTGAATTCTCTTCTTTTAAATGAAGTAATGTATATAAAAAAACAAATATTCTAAGTTTATATAATATGTATGAAAAGAGAGAGATGTCAGTCGTTCTCATCTCAGCTCATTAAGTTTTAATGTGACCCCGTCCACGGAGAGCGCACGCTATTCAAACGAAAATGATCTGAGGCATCCATGCAAACCTGTGAACGCCCACATCAGCTGGATAAAACACCGCGAGTAATCAGAGTCATGTACTTTACAACGCTGTGAGGAATAATAGTATCTTAATAATAATCCTGGAAAATTTACATCAGAAGTGCTGGAAGTTTTATTTCGAGGAGCAACGGATCCAGCTGAGGAATAGGTCAGTTCTATATTTGCTTTGTTCTAATCGCAATAGTGTCTGTACACGCAAAAAGACTGTTTAAATATGAGTCACGTTTCTGTGTGAGAATGAATGAACGCACAGATGTGCGCTGTTGTGTAGCTACTACAGCTGGCAAAAATACTGTTTAAATATGAATTGCGTTTTTTTGTGTGTGAATGAATGAACAGCTTTTACCAAACTCTATTGCTTTACTGAGATGAGTAAAAATCAACTAGAAAAATCAGATTATAAAGTTTTTACTGTAAAATACTGCCACATCAGTATTATTATAGCTTATAATGTTGCCAATTTCTGCTTATATGTTAAATATATAAATATATATATGTTTTGTCAAAAATAAAGCCATCAACTAAGATGTTATTATAGTGTTTGTTCCAATGTAGGCTATATTCAAACTAATGAATCCTTAACTTTGAAATACGTATTATAACTGTCCCAGCTATTTAGAACTGATGAGTTATAAGAAAAAAGGGGGGATCATATTTGCAAAACAAGACCTGTGAAGGATATAACGTTCTTCATAAAATCAAACAAAAAAAGTAATGGAAATAAACACTCAAAAGAGCATAAACTCTTTTTAAACATGTATTGAAGCATAGACACAAGCATGTGTCAAACAATCATCAGCCAAATAAACTGTCCAAATCAAAACTGTAGGTGAGCAAAGAGGATACTGAGTCAATGTCAATTCCCACAGGATGAGACCAGACTTGGTCATTAGTCTTTAAATGGTCGCATAATGTCTTTCGTTGGATAAGGGCATTTCTGCCTCCAAAGACAGTCAATGAAATTGTTCTTCTGGTAAGTAGTCCAGCAGAATCATAATAGCACAAAAAATCCTATTTGGGCAGCAAACAATAAGTTTCCCAAGTCAGGATTTTCCACGACAGCAGTGAACAGGTGAAGGTGTGCTGTGGTATAATTCTCCTTCTACTACTTCCCCTTTTGACTCTAAACATGGGGTCCTATTAGTGACACCTAGTGGCTAGGATGAACATACCCCAAGAAAAAGATAGCCTGCCTTGTAATAGGCTGTGACTGTTACAGTATGATAAAATGTATACTTTCGTTTTTACAAAGAAAGATTACACTGGAAATATTGTTAAAATTTTAATTGTTGTTGTAATTGTATAACCTTTTTAATAAAATAGCAAAAATATATATATATACAAGGATAGATGTAAACAAAATCTTAAAAGGTCAATATAAGCCTTCTCTTTAAATTATTTTATTGTGTTTTATTAGTGACACATTTGGGTAGAGAATATATTCCAAAACTTTCTGAAAATACAGTATGAGAATTAACTGCACAATTACTAGAAATGTTTACCTTGGATATTATACAATTTGCAAGCACAATTTGTGATTATTGCCTTTCCAAACAAAAAGTGTCTTACAAAATTTAAATCAATTTATTGTTTTATGTGAATAATTAGGCAGGATGATTTTCACATCGTTTTGAAGAAAAAACTCGAGGTGGCAAAATGCATTATTCAGAAGTCTTGTGGACACATATTTATGTGTTCCCTTTCGTTGTCACTCCGAGTTACGTCGGATGACGACGAATGGGGTTTCGCTTAGAAAGCCTATCATCTTCGAGTATATAAAACGAGCCAATGGCAATGAAATTCCATGGGTCTGCGGAATTTGCATAGCGTAACTCCGCCCCACCCTGGGGGTATATAAGGAAATGCGCGGGCAACATGCAGATATGTTTTCGCTTCGGAGCCAAGTTGATTCTTCACTCCACAGCCAATTCTGAGTTCATCTCTTCATTCTCTTCGAGACGAGCCTCTCTCCGAGTGTTGGTGTGACGGCGAGTTCCAGCGAGTGCACATTCCCTGCTTATCTGTGCAGTGATTTGCCAGAGTGTGTGTGTTCATCTCCCTGGTCGCTTCAACATTTGTGGAGAAATCTCCTTTCACAAAATAGCATTGCACGCGGCACGTCTTTTTAAAGATGCCTCGCCCGTGTATTTCTGGTTGCGGTCTGTACATTTCTGACTCTGATGGGCACAATCGCTGTCTTGTGTGTCTGGGTGTCGAGCACGCAAAGGCAGCGTTTGTGGATGAGTCATGTTCCCATTGCGGGAACATGCCCATCGCACGGTTGCGGTCGAGACTCAATGACCTTCGTGGTAGAGTCCCCTCATCCGCACCCCGATCTACGAGCTCCACGAGAGCTGGTACTTCGGCTGGCGGCCAGGGTGACCTGAGGGTTACGGTGTGGAACAAAGCGCCGACTATTCCACTCTCCACACCTCCCTCCAGCACTGTGCAACCCGCAAGTGTTCCGAATGAGCCTGCAGTACAGTCCACTGACTTGCCGCGGGTCTCATTCGGCGCTCCAGAGGAGGATTCTATGTCGATCGCTGCATCACAAGGTGGGCAGGAGTCCTTGGGAAGTGACGATTCGGCTGTGCTGCCAGCTTCGGGTGTCCCAGCATTGCCCGAGTCTGATCCCGAGCTGACGGCCATGCTTTCCCAGGCAGCCGCGGCCATTGGTCTAGAGTGGTCCCCGCCACCTGGTCCAGTGCGCTCGCGGCTGGACGATTGGTTTTTGGGAGCGGCCGCTGACCCTCGTCGCCGCCCAACCCCAATGCCTTTCTTCCCGGACGTGCATGAGGAGGTCACGAGGTCCTGGAAGGCACCATTGTCTTCCCGTGATCGCTCGGCGACCTCCTCCGCCTTGCCTCCTCTCGATCAGGCGGCTGCCAAAGGGTACACTGGGGTTCCCCAGGTTGAACGCTCTGTTGCGATGCAACTGTGTCCTCAGAGTGCTTCTTCCCGTGGCGACCCAAAGCACCCCTCCAAAGCCTGTAGGTTCTCCTCCACCCTCGTGGCGAAGGCCTATAGAGCTGCGGGGCTGGCAGCCTCCTCACTGCATGCCATGGCGACGCTGCAGGTCTACCAGGCCCAGCTGTTGCGTGACATACACGAGGGGAGGACTGACCCAGCACTCTTTGATGAGTTGCGTGCCGCCACCGACCTCGCTCTCCGGGCGACGAAGGTGACCGCACGCTCGCTGGGTCAGGTGATGTCCACTTGCGTGGTCCAGGAACGACATCTGTGGCTCAACCTGGCCGATATGCGGGAGGCCGAGCGGACCCGGTTCCTCGACACCCCCATATCCCAGGCTGGCCTCTTCGGCGGCGCAGTCGAGGACTTTGCTCAGCAGTTCTCGACTGCCCAGAAGCAGACTGAGGCTTTAAAACACGTCCTGCCCCGGCGGCCCGCTGCTTCGGCAGCGCAGTCATCGGCACAGGTGCCTCAGCCGGCTCGCCACCGAGGGCGCCCTCCTGCGGCTCCCGCCCCTCCCGATCAGCCCCAGCAGCCAGCCGCGTCGTGGAGGAAGCCGCAGGAAGGCACCACAGCCCTCTCCCCCCCCGTGCGCCGCTAAACGCCAGGCCAAGCGGCGCTCCTGAGACGGGCTGCTCAGAGATTCCAGTTGCCGCACATCACGACGCAGTTGATGGTAAGTCCTTGGGAAAGCACGACCTGATCGTCAGGTTCCTGAGGGGAGCCAGGAGACTGAATCCTCCTCGTCCTCCCCTCGTACCCTCTTGGGACCTCTCAGTGGTTTTAACTGCCCTGCAGAGTGCTCCCTTTGAGCCTCTGCAATCAGTGGAGCTTAAGTTCCTGTCAATGAAGACAGCGCACCTGGTTGCATTGGCCTCCATCAAGAGGGTAGGGGACCTGCAGGCATTTTCGGTTGATGAAGCGTGCCTGGAATTCGAGCCGGCTAACTCTCACGTGATCCTGAGACCCCGGCCTGGATATGTGCCCAAGGTTCCCACCACTCCCTTTCGAGACCAGGTGGTGAACCTGCAAGCGCTGCCCTCGGAGGAGGCAGACCCAGCCTTGGCACTGCTCTGTCCAGTACGCGCACTCCGTGCCTACGTCGACAGAACGCAGTGTTTCAGGACCTCAGACCAGCTCTTTGTCTGTCATGGTGGGAAGCTGAAGGGAAAGGCTCTCTCCAAGCAAAGGTTGTCTCACTGGATAGTGGACGCCATTGCTTTGGCATACCAGCAGCAAGGTCGACCGTGCCCCCTTGGTGTGACGGCCCACTCCACCCGGAGTGTGGCATCCTCTTGGGCTCTAGCGCATGGCGCCTCGCTAACAGACATCTGCAGAGCTGCAGGCTGGGCGACACCTAACACATTCGCGAGATTCTACAATCTCCGAGTGGAGCCAGTTTCTTCTCATGTACTCGCTTCAACTAGCCGGTAATAGATTCTGCTCAGGTGTCTTCGCTTGCTCGCCATTCCTCTCCACGGATGGGATACGTGCGATATTCTCCTCAGGTGAGCCTAATAAGCCCTGAGTCTCCTCCAGCACTGACGACGTCAACGCCAGAGTTATGCCACCGGCAGCTTTCGCGCTTGGCCAGGTGCCTCCATGTGCATGGTTCCACCTCCGGGTGACCCCCACATGTGTATTCCACTGTAAGCCTCTTTGAGCATGTGTCTTTCCCTTGGCAAGCCACCTTGCCACCCCTGGGGTTGAAATATTCCACCTGCGGCTGGACACCCCAGTGTTATTCCGTATGCAGCCCTTCGGGGTCATATGTGTATTCCAAGTCCCCCCTTCGGGTTGGGCATGATTGCATATTTCCACTGAGATATGCTTCCCAGTGTACCTTGGTATTCCTGTGTTAAGTAGGACTCCTTCGTCCGTGCTAGTCTCACGACAGGGAGCTCAGACTTACGCAGGGCACTGGAAGACAGTCGAGAGGTGGCGTGATTACACTGGGAACCCCATTCGTCGTCATCCGACGTAACTCGGAGTGACAACGAAAGGGAACGTCTCGGTTACGTATGTAACCCTCGTTCCCTGAGTAGGAAACGGAGACGTTACGTCTCCCTGCCACTTCCGCTGTACCGCTGGAAACGCCTGAGTTCAGTCTCGGCTCCTCAGCGAAGACATATCTGCATGTTGCCAGCGCACTTCCTTATATACCCCCAGGGTGGGGCGGAGTTACGCTATGCAAATTCCGCAGACCCATGGCATTTCATTGCCATTGGCTCGTTTTATATACTCGAAGATGATAGGCTTTCTAAGCGAAACCCCATTCGTCGTCATCCGACGTAACGTCTCCGTTCCCTACTCAGGGAACGAGGGTTACATACGTAACTGAGACATTTTGTGGCCTTATTTCAGAAATTTTCATTTTTAGTTTTTTCAATAACCATTCACAAACATTATTCTCTTAAAAATACAAACATGTACATACATGTTGATCACATATTATGGTAGCCCTGTTTGTGCTAAATAGAGTGTAAGTACACCTTTGCCATTAATATGTTTATAAGCAACTGAAAAAAGCACAAATGTCAGGGCATGTCAAAACATCTCAAGGACCCCAACAACACCTTAGACCCCAGAGGGTTAATCAAGAAAATGGTTAATAGTTTTTCAATGTCTGTCTGCACTTGTATAAATTTGGTTGTCAACAGTACTAACTGGATACATTTTTTTTAAAGTAAATAATGAAGCAATTAATGAAATAAAATAATAATATGAATTTGAAATGAATTTTATTTCTATAGAGCTTCTATAGAATATAATACTCTCTCTCTCGCTCTCTTTATAGAGCTATAGAGAAGCTCATTTGATTAGCTACATGAAGAAGGTGGACTCGCCCTCCTCTTCGCGCTTGCAAAACTCAATGAGTGAGAGAATCGTGCCAAAACTGGAAGCACATGTAAAAGAAAGACGTAACTGTACAAATCGGGTTATTTCGGGAACTTTTTTGCCCCATGCACACAAGAAGTCATTTAGACATTTGCAACAGTTTTTTTTTTTTACAAAAAGTTTGATTTTACGCAATTAATCTGTTTTGCAGTTCCTGACTCTGTTGCTTTCGGTTGCAAATTGCTGTTCACATGCCTGCGATACTTTTGGCCAACCGTGCCAAAAGTGTAAGTGCAGAAAAATGGAAGTCAGAAGAATATAGATCCTATTTATTTTGCGTTAGCATGAAGCTGCAGCTTCACAATACATGAATTACACTTACGAATAACAGTAAAATGTAGCAAATCTTTTTTTCTTCCACTTCTTACGATTTACTCCTTTACAAATCTTCTCTTGCGCATGCACATTTTATTTACGCTTGCAATCTTATGTACACTTTTACAAATCTTACCCTGCACATACGATTCTTTATGGCATCATATTACTGCGTTTTTTTCTGGAATACGGTGTCGGTGGGTACGTGAGCTGCAGGGACCCGGAGTGGAGGCGGTCAACTGTCCTGTGGGTGTCCAGTGTGACGACGTCGGCTAAGGGTTCGTGGCCAAGGGACCGGATCGTTGGACGAGGTGGGAACATCGCCATCTGCGGTCAAAGCTCGAGAACGTGCTGTCTACAAGAAGACTGTTTTGTGTTTCCTACAAGAAGAGGAAGCTATACAGACTTTCTTAATCCCATATCCTTTGAACTGAAAAGAAAAAGACTTTACAGGGACTTTGTTGTTGAAAAGACATTTCAATTTAATTCACCATGTCACAGTCTGATGAGGAATATCCAGAAGTACAGGGTTCTACTAGCGAACAGGGTGTAAGTCATGACATGGGTGATGTGCAGGGGCAAATCCAAGAGCTCGGCAGAAAGCATACTGAAGCTATGGCAGCTATTGCCAACCTAAGTAGAGAGCCAACTAGGTCTTACATATATGTGCCAAGAGAGCGCCACATTCAGTCTTTTCAGTGGCGATCTTAGCAAAGATGGTAGAAATGTAGATAAATTCATTGAAGAAGTGGAAAGGGTATTGCTTGTGAGAAACCAGACTCCAGAAGACCAAACTGACTTTGTTCTTTCCTTATTGAAAGGTGCTGCTTTGGAAGAGGTTAGGTTAAGAGGGGGGTATCAATCTCAGCGAACAGAAGACATCTTTGCCTACCTTAGTGAGGCCTTTAGGGAGAAACGTAGTCTGGCCCAGTTATTGCAGACTTTCTATACCCGCAAACAGTTGGAAGGTGAAGACCTTCGTGCATACTCTCATGCCTTGTCGCAGACATTGAACTCTGTTTTGAAGCAGTCTCCCGATGCGGTTACAAATGTAAATGTTGCTTTACGAGACCAGATCATGGAGGGAGTAAGAGATCCCGCACTTCGAAGAGAACTTCGTAAGTTAGTGAGGGACAAGCCACAGTCAACTTTGATCGAAGTAAGAGATGAATCTTTAATGTGGTCTCTTGAAGATCCCAAACTACGTGCTACTAAAGTAATCCTTAACCGTAATGTAAGCTCTGAAGCTACAGAAGCCCAATGTGCGGCTATGGTGATGCCTACAGCGAGCTCTGTTACACTTGACGAAGTTCTAAAAGTAGTGGCAGAACAAGGCAAAGCCATTGGGGAGTTGACTCAAGCTGTTCAGAAACTGACTTTACACTGCACGAAGCCTGAATCTGTGCATGGTACTAAATCTAAGATGCAGCCTAGGTTTACTGATGACAGCCAGCCTATATGCTTTAAGTGTAACGGGGTGGGGCACATAGCTAAAACCTGTGTGAGAAGAAACAAACAGAGTCAATGATGATGCATCATCGTCCATGCAGCAGGGAAATGCACACCCTCGGTCGCTGTGAGCCAGGCGATGCGAGGGCAATCTGTTGGCTCAACTCTTAAGGACTCGGATCGTGATCGACTACTTAAACATGCTGTGGGGAGATGTCCTGTAGTTGACTTGAAAATCGGGGGAGTGAGTGTTTCGTGTTTACTGGACACAGGGAGCCAAGTCAGTACCATTACAGAACATTTCTTCAAAGAGCACTTAGCAGTTGAAGCAAGTGATATGCTTTCCACATCTGGTTGGCTCAAAATTACTGCTGCCAATGGTTTAGACATCCCATACCTTGGCTATCTTGAGCTACCAGTTGAAACCATGGGTACCACCCTGTCAAAGTGTGGTTTTCTAGTAGTCCGGGATACACAAAGTTTTTCAGCCGTGCCAGCTCTCATTGGCATAAATATCATAGGCAGATGTAGACAGTTAGTTCATGCAGAATTCGATACCAGCCTAGGAGGGGAGTTGCAGTCTGACTGGAGAGAGGCTTTCCAGCAGATGCAAAGTGCCAGTCGACTTGAGAAACGGTTGTTTTTTTTTTTGTTGGACGGGTAGCTGGAAAAGAGACTGTGCACATCCCTGCTTTATCAATTGCAACTCTAATGGTCAAGGGAATGAAGAGTTCATTGCCTGAGGGTTCAAAACTGTTGTTGGAGCCTGGAGATAAATTCACCTTTATCTGGGGGCTTGATCATTGTACCTTCCCTTGTATCCACTGCAAAACCATTGTTTCCTGTACAAGTTGTAAATCTCTCCTCAGAGGATGTATGGTTGCAGCCCAATACCCAGCTGGGTACTCTCTGTCCTGTTGAATCTGAAGGTTGCGAAGTGAAGTTTCAGAGAATCTCGGATGGAGTGGAAGAGATAACTGTAAACAGAAGAGAGGCAGGTATTGACAGATACCTTAACAGACTTTCTTAACAAGCTACAGTCAGGTGGTACCGCTGAGCAACAGGTGGAGCTTAAATCTTTGCTATTGAGGTATGTGGATGTATTCGCGCTGGAAGATGAGGAATTAGGATTCTCTGACAAAGTGCAGCATGAGATCCATCTGGTAGATGATGTTCCGATTTCTCAGCCCTATCGCCGCATCCCACCAACCCAGTATGGTGAGGTCAGGGAGCATATCACCAAGCTTCTTAAGAAGGGGGTTATCAAACCCAGCAATAGTGCTTATGCATCGCCCATAGTACTTGTGAGAAAGACAGATGGTAGTCTTAGACTCTGTGTCGACTACAGACAATTAAACTCCAAAACGAAACGAGATGCCTTCCCTTTGCCTCGCATTGACGAAAGTTTTGATGCATTACAAGGTGCAAAGTTGTTTTCAACTATTGATTTGGCTAGTGGGTATCATCAGGTGGCTGTGCGTGAGCAAGATCAGCCAAAGACAGCATTCACTACCCCGTTTGGTATATTTGAATACTCTCGTATGCCTTTCAGGGTCTGTAATGGACCATCTACGTTCCAGCGCCTTATGACATCCACGATGGGAGACTTGATCTTCCAGATCCTTTAAGTCTATCTGGATGATATCCTTGTATATTCATCTAATTTCCATGAACATCTCCAGAGACTAGAGGTCGGTAGACTGTAGACAGTAGACTGAAGGAAATGGGGCTCAAGGTTAAACTTGAAAAATGCCATTTTCTCTAGGAAGAAGTACAATTCTTGGGTCATCAAATATCTGCTCAAGGCATTGGTACTGACCCTGGAAAAATTGAAGCCGTGAAACAATGGAAATCACCTGGCACAGTAAAGGAGTTAAGATCATTCCTAGGCATCTGTAGTTATTAAGGAAAGTTCATTGAAGGTTTTTCCAAAATCGCCGGCCCTCTTCATGACGTGGTGAACTTATGCCTGAAACAGCACAGAATTGTGAGACAGCCTGAGTTTTGTTCACTGTGGTCAGCCGAGTGTCAGACAGCCTTCGAGCTATTGAAAGAAAAGCTTACATCTGCTCCAATATTGGGCTATGCAGACTTTTCTCTTCCATTTATAGTGGAGACAGATGCAACAAGGGGGCTGTAAGAGAGTGATCGCCTATGCTAGTAGAAGGCTACGAAATGCAGAGAAGAATGACCGGAACTATAGTAGTATGAAGCTTGAACTACTAGCTCTCAAATGGGCTGTTTCCGAAAAATTCCGGGGGTATTTGTTAGGTTCAAAATTTGTAATTTTCACTGATAACAATCCATTATGTTATCTGAAAACCGCAAAACTAGGTGCTATCGAGCAAAGATGGGGTGGCCCAATTAGCTGTTTTCGATTTTGAGGTTAAGTACCGACCCGGACGGCATAATGCTGCTGCCGATGGTACCACAGCCAAGATTTTACTAAAAGAGTGGTTCATGAAATATGGAGTACCAGAAAGGTTGCATTCAGATCAGGGAAGGAACTTTAAAAGCGAGGTGATAGCTGAACTGTGTCGACTGTATGGAGTGAGGAAAACACGCACGACTCCTTACCGTCCTCAAGGTAATGCACAGTGCGAGCGATTTAACAGGACGCTCCATGAGTTGCTAAGGACACTACCTCCTGAGAAGAAAAGGCGATGGCCAGAACACCTCCCTGAGTTAATCTATGCGTACAATGTAACCTCACATGCAACCACCGGGTACTCACCCTATTTCTTGCTGTTTGATGTAGAACCACGTCTTCCCGTCGATGCTCTTCTAGGCGAGGAACAAGCTGTGGATAGGAGACAGGATTGGTTAGTAATTCACTAGAATCCACTCAAGAGAGGCTCACAAGAAAGCGAGAGAATAGGCAGAGCACAAGGCTGCGGAGAGACTTGCTCCGTTAAACGACAAGATCTACTGTCCTACCGTTGGTGTTGGTCAGACAGTGTATTTGCGTCACAGACCTGTTGGCAGAAACAAAATACAGGATGCTTGGGCTCCTACAGTGTATCGGGTCATAGATGTACTGGGCACCACATATACGGTTGAGCCTCTGGAGGGTGGTCCCTGCAAGAGGGTCCACAGAGTCGACTTGCGCCCTTGTGTAAATTCTGTTGAGGAACCAGTGGTAACAGAGAGTAGTTTGTCGTCATCGCCATCTCAAAATCAGTTTGGGCAGGTGGAAGTTGGAAATAATGACCCAGATTATGTGGTGTTGGAAGAGATTACATTACCTCATCTCGAAGAGACAAGGTATGTGGGTGTTGGAGTCTCTGGGTCTGAGGATGCCTTGGATGTTGAACCTGTTAACGTTCTGGATCGTGTGGAACAGCCCGCTGAATTGGAGCAGCTGGTGGAACAAGAACAGCCTACCATAAACCAACCTGTGTCTAGGAGGCTTGTGCCCGCACCGAGAAGAACTTCCCGGGTTAATGCGGGTGTGCATTCAAACCAAGCGTGCCGCACAAGCCCTGAAAAGTGAAGCCAAAACGTCTCGATCGCCCCCCGGTGACTGGTCCTAGTATAGGTCATAAGCCCCTCCTCCCCGTGTTATTCAACGGGACGTGAGACCAACTAAACAATTAAATTACACTTCAAATATCTTTTTTCCAAAGGTGGTTTCTTTCATTTGCTGTTGTTTTCATCACGCTGATGTAAGTTCAAGTGTCTGTTTCAAAAATAAGTTGGTTTTTAGTTAGTTACGTGATGCGGTGGTGTAACGTCATGATTGACAGCTGTGATTGACAGGTTCTCCGAGCGAAGTAGTCACTGAAGCACCAACGGACATTTTTTTCGGGATCTTCGGAGGACTGAGGAGATTGTATTTACTTTATTTTAACAAGCCTCTTGTCGTACTGCAATAAATTTTTTAAAAAGTGTGCAGAATGCACTTTCCCTGCGAGAGTGAGGGCGGAGCGTTGACTTCGCGGCTTTATTTCCTGCTCACTACTGCGCAGGTCTGGTCCCGAAATCGCTACTGCGCAGACTCAAGTTCCAATATGTCAGCGCCATATCGGGACTCTGGCGGCTTCAGTTCTCATCAATGGAAGAGAGCGAAGGGGCGTCGTCCATCTTTTTTTACAGTCTATGATTCAAACCCATTTAATGAGCCAAGATCGGCCTGTAATTCTGTCTCACTCAGTCCTGAAGTTTTTTCCCAGGTTTTAACAAGCCTTTTGTTAGAAGTTAAAAATATGTATTAGAACCAGAGAAGCCATTTTTTCACTGTACAGAGGAGCTCCATGTGGTTGTGCGTGCATTGTCCGGATTTACTGTGTTATACGATCTTCTTTCTTGGTAAATATTACTCCAATATCTTTAATATGCACAAATAAGTTGTGAAGCGGAGTTTAAAAGAAAATTTGATGTGTATATTTGTTTATAGATTTATAGACCCTTTTACTGTTTGTACACAATGATGACGTAGCAACGTATGCGCGCGCATATTGGCAACGGAAGTATGGCGAGAATCAGCAGCGTGTCGCTGCAGACGCGAGCATTTTTTATTATGTCCTCGCTCCAATCAACACGTTTAATCGCCTGCAGCCACAGGCGCCGCCGGTTCTTCTGAAACGGCCGTGATCCTGTCGGAATCCTATAAAACTTAAGCCCCTTGGTGGAATATCGACTAGTGCAACCGTAAACGCAACTACCAGACATTTTGATGCTGGGAAACCGTTTTGATAAACTTTTGGAGTTGCTAACACGTTAGAGCCAGTGGGGAACAGCACTTCCGTTGCCAAAATGCGCGCGCAACTATTTGATCACGTGGGCTGTAAAAGGGTCTATTTGGAGCGCATAGGTGACGAGTGAACCTCGTGGTGATTGGTAAAGGATTGGGTATGTACGTTTTGATTTATGGGGTAAAAATACTGAGGCCATGTTTATTTGATAAATCTGTTAATGAGTTATATTCTGTGATTATACAGTATTAACTGTATGGTTTAATGCATATTTCTGGTTCTGCATGATTAATATGTGGAAAGCGGGTTGTGGCTTTGTTAATGTGCTTTTATTTCTCTTGTACCTCAGCCACTGCCGTATTCCAGTTTGTGTTATCGTATTTAATTGTAACATATTTTGGTTTGGAGAAGCAGTGCATTACACTGTATTTCAGTTTGAATTGAGTTAAGTATGCTGTGGATTTGGGCATTGATCCACTGGTTAAACTTGAGTTTTTGTGACATTTGATTATATGTCATCTCCAAATTTACCGTAACCTGTTTCCACAATTTTTTTTTTTTTTTTTTTAAACTAGTGAAATCTCTTTGAACAAGGCAAACTTTTTTTCTTAATTAGACTTTTATCTGTCTAATTGTGCTCGCACTGACCGCTGTCACTTATTTTAAACAGCAGTCAGAATAAAACCCCAATTTCAAAAATTTGCTTCCGGTGTGTTTTTTTTCAATTCCACCCGGTTACATTACTTTATGTATTATGGATGGTATGCGCATGCGTCGCGACTGAGTGCGTTGTTGTGTTTGGAGCTCCGTCGAATTAATTCAGAAACCTTGATTTTCTTCTTTACACTCTTTTACAAACGAACATTTTCATTTTTATAGCGTGTGAACATATCTGGAATAATATTCTCTTTAAAAAATAATCGGATTGCTTTGATATCGCTACTTATATCCGAACTTCCGCTACTAGCCTTAGCCCGCTGGCATTGCACGCGTGGTCGCGCCTATCGATCGTCTTATTTACACCCGTATCACTGAAAGCTATAATTCGCCATTATAGCACATCTGCTATAATGGCGAATATAACGGATGTGTGTCTAACGTTACCTTTGAGTGCAGGTGAGGACACCTTCGAGCTGCATTCGGTGCAGTTAGAGCTTGAGTCCGTGGAGAAGCAGATCCGCGACCTACTAGAGAGACAGGCCGAGCTGCGAGATCGGCGATCCGCGCTTGAAACATCACGCGCCGATGCTCACAAGTCAGTGGTTAGTAACCTTTTGACTCCGACCTCGTCTACTCCGTGTGTTTCTCTGCACAGGACCCGAGCAGCCAGGACACGATCATCCCTGGTTTCGTTCACTCCGGCACCGACACAACACCATGGACCCTGGGTGATTCCACAGCGGAAGACGCGAGCCAGGACCAGAGCAAGGACCTCTCCGCCTTCTGCCCTCTCCGACGCTGTGATCATCGGCAGTTCCATCGTCCGGCATGTCCACGCTACCTCAGGTAAAGGTAAGGTGCACACTCACTGCTTTCCTGGTGCTCGTGTTCTCGATGTCGCTGCGCAGGTCCCCGAGATCCTGAACGGTGACGAGCGTGTCGGAGCTGTCGTGCTGCACGCGGGAACGAACGACATCAGGCTGCGGCACACGGAGGTTCTGAAGAAGGACTACAGGAGCCTGATCGAGACGGTACGCAGCACATCGCCTGAAACAACGATCATCATGTCTGGACCGCTTCCCACGTACCGACTAGGACATGAAAGGTTCAGTAGATTATTTGCTCTAAATGAATGGCTAATGACATGGTGTAATGAACAGACACTGCTCTTTGTAAATAATTGGAATCTGTTCTGGGAGCGACCTAGGCTCTTCCGTGCTGATAGCCTTCACCCCAGCAGAATCGGAGCGGCTCTTCTGTCGGACAACATCTCCAAAGCGTTGCACACCATATGACTAGTAAGTCAAAGTCCAAATCACACTCTTTGGTGTCCAAACTTAATTGATATAAGTACCAATGTAGAACACTATATATTGAAACTGTGTCTATTCCTCGTTTAGTGAGGTCAAACATTAAATCTACTGTAGGATCTAGGAAAAATCTAATTGTGATTAAACCAGAAAATCTCAATATTAGTGAACAAAAACAATTTATAAAGCTAGGTCTTCTTAACATTAGATCGCTCACACCTAAGGCGGTTATTGTAAATGAAATGGTCACAGATAATAGTTTCGATGTACTTTGCCTTACTGAAACCTGGCTTAAACCAAATGATTATTTCGGTCTTAATGAGTCTACTCCTCCTGGATACTGTTATAAGCATGAGCCCCGTCTGATTGGTCGTGGCGGCGGTGTTGCAACAATCTATAGAGATAATCTTAATGTTACTCACAAAACAGGTCACAGGTTTAATTCGTTTGAAGTACTTGTGCTAAATGTTACTCTCTTAGATGTAAGAAAGAAATCCCTATTATCTCTAGCCTTGGCTACTGTATATAGACCTCCAGGGCCCTATGCTGATTTCCTAAAAGAGTTTGCAGACTTTCTCTCAGGTCTATTGGTCAATGTCGATAAAGCATTAATTGTTGGAGATTTTAACATAGGCTACACGTAGATAACACAAATGATGCGTTAGGGGCTGCGTTTATAGATATATTAAACTCCTTTGGGGTCAAGCAAAACGTCACTGGTCCCACTCATCGTCTTAATCATACACTAGATTTAATTATATCACATGGAACCAATCCAACCGATATAGATATTATACCGCAAAGTGATGAAGTCACTGACCATTACATGGTCACTTGCATACTTCGTACTTCTGAAATTTGTCACGTTGCGCCACGTTATCGACCAGGCAGAACAATCCTTCCAACAACTATAGATAGATTCTCAAATAGCTTACCTGATCTATCTCAGCTGCTCAGTGAACCCAAACAAACAGATGAACTAGAGGAAATGACTAGCACTATGAGCACCATTTTCTCTAGTACATTAAACATTGTTGTACCAATTAGATTAAAAAAGGTTAAAGAGAAAACTAAAGCACCATGGTACAACAGTGCTACGCATGTTATCAAGAGAGAAACTCGTAATTTAGAGCGTAAATGGAAACAAACTAATTTAGAGGTTTTTAGAATCGCGTGGAAAGACAGTGGGCCCTATCTTGCACCCAGCGCAATTGACTTTGTACACCGACGCATGTGTCATTCCTATTTTGCACCCGCGCAAAGCGCGTTTTTTCCTCCACAGAAGCACGTCGCTAAACTAGGGAATGAACTTGCGCTCCCTGGGCGGTTCAGCGCAAAAAAGGAGGCGTGTTCCAGCGCAAACGTTCCTTCATGCTATTTTGCAGGTTTAGAAAACAATTGCGCCACTAACCAGGAAAAAATGGTTTAAAGTCAGTGGCGCGTTGCGCATGTTATTCATATGCTATTTTAAGGGCGCATGCTTGGCCATAATCAATGTAGCATGTGCACAACGCGCATATACTTTGATTCTCTCATCTACACAGAAGCAGCAGTTATCATTTTTGCAAATTATACATTATTACGATAGATAGATAGATAGATAGATAGACAGACAATTTATTATAAAAGCATACATCTAGCTTACACATTTACCCAAATTATCATACGCCTTTTTAACCGAAGTTAATTTGGGTGGGTTTCTCCATCCCCAACGTCCCTGACGAGAGCGTTGCTCTCCTCGGCTGTGAACCGCTCCTGGCGTGCGTCTGGCAAATCCGCCGTTATAATAGGAATCCGCTTTAGAACAAGCGCGCCTGCTCTTAAAGGGAATGTGAGATGACGCTCTGATTGGTTTATTTCATGTTACGCCCAAACCACACCTATGAATAATGAAGCTACTTCAGACCAACCCATTTTAGATTTGCGCCTGGCGCAAGAGTCATTTATCCCGCCGGGAAAATAGCAACAGCGCCAAGACCCGCCCACAAAGTTACTTGCGCTTTGCGCTTTGACACTTGCGTTTCAGATCGTTAAAATAGGGCCCAGTATGTCACATTATAAAAAGGCCCTAAAAGCAGCCAGGGCTGAGCATCTCCGCAAATTAATAGAAAATAACCTAAATAATCCAAGGTTTTTATTTAACACCGTGGCTAGACTAACAAATAAACAGACATCACCTGAGCAAAATATTCCGTTACAGTGTAGTAGTAATGATTTTATGAATTTCTTCACTGAGAAAATACAAAGCATCAGAAACACAATTGTAAATGTACAATCTTTAATGGTGTCTTATGATTCAGCCTCAATTATCGCCCCTCAAGAAAAACTACAGCGCTTTACAACTATAGGACAGGAAGAGCTAAATAAACTTATCATTGCATCTAAACCAACAACATGTTTATTAGATCCAATACCCACTAAACTACTGAAAGAAGTGTTACCTGTAGTGGAAGAGCCTCTTCTCAATATTATTAATTCGTCTTTATCTTTAGGTCATGTTCCAAGAATATTTAAGTTGGCAGTTATAAAACCTCTCATTAAGAAACCACAATTAGATAATAATAACCTAGCAAATTACAGACCCATTTCAAATCTTCCATTTATGTCTAAAATACTAGAAAAAGTTGTGTCCGCTCAATTGTGCTCTTTCTTGCAAGAAAATGATATCTATGAAAAAATTCAGTCAGGATTCAGACCGCATCATAGCACAGAAACTGCGCTCGTTAAAATTACAAATGATTTACTTCTAGCTTCTGATCAAGGCTGTATCTCAATACTAGTTTTACTCGATCTTAGTGCTGCGTTCGACACAATAGATCACAAAATACTCTTAGATAGACTACAAAATTACACTGGTGTTCAGGGACAGGCATTAAACTGGTTTAGATCGTACTTATCAGACCGCTAGCATTTTGTCTGTTTAAATGGGGAAAAATCGAAGATAACTTCAGTAAACTATGGAGTGCCACAAGGATCTGTGTTAGGCCCTCTGCTATTCTCAATATATAGGCTATGCTGCCACTTGGTAATATAAGAAAACATGGAATTAATTTCCACTGTT
The DNA here is from genome assembly GCA_022829025.1 of Squalius cephalus. NCBI lineage: Eukaryota > Metazoa > Chordata > Actinopteri > Cypriniformes > Leuciscidae > Squalius > Squalius cephalus. Next base: position 6,435,280 of record CM040794.1, read on the forward strand.
ATGCTGATGACACTCAATTATATATTTCATCACGATCAGATGAAAACAATAAATTATCTAAATTGACAGAGTGTGTTAAAGATATAAAATACTGGATGACGTGTAATTTTCTGCTATTAAATTCAGATAAAATGGAGGTATTACTTATTAGTCAAAAAAACTGCCCACAAAAACCTCTTAAAATACAACTTTAATTTAGAAGGATGTCCTGTTACTTTATCCTCTACAGTAAAAGACCTGGGTGTTATACTAGACCGCAACTTGTCTTTCGAAAATCATATTTCATATGTTACAAGAACAGCCTTTTTCCACCTTAGAAACATTGCTAAGCTACGTAACATGCTATCTGTTTCTGATGCAGAAAAGTTAGTTCATGCATTCATGACCTCGAGACTAGATTACTGTAATGCTTTATTCGCTGGTTGTCCTGCATCCTCAATAAACAAGCTACAGTTAGTCCAAAATGCAGCTGCTAGAGTTCTTACTAGGTCAAGAAAATATGATCATATAACACCAATTCTATCACCTCTACATTGGTTACCTATAAATAGGGGTGCAACGGATCAAAAAACTCACGGTTCGGATCGTTTCTCGGATCAGAGTCACGGATCGGATCATTTTTCGGATCAGCAAAAAAAAAAAAAAAAAAAAAAGACAAGACAAGTTTTGTCTTTTTGTTTATTAACATTTTTAAAATATTAAATTAAAATATATAAAATCGGCGCGCAAGATGGCGGCTTGGAAGTAGCAGCAGTTTAAGGTTGCTCCTGTCACGCTTATTTATTTTCTATTAATAAGGTACGCAAACTCTGGATTTCAATTATAAATCTTCTGTAGTATGTCGCTAGAGACTTTCTGGCCGCAATCTTTGCCGAAAATGCCAAGACCTGCTAAGAAAACGGCGAAAAAAGACTCGGCCGTTGAGGGATCGGCCGACGAGCCCGAACAGAGTCAGGCAGATGCTGGCAGCGAGACTGACCTTAGCCCGGCGCTTGCAAAAGCACTTCAAATTATGACTGAGAAGATCTCTAATGCAATAGATGAAAAACTTGGCCCGTTGGCAGAAACAGTGCATAATCATACCCAGCAGCTGGAAAGTGTTAATGGTCGATTGGATGAGGCGGAGCGGAGAATCATGGCGGTTGAGGCATTTTCGGAGGACGCGCAATCTCGCGTTTTCACTCTTGAAAAACAAGTTGCCATGCTTACCGAACATATCGATGACCTGGAAAATAGAGGCCGGCGCAAAAATATCCGAATCCTGGGCCTTCGCGAAGAGGTAGAGGGTACCAATGCAGTTACCTTTCTTGAATCGTGGATCCCCGAATTTCTTGGCCTGCATACTAAGAGTGGTCGCATCAAGATTGAAAGGGCGCATCGTACGCTGGCTCCAAAACCGGGTGCTAAGGATAGGCCACGGCCACTGATTGTCCGGTTCCACAACTATGGTGACAAGCAGAGGGTTCTCGATGCCTGCAGGAAACGTTCAGCGGATGGGGATTTGCAGTATGAGGACAGCAAAATATCATGCTACCAGGATTTTTCGGCTTCAGTGATACGGAAGCGCAAGGATTTCAACGCGGTCAAGCAGCGACTCCGAGATATGGGTGCTCGCTATGCGATGCTGTATCCAGCCAAGCTACGAGTCAACATAGGAAGTACCCTTAAAGTATTCGAGACGGCGGCTGCTGTCTCGCAGTACCTGGATAAGAGTGATACAAATTCCAGCACGAGCACCTGATCCGTGTTGGGTTTTCGACCAGACGAGTGCCTGGTGGATCTAGCTTCTTGAGTTCTAATAGCGACGTGAGTTATAGTTTGCGTACTTTATTTTCTATTTCTCTCTTTTTTTTTTTTGAGTGACGGGGGCTATCTCGATCACTTTTTTTTTTTGTATTTTGAGTGTACTTTTTTGTATCGTTGCTACTGGAGAAGTAACTGACTGTTTTTGAGATGAAGAATGTTCCCCTTGACGTGGGGAAACAGCCCCTTTTTTCCTATTTTTTTATTTCCGTACCGTGCTTTTTTTTTTGCTTTTCTTTTTTCCTTTCATGTTGCCAGTTTGGCTTGTTCTGATTTATGTTATTGTTTACTGTAATGCCCTGACACGCGCATATCTGTTTACTGGACCTAATGACAATATGGAAATGTTTGAAAGGGGGAGAGCACCATAGGAGAGCACCATCTGTTCTATTCTTTAAGTAATGGCTGGTAACTTAAGACTTTGTACATGGAACATAAGGGGTTTACACGGGCGAATTAAAATTCGTAAAGTGCTCACACGACTTCATAAGGAAAATATAGATGTAGCTTTATTACAAGAAACCCATTTGAGTGATAGCGAACATTTGAATCTAACACATTATAAATGGGTTGGTCAAATTCACTTCTCATCCTTTACGAAAAGTAGTAGAGGAGTAGCAATTTTAATTAGTAAAAGTATACCTTTTAATGTCACAGAGAGTATTAAGGACAAACATGGAAGTTACATCATTATTAAGGGGACTTCGAACGCAGAGGAAATTTCACTTTTAAACATATATTGTCCCCCAAATTACTCCTCAGAATTTCTTACAAAAACTTTTCTTGAATTTAAAGAACGCGCATCTGGATTGTGTATTATTGGAGGAGCATATTTAACAAAGTCCAATTCTGACTCACAATTTATTACTTCTATAGTAGACCCCATGGGAGTGCGTTATTTTGATCCTATTATTATTAACAATATTTTTAAACAGTTCTACTCTGTTCTTTATCAGTCTCATCATTCTTCCCAAAAACATGACTACATGATATCTTTCTTTGACTGCCTAACCCTCCCTGTCGTTTCAGAAGAACAGAGGGAACTTCTCAATGCACCTATTTCAAGGGAGGAAGCTATAGTCGCACTCCATAGCTTGAAGTCTGGTAAATCTCCTGGGCCTGATGGCCTTGCATGCGAATTCTATAAAGAATTTGAGTATGTGCTTCTAGACCCTCTTTTAGCTATGCTCAATCATTCATTCTTGACTGACAGGTTACCCCCCTCGCTCCGCGAAGCAAATATTTCTCTCATTTTAAAAAAAGGCAAGGACCCAGAAAATTGTGGCTCCTATAGGCCAATTGCTTTACTTAATTCAGATTTAAAATTGTTATCTAAAATTTTAGCGTTAAGATTGGAAAAGGTTCTGCCATATATCATTCATGAAGACCAGACAGGGTTTATTAAAGGCAGAAGCTCCACCCATAATGTCAGGAGGCTTTTAAACATTATTGAGCTTTCCCATAACCTCAGTACTAGCTCTTGTATTTTATCCCTAGATGCGGAAAAAGCTTTCGATTCTGTGGAGTGGCCGTATCTGTTTTACACACTGGAAAAATTTGGCATTGGTGAATATTTCATTAAGTGGGTGAGAATACTCTATAAAGATCCCCTTTCCGCGGTTATTACCAATGGTCATAGATCTGTTAATTTTTCCTTATCCCGGGGTACAAGACAGGGCTGTCCCCTCTCTCCATTGCTCTTTGTGATAGCAATGGAGCCATTTGCTCAGAGGATAAGAGAGAGTGCAGCTGTATCGGGGGTGTCTCTGGGGGGTAGGCGGCACAAAATCTCCTTATATGCAGATGACGTGTTACTCTTTCTTTCGGACCCCAAGACCTCTGTACCAGCGGTTGTTGACCTCATTCAGGAATTTGGACAATTTTCCGGGTACAAGATACATTTTTCTAAATCAGTTGCCCTATTTATAGGGAATAAGAAATCCCAAAATCAACCTCCCTCTTTTCCTTTTAAATATTCCGAGGAAGGTTTTATTTATTTAGGTATTAATATAACCCCTACTTTTAGGAAATTATACAAAGCTAATTTTACACCAGTGCTCGAAAAAATCAGAGATGATTTGACCAGGTGGATGACTCTCCCTCTGTCTTGGCTGGGACGGGTTGCCATGATAAAGATGAATGTCCTACCTCGGTTACTATACCCTATGCAGATGATTCCTATTTTACTGTCTAATAAGGTTATAAAAGAGCTTAATGGGTGGTTAAGTTCATTTATCTGGAGCAAAAGAAAACCCAGGTTGAAATTATCAAAGCTTCAGCTCCCTGGTGCAAAGGGTGGTTTGGATCTCCCAAATTTTAAACTGTATCAGTTGGCTTGCCAGCTTCGATTCATTGTTGAGTGGCTTAATGAAGATCCTAAATCAGTTTGGCTTGATCTTGAATCTTCACAGTCTAAATGCCCTTTGCAAAACTTACTATTTATCCGTGATTCTAAGCTGAGGAGAGCTATGTGTGATAACCCTTTAGTATGTAATACTCTTAAGGCATGGCGTGCTATTCAAAGATTAGAAGACAAGATCGACACAACCTCTCCTCTGTTGCCAATCCTGAACAATCCAGAGTTTCTGCCAAGTACTATGGACCTTGGTTTTAACCTTTGGCTGGCTAATGGTATACGTAGGATTTGTGATTTATTTGAGGAGGGATCCCTATTGTCTTTCGATATTTTAGCCTCAAAATATAATTTACCTTGGCAACATTTTTTTAGATTCTTGCAAATTAGAGATTACATATTCAAAAATACTACACTCACTTCCAAATATTCACTTTCAGTGATTGAGAGGATGCTTTTAAACCCTCCTACAAAAAAGTTGATTTCCTTCTTCTATAAAGCCCTGTGCTCCTATTCTACAGTTAATACCTCGCACCTCAGATTAACATGGGAAAGAGATCTTGGGGTGGTTATCTCGGAGAATGATTGGGAGATGGTTTGGTCTCTAGCCAATAGGCTTTCAGTTTGCAATAGAGTAAGAGCCATTCAGCTTAGGATTCTCCACAGAATACACATTACGTCTCTTCTAAGACACAAGTTCAACTCCGCTCACTCACCACTCTGCCCCAAATGTAAATCTAACATAGGAGATTATATTCACTGTGTATGGGATTGTCATGTTATCCAGACCTACTGGTCCAGAATCATAGCTCAATTGAATAATATCTTAGGTTTGGCCTTGGATCCTGACCCTTTGTCTCTTCTCCTGGGTTTCCCATGTAAGCTTATTTCTAATAAGCATAAAAGACATCTTTTTGACCTGTTAACTTTTGCTGCCAGGAAGAATTTACTTTTGTCGTGGATCAGCGATAAACCCCCCCTCTAAACCCCCCCGAGCGAACGCCTGTTTCGAATGCGCATGCGTCGCGTCTGAACGCGTTGTTGTCTTTGGAGCTCGATTGATTTATAATTCTTGATTTCTCTCTAAACTCATTTACAACGAACATTTTCTACTTTTTCTCACCTCATAGTTACAACGCGGACTGTTGAGCAGACGTGTCTCAAGCCTAGTGATCCAACGCTGGATACTCTTATAGGTTACGTCCGTGGATCACGGCTGAACGCGTCTTCTCCGCACTCATTTACAAACAAACATTTTTTTTTCGCCTATCGTGCGTCTACTCTACACCGTACCACTAAAAAGACGGATTATATCCAAGACTTCAGCCATAAATTAGTATTAATATTGATAGCATCACTGGTAGCGTCGTTGCTAACTTAACGTACTGTCCATCTGTTAAAATGGCGAATATATTAGATGTAAGTAGTCTACCTTTTGGTGCAGGTGAAGACACATTTGAGCTGCACGCGGTGCAGTCTGAGCTGGAAGCTGTTGAGAAACAGATCCACGACCTTTTAGTGAGACAGGCCGAGCTGATAGACCGGCGTTTGGCTCTTGAAACATCACGCGCGGATGCACACAAATCAGAGATTAACGTTACTAACCCGCTGACTCCGACCTCGTCTACTCCGTGCGTTTCTCAACATCGGCGAGCGTCGAGGTCGCGATCAGCCATGGTCTCGTTCACTCCGGCTCCAACATGCCACCACGAAGCCTGGATATTTCCGCAGCGGAAGACGCGAGTCAGGCCTAGACCAAGAAAACTCTCTCCGACCCTCCCGGTTTTCGAGATATCCACACAAAACCGCTTCTCCCCTCTTCGCGAAACAGAACGCGATGCTGTGATCATTGGCGATTCCATCGTTCGACACGTACACGCTACGTTAAATAAAAGTAAGGTGCATAGTCACTGCTTTCCTGGTGCTCGTGTTTCTGAAATCGCCGCTCGCGTTCCCGAGATTCTGAACGATAACGAGCGCGTCGGAACTGTGGTTTTGCACGCGGGAGAGAACGACATCAGGCTGCGCCAGACGGAAGTTCTGAAGAAAGACTTCAGGAATCTGATCGATACGGTACGCAGCACATCGCCTGATATAACGATCATTGTGTCAGGACCGCTTCCCACGTACCGTCTAGGTCATGAAAAGTTTAGTAGATTATTCGCGCTAAACGAATGGTTAATGTCATGGTGCAATGAGCAGAAACTACTCTTTGTAAATAATTGGAATCTGTTTTGGGAGCGTCCTAGGCTTTACCGTGCTGATGGCTTACACCCAAGCAGATTCGGATCGGATCTTCTGTCAGATAACATCTCCAAAATGTTAAATACCTTTTGACTAGTAACCAAAAGTCCAAATCATAGTCTCTGCTGCACCAATTTAACTGATATAAATAGTGTAGAACATTGCATAGAAACTGTGTCTATTCCTCGTTTAGTGAGATTAAATAATAAATCTACTGCTGGATCTAGAAAAAATCTAATTGTTATTAAACCAGAAAATGTTGCTATTAGTAATCAAAAACAATTTCTAAAGCTAGGTCTTCTAAACATTAGATCACTCACACCTAAGGCAGTTATTGTAAATGAAATAGTCACAGATAATAGCTTCGATGTACTTTGCCTTACTGAAACCTGGCTTAAACCAAATGATTATTTCGGTCTAAATGAGTCTACTCCATCAGGATACTCCTATAAGCACGAGCCCCGTCTGATTGGTCGTGGCGGCGGTGTTGCAACAATCTATAGAGATATTCTCAATGTGACTCAGAAAACGGGCTATACGTTTATTTCGTTTGAAGTACTTGTACTAAATGTTACGCTCTTAGATGCTAGAAAAACATCCCTATTATCTCTAGCCTTGGCTACCGTATATAGACCGCCTGGGCCTTACGCTGATTTCCTAAAAGAGTTTGCAGATTTTCTCTCAGACCTATTAGTTAATTTCGATAAAGCATTAATTGTTGGAGACTTTAATATCCACGTAGATAATTCAAATGATGCGCTAGGGGCTGCGTTTACAGATTTATTAAACTCCTTTGGGGTCAAGCAAAACGTTACCGGACCAACTCATCGTTTTAATCATACACTCGATTTAATTATATCACATGGAACCGATCCAACCGATATAGATATCATTCCACAAAGTGACGATGTCACTGACCATTACATGGTAACTTGCATATTACGTACTCCTGTAATATGTCATGCTGCGCCGCGTTATCGATTAGGCAGAACAATCCTTCCATCTACCATAGATAATTTTTCAAATAGCTTATCTGATCTGTCTCAGCTGCTCAGTGAACCTAAACAAACAGATGAACTTGAGGAATTAACTAGCACTATGAGCACCATTCTCTCTGGATCATTGGATATTGTTGCACCCATTAGATTAAGAAAGGTTAGAGAGAAAAGTAAAGCACCATGGTACAACAATACTACGCATGTTCTAAAGAGAGAAACCCGTAATTTAGAGCGTAAATGGAAAAAAACTAACTTAGAGGTCTTTAGAATCGCATGGAAAGACAGTATGTCACGTTACAAAAAGGCCCTAAAAGAGGCCAGGGCTGAGCATCTCCGCAAACTAATAGAAAACAACCAAAACAATCCTAGGTTCTTATTTAACACTGTGGCTAGACTAACAAATAAACAGATGTCTCCTGAACAAAATATTCCGTTACAGTTTAGTAGTAATGATTTCATGAAGTTCTTCACTGAGAAAATAGAAAACATCAGAACCACAATTGTAAACGTTCAATCCTCAATTGCGTCTTATAATTCAGCCTCAATTATCACCCCGCAAGAACAATTACAATGCTTTACAACTATAGAACAAAAAGAGTTAAATAAACTTATCACTTCATCTAAAACAACAACATGTTTACTAGATCCTATACCAACTAAACTTTTGAAAGAAGTGTTACCTATAGTGGAGGAGCCTCTCCTCAATACTATTAACTCGTCTTTATCTTTAGGTTATGTTCCAAGAACATTTAAACTGGCAGTTATAAAACCTCTCATTAAGAAACCACAATTAGATCCACATAATCTAGCAAATTATAGACCCATTTCAAATCTACCTTTTATGTCTAAAATACTAGAAAAAGCTGTGTCCGCTCAACTGGGCTCTTTCTTGCAAGAAAATGACATCTATGAAAAGTTTCAGTCTGGATTCAGGCCGCATCATAGCACTGAAACTGCGCTTGTTAAAATTACAAATGATTTACTTTTATCTTCTGACCAAGGCTGTATCTCAATACTAGTTTTACTTGATCTTAGTGCTGCGTTCGATACTATAGATCATACAATACTCTTAGATCGACTACAAAATTATACTGGTGTTCAAGGACAAGCACTAAGCTGGTTTAGATCGTATTTATCTGACCGCTACCATTTTGTTTATTTAAATGGAGAAAAATCGATCATAACTCCAGTAAACTATGGAGTGCCGCAGGGATCTGTGTTAGGCCCTCTATTATTCTCAATATATATGCTGCCACTTGGAAATATTATAAGGAAACATGGAATTAGTTTCCATTGTTATGCTGATGACACTCAAATCTATATTTCATCACGGCCAGATGAAAACGCTAAATTATCCAAATTGACAGAGTGTGTTAAAGATATCAAAGATTGGATGACGCGCAATTTTCTTTTATTAAATCCAGACAAGACAGAGGTACTAATCATCGGTTCAACAAACCACCCACAAAACCTCTTACAATACAACTTTAACATCGTAGGATGTCCTGTTACTTCATCCTCTACAGTAAAAGACCTGGGGGTTATATTAGACTGCAACCTGTCTTTTGAAAATCATATTTCATATGTTACAAGAACAGCCTTTTTCCACCTTAGAAACATTGCTAAGCTACGTAATATGCTATCTGTTTCTGATGCAGAAAAGTTAGTTCATGCATTCATGACCTCGAGACTAGATTACTGTAATGCTTTATTGGCTGGTTGTCCTGCATCCTTAATAAACAAGCTACAGTTAGTCCAAAATGCCGCCGCTAGAGTTCTAACTAGATCAAGAAAATATGATCATATAACACCAATTTTATCATCACTACATTGGCTACCTATAAAGTTCCGTATTAATTACAAGGTATTGCTACTGACTTATAAAGCCCTAAACGGCTTAGCTCCAGTCTATTTAACCGATCTTCTATCGCCCTATAATCCATCGCGCTCTTTAAGGTCACTAAATTCTAGGCTTTTGGTCATACCTAGGATATCCAGATCCACCAAAGGAGGGAGAGCATTTTCACATTTAGCTCCAAAACTCTGGAATAGCCTTCCTGATACTGTTCGTTGCTCAGACTCGCTCTCCCAGTTTAAAACTAGATTAAAGACGCATCTCTTCAGCCAGGCATTCATATAATACTTTTAATCTTACAGTTAAATCCGACCTCTAGTTCATAAACGCCAGAGGAGAACTGGCCCCCGACTGAGCCCGGGTTCTCCCAAGGTTTTTTTTTCTCCATTAGGTCACCTGATGGAGTTTTTCGGTTCCTTGCCACTGTTGCCTTTGGCTTGCTCAGTTGGGGATATTTGGGAATATTTAATTTAATTAATCAATCAACGATACTATTGATCAGCATTACCAAACGTGGACGTTCCACTAGAAACAAACATTGATGTATTGTTTTATTACTGTGAAGCTGCTTTGATACAACCTATGTTGTGAAAAGCGCTATATAAATAAACTTGACTTGACTTGACTTGACTCTGTAAAAGGATGGCATTCAGTTATTAGAGAGACTATTCCTCTGGAACTCCTAACATCTTTTATTCACTCTACGACTGATACTTTTACTCGCACTTGGACACCTTATTTGGACAGCATAAATGCCTCTATTTCTGATATTCTGAGGTTTGGTATGATATAGTGCCTTCAGATGATCTATTACTCTTCTGGTCCTGTTGCACATTTCTGTTCACTGTAGAATGCCTTGTTATGTTATGTATACTTTTGTGTTTATATTTGTTGTATGTCGGGCGATTTGTTACTTTGTTTTGTGTTTGTTTAATAAAAAAAAAAAAAAAAAAAATATATATATATATATATATAAAATCAACAGTGGGTACGCGACGGGTTCATTCCATGAAGCGTGACTATAAACACACTGATAGCGTTTGTGATGGCTTTAGCCCGGTCTGATTGTGCAACGTTGAGCAGCCTTTGTTTTCACTCCTGTCAGCGAAACACCAGGGTGATGTCGCTTCAAATGCGTGGCCATGCTTGATGTGTTTCCACGGATGTCCCGATACCACTTTTTCACTTACGATACCGATGCCGCAGCTTTGGCTATTTGCCGATACCGATATCAATCCGATATTTTTATTTTATTCTTGAACTAATACTACTAATAATAAAATATATGGAAGCACTTTGCTCAATTAGCCACATAAAAACATCTCACTCAAATGGAGAACAAATAATTCTCCAGTATAGTCCACAACAACAGTTGATAATGAAAGACTGTCACCCTTTATTCAAAAGACCTTGAGATATGTTTGGTAATTGTAGGCTACCTGAATGAATTTAAAATTAATTTGCTATATTTCAGATCAATATTGTTTCCTTAAAATTTTTATTAACTTTAACGTTATTCTCATCTGAATTATAAATAATTTATTTCTGTATAAAATGATACTACCATTAAAAACACATTTGATTTTCTTTTTTAATCAATGTAGAATGTGCAACTTCAAAATAAACATACTCTGTTTGAGGACAAGAAATGAAAACCAATGCAATATGATGAATGTCCAAAAGATTAGATAATTTTTTCTTTTAAACAGCATGTGTGTGTGTGTGTGTGTGTGTGTGTGTGTGTGTGTGTGTGATTGTTCGATCACGCCCGTGCCTCTCTCTCTCTCTCTCTCTCTCTAGCCCCTTTCACACAGCACATTGAACCCGGGAAATTGCTGGCAAATTGCCGGAACGCTTTCTGTGTGAACGCAAACACGACCCGGGATTGATGCCGGGATCGATGCCGGGATCGATGCCGGGTTGGGGACATAGTAACATTACCGTGTTCAGTCCCGGAACGCGCGTTGTGTGAACAAAAGCCGTAATAATGCCGTGTCGTAGTGATGGCGCTGAAGCGCGGGATCGTTCGCCAGCTGTGAAGCGGTACATAATGCGCAAGTTTATGATCGAATCAGAGAAATAAATGCACAAGCGTGGTTTCTCGAGAGAGAAATCGCAGCTCATAAGCAAACTGAAGACGCTGCTGAGACATTACAAGTCACATCGATGTCACGTGTCTTTCCGGGACATACACGGGTTGTGTGTGAACGCGCTCTCTGATTCCAGAAAATCACTGGCAGTGTGAATGAACCAAAATCAAACGAACCCGGGTCAAATCCCGGGTCACTTTATCCGTGTATTTTCCGGAATCTCTGTGTGAAAGGGGCTACAGACACACACACACACACACACACACATTCCAGCATACATCGCAGCCTGTTCATTTTGCTGCGTTCACACCATACGCGAATAGAGCGTCAAATTCGCGTCTAGTTCGATGCTTGAACAGTTTGAATCCTTTCGCGCGTCTAAAGCGAATAGGACGCGCCGCGCGCGTATAATGATAAAGCGAGCGTTTGAAGCGAAATAGACACGTGTTCCAGGGAAGCCAAAATGCTCCCATACAGGGGATTTAAATGACGCGGGGCGTTCAAGCTCATCCGTTCCTCCACTCGCCATGACCACGCTGTGTGTGGACTGAACATGCGCACAACTTTTTTTCATAAATTAATCCGCGGATCACGTGTGTGCCGAACCGAAGATATTGATCCGAACGGATCACGGATCAATGATGATCCGTTGCACCACTACCTATAAAGTTCCGTATCAATTACAAAGTATTACTAATGACCTATAAAGCCCTAAATGGTTTAGCTCCTGGGTATTTAACGGAACTTCTATCGCCCTACAATCCATCGCGCTCTTTAACCTTCTGAGGTCGGCGCGTTTTGCTGGATTTTCTTCACATTGTAGAACTATAAACTTAAATTACTCCGTCATTTATGGTCATACAGAAAAAAGAAATATAAAAAAAGAATCTGTGATATTTCTACTTTTGCATGTGTCCACTTACAATCAAATCAAAACATTGTGCTTTTGTAAAATAAAGAAAATAAACAGGATGTGCGTTCTGCCTCTCCGTCGCGGTGAACTTTTTTTTCTTGAGCACGTCTATAAACTGAAACAAAACTCAGCGAATACTTGTCACACATTTATGAGCCATATACCTTTATAAACATTTAAGTGTGTACTTTTAAATGATCGGATTCAAACTGAAAACAAATATTCTCTGTTTAAGTAATTTGTATAAAACCAACAAGATGTCCAGCTTCTCAAACGCTTCCTAATTACTTTTAATTTGAACACGCCCACTCGCGCAAAAGACATTCACATGCAAATCTCCACATGGAACGCGAACGCGCTCATTACCTCAACAACAAAACACCAAAACACTTCACAAGTCTCTGCTTTTCGTCGAGTTTGAAAGACGCGCCGTGAGCTTACATTGGATTTAGGCTACCTCAGAAGAAGAAGAACGCGATTTGAAGACAAGAAAGGTGTAAGGTAAGACATTCTTACATATTAGTTTGTTATTGTTGCATAAATTTCACATTGCAGTTGAACTGTTGCTAGATATATGGTGAATATTGTAATATTTAGACCCGTGTTTACTGTTACTGTGTTTGTGGATATCTGCTCAAACGTAGATATGTATATGGTAACCATAATGTTTTATATTTGAGCGCGATCGCGTTTGAATGTATCATATTTGATACATTCGAAAAGCAAAACGCACCAAACGGCTTCATGCTTTTACTATTATCTCATTTCATATCATCATAACGAATGGAAACATTTGAAGTAACATGATAATCAATATATTTTTCTCTAGCTTAGTTGTTACTGAAATATTTTGGAAGATTTATAGGCTGCTATGGTTATTGTTATTATTATTTTATGCAGCACTGCGCATAGCCTATGCCTACAAGGCACAACAAACCTGGTGTTCATTATATTATTGTTGGAAACATTTGTGTGTGTGTGTGTGTATTCTGTGAATTTTAAAAAGCAATTTTAACCAGAAAAATCTAAAATGTATTCCCCAAATCGTGCAGGCCTTTCTCTTGATATCAGTATGTTCACTTTTTTTTTTTTTCAGGGCCCAGATGTCACTGAGTCCTGCTGACTTCAACATTCACACGAGTCTCTGTACATGAACATGGTAAAGTGAAAATCAAACACCTTGGAAATGAAAGTTATGTACAATGTTTTTAGGAATGGCACAAAGGTCTCTGTCTTTGGATCATTGGTTATCTTTGGATTATGTTGTGTTGTAAATAAATCAAACAATCTAAAAGCCATTCTTTTTTAAATCTCCTCATTCTTTATGTAAGGTTGCTCAGAATGATAGGGGCCTGATAGCTCCTAATAGGGGAGTTAGAGGAGGGTCTTTGTCTTTCTCAGGTGTGAAAAGCTTACATATTAATGAGCTCCCGCATAAAGCTTTGTGGCACAAAACACGTCGTAAAAAGTTTAAATCAATATATTGTCTTATCTGAATGAGCAGTCAGGGTGATTTTCACATCGTTTTAGAGCAAATATTCTAGGCTACGTCATACAATTTTCAAAAGTCTTGTGAAGAAATAATCAGTATGGGTTTCATGGCCTTATTTCAGTGAGAATTGTTTTTTGTATTTTCACAAACCACGCATAAATGTCATTATCTCAAAACTACAAACTTTTACATACATGCTGCTGATATATTATTGTAGCAGAGTTTGTGCTGAATACAGTGTAATTAGACTTTAGCCATGAAAATGTCACAAGTAACAGAAATAAGCACAAATGTCAGAGCATGTCAGAACACCTCCAGGGCCCAGAAAACACCTCAGAACCCAGAGGGTTAAGATAACTAAATTCGAGGTTTCTAGTCATTCCTAGGATATCTAAGTCCACTAAAGGAGGGAGGGCGTTTTCACATTTAGCTCCTAAACTCCGGAATGGCCTTCCTGATATTGTTCGACCTTTTATACTACAGTTGAATCAGATTGAATGCATTAATATTATGAACAGCAGCTACGCTAATTATTTCCCATCTGCTTTTGGTAAATACAGATCGTCAGCTCTAGTTTGTATCCAGCCTCCCATGGAAACTACAGATGCCCCAACACCCGTGCAGAGATGAGAGACGACTCGACGCCTGTGAAGAGACGACACGACGCTGGCGATATGTTTATGCCCTAAATTAATACATGATTATCTACCTGTATTTTTCTATGTACATTTCTGAAATGCACTTTCTGTAAAGCTGCTTTGAAACAATATGTATTGTGAAAAGCGCTATACAAATAAATTTGAATTGAATTGAATTGAATAATCCAATCGATATTACATACTCTTGTCACTCTAAAACATTTAATACATATTCTCGCTTAGATTACTTTCTGATTTCGGCAGACTTGTTGCCTAATATGGGAGAATGTTCCTATGATAGTATTACAATATCAGACCATGCTTCATGTAACATAAAATATACTCATAAAGATGTATTGATAGACCCTCCTAGATGGTGCTTACATCAAAAATGGCTCAAGGATGAATCTTTTGTAGGATATGTTGGGAATAAAATTGATGAATATTTTAGTATAAACACAACACAAACCACTGCTCGTGTCAAATGGGATGCCTTTAAGGCCTGTATAAGGGGTTATATCATTTCTTATACTTCTTCAAAATCTAAAGAACTGCGCAAGAAAAGGCAACAATTAGAAGAAAAAATAAAGAATTTGGAGAAGCAGTTGTTTAGAGATAAGAATTGACCCTTCGCTAAGCCCCACCCTCCTTAGTTACTGTTGCTACGCCTGTCAAGCTTTTGCGTCTGGCACGTCTATTACAGTATGTATGCACCGGTTTCAGACATTCCCAAGGAGATAATTAGTCATTTTTGGTGAACAGGTGAAAATCTGAGAGAACAAGACAAAAGGGACTGCAGTATGCATTCGAGGGATATATCCACGACATAATATGCAACCGATTAGAGAATAATTTAATCAAAATTGAAGCTAAAGCCTATAACGTTAACGTTAGGTCCCAGCGCAAGCAGCAGCCGCCTCATACGCTGACCATTCAAATGGGAAACACACAAATTGAGGAAAAGCTATGTTCATGCACAGCAGGGTAAGTGAAATTTGAAAATATTCAAATATTTATAAATCAAACAGCTTATCCATAAGTATTGTGGAATAAACACAAGACTGACCACTTTGCAATGATAACATTCTCCCGCTTATATTTTTAGTGCCCCAGGCTACTGCTCACACGTCGTGGGTCACATAAGTGACTACTATTATGAACTGATTAAGTTTGCATACCAACCTTTTCCTTGGAGATCTCTGGCAAGCCCCCTGATGTTCCCTCCTTTTACTAACTACCTTTTACTAGAACTAACACCAGGAGAGCCACGATCGGATTGGGGTAGTTTGGCCGTCGATTAACAAAATGCTGAAATATATTTTTAAGTAACGTTAAGTTATGTCAGTGAGCCTCCGTCTTGCCTTTAATCACACTGCTTGATCCACGAGCTGGACAATAACTTTATTCTAGAGCTGCTATGAAGCCAAAACACTTTACTTTAAGTTTCCTATTATCACTGTAAAGCTGATTTGGAACAATCTACATTGTTAAAAGCGCTATATAAATGAAGATGGCGCCCGGCATTTCTCCCCTTGGGTTTTAGGTTTCGGGAAGGGAACAAAATCCACCACCCTGTCCAAACTTTTAGGATACCGGGTATCTGATTTGCACAATTCATACGCACAACGCTTCAGCATGTTTCCCTCGCTCGAAAGCTTGCCAGACCTCCCGCGACTAATTATGGTTGCTAAGCCACGATTGGCCTGTGGCGGTTTTCGGGCGTGGCTTAGCGAAGGGTCAATTCACAAGCAGAAAAAGAGCTGTTGCTGTTAAAAGCACAGTATAATAAAGCTACAGCGGACAGGGCAGCCTCCAACATACTAAGGTTAAATCAGTCTTTTTATGAACAAGGGGAGAAGCCCGGTAAGATTTTAGCATGGCAAATTAAACAATTGGAAGCACAAAAAAATATAACTACAATAATAAATACAAAAGGAGAGACAATTGTGGATCCAATAGAGATAAATACACACAAAAAATATTCTTAGACAAGTTAAACATACCAACTATTGCAGAAGACCTTGGCCAACAATTAGACTGTAATTGTCGCAACATTATAATAATGTATCATTTGTTTTCAACCAATGTCATAATTTAGAATTTTAAATCGCATTAGTATTATTTAGTGATTTATTTGGTAAAAGTAAAGTGCTTTTATTTTGAAGTTTTCCGCGCAAGGTTTTGGGACGCACGTGTGTGAGAGAGTCGGCAAGCTAACAGCAAGTGAAGCACGGACAATTTAATGCTTTGATAAGAGTGTTAAGGTTGTTATAGTGGATGTCAGCGATCTAAGGAAACCTTTATTCCCTTGTGTACAGCATGCAGCCAACGAGGTATGCTGTTTTGTGTCTGTATTTTACTTTGGTAAACGTTATTTTACATGCTGCGCATGTCATTGTATGTTCATATTAAGCTAATGCAGTCTTTATTTTCTCGTTATACTGTGTTTAGTTTTCACGGTGGAAATGGAGAATAAGCTTCAAATAAACCTGTTGCAAGAAAACCACTTGTGTCTGCCAGTGCTTCGAGGGAATTACAGTGAAAACTCGGACTGTTCATCAACGCGAGTGGACATTAATCGACGGCGCGCAAGTTCAAAGGATCAGCATCAGTCGGTAGCGCGCAGAACTGTCATCAAAGGACTGAAGCCGAAAACATGCACGCACGCAGACAGAAGTAAGAGGACGCACAGATCTGAATGATTAACGTTTTCAAGACAAAGCCATAAAGAATTGGAACACTAATAAGTCAAGAGTGATCTAAGAAGAGGGCTTCTGTTAAGGTTTGCCAAAAGGATTTTTGCGTCAATATAGCATTTGTAGTGTGTGTAGTAAATGTTTTGACTTATGTGACCATGAAATATACATTGAAGCTTGCCATTTTGTAGACACACAGTGCCAGAGTTAAAAGGAAATTATATTCAAGTTTAAATAGTGTGTTTGGAAATAAGTGAAGGTTATTGGCCATTTAATATTTAAGTGTCTAAGTCTATAAACTCTGCAGCACATTTTGAAAGGTAATATCCAAAGTTGAGTTTAGCTGGGGGTTTTTTTGTGCACATTTTCCATTTTCTAATCTCATTTGAACCTTCTCATTGAAAACTGGAATTTGAAAACCTTTAAGTCATTTAAGCTTACAAGTAACAATATGTAAGTGACATTTACATTTGAGTAAGCGTTAAAGGCAAACATAACAGTTTAATTACAGCCTTTATTTAGAAAAGTGGGTCAATTTAAAGGATTAGACAATGTCAGAGTCAAGTGAGCCTACAACCCAGGTTAGGGAAAGCATAGAAGAAGATCAAGTTGGTGTTGCTGATGTCCAGCAAGAGAAAGCGCAGCAGCCAAGACGAAGTCAAAGAGTCAGAACTCTAACTGAGAAAGGTAGAGAATTGCAAGATGAAAAAATTAAAGCGCTTCTACAAAGGTTCAATTACATTTACGACAAATGGAGAACCCAAGTTAAATCTTCAAAGAAGCCATTATCACAGTCAACAGAGCCCTTACCTGATGATCTGCTTAATGACATCATTGATTGCATCACAAGTCTTTCTGCAGATGTTCAGCGTGTTTATGATGAACTACGTGACCTCTCAATTCCAGAGCAAGACACGCGTCGAAAAGTGGATCTGTGTGTAGAGATTTCCAAGTTCATTGTATCCAGAGCCTCAAGTCGACTGGATGGAAAAATTCCAGAAGGAGAAAAGCAAGATTGGCCTGAAGCAGGCTCTCTCTTCGACTCAAGTACATACAAATCGGGTTCTGTCACTTCCTTCTCGAAAGGCAACTCGGTGCATTCAAGTAGATCTTCTGTTAAACGACAAGAAGCTGCCGCTGAAGCTGCTGCAAGCCAAGCTGTTCTGAAAGTGTTACAAGAACAAGAGAGAGAACAATTGGAAATACAGCGCCTAGAAGCAGAAGCTAAAAGGAAGATAGCTGATCAAGAAGCAGCAGCAGTAAGGCGTCGTTTAGAACGAGAAGCAGAGGAAGTGAAACAAAGACTACAGAGAGAGGAAGAAGAATCTAAAATTAAGGCTCAAATGGAAGAAGAGTTTGGAGCTCTACAGAAGACTCTTGAAGAAAAACGGAGGAAAATACAGCATCTAGAGGCAGTAAAGGGTCTTAATGCAGCACGAGCAAAAATGCAGGTATATGATCAAGTGAAAGTCATAAAAGAAGAACGGAAAGACATACTAAAGCATGAGATGGTAGCAGATAACAAAGTCCCGGCTCCTTCAAGTCCTCAGTCTCTACATATGACCTCCATCCCACAAGCTATGACCAC
This sequence comes from Squalius cephalus, assembly GCA_022829025.1. Classification (NCBI taxonomy): domain Eukaryota; kingdom Metazoa; phylum Chordata; class Actinopteri; order Cypriniformes; family Leuciscidae; genus Squalius; species Squalius cephalus. Next base: position 6,453,950 of record CM040794.1, read on the forward strand.
CTCAAATGAAAGTACATCAGAGCTCATTAAGGTGCTTACAGGCGCTTTAAGTGCCAACAGAATTCCAGTTCCTGAACCTTCCGTTTTCAGTGGGGATCCATTGCAATACAACGATTGGAAACTCTCCTTTGAAACACTGATCGACCAGAAGAACCTTCAAGACAAAGAAAAGATATACTACCTTCGAAGATACGTGAGTGGAAAAGCTAAGAAAGCCCTCGATGGTTATTTTCTTCTTGGAACTGAGTCTGCCTATGTTGCTGCATGGGAGATTTTGGAAGAGAGATACGGAAACCCATTCACAATTGCAAAAGCATACAGGGACAAGCTCCAAGCGTGGCCCAAGATGGGATCTAAGGACAGCCTTGAGCTCAGGGAGTTCAGTGATTTTCTCCGTAGTTGTGAGGCTGCCATGGTTCACATCAAGGCATTGGAAATCTTGAATGACTGTAATGAGAACAGGAAAATTCTCTCCAAGTTACCTGATTGGCTAACGTCAAGATGGAACCGGAAGGTTATCGAAATAGAAGAAGAGATAAACCAATTTCCCTCCTTTAGCCAATTTGTCAAATTTCTGGCAAGGGAGGCCAAAATTGCCTGCAATTCTGTCACATCATTGCAGTCACTAAAACAAGGTGAAGCTGAAAACCCAAAAGTCCAAAAACATCAAAGCTTCAGAGCAAAGACACTGACCACAAGTTCCAGCGAACAGACTTTTACTACATGCACTTTCTGTAAGAAAACTGGGCATACTTTGCACAAATGCAGGAAGTTCATGCAGAAAGCAGTTTCAGACAGAATCAAATTCATTCGAGTTGAAAGTCTATGCTTTGGGTGTCTCAGGTCTGGTCACCAGTCAAAGAGCTGCAACAGTAGAAGTGTCTGCGACATTTGCAACAAGCGGCATCCTACCTGTCTGCATGAGGAGCGAGACAAGAAAGAACAAAGACCGCCACAAGCCAAGCAAAATCCAAGTCAAGAAAGATACAGAGAAATACCTCAATCATACCAACATGAAGAAACCACAGCCGCTACTTCCAATAGAGTAATACTTGGTGAAGCTAATGCACAAACAGCTGCAGTAATTCCTGTCTGGCTTTCATCCTTAACTCAACCAGAACAAGAAGTCCTTGTATATGCCCTGTTGGATTCTCAAAGCGACACAACCTTCGTTCTAAGTGAAGTAGCTGAAGCCTTGGAAGCAAACAAAGAACAAGTGAAGCTCAAGCTCTCTACTATGACCTCAAGAACCACAGTAGTAAGCTCTCAAAGAGTAAATAACCTACAAGTCAGAGGCTTTTACTCCGGTAAGAACATCTCCTTGCCACCAGTCTACACGCGTGAGTTTATTCCAGCCAACAGATCGCACATACCTACAAACGAAACTGCGAAAGCATGGTCCCATCTAGAGCACCTCCAAGAAGAGATCGCACCTCTGCAGGACTGCGAAGTAGGTCTGCTTATTGGGTATAACTGCTCACAAGCTCTACTTCCAAAGGAAGTTGTGTTTGGCGAAGATCATCAACCTTATGCACAGCGTACGGACCTTGGATGGAGCATTGTTGGCCATAGGAATCCCACTGTAGACTATGGTGATGCCATCGGAATCAGTCATCGCATAGTAGTGAGACAAGTGACACCAGGTTTGGAGCCTTCTCTCAATCTCAAAACTGAAGTACACTATGTGAGCCGAACTAAAGTAAAAGAGATCACTCCCTCAGACATCATAAAGGTCCTTGAGTCAGACTTCTCTGAAAGAGCTGGAGAAGATGATCTGGTGTCTCAAGAAGATCTCAAGTTTCTGGCAAAGTTGAGAGAAAACATCACACAGAAACACAATGGTCACTACGAAATGCCATTACCGTTCAAAGAGGAAAGACCCAAACTACCTAACAACAAGACATGCGCAACACATCGACTGCACTGTCTTGAAAGGAGACTAAAGAAAGATCAGCAGTATTACAAAGACTACGTAAACTTCATGGACGATATCATTTCACGTGGTGAAGCGGAAAAGGTCCCAGAAGAAGAAATTGACAACAGTCCGGCCTGGTACATTCCACATCATGGAGTTTATCATCCACGAAAACCAGGAAAAATACGTGTAGTATTTGACTGTTCTGCCAAGTTTAAAGAAACATCTCTCAATGACTACCTGCTTACCGGTCCTGACTTGACAAATACATTGGTGGGTGTTCTATGTCGCTTCAGAAAAGGTTCCATTGCAGTCATGTGTGACATTGAAAGGATGTTCCACCAGTTTCACGTGAAAAGGGAAGATCAAGATTATTTAAGATTCCTTTGGTGGGAGAATGGCAACTTGGAAACCATACCATCAATTTACAGAATGAAGGTCCACTTGTTTGGAGCAGCCTCGTCTCCTGGCTGTGCCAACTTCAGCCTGAAACATCTGGCAGGACAAGGACGAGGTCAGTTCAGTGAAGACTCCATACGCTTCATTCAAAGAAATTTCTACGTTGATGATGGTCTTGCAAGTGTCCAAACTGAGAAGGAAGCCATTCAGCTCGTCAAAGAATCAAGAGAACTTTGCTCCACTGGCAAGCTAAGACTCCACAAGTTTGTTTCCAACAGTGAGAAAGTGATGGCAACCATCCCAGAAGAAGAACGTGCCACAATCAAAGATCTAGACATGGCCTTGAGTTCACCGCACATGGAGAGAGCTCTAGGAGTAGAGTGGTGCATCACATCAGACTCATTCAAATTCAGAGTTCAAGTAAAACCTAATCCGCTAACAAGAAGAGGTGTGCTCTCTACTGTAGCCTCTGTGTATGATCCCCTGGGGTTCATGGCACCCTTTGTCCTTTTGGGGAAACAAATACTCCAGCAAATGTGCAGAGAGAAAATTGGCTGGGATGAGGAACTTCCGGAAAACCTAAGACCCAAGTGGGAGTCCTGGATCAGAGACCTGCCCAATCTGGCTGAAATGCAAATCAAAAGATGTTTTTTACCTTCAAATTTCGGCAACGTGAAAGGATATGAACTTCACCACTTTGCGGATGCAAGCGTCTCCGGCTACGGTGAATGTACCTACCTGCGAGCCATTAACATGTCCGACGAAGTTCATTGCTGTCTGGTAATGGGCAAGTCAAGAGTGTCACCAACCAAGGTCACAACTATTCCGAGACTTGAGCTCTCTGCGGCAGTTGTTGCGGTTCGTACTAGTGACATGCTCCAAAGGGAATTAGAAATCCAAGATCTGCAAGAGTTCTTTTGGACAGATTCCACAGTCGTTCTTGGCTACATAAACAATGACGCCAGAAGATTTCAAGTTTTCGTAGCCAACCGCATACAGAGAATCAAGTCAAGTACAATGCCTGAGCAATGGGCTTACGTTGCCTCTGAGGACAATCCGGCAGATCATGCCTCTCGGGGTTTAACCGCAGAGCAACTTAAGACCTCAAACTGGTTCACAGGTCCAAAGTTTCTTTGGTGTAAAGATCTACCTAAAAGAGAACCCAAGGTGGGAGAAATCAGACCGGATGATCCCGAGCTTCGCAAGGTGCTTGTGTGTAATACTAAAGCCAAGGAAGATAGATCTTTTTTGGATCGCCTACAGAAGTTCTCTGATTGGTCAAGAGCAGTAAAAGCAGTTGCTAGATTGAAACGACAAGTCAAAGAATACAAAGGTGTGAAGCAAAGAACCAACGAAGCTACGAGCCTAGAAGAAAGGAAAGAAGCAGAACTCGCTATCATCAAGCTAGTTCAAGAAGAAGCATTCTCAGATGAGATAAAGAGCTTGAAAGCAAAACGGGTAGTTCCCAAGACCAAAGACAGTAAGCTGTATAAGTTAAGTCCTTTCTTGGACGAAGAGGGTATTCTAAGAGTGGGAGGACGCCTAAGTCAAGCCGCGTTACATCCTCATGTGAAACATCCGGCAATACTCCCAAAGAACTGCCACATATCAGTCTTACTCATTGAGCACTTTCACAAAAGAGTACAACATCAAGGACGTGGCATGACAATAAACGAACTGCGAGCTAATGGATGGTGGATCCTGGGATGCAGCAGTGCTGTCTCATCACACATCTCCAAATGTGTCAAGTGCAGAAAGTACAGAAGAGGTACTGAAGAACAAAGGATGGGTGACTTACCGCAAGACAGAACGGAGATGACTCCACCCTTCACTTACGCAGGCATAGACTGTTTTGGTCCAATCTATGTAAAGGAAGGAAGAAAAGATCTCAAAAAATATGGTCTCTTACTTACCTGTCTATGTTCAAGGGCCATACACATAGAGATGATTGATGACATGACAACTGACGCATTTATTAATGCTTTAAGGGCATTCATTGCCATAAGAGGAAATGTGCGTCAACTAAGATGTGACCAAGGAACCAACTTTGTTGGTGCAAGGCGAGAGTTTGCAAAACTCATGAAAGAGATGGATCAAGAAAGAGTAAAGGCTCTAGGATGTGAATTTTTTATGAACCCTCCAGCGGCAAGTCACATGGGCGGTGTCTGGGAGAGACAAATAAGAACAGTAAGGAGTGTTCTAACTGCTATACTTGACCAGTCATCGCAAAGGCTTGACAGCACCTCTTTAAGGACATTTCTGTACGAGGTTATGGCTATTGTTAACAGCAGACCACTCACAGCTGAACATTTGAATGATCCATCTGGACCTGAACCTTTGACTCCGAACCACATCCTTACAATGAAGTCAACCATCATTCTGCCTCCACCTGGACAATTTGTTGGAGAAGATCTTTATCTTCAAAAGAGGTGGCGTCGAGTGCAGTATTTGGCTAATGAGTTTTGGACCCGATGGAGGAAAGAATATCTATTAAACTTACAACCAAGACAAAAGTGGCACATGGACAAAAGAAACTTGAAGGTCAATGACATCGTCCTTCTACAAGATGATCTGGTACCACGCAACGAATGGAAGCTAGCAAGGGTCACTGAAGTCTATCCAGGGTCAGATAGTAGGGTGAGAAAAGTAAGGTTGCTAGTTAGTAACACTACATTTGACAAAAAGGGGAAACCCACAACTAAAACAGTGTTTCTTGAAAGGCCCATACATAAAGTTGTTACTCTGCTTGAGGCAGACTAAGGTGTTTAATGTTTTACTGAAACTCCATGCTAAATGGTTAAATACCAAAAGGTTAAAAGTTTTGTTTAAGTTTATTTGCAACAACCATTATGTGTAGAGAAATCCACATTAAGGTTTGTGTGATTTGGTGGGAGTGTAATTGTCGCAACATTATAATAATGTATCATTTGTTTTCAACCAATGTCATAATTTAGAATTTTAAATCGCATTAGTATTATTTAGTGATTTATTTGGTAAAAGTAAAGTGCTTTTATTTTGAAGTTTTCCGCGCAAGGTTTTGGGACGCACGTGTGTGAGAGAGTCGGCAAGCTAACAGCAAGTGAAGCACGGACAATTTAATGCTTTGATAAGAGTGTTAAGGTTGTTATAGTGGATGTCAGCGATCTAAGGAAACCTTTATTCCCTTGTGTACAGCATGCAGCCAACGAGGTATGCTGTTTTGTGTCTGTATTTTACTTTGGTAAACGTTATTTTACATGCTGCGCATGTCATTGTATGTTCATATTAAGCTAATGCAGTCTTTATTTTCTCGTTATACTGTGTTTAGTTTTCACGGTGGAAATGGAGAATAAGCTTCAAATAAACCTGTTGCAAGAAAACCACTTGTGTCTGCCAGTGCTTCGAGGGAATTACAAGACTGTGACATTAGTGAAGATGAAATAATCAAAGTAATTGATAACATGAGCACTGGTAAAAAAGCTGGACCTGATGGGTTTCCAATCGACTTTTATAAAAAATTTAAGGGAAAGTTGGTAAAGCCAATATTGGAAATGTTACAGGAAGCCAGGGGTGCCACCAGGAATTTGGGGCCCCATGACAAAAAAATCTAATTGGGCCCCCTCTGCGCAGCTGTTGTCACCACAACTCTAGGACCTAACTGTCCCATCAAAAGCTTTACCTCTAATCAAAGGCTTACAACTGTCTTGCTTCTTGTAGTTCAATACTAGTACTAGCACAATATTTAATGCTGTGATTTGTAAATGCAAGTCTGCATACAGTATGCAGTTCACTATTTGATGCAAGATTAAAAGCCACCATAAAAATGTCCTTAAGGCAATCCTTTACATTCTCAATGTATTTTTTTTTATTGTAAAATTAATGACAGATAAAAAAAAAAGAAAAGAAAAACTAAAAAAAAAGATATATATATTAACTTTTTAATTTAAATAAATTAACATCATAATCTCAAAACAATGAAAGCAGATTTTTTTTACATAACTGGACATATATGTCAACAACAAAATAAAGTTGACGTGTAAGACGGAATTTCCACATCAGGGTTATTATAGTGCTACAAAACAGATCAAGTGATCATTAAATCAATAGGTTCTCTTACGAGAGATTCTCTCGTACTGCGTAGAATACGCTAGGGGAAAATCCTTTTCCACGAGAATACTGAAGCCAAAAAATTATCTTTAATTTTGTATTAATGTAAAACGCGTTGCGGCAGCATACAGACATAGGCGAGGCAGCTCGCGCGCCTATTGGCTGGTCTGCTGGCAACTGCTTAAGCCTATCGAGCGAGACCTAGAGTGACGTCAGACCCAATGAGGGCGCTTCGCGCCCTCTGTGTCACGTCCCGCCAAAACGGGCGTGGCTTAGGTCTATAAATACCGCTCGCAGGCTTTATATCTCTGATTTTTCATCCTTCAGCGAAGCAACTCACATCGCTGGATCCGAGAAGAAGCCGCGCTGTTGAAGAAGCACCTCAGCGGGACGAGTCGACGAAGCTGCTGGCCGCGCCGCCTTCATCGCCTTCCTGCTGCGCTATCCAGCGCCCATATCCTTTCTCTGCACTGTGTGTGTGTGTGTGTTCGCCGGCGCGACTCACACTATCTAAAAGAGCTGCGTCTTTTTCAAGATGCCTTCTTGCGGCTCGTGCAAAGCCGCACTCAGCGACGGGGACCGCCATGTCATATGCGCTTCCTGCCTGGGTCAAGATCACGCAGCTCTCGCGCTCGCTGACGGCGGCTGCCCTCACTGCGAGCTGTTGCCATTAGCGACTCTGAGGACTCGCTTGGCACTATTCAGCGAGACTGCGCCCACACCTGCTGTTGTGCCGCGCCGTAAAAAGCGCAGCGCTCAGCGATTTCCGGAGCCCTCTCCCAGCCGTCAAAGCTCGCCGGTGCGCCCGCCTGCTTCTCCGGTTTCATCAGCTTCACTTCCGGACGGACAGCGGCCGCGGTCTGCCGCCGCTTCTGTCGATGACGCTGATGAGATCGACGCGCTGCTGCGAGAGGGGGATTCCTGCTCTCTCCTAGCATCAGGCAGTGAGGATTGGGCGAGCTCTGAGGATCCCGCCCCCCCTGCCCGTGCTTCTATGGGGAAGAGAGCGAGCATTGAGGCGGAGCTCATGCGCGTACTCACTCAGGCCACGGCGAGCCTCGGCCTCGAGTGGATTACGCCTGAGCAGCCTGCTCACAACCGGCTGGACGGCTACTTCCTGCCTGGGGAGCGCGTTTCACCTGCATCCAAGCCAGCGCCTTTTCTTCCTGAGCTTCATGAAGAAGTCGCTAAGTCTTGGGGCTCCCCTTTTTCGGCCAGGACACGATCCTCTGTCTCTTTGGCATTCTCCGCTGTCGACGACGCAAAGAACAGAGGCTACCACTCCCTGCCGCCGGTCGAAGAGGCTATTGCAGCGCACTTATGCCCGCCCTCCGCTGGACGGCGTGCTAAGATGGCGCTGCCCTCAAAAGCCTGCCGCACGACGTCAGCCCTGCTCCGCCGCGCTTTCTCCGCCGCCGGGCAGGCCGCGTCAGCATTGCACACCATGGCCACGCTCCAGATATACCAGGCCGATCTCCTCCGTAAGCTGGATGAGAGAGGACCTGACGCAATCTGCGTGCCGGACTTGAGGAGCGCTACAGACCTCGCTCTTCGCGCCACCAAGTCAGCAGCACAGGCCATTGGACGGAGCATGGCCTCGCTCACCGTGTCTGAGAGACATCTATGGCTGACGCTCTCGGACATGACTGAGTCAGAACGCACCGCGTTCCTCGACGCGCCGCTTTCCCCTGCCGGCCTCTTCGGAACCTTGGTCAAAGACTTCGCCGATAGGTTCGCTGAGGTGCAGAAAGCGACCCAGGCCATGAAGCACTTCCTCCCGAAGCGCTCCAGTTCTGCAGCAGGCCGTGCGAAACCATCTGCTCAGAGCTCACAGCCTAAGCCTCCGCCCGCCGCCTCCTCTTCTCAACGCCGCCAAACCCAGAGCTCGAGACCGCGCTCTCGCTCATCCGGCCGTCGCCCCGCCCCGCCCCGCGTGGCCCGCGGCAAAAGGTTGCGTTGAAGCCAGAGGCCCCGAAATCGTCCTAGCACGCCTAGGAAAGCGACGGTGTCCAAGTCCCGCTGCGGCCGGACTTCCACCAAAGCTTGCCGCTCGTCCAGTTCCAGGAAATGTGACTGGTCCAGCGTATTTAGCAGCCAACAAGCCGGTTCCATTGCCCGCTTGCCTGCACAAAAAAGCCGTTTTTACGGCTACCCAGATAAATCCCTTAAAGAGTGTATTTTCTGGTGTCCCGGCCACGGCCGACGGTGTTTCATGTGTAGAAAAAATGCCCACTACTCAGTGCCCATTCCTACACACAAGCACAGCCCTTCACACAGGGCTCGCACACATAAAATCGACTCAGATCGATTGCGCTTTAAACGTAGCAAACGTGCCCACTACCCAGTGCCCACAAACGCTACTTCCCACATGTCTCACGGTCTCTGTAAATACAGGACCGGTATGCATACGCTCTGCTCACGCGAGCAATGCTGTAAAAGTGGTGTATGTGCCCGCTGCTCTGCGCCCACGCCCACACACAGACATGAAACTAGCCCAGCCCTCCCCCTCTCAGTTAGACACTGCAGAGGAGTCGAGCGTGGGCATTCTGCCCGCTGTTATCAGCGCGCCCCCTGCCTCAGATGTCATGAGCGCGACGCTTATGTCACAGCACACAAAAGCCGCTGTATCGCGAGCCGATCAGAGCGTGCTTCGCATCCAGCCCCTAGCTACTCGCGCACTTGCGTGGGAAAAGCTTCCCGGGGTTTCGAGATGGGTGCTGAAAATCATAAAAGAAGGCTATTCGCTGCAGTTTCGCCGGCGCCCTCGCCGCTTCATGGCGCGCGTCGAGACCACGGTAGAATCGAAAGTAGCTCATCTACTTCGAGCCGAGATTCTGAAACTGTTGAGCAAAGGGGCTATAGAACCCCTATCTCAAGCTCAAAGCGAAGGGGGGCTTTACAGCAGATACTTCCTGGTGCCCAAGAAAGACGGGGGTCTCAGACCCATACTAGATCTGCGGCAGCTGAACAGAGCGCTTCTGTTCAGGATGCTCACGACCAGAAAAATCCTCGCGCATGTCCGCCGAGGGGACTGGTTTGTGTCAATAGATCTAAAGGACGCGTATTTTCAAATACAGATAGCGTCACGTCACAGGCGATTTTTGAGATTCGCCTTCGAGGGCCAGGCATATCAGTACACAGTCCTGCCTTTCGGCTTGTCCCTGGCACCCCGTACATTTACGAAGTGCATGGACGCAGCGCTCGCACCCCTCAGACTACGGGGTATACGAGTGCTGAACTATCTGGACGACTGGCTGATTCTAGCCCAATCTCACTCGGAGCTCGTGGAGCACAGGACCATTTTACTCGATCACCTCGAGAATCTCGGTCTCGCAGTGAACTGGGAAAAGAGCTCGCTATTCCCCAGACAGATTATATCTTTTCTGGGAATAGAGCTGAACTTGCTGCTAATGACAGCACGCCTGTCATCTCAGCGCACACTGGACATTCGGCACGCAGCCGGCTCGTTCCGCTGCGGCGCGATAGTCCCTCTCAAAACATTTCAAAGGATGCTAGGTCTGATGGCCTCAGCATCTTCAGTTCTCCAGTTGGGCCTTCTGCGCATGCACCCACTGCAGTTCTGGCTCAGAAAGAGAGTACCACGCACAGCGTGGGCCTCCGGTCGGCTTCGCTTCAAGGTCAATCAAGCGTGCATTGCAGCTTTGAAACCTTGGGAGGCAAAAGACTGGTACCAATCAGGTGTAAGCCTGGGGACTTCCTCGAGAGTGATGGTGGTGTCCACGGACGCATCCGCCTCGGGATGGGGAGCGCTGCTCGAGGGCAGACCGCTTTTTGGCCAATGGTCAAAGCAGGAGAAGCTCTTACATATCAACTGCCTCGAAATGTTGGCAGTGAGCAAAGCGCTCACGCGCTTTTGTCCCCTCATAAAGGGACACCACGTGCTAATACGTTCAGACAACGTCTCAGTGGTGTCCTACATAAATCGCCAGGGCGGCCTCAGGTCCCTGACTCTGTACAGGCTAACCAGGCGCCTCCTGATATGGGCCCGCAGCAACCTGCTCTCGCTGAGAGCAGCGCACGTGCCAGGGCTCCTAAATATAGGACCAGACAGACTGTCCAGGAACCAGGTTCCGACAGGGGAATGGTCTTTGCACCCACAGACAGTCCAGCTGCTGTGGAAGAAATTCGGCAGAGCGGAAGTAGACCTGTTCGCGTCTCAAGAAAACGCTCACTGTCCAGAATTTTTCTCGAAGAGCAAGGACGCGCTGACCCACGAGTGGCCTCGCCGTCCTCTCTACGCTTTTCCCCCCGTCTCCCTCCTGACTCAGGTGGTAGAACGGGTCAGGGAAGAAGGATGCTCAGTGCTGCTTGTAGCCCCACTTTGGATGAGCCAACCTTGGTTCCCAATTGTGATGCAGTTAGCGAGCACCGCCCCGTGGCCAGTGCCTCTAAGGAGGGATCTCCTCTCTCAAGCCAACGGCTCGATCTGGCATCCTCACCCTGAGCTGTGGTCCCTCCATGTGTGGGCCATCAACGGGTACCCGCTGACCTCCCACAGGGAGTGTTAAACACTATCACACAGGCCAGAGCTCCGTCTACGCGACGTCTCTATGCCTCAAAATGGTCAGTGTTCTCTAGCTGGTGCACAGCTCGTGGTGTGTCACCCCTGCATTGCGGTGTGACGGAGGTTCTCTCCTTCCTACAGGAGCTGTTGGATAAGGGCAGGTCCCCTTCCACGCTCAAAGTCTATGTAGCGGCCATAGCAGTGTTCTCTTCGACCACGCTTGGCCAGTCTATTGGAAGGAACGATTTAGTCATTCGCTTCCTTAGAGGAGCTAAGAGACTGAATCCTCCCAGACCTCCCACAGTCCCTATATGGGACCTTTCTACGGTACTGGAAGCCATGAAAGGTCATCCATTCGAGCCCTTGCAGAAGATTGATCTTAAACACCTGTCTTTCAAGACGGCGTTTCTTCTGGCTCTCGCTTCAGTGAAGCGCATAGGGGACTTACACGCGCTCTCAGTAAGCGCGACGTGCATGGAATTTGGGCCGAATGACTCTAGAGTTATACTCAAACCTAAGCACGGTTATGTTCCTAAATCCCTCAATACACCGTTCAGAGCACAGGTCATCTCCCTGTCTGCTCTGCCGGTCACTGAAGGAAATATGGACGAAAGCTCCCTTTGCCCAGTCAGGGCGTTAAGAGCTTATGTGTCTCGCTCGTCTGTTTTCAGACATACGGAGCAGCTCTTTGTTTCGTTCAGCGGGCGTTCTAAGGGACTAGCCGCTTCGAAACAGACCCTATCCAGATGGGTAGTGGACGCAATAGCGCTAGCTTACACAACCAAGGGCATGCAGTGCCCGCTGGGTGTCAAAGCGCACTCCACGAGAAGCATGGCTTCATCGTGGGCCTGGTCAAGTGGGATTGGCTTGCAAGATATTTGTATGGCGGCAGGCTGGGCCTCTCCGTCTACATTTATAAGGTTTTACAACCTAGAGGTTCCCGCACTACAGGCCAGACTACTGTCGGTCTAATATGGCCAAATCTCATAAACTGACGCTGTCAGTTATGCAGCTATTTGAGTATTGCAGTCCTTGCTCTATGCTGCCATAAAGGAAGATAGTGTCTAAACCCCTCCTCTTCCAGGATTCCCTGTGAGTCCCCTGGGTGATTGTGTACTGTATGAACTCCGGGCTGTCGCCCTTGAGTCTATAGTATCAGATCCCAGCACGCACGGCGTTTTACAGTAGGTTCCCCTAGCGTATTCTACGCAGTACGAGAGAATCTCTCGTAAGAGAACGTACTCGGTTACTAACGTAACCTCGGTTCTCTCTAGAGAGAGGAACGAGTACTGCGTATCCTGCCGTGCATGCACGCGCTCTGGTTGCTTTGACTATGAAAAACCAGAGATATAAAGCCTGCGAGCGGTATTTATAGACCTAAGCCACGCCCGTTTCGGCGGGACGTGACGCAGAGGGCGCGAAGCGCCCTCATTGGGTCTGACGTCACTCTAGTCGCTCGATAGGCTTAAGCAGTTGCCAGCAGACCAGCCAATAGGCGCGCGAGCTGCCTCGCCTATGTCTGTATGCTGCCGCAACGCGTTTTACATTAATACAAAATTAAGGATAATTTTTTGGCTTCAGTATTCTCGTGGAAAAGGATTTTCCCCTAGCGTATTCTACGCAGTACTCGTTCCTCTCTCTAGAGAGAACCGAGGTTACGTTAGTAACCGAGTACGTTTTGAGGTTTGGAATGATGGGAATAATAAAATCTAACGGCCAAAATTCAGTCTAAATGAACACATCAAACTGGATTATTTTAATATTGTCTGTGCAGGTTGAGGTAAGCTACTCATTGTTTCTAACTGCATCCAGTACAGACAGGAGTTTTTTTGTTGTTGTTTTTTGTCATGATGGTCATTATGTGAGAAAATAATGTGTGTTTGATTTCTGTCATTAATACATATTTCATTTCTTTTTTTGTTATGGTAAAAAGAGCAAGAGAGACAGTCAGAGAACTAGGGGTGTAACGATTCATCAACTACATCGATGTATCGATTTATATTCCTACGATCCAACTGGATCGATCTGTGCTTGGCAAGTTGGCCTTCCGGACGACAAATATCGATCTAATATCGTTTTAAAAGGTAATGAATCGATTGTATCGATACTAGGAAATAGCGCATTGGATTTAAGCACGTCAGACTTTATATGGATGTTTTTTTCTTTGCACTTTTAATGATAAAAGCGTTAAACGTGACTCGATTCAGTCTGCCTATCTTTGTCGTCGTCGCCATGCGTGACGCGCCAGCGGCAGCTCAAAGACAACAGTCAAGTGGCGCAAAGTCTCTCACCTCAGAAAAACAGATTTTCCTGTCCTCTCAGCCGCTGTACTGCAGGAGCGCGCACTCTTCAATCGCACGCGCAAATGCGCCGGCGCGCGCTGTATCACTTCACTAAAGTCATACGAGAATGCAACGTCGTAAATTAGTAAGTTAAGAAATAAAAGTAAAATACCAATAAATTACGTTATTGGTACGTCATGTGTGTTGCTATTTATCAGGAGCAGTTTCCATGTTTCTTTACCAGTTCTTCTAAGTATTGTGTATCACCATGGTAGCCTAATTGTTGTTTGTTTCCATAACAAAATGCCACTTACTGGTTATTTTGTATATTTTTATATGACTGTGGAGGCTCATACCAAGATTGTATTAACACAAACTAGTTTGGGACTGCTATTTAGCTTAACCTCGCAGTGCCTACTGTCTATCAGTATTTGTCATATTCTTTTTTTTTTTTTTGTTAAGTAAAGGGGGACAGAACTTGTGTGTCAACAATTTTTGTGTAAACAGATGTATTATAATAGGCCTATAAAATTCCTAAAAAGGTGGGTTGCGGCTTGATGACCATGGGGAAATGTGGGTCCCATAGCCAAACTATTCAAAACATCATTCAATGTTGTGATAATCGTAATTAATAATCACAATTACAATTTCAAGGGAATAATCAACAATTATAATTTTTGTCATAATCGTTCAGTCCTACCTATTAAAATAAAATGTGAATGCATTTGACATTAATTTGTGTTTTACTTGTTTGTTTATAGGCTATCCATAATTAATTGATACCTGATTACCTTACAAGAATTTTTGGCTAAAAAGTCACTGAATCGATTTCAAGTCAATGAATCGTTTCGGATCGTATCGTTCTAAATGAACCAATATCGTCCTTGAATCGTATCGACAACCATGAATCGCGAATCGAATCGAATCGAATCGAATCGTTGTTAAAACGAATCGTTACACCCCTACAGAGAACCCCACACAGACTCCCTAGAATGATGCTAAGTCATTAACACAGTGTTGCTCACCTTCTTCACTGGGACAGGGAGGGGTAGTTATGGGGACACTGGGGTGCTGCTGACTCGTCTGTTGTTTAGTCTGCTAAAATGGGCATGGACAATGATTTAATATGAATATCTTGCTAAACGTTTCCCTGCACTGATTAAATGTTGATGAAATGTAGGCTAACACTAGCCTGCAGCTAGTTAACATTAGCTTATTTCACTATGGACAACAGGTTAATACCACTCACAGACTAAAGGCTACCCACCTTTCTTGGGGAAAAACTGGGTTACGGATTGACACCCTTTCTTTTGTCTTTCCTCTCTCTCTTTTCTCTCTTTCCTTTGTTGAAAACCAGATTTTATTTTACTATGCAACATTGTGGTCTCTCTGTGTTTCTGGCGCATCGACTGACTGTCTGCAAGTTTAAACACTGTGCACGCTAACGCAGGACCAAACCATTTTTTATGCAGATACAGGGGGGTGGACGGTCAATATGAATGTTTACTTTTTGGTCAATGGGGATATTAAACTTGTATTGCCAAAATAAGTAAAATCAAAGACATCATTCATGTTATTATTATTTGAAATATATTCAATGATGATGGTTTATATAGTGTATAATATAATACATTTTTAAAATTAGTTTTTACTTATTTGTTGGGGCCCCTGTCAGTCAGGGGCCCTTGGAATTGCCCTAACTTTTCCCCCCTATGTGGCGCCCATGCAGGAAGCTTTAATAGATGGGGACCTCCCTAACTCAATGGTCAGTGCATTAATTATCTTAATACCTAAGACTGGAAAATCTAGGGATAAATGTGAGAATATGAGGCCAATAAGCCTGCTTAACTCAGATCTTAAGATAATCAGCAAATTACTAGCAACTCGTTTACAGGAAACCCTTCCATTGATCATCCACATGGATCAAAACGGCTTTGTTATGGGTCGGCAGGGTCTGCACAATGTTAGGAGGGTTCTCAATGTCATTCAAGCATTAGACGACACTAGGGATACGGCCCTCCTCTCCCTGGATGCCGAAAAAGCATTTGACAGGGTAGAGTGGGCCTATCTTTTTGACGTGTTAAGACGCTTTGGATTTGGACCAAAAATTCGAAAATGGATACAGTTATTATATTTACATCCAACTGCAGAGATTTTAACAAATAAAAACGTGTCTAAACCAATTTTAGTTAAACGGGTATGTCGGCAGGGGTGTCCGTTATCTCCGTTGTTCTTCACTTTAGCAATGGAGCCCTTGGCTATAGCAGTACGGTCACATTTACACATAACCGGAATCACAATTGGTCAGATAGAACACAGACTGTCGTTATATGCAGATGATATAATTGTATTCCTTTCACAACTAAATTCATCTATTCCTGCTTTGTTAAAACTAATTGAGGAGTTTGGTCATATTTCAAGATATGTAATTAACAGATTAAAATCATCTATCTTGTTGCTAGATAAAGGAGAGAGAGAAAATCCACCTATAGTTGTTTCACAATTCAAATCAGTTTCTAAATTTACTTACTTAGGAATTATCCTTCCAAATTTAGATTTAATTGTTCAGCATAATTATGAATTGATAACTTACGAAATTAGAGATAGTGTCAACTGATGGATTCTTCTTCCCATGTTTCTTATTGGTCTAATTAATATTTACAAAATTAATATACTTCCAAAACTGTTGTATGTTTTTCAGAATATTCCCTTGCCACCCCCTGCTGACTGGTTTAAAACATTTAAGAAACTGCTTCTTGATTTTATATGGTCAAACAAACGTACTAGAATAAGACTGTCGTTACTGCATTTGCCCTACCATGAAGGAGGCTTGATGTGCCCAAACTTAGTTTGGTACTACTGGGCAGCTCAGCTTAGATCTATAGGGTACTATTTTAGCAAAAATGACACCCCCCAATGGACAGAAATGGAAAGTAACATTTTGAGCCCTCCGTTACCTTTGTAAATTTTTTCTGATACAGAAGCTAATTTGATGAAGAAAACTAAAAATCTAATAGTTAAAAACATGGTTAAGGTGTAGTATAATGTTAAAAGATATATTAAAGAACCAGTTATTTTATCACGGCTAATCCCAATTTGGGGAAATCAGAACTTCTCCCCGGGGAGAGCCGATGCAGTGTTTAAGCCATGGGCTTTAAATGGATTGGAGAACATTCAAGATCTATATCCAACAGACTCAGACAACATGATGTCATTTGACATGCTTAGACACAAATTCAACATTCAAAGGAAATATTTTTTCAAGTATCTCCAACTTATATAGGAACAAAACAAAGCAATTTATGGAAACCACCCAAATCTAAGTTAGAAGAAATGATAAGTGAAAATAGCTTTAAAAGGGGAGCAATCTCACAACTTTATAAACTACTGTTATCACACTCCCCAGATAATTCAACCTTAAAATTAGAAGCCTGGAAGAAAGATCTGCAAATAAATGCATCACTAGATGAGTGGGAATTGGCTTGTAGTAAAGCACATAAGCAAACTATAAATTCTAGGTTGAGATTATTACAATACAAGTGGCTTATGCGTGTTTATGTCACTCCTGCTAAATTAAACCAATTCAATCCAAATATCCCAGACATACAGTATGTACAAAGTGTGGAGAAGAAAAGGGAACATTATTCCATTGTATTTGGGAATGTAGAGAAATTAGGACATTTTGGGGTGCAATAAAGCAAACTGTGAGGGATATTATTTCTAAAGACCTTCCTCTGGAACCTTCTTTTATAATTGTAGGCTTGTATCCCAAGCACACAGGATATACAAAAAGCGAGAAGCTGTTCATTGATATATTTTTATTACAAGCTAAAATGTTGATTGCACTGCACTGGAAAAGCATAAGAAGACCAAGTATTGGGACAGTGGGTTAAGCAGATGTTGGCTACTCTTCCAATGGAACGCATCACATACTTGCTAAAAGGAAAAAAGGACTTGTTTGAAAGTATTTGGAGACCTTTCATGCTTTTTGAAGAAGGCACAGACTTAACAGAAGATCAAGAGGAGGACGACGCTCATGAATAATTTTACAGTCAGTGATCTGCTCGTTGGGAGATGGTTGGTCTCTGTTAACTTGTGTCAAAGGGCATTATGGATATAACATTTTATATAAGGTAACATTGTATTTTGTGTCTGAGTTATTAGTTCTGTTGTATGTAATTTCAAATTCTAAAAAGACAAATAAACATATTGTAAAAAAAAAAAGAAAAAAAGAAGTGTATTCAGATTTTCCTTTTGTGTAAACACTCCAAAAATACTTAAAAGCATCTTTAAAAGCATTGTCAGAAAGCAAGGATACATTAAAATGCCAATAGGCAATTTTGCATTTCACACCCTTAACAAAGATAGCAACTTGTACAAGGCACTGCACCGAAATACCCACTGGGTGTATTGAACAACCTTTAAGTACGTTACTCTGATGTTTGAAACAGTCAAATCTATCAAGCCTAGCCAAAGACATAAGTCCAAGTATATTAACACTGAGTAGTATGAAAAAGCCTCCAAATATCACATAAATCATGTTAACAAGACAATTCTTACTGGCTCCATGAGGTTCTTGGTGGTTTCTGTCTAGAGTTGCATTCCCAGTGCAGTTAAAATCACCACCTAGGAACATATCCATCATCACTACAGTTACTTATTACAGTATTTAGAGAATTTAAAAAGACCACCCTTTCTGTGTCTACAGTTGGACCATAAACATTGATGAAAGTCATTTTTTCTCTTTCAAATATAGCTTGTATTTTTAACAAGCGACCTTCAATGATTTCTTCAGTAACACAAGAAATGGGTAAACAATCTCTAGAAAACAGGATACCAACTCCACCACTGTTACTACTCTTATGACTGAGAACAACTTCCACATCCCAATCTTTCAACGGTGCTATGCGTTTCTTGTGAAAAAATTCAATTTAATTCAAAACTGAACTTTAACTTTAAACAAACTGATAAGGGAAACTCTTTGCATCCTCTCTGGCACCAATGATGTTTAAAGAACCCAGCTTTATATCACACATAGCGAATATTAATTTTAACAGAGGATAACACAAACAAAGAAAAAGAAAAAAGACACTTAACCATAATTTTAAAATCCATTTTTTTAGACTAAAAATGTCTTGGTCTGTAAAGGTCAGTTGGCTGGGGTGTTCTGTATTTTCATGAATAGTTTTACTGAATCAAGGAACAACTTTAGATCTGGGAAAAACTCATCAACTTTAACTGATCTCAAGCCTTTGGTTCTTTGTAAAAAGGACTGCATTTTGGTGAAAGAGTAAGCACTCTCCACATCCATCTGTGTGTCTCCACTAATATCACTTCAGACTCTTCGTGTTCATCAACCCATCATCTGACTGAGAAGAACAGCTCATGGCATTCGTCTTTGACACTTTTGTAACTTGTTCAATGTTTGATTTATTTTCTGGATTTTTTAAATTTGTAAATGTCAGTGTCCAACAAAACCTCTTCCTCAAAAAAGAATTGGAAAAAAATCCAGGTCCAGGCACTCAGTAGGATGCAAAAGTTAAAAAACCTTTATTATTTTAAAGGGCTAAAGGGCTTCATCAGGGTGTTGGCCAACACCCTTATGGAGGCCAGTGGGCCGATACGCATTGGTGTTTTAATGCTTTAGCCCTTTAAAATAATAAAGGCTTTTTAACTTTTGCATCCTACTGAGTGCCTGGACCTGGATTTTTTTCCAATTCTTTTTTTATGAACATTTAACCCTTCCACGAGCACCAGAGGATACAAGGGATACCAGCAGCGCTCCAGTTCCCCTTTGTCTAACCTCTTCCTCATTTAACAACACTGACTGAGCTACTCTAGTTACGGTTTGACCAACATTTAATTTACTCTTTTAAAACATCTTGTGCATTTTGTTCACTTGCTACATTTTCTATCTGCTCATTCTCCTGATCGCTATCATCTCGGTTTTCTTCCTGTACGGTTCTCTGCGGCTCGCCAGGTAAAGAGGCTCTGCTTTTGGCCCGAATGGGCGGCGGGTCCGCTGCGTTAACAGCCCGCGTCTCACCTGCTCTCTCTGGGCACGGGCGAATCACATGCCCTACAGTCCCACACCCAAAGCATTTCATCATCTCTGATGTTACATGCACAGTGTAGTCAAAGTCATTAACCTTAAACTTAAACAATTCAATTCTTCATCGCTCTTTTTGAGAATCATGTGTACATGTCTCCTAAAAGACACAACATGTTTAAGATGAGGAGATTTACAGCTGATAGGAATCATCTTTATCGGAGACACTAGTTTTCCGTGTCTATGATAATGTGTAAATGAAGAAACACAGACACATTTCCATAATGACCGACACAACTTACCAAGAGCAGCAGAAATGAAAAATAGCGATGCTTGGAAAGTGATATTTTCAGATAAAGTCTTCCTCTGGCGTTCCACATAAAGGAAGACGAGTGGAGTAAAAGAATCGGCTCAAAAGATTCGGTCATGAAGTCGTCTCGGAGATCTCGATTTATATATATATATATATTTATATCCTCGTCAGAAATTAGCTTAGCACCGGCGCAGCCCCGCCTTAGGATTTCCTAATGATTTTCCTGTTTTTTTGTTTGTTTGTTTTTTACTCTGTCACTTTAATCAAAAAAAATAAATAATAATAATCATAAAAAAACCTAAAGAAAAGGTGTAGCCTCTGAATAAACAATTGTTTTAATGGGGACATCATCTTTCCAAACACTCAATGCCAGTGCGGCACAAACACTGTGTGATGCGTGGGCTGAATATAACATTAGGAAGGAGGAGGATCCAAAATCAGGAATGCTTTGAGTGAAGGGCATGTAAAAGCAGTTCAGGAAAATAGGGACACCCAAGCAATAGCAACACCTTAGCAATCGCCTAGAACACCATAGCAACCACCCAGAACACCATAGCAACCGCCTAGTAACACCCAAGCAACCACCCAGAACACCCTAGCAACCTCCTAGAACACCCTAGCAACCACCTAGAGCACCATAGCAACCCACTAGAAACATCCTAGCAACCGAGGTTGCTCTATCTATCTATCTATCTATCTATCTATCTATCTATCTATCTATCTATCTATATATCTATCTATATATCTATCTATCCATCAAACTTTAAACTACTTCAAACTATACTTTAAACTACTTTAAACAACTTTTAAACTTAAAACTAATTTTAACTTAAAACTAATTTAAACTTCAAACTACCTTAAACTTCTTCAAACTTTCTGGTCCAAACTTTCTCAAGCCAACTTAAAGTTTGTCTCAATGAACTTTTTAATCTAGTTTATTATTATTAAGGTGAAATAAAAACATAAAATAATTTATCATTTTATTTACTTTGGCTTCTTCCTTTAAATATTACAATCCAGACACTTTAATTGGAGAGTATAGATTTCCTGTAGCCATCAAAAATACATCTGTTTGTCATAATCAATCTTCTCACTAAATCTGATCGTCTGTGAATCAACACCTGGCCTACAGAAGAGCGGAAGTGTTGAACATTTACATGTTTACTTTCCACCTCTGTATATTTCAGATTGTAAAGAGTCTGTAAATTAATCTAAACTAAAGCAGAATCCCTAGAGCTCGATATCATTATAATCCTGAAGATTAATGAAAGACTTACCGTGATGTGATGTTTGTGCCAGTGTAAAATATGTTTTGGGTGTTCAAACCCTGTTTGAGTTTGCATTCTGTGATCTGTCTACACTTTCTCTTCCTCTTTATGGTTTTCCTGCCTGCAACTTTAACGCAAGCAGAAAACAGGCTAACGCATGTATTGACACATGTATCCTCGTATTAAACTGAGAAACTACTGAGCAGCAATCTGGTCTCTGTGTCTCTTATTTGGTTCTCCAAGTGCACTGTCAGGCTTCACGAGATTTGGAGGGCATTGCAGAAGACTGTAGATAATTGAAGAAAAAAAAGTCACGCTGGTTTGGGTTTTGTTTTCACTTTCATGTTTCATGTCTTTAATTTTGTAATTTACCTATAGTCAAGATTCCTGTCATGTGATTCCCTTTTCCCTCATGTGTTCTTGCCATATGCTCCTCTTGTGAATGTGTCATGTTAGGTGTGTTGGACATCTGCTGATGTAACCGATCAGCGAGAGTTGCTGAAAACAGAGATGTGAAGTCTGAAGACACTCTCTGCTTCCCGTAGTGACGCTCACGTGATGTTTGCATACTTTACCACAGCTTTACCTCAGATATCAACAACAAATAAACCCCGTCCATCTCCAGACATCAGTCACATCAAGTCTCTCCAGGAATGGTTTGTAACACTAATGAGCGGATGGTATTCAGCCATCTGTTCCATATTGATGAATCCTGACTTTCTAACACATTCCTTCATTCAGAGACCAGAACTTGAGTAAACAAGGACGTTCGTTTTACGACCCTCCAAACGTAATTCACAGAGATGGGCGCCGCGATGTCGGCAGCCTCCCATGGCATGGCGACATTTATTACACCTTAGAGAGCGTCTCCAGAGACATGCGCGTGAGCCTCAAAGGAAAACGAAACACCCGTCTTCCCCCCACCGCGGCACGACGTGACATTCCACGCAAACACACACACACCGACACACGAGCATTTCTGGCTCGCACATGAACCTTTTTGATAAAACTACCTCTAAATGTATTAAATGTATCTCTTTTTGTGATTTGATGTCTTCACATGTCATATTGGAATAGCTATAATGTTTACTGTGTATTTAATCAAACTTTATATGCTAGTAGTCATGAACAATTTTGTATCTCTGTATCCCTGACTCTTTATAATCGTAAAAAAACCCGACTGTGTCGAATCTCGACGACAAATTACAAAAAGATGCATTATTTCAGAAGTACAACCTTTCTGAGGATAAATGTTCAATTTTGTCATCGCCATAAATTAGACCAGTGGGCGGTAATCAGCAGACAAAGAAGATTTTTCCCGCCTCAGCTTCTCACAATTCATTGGTTCAGATGGTGAGATAGGTGTGAACCTACCTTGACCATAAAGACGAGGAAAGGGCCTTGCTCTTCGCATTCCGCCAGAGAAAAGAGAGGGTCTTCATCTTCACTACAGGACTTCCCAAGAAGTCTCTCCGTTGTTCTTCTTTAATTTTCGTTTCATCTTAGTTTTTCTTTATTTCCTTCTGATATTTGACTTCGTTCAATTGTCTTCACGAGCCAAACGAACTTAAGTCTTATCATCTTTTGGCAAAGTTTTTCTCGCATCACCTGCTCGGACTCCGGGAGCTGCGCCAGTGGACAATTTGAACTCAGCTATACATAAGAGCCAGATCAAAGCAAGTACTATCCTATATCGCAATTTAAAAATGCCGTTTAAGGTCGTCTAGGTTATTCCCTTTGCGGAATTATTCAACGACTTGGGGTCTCTTTGCAAAGTTAACTGTTGAAAATTGTCACTCTGAGATTTGCTTTCATTTTCTCATCCTCTCACTCTCTCTCTCTCTCTCTCTCTCTCTCTCTCTCTCTCTCTCTCTCTTTTTCTCTCCCTATCTCATTACTATTCGTTGTTCGATTATTTTGTTTAAATTGTACTGTTTGTTTTGCTATATACTCATATTTACTCTGTGTGAATCGTAGTTATATATATATTCTGTAGTTTGTTTTATTAAACTCAATAATCTTGAATATTGAACCTGTTTTATTGCTCACCAAATCGAAGTCCCTGAACTCGTATGATCTCAGCTACAAAGCTTTATTTTCTTGTTACTACTTCAGTAACATAAATTGTACAAACATAGGAAATATTATTTTCCCTGATCAGAGTTTGTAAGAAGGGTACTTTTATTGATATTTGATAAGGAAGTCTAACATCCAGTTTGCGGGATGAACGGATTGTTCAGATAACTGAAATTAATTCTGGTAAAGGTTACCCTTAAATGATTAAATATTCCCTCTTTGGGTAATTTAATATTTGTAGACGATAAGCAAATCATATTCACAGACTCATGAATATTCACTTCATTTGAGTTAATTATTCCCCGAAAGTGATTGTCGCTACAGGTTTATATTCTGAATTAAGTATTGAGAGTCGGCCTGTGGACATTTATCAAGAGCGCTGTCAATCACAACACTGAAATCCCCACCTATAGCAAGTAGAGAGTGTGTGAATTCAGTCAGTCAGTAAAGTCTTCTGCTTTCTATAAACTCAAGAGAAGTAACATTCTCAAACCTTCAATTAAATCCAGAAATATTGGCCATAATATTATAAGTCAAGTTAAGATCAATGACATTACACAGAAATGTCCATATGAATCAGTCTAATGTAACTTCTTTATCTTCAAGTCTTTTCCCTCTGAACAAACATACCCATATTTGATTAATAAGGTACGACATCGGATCATTCTGTCAAACTATTAGTTCAGTTGATTCAGCGAGTGATCGACGTTTAACGGTTTTGTCTCCATTCACTAATCTGAAATAAAGAGCAGCACAGACACCATTAATAACTGAGAGAATTAAAAACACTAATGCCACATAATCCAAGAAAGACTGAATAAGGCCGAGTCTGAAACTACAGTCTCTGCTGAGAATCAAAGCTTGTTGAGATTGAAACAAACACTCGCTGATATCTGATGTCTTCCTTCCAGATGATTCTGTCTAATCTGAGGAGGATTCGTTACGATCAGAAATATTTCACACATTTCAGTTTTTCATATTGACCCTGAACACCTTCTGTGTGTCTTTGATTATAAACACACACAAATATCATCTTGACTTTGTCATGTTCATGATAGAGATGTTTCAGTGTGAGCTGAGGCACAGAGGCTGGTGTGTGTGTGTGTGTGTCACTCCTGTCATATAAAGCTGTTGTGCTCGTGGAGATCTAATAAAGGATAAAACACCATCATTTCAGAAGAAGATGTTGTGGTGATGAAGGCAGCAGATTGAGCTCTGAAGCTCCTGAAAGACTGGAATTACACCGTGATCATCTGTGTTTAACAGCGATACTGTGAGTGTGTGTACCGTCGCTGATCTGCACAATTCATTTAGTGTCAGACAGTGTGTGGAAAAATAAAGCACACTATCAGGAGATCGTCTCTGTGTTTCATTCTGCTGATCTCTCATCACATTCATGATCATTCATACGGTCATCAGTTCATATCAATCATTTTCCTTACTCGAAATAAATGTTAACTCAAATACGATGAAGAAAGTGGTGTAGAGCCAAATGTATATACAGTCCAACGCCACAAACCTTACTGTGTAAAAAATAAAAGTCAAAAGCCAAAAAAGTCATAAAGTAGGAAAAGGATCCGCACACGTTGAATAGGGCAAAGACTCTCCAACTGTTGGTTGATGATGCTTCAATAGAGGACACATAAAAGACCAGCAAAACCAAGTGCAAAACATTTTCTCAATAACTCTAGTTGTCTAGAGTTAATTTCCAAAAACTGAAATTCAGTTGAAAATAATATAAAAATAGAAACTAATGTTAAGATCAATCCTATAATAAGAGCTCTACATGTCACAGTGGTGTTTCAGGCAGGATGGCGAAGACAGACAGATCAAGTTCATAACACTCAAAGTTTAATCACAATACCTCAGACAGGCAAAGACAAACACAACTAAACGTAACAGTGATTGCACAGAGAATGAATCCAGGGGAACAACTTAATAAACACAAACGAGATAATTAATGGAACACAAATGAACTTATAATGACTGTAACCAAAGACACGTGACAAATGAAAACAAACCGAAGGTCCTTGAAAACAGAAACTAACAGAACATAGTGGTGACATATTGGGTTTTGGAGGAGGGTGAGGTGATGGTGAAGGAGTGGTGGTGAAGATGGTGGTTGGCCGATGGCACAGACCCAGAGCATCCCAGAGCCGACAGCCCACGGCGGAGTCTATTGAGGGACGAGCCCAGATGTTGATGGTAAGGCTGTGGACTTCTGGGTGACGAGCGAGGGAGACTGAGCTGGTGGATCCAAAGACGGAAGACCGGCGGTACTGAGCGGAGTCGCTGGCACTGAAGGCAAGACAAGTTTATTTATATTGCACATTTCATACACTATGGCAATTCAAAGTGCTTTACACAGAAAGGAACTAAAATAATCACAAAATAAAAGCAAGGAAAATTAACAGTTGAGGCGCGGCTGTCTGCGAGTGGGCACGCTGCCTGAAGGGTCAGGGACAGGTAACAGGAAGAAGCGTTAACGTTAAACAGAAACATTACTAAAGTGTAGGCTACTGTACTGACTGAATAGATATTGCATGAATAAGGTAGGTTAGATACAGCAGTTTCATGCACTGCAGGCTTCCACTGGTTTGATTATTTACCGTTTCATTTCAAGGAAAAGTTCCATGTTTACCACAGCACAGCTCGCTCGGAGCGTTCAATGTCGGTTCTATATACTGTAAAACTTCAATTAATGTTAATAATATTTGTTTCAATCACTGAATGAAGCCTGCTATATAAGAGTCGCGACCTTAAATTGCTTGCACAAAACTCTTGATCAGCACTCAACATTTGCTTATTGTTGTTGTTCATTTAAACCGTTATGCGCAGAGAGGGTGACGCCTCATTCGCGCCGCAAGACCTCCAGACGCGCGTAAACGCGTCTTTACATTGACTTAACATTGAAATCACCATGGAAATCACTCGTGCCAGACGCTCTCTTCGCATTTGGTGTGAACGCAGCATGGGTGAGGGCGAGAGAGAGAGAAAGAGTGCCTGCCAGTGCGAGCGAGCGAGAGTGAGGTCTGCGGTCTTGGCCATTAGTTGATTTACTTGTTTTTGTGTAGGTAATACGTTGTCAAATATATTTAAACTTAAATAAACTACCTATACAAGTAGTTATGTCTCTTTGTATTAATTTGTCCTGTTATTGACGTAATGCGCGTCATTGACAAAATGCGCAACCAGATGTTAGAATAGTTCGAATATAGGCTATGTGTTTTTTTTAGAGGGAATATTCGAACGTCATTTTTGAGCAATTTTGACAGCCCTAATGAGTATTACTTGCACACAGTGTTGCCTTGCGCTTGCGCGCTAGTGACCAACAACACAGAAACGAACAGACAGCTAGCTGCCCTGCTGGAGTTACGTCGTATGCCGGTGGAGCTATGTGGCGACATATAATACATAATACATGGTTTTATTTTAAAAAAGGAGCTTTACACACAACCTTATCAGAGCTAATGATAATGACCTGTATTGTTATAGATTTATGTAGTCTTGATTTGGGTGTGTACAGTGGTTTTACATTTAAAAGGGTTGTAAATCTAGTTCAAGTAAATTTTAGCACGCCATAGTCAACTTTTATCAGGTAATTTCACAACAACAAAAATGTGGCTAGTGAAAATGCTGTGTGACTAGTAACTTTGGTTATGGTTACAAAAAAGTTAATGTCAAGCCCTGATAGATAAACTTCTCATCTGGCAAAACACCGGTGCATATTTTTCACAACTCCCAGTTTTACTGTGAGATTTTATCATGGTGATTCCACTGTGTCTGTGATGTTCTTTCGGTGCGCCTAAGAAATCTATTGGACGTCTCCGATGGACTGATTTTCCCCTAAAATGGGACAGGAGGAGCTCTAGGACTGACTTACGGGGTAACCTCGGGTTCACTGCCACATCAGTCCAAACCCCAAAGATTTGTTGGGAAGCTCTAGGAATGGAGTCAATCCAGTCCACACCCCACAGAACCTCAAGTTTAATCACATCAAACTCACTACTCCACCAGACCCAGGCCATCAGCATGGTTTCATCTCTCATTCGTTCCCCAATTAAGTCATTTATGTTGGTCTCTTATCCAATTCTCAGTGCCATTTGAGTTCAGTTTAGAATCAAAAGGAGGAATACAGTGAAATCACTCAGACATACAGTGGATACAGTTATAAAAATAATTTATAAACGGTGGAGCCACACGTCCGAGGGTCTCCGGTGGAGCCGTAGGTGCACTCTTAAGAAAAATGCTTCTAAACAGTACCAAATTAGGGTTCTTCGGCTTGTAACAATAGCAGAACCCTTTTCAGTGCTAAATAGAACCCTTTCTATGAGGTTCCATAAAGACCCATGCTTTAAAAGTGCTATATAGGACCTTAATGAGGTTATAAATAACCTTTTCAACAATATTATTATAGTGGCAGTCCGTAACCGCTAAGAGGTTTAGTAGAGGGAGTAAAAGATGACGCGTTTCCGCTGCAAATCCAGGTGGTTTATTGTAACATTGAAACGAACAGCAACATGATGAATGAGGACGGTAAAATAAGCATAAAGCAATGTAATGAAATACAACTGAATAAAATGAAGACGTTCAACAGAAAGTGAGCTACTCACCCCCTTCCTACATGGTATCCACACGCAAACAAGTATGGAGTAGGGGTGTGACGAGACGCGTATCTCAGGAGAATAGAGACACGAGATTGGGTTCACAAGAACGAGATGAGATGAGATTTTTGCACAATTTTTCAGAAATCCTCAAACTTCATGACTGAAAAAATAGTATGCAGGTGCATTTTGAAACGTTTTAACTAATAATCTTCTAATGCAAGTAATTTCAGGTCTACTTTCTGATTATGAATTATCAAATGCATTGAAAGAAAACAATATACAAGCACTGTAAAAGGTTTTTATAAAGTGCTAAACATTTTCTCAATAAGTTAATCTCGAAAGACTGAAACTGAGTTGAAAATAATATAAAAATAGAAACTAATGTAAAGATCAATCCTATAATAAGAGCTCTCAAGGAAGTAACAAAATAAAGGGATCAGAGTCCAAAAGTAAATTAAACAAGATATTTATTTACGTCAAGGGGTTACATAATAAAGAAAATAGATGTTCAACAGAAAATAAACAAACAATAAAGAGAAAAACAATATGAAGGGAACTGCAGGATTGGGGTCAGAACTCCCTCCCACAAAGGACAGCCATCTTAAATACTGCTTTCCAAATTCAACACAGGTGTGGATCCTTATCTGGCAACCTATAGAAAAAGGGAAAACAACAGAACAAACCCCAAAAAAAACTGAGCCGTAACAACAGTGTGCAGTAATTATCTAAATGAGACTGTCAGTCGCCATAGTTACACAAATGAAGGAGATCAATGCATTTATTAACATTCAGAAAGCCCGACTTTTTGCTCTGTCTTCAGATTAGCGTAATGTTCAGAATAAGCACACACACTATTCTCACTGTGACGGGCTTGAGCTCTCAGTGTGGCATTGTGAATGTGCTGTCAATGTCAAATATTGATTTTAAAAGAGAATCTGGAGATTCAACGTTCTGATGCTTTCATTCGCGGCCCGTCTGACTTAAGCTCTCTCTAGAGTGCATGTGTCCTGTGTGTTTCTTTCCTATCAGCTCAACGATGCCAGAAACTCTCTCAACTACAACAGTCACAGATGTTCCTCTACTGGACACATTTCTCTAGAGTTGATGCTGAAGTTCATGACAGATCATTGTGTTCATCACAACACAGCGGTCAAATGTGTGAAATGAACAGCATCTTTTCTCCAAAGCAATAAGAGCTCAAGCTTTGATGTAGTCCAGACTTTAAAGTTAGGCATCGTTACAGATGATCATTTAAATAAATAGATAAAAACCTGCGCTGACAAACACTTGCAGTGCTGTGGATGTTTTCCAGGAGCCGCTGGAGGAGAAACGTGTGCAAAAGCAGAACAAAAGCTCCTGGAGACACAAACTGTGCTGCAACTACAGACTAAACCATGACCTGATGGAGCAACATGAGAAGAAATATTCCAGCTCTACATGACGAATCTCACATTCTGCTTCACAAGCTCAGCTGCTTTCATGCGAAGAGCATCACTGGACACTTATTCTGCTCTTTGTTGAAATGATTTAGAATTATCGGACAATTATTTTGTCGAGGCTTCATTCAGGTGGCCTGACGTTGGAGGAAGGCTGAAACTGTTGTAGAGGACATGAAGCTCAGAGAACATATTCTTCACTGAGAAATATCTGTGCTTCAGCGTTACTATACAACAAATCATATTTCAGCTGTCTTCTATCAGGACAAATAAAGGACAAGATCATAAGGACACAGAGACACAGAAGTGGCTCAACTTACCCAACATTAGGAGTAAAGGTAACACTTTATAATAACTGCATGCAATTAATCATTAGTTAAGCATTAGTAAACAGTTAGTTAATCATTTATAAAGCATTAATAGGCACATTAATGTGATTGCACAAATACATTAATAAGCAGTTTATAAATACAGCTACAAATGCTTTTTTCTTGATTTATAAGCATATCTACAATGTGTTTAATAATTGTATTTTCATACTTTATTAATGATCAATTTATCATTTCTAAATTAAGTATTTCATTATTTATAAACCGGCTATTTAGGAGTTATCAGAGGTTCATAACATCACTTTGAAAGTATGAGTAAATGATTAATAAACCATTTAAATGTACATTCATACATCTTATTATTCAGACATATAGTGATGGTTACTTAGTGTGTTAATAAATGCTTTATTAACATGTATTTATACTGTAATTAATGGTTAATTCAGGTAGTTATAAAGCATTTAGTAGTGGTCAGTTAAAACCTACAAACGTTAGCCCAGTGCATAACAACAATCGCTGATTGCTGAACAGAAATCGTGTCAGATAGTGTACTGTAAGGTTCAGGATGGCCTTATGCAGTATTTACACTGCTCTATTCCAGTGGATAAATGTAAATGTCTCGGTAATGAAATATACATATATATATATATATATATATATACATATATATATATATATTTTATTTTTTTTTTTTCAATTAATATAGGCTATTTATCAGGCAGGTGCGTGTGCACCGTCAGAGTCTTCTGGGTAAAATGGAATTACAGGTTGTTGTTGCACTGTCTCAGATTTTGTGAAAACCTTGTCTATTTCAAGAATGTGTCCCAAAACCAAGGCCTGTAAAATATTTCTGTTCAAATCCTGTCTTCATATTTTCAGCCCTTGAAATTACTTCAGTTTTACAGCCTGAAAATCACATTATCTGGGAAGCAATATTTGGACATTAATATAATGAAAAGTATTATTCATAGGCATGATCTACTTGAAAAATAAAACTTTGCTTAAATTTGCTTAAATATCTGATCCTTCTGCTATTACGAAACACAAGTTTGCTGATTATAGCATTATCTCTTTTAATGTGATAAAAACAATAAATAATAATTTTGACTATGTATTGGTGTGTAATTGACGGAGGTGTACGGTGCTGGAAAAAGCTTTAAAATGGACCTTGAAAGTGTTTGAAAAGTGCTTGAATTTGACTTTGGAAAAGGTGTACGAACCCCGTACCTAGCATCAGACCAGACCACAGAGTTGCATGTGGGAGGAAATACTTGGCCAATCTCGCAATGAATGTTGGTGCATGATAATTGTTTTCTTCATCATCAAGGTCAAGAGGTGCTCTCTCCATTACCTGCTGGAAGTGGCTCTCGAGAGGTGTGGTTCCCACATCATTCTGGAAAGAAATGTTTTTCATTGTATACAATTAAACATTAATGTTTATGTACTAGCACACTACATATGCTCATATACTAAATTGTGTTAATTATACTAATGTAAAAAAAGAGAATTAATGAATAATTCTGCATCAAATTGTGGGTCAGCTACTCTGTAGAGGCATTAAGCAAGAGGCAGTGAAAGACAATGTCTTGTCTTCATGTACATAATGTAAAACACGCATGGTTGCGAATGCAATGCAAAAAATGCACAGCAGGTCAAGTCAGAGACTCCAACAGAAGACCATCCTGTGTGACTGTGTGCTGTCAACAGTCTACATGAATAGAAGTCACACTGTGTTAATTACCTTGTAGTCTTCAGCAGTAATGTTTTGCTCATCAACGTCCAGTGTACCCACTAGTAGGTTGTTGTAATGCTTTGCCACATTGTCTCCACTGCAGGGACTACATAACACGACTGTGGCACTGAGAAGCACCTCATCCATCTGCTTCAGAGTTGATGAACATGCAAGTAGCCCAAATATGTGCATTCCAAGCTTGTAATGTTTTTGCATACTAAAATGATAGCAAGAAAGAAAAAAATAATAATTTCAGAATGAATCAAACTTTTCTGCCTGGTATTGGCCAGTGATTACTTCAAAGCACTTCTGCAGAAGATCTTCCAGACTCAGTTTGCAGAATACAAAAGAAATAGAATTTTGAAGTACAAGGGAGCCATCACAAATGATCATAATGGGCCTTTTGACTGCTTTTTGCCCATACAGCTTCATCATGTCAGTTTGAGAAGCCTGCAAGAAGTACGTGACAGATGCTGTGGTGTGGTCTCAAGTTAGGTAGGTTGCAACTGGAAGAGGAGATGCCCCCTTGGAAGGATTGCGCACAACTAATTCATACACATAGTATGGTGGACTTGTAGAGCTTCCTTTTTCTTGCACCTTTGGTAAAACACTGACAGCGTTTTCTTTGACCACAGCATAATGCCTTTTGGGTGCATCATGACCCTCTGCAGGACTTCATTGTCTGATCCCTTCTTTTCATCAATGAGCTTTTGGAGACTCAGAAGTTCATTTGAATGAGGTCTTTTCAGTTGTCTTTGGCTCCATGCGATGGTTTTCAGAAGCTCTTTTGTTGGCGCTTCATCTCTACACCCAGACTGCATCACCATCTCGGGGAGTTTTTGCATGGAATCCAAATAGATTATTCTGGGTAGTTTGGTTTCCAGAGTTTCTCCAATGGATATTCGTGAATCTGCACGCACTGGCCTCCTTTTTAGCTCAGTGGTACTGTGGCACACATCTCCTCCTGTGAATATCACGGCTGCCTTCAGGGTGACCTCATCTTTGACTTCCACAGAAACATTAACGGGGTCAATTTTTAAACCGTCAGAAGCCATTACATTTGAATAGTGGTGTGTTTTGTAGTGATTGCAGGGTTTTCACACTGTGGCGTTTGAAACCAAAACTGTAGTATGGGTGAATAGATCTGATTCCTCTGGCAATCACGTTTGTCCACTGTAATCCTTGAAAGCATCTTCCTTTTGGATGCTTCCTCAGGTCTTGCCATTCTTTTTTGTCAATAAAAAAGAAACATGGCTCCTGTGGCAAACTACATGGGAAGAATGTATCTTCTGCCCCACTGCTTTCTGCCGAAATGTAAGCTGATTCACCCAAGTCGGATTCCTTGTCATTATCCTGTAACACAAAAATAATTCCAATGACATTTTTTGATTGAAATTCAATATGCAGGCTTTTACTATTAAACAGATGAATTGTATTATTTTTTATAAATTACATTTTTTTTTTATGTAATGATGAACCTGTAAGATTGAAATCTATGTGATATGTGTGATAATTTCACATTTCTCATAGAGAGCGCACATTTTGAGGTAAATGTTTTATAAAGGTGCTATTTCTTTATCTTATCTTTTATTTTTATCTTGAAAGTTATTCCCCCTTTGAATATTTTTGTAAATTGTCATGTAATCTCTCTATACTTGCATTTTCATATCAAACTGCTACTTGTTTGAATGTGATAGGATATTGAAAAGGAAAAAAAAGAACATTTATTTTAATATTCTGCCAGTATGGCTTTCCTGAAATGTATTACTGAAGAAGAAACCGAGCTGTTTAGTAAAAATATAATTTTCGCCTGAAGATTCAGACTTGTTTTCAGCACGAGGACTGTCATCCTTTAAAGATGATGTCAAATTCTGCCAGGAGCTCTGAAAATAGACATTATCAGCAACACAAAGAAAGTCCTTATTAAGAATTCAACATAGAATAGGTAAATTTGATCTTTTACTTCATAATATATAGAGAATTAACTTTTGATCAGGAAACGCTGATTTGCAATCAAGCTGTTGAGTCTCCGGCTTTACCGAATGACTTGTGATTGCATTGTCACCAGAGGTGGGTAGAGTATCCAAAAACTGTACTCAAGTAAAAGTACAAGTACTTATAGAAATATTTACTCAAAGTAAAAGTAAAAGTAATAATCTTAACAGTTACTTGAGTAAGAGTAAAAAAGTATGCAATGAAAAAACTACTCAAGTAGCGAGTAACTAGTTACTTCAGATCATATAGGCCTATATATATATATATATATATATATATATATAAAGACTTCATGATGCAAAAGCCTCTGAGTGCCATCTGAAATTTTCTTCTAAAACAATCATTTTTATCAAGCTCGTATATTTAAGTTCAGTAATTTCACTTTAATGACAATTAATAGGTAGGCTACTTTTCATTGCCATTTAAGTGTGAACATAAACATACAAGCTTGATAAAAATGCTCTTTTAGAAGAAAATTTCAGATGGTACTTAGAGGCTTTTGCCTCTGATGTCGTCATACATATAAAATGATATTATTTAGATTTTGTTTATTTAAATGACTATTATTATCAGCTATCTTTGCAACAAAAACAGAAGAGAGACGTAAGCATTATTTCTGCCATCTGTATAGCTCAAAAATCATTGCCTGTCCTCTGGTTTGTATAATAGTAACTTATACAACTACATTTGGATTATTAGACAATGTCGAAATAAAGTGAATCTGCAGAGTGTTGCATTCAAAGGCATGTATTGACAGAGAAGAGATAAAAACTCTTCACATGTGCTCGCGCTCATGACTGCTACTGAACATCTGAACACATCAACACAAAAAAAAACATAAAAAAATTAAAATAAAAGTACATCGACGGATCTTCTTCTGACTGTTCTCTAAAATATGGTTAACTGTGGCTACGGCAGGCAAAGGCATTCATTTTCAAGTCAAGTTTGCACGCCACTGCGCAACAATACACACAATACCGCGGGATGGCGGGTTTCATAAACTGTGAACAATGGTAGCTTTATTTAATGTAAATTAATCAGAGGCGGACAGAGTACACAGCTTTATTACTTGAGTAAAAGTACAGATACCCCTTGCTAAATTTTACTCAAGTACAAGTCAAAGTACTACAGGCAGATGTCTACTTAAGTAAAAGTCCTGAAGTACTTGTTTTTAAAAGTACTTGAGTATCAAGAGTACAAGAGTACATTTTCTAAATATTGCATTACTACTGCCACAGTGCTTACATTGGTAAACACAGCAAACACTTGAAGTGAAAACTATCATTAACTTGTTCAGAAAATTAAATAGTCTGGCGAGGTGGGGCCACGGGTTGGCACATTCCCGGGATGGACCTGCTGCGTCTTCATCCATTGTTTCGTCCATGGTTTCGTCTCTTATCTAAATCTGACCATGGAGTTGACTTTGGCGGAAAGCTGAAGGTGATTGCTGATTGGCTGTCCCAATCAGTGGCGCCTGCATAATCCAATCACGTTTGAGAGGGAAACAACAAATTGAGGGTTTCCGAGATTTTTCTTTTTTCCTTTTAATTTATTTTTTTGAAGAAGTAACGGGTACTCACGGTTATGGATAGAAATGTAGTGGAGTAAAGAGTACAATATTTGCCTTTCAAATGTACTTGAGTAAAGTCATGAGTACTCCCCAAAAATGATACTCGAGTAAAGTACAGATCCCTCAAATTTGTACTTAAGTACTGTACTCAAGTAAATGTACTCCGTTACTGTCCGGCTCTGAAATTAATGTATATGTCCTAAAAACGGGTAATGTCATACTTTCTAGTATCGTGGCGTAATAATCTGTTTGGTTGTAAAATGTATTACCTGAGTGAAATGAAATTGAATATATCGTCCTGACTCCTGTGGAATCATTCATTCACAGACATGTAACGATATTAGCTCTAAGGGGAAATATTAATAATAATCCATAATTATCAATTATGATTAATTATTAATATTTGGGTCAGTTAATTAGATTAACTTTGAGGTAAGCCAAATTAATATTACAATCAATTAATCAGTTCCAAAGAACTCTTTGATTATTCATTTATTCTAAGGAAAATGTATTGTTCATGGTCGCTGAAAAATAATTATTCCTTATGTACAGCAATTAGCATGTAGCAAGATCAAAATCGTAAAAGGGACTTTGTATGCAAACAGAGGATCAGAAACCAAATTCATAATCGTGCACAAATTTTATTAACTAAATCACAAACATAACTAACACTAAACAAACATAAATACATTCATACATCCATACATACATGCATAGGTAAAGGGGTGAGTGGTGTGGAACAGGAAATAGAACTATGGAATAAGATCTCAGTATGAGAAGAAGAACCATCAGCTTATTTCATAGCAATCTCATCAAAGAATACTTGCATGGCAGTTGCAATCGTGGTCAATTCTTGGAGTGGTTGAAGATTGAATTTGTTGATGAGTCTGTGGCCTTGAAGAAGAGCATGGTGGCTTCGAGCACATGGCTGTTGTGAGTCGAAGCCTGCTGAGGGCACGCTGGACGGCGCGGCGCCCCCAAGTGCCGAGAAGACCAGGAGTGGATCGTTGTGTCAGTGATGGTAAAGTTGCCATTGTTCTCGGAAGAAATTGAAGAGATTGAAGAAATGTCTGACTCCCTTTTGGGAGTATGAAAGCATGCCAGGCATTGCTCAGGCCTGTTTGGGCCCTGGGGGGGGGGGTCCCCCCCCCCCCTTTTCCCAGTAACAGCAGAAACTGCGTTGTTGTCGGCTGAGAATCGCTGGGAGAGAGAGAGGCAGGGCTAACGGAAGGGCCTTTTAAAGCTTAACCAAAAGGCACGACTTGAACCAATCAGAAAGAGGGAATTTCTGGCGGGAGTTTCCTTTGTGGGAAAGATTTACAACGCTGTCTCAAGCCCTCTTTTTCTGTTCATTAATACTAGAAGGTGATGTACATCAAAGCGTGAGTCATCAAATGAGGATTAATTTGATAGGAGACATGATACAGGTAAAGTTACAATGACCGTTGGTTGTATAATAAAATACATACCATGGTGTATACATAATAGGACACAAAACATCACAATCATTCACACAGTTTCTGGGATCCACGTTCATTTCTAGATCAGTTAGTTTCTGATTAATGCAGCAAAGTTTGCATGGAAGATTGTTTCTGTCCCCCCATTGTCTCTCTCTTACACATGCAGCCACATACCTTTTGGTCGTAAACCCCCCTGTGTTTCCTGTAACAAGACACCATCCTGCCAGGGTGTTAGCGTCATTTGGGATGTTAAGTTTTGGTGAAAGTTTCACAGTGAGTTTGCTGGATTATTCATTAAATAAATGAATTGTGTGTGTCCGATTGGTCCAGACGCTACAGACAGCTTACAAAGATGTTCAACTAATAAAGATCTTCATCGCTGGCAAAAATATGATGCATTTGAAGATTTGCTCGGTCTTTTTGACCCGCAAATGACTTTTACTCAAATTAAAAAAAATGTTCCCTTTGTCCAAATGGTATGAAACCTTCTACGGCTCTTAACACTTTCTAGATCTACAAAAAAAAAAATAAAGTGGAATGATATCTGTTTTTATGTTAGCGTGACAAAATTTGTGACACTCGTGGTCTTCGGGGTCTCTGGAGACCCCGCAATCAAAATAGACAAAATTCATCATCAAAATCAGAAACAACGCAGAACACATCGACAGAAATGACAGAAATAAAGTGGCACACTTCCACCAATTCAAAAAGCATCCACAATGCTGAATTATTTTGCTCACAACAAGCGCACACACACACACACACACACACACATATAGAGGAATACATTTTTGAGACTATAAAAACTGTTCTCTTATCATTTGTAAAATAAAATCATCCAAAATGCAGTACCACCACAAAAATAAATTGGTGACACTGACACATTGAAAAATGTACACACACACGCACACACACACACACACACGCACACACACACACACACACACACACACACACACACACACACACACACACACACACACACACACACACACACAGGAACATTTGTAAGGCTATAATTTGTCAAATAAAATCATCCAAAATGCAGTACCACCACAAAAATAAATTGGTGATACTGACACATTGAAAATGTAAACACACACACACACACACACACACACACACACACACACACACACACACACACACACACACACACGCATACACACACACACACGCATACACACACAGGAACATTTGTAAGGCTATAGTGTGTCAAATAAAATCATCCAAAATGCAGTACCACCACAAAAATAAATTGGTGACACTGACACATTGAAAAATGTGCACACACACACGCATACACACACACACGCATACACACACACACACACACACACACACGCATACACACACGCATACACACATAGGAACATTTGTAAGGCTATAATGTGTCAAAGAAAATCATCCAAAATGCAGTACCACCACAAAAATAAATTGGTGACACTGACACATTGAAAAATGTACACACACACACACACACACACACACACACACACACACACACACACACACACGCATACACACACACACACGCATACACACACAGGAACATTTGTAAGGCTATAGTGTGTCAAATAAAATCATCCAAAATGCAGTACCACCACAAAAATAAATTGGTGACACTGACACATTGAAAAATGTGCACACACACACACACGCATACACACACACACGCATACACACACACACACACACACACACACACACACACACACACACGCATACACACACAGGAACATTTGTAAGGCTATAATGTGTCAAAGAAAATCATCCAAAATGCAGTACCACCACAAAAATAAATTGGTGACACTGACACATTGAAAAATGTGCACACACACACACACACGCATACACACACGCATACACACACACACACACACACGCATACACACACGCATACACACACAGGAACATTTGTAAGGCTATAGTGTGTCAAATAAAATCATCCAAAATGCAGTACCACCACAAAAATAAATTGGTGACACTGACACATTGAAAAATGTGCACACACACACACACACACATGCATACACACACACACACACGCATACACACACACACACACACACACACACACACACACACACACACGCATACACACACGCATACACACACAGGAACATTTGTAAGGCTATAGTGTGTCAAATAAAATCATCCAAAATGCAGTACCACCACAGAAATAAATTGGTGACACTGACACATTGAAAAATGTGCACACACACACACACACACACACGCATACACACACACACACGCATACACACACACACACACACACACGCATACACACACGCATACACACACAGGAACATTTGTAAGGCTATAGTGTGTCAAATAAAATCATCCAAAATGCAGTACCACCACAAAAATAAATTGGTGACACTGACACATTGAAAAATGTGCACACACACACACACACACACACGCATACACACACACACACACACACACACACACACACACACACACAGGAACATTTGTAAGGCTATAATGTGTCAAATAAAATCATCCAAAATGCGGACCCACTACAAATATAAAGTGGTGTGGTGACACTGGCTCATCGACAATGTGTACTCACACACTCTCTCTTTATCTCTCAGACACACACACATACACCCACAATTGTGTGTGTCTACAATCTAGAATTAGATTAAAAATAAATGATTGAAATAAATGATAAAATCTTAAGACTCCAACATTTCTCTTTATAACATTTTGTTCAGGTTTGGTTCTAATCATAATGTAACATTATTGAAAAACTGGGGGGGGGGTTTTGGTACAAAAAATGCTAAACTTTGACAAAAATATTTTATTTTTGTTATAATTGTGATTTTATAATATTTAGATATGAATCCAACTGAATCCAACTTGTGAAAATATATCTTTCAGGTAGTCTAATAGCAAATAGCATATACTGGAGCTCTATAGCCATCTAGTGGTTAAAATTATTATTTTTTATTTTAAAACTGCATTTTCCAAAAAATGGGCATAAATGTTACATTAAACCATTTAAAATCATCCATGTTATCCCCATGAATGAAAGTTAGAAATCTGGGTCTTTTATAAAGTGAATTTTACATCAAATGCTGTTTTTTTGTAAAAAGGCTATTTAAATATTTATTTATTTATTTATTTATAGAAATTTAAAAAATATCATAAATTCTCCAAAAACTGCACAAATGTTGAGTAAAAACATTAACAAACAGAATAAAATTACATTTGTAAAAAAAAAACCTATTATCTTGTTACAAAATTAAATGTTATTGTCTGGGGTCTCTAGAGACCCCAAAGGACTCGAGTGTAGACATAAAAAAAGACCATCAGAGGGATAATAAAATACATACCATGGTGTATACATAATAGGACACAAAACATCACAATCATTCACACAGTTTCTGGGATCCACGTTCATTTCTAGATCAGTTAGTTTCTGATTAATGCAGCAAAGTTTGCATGGAAGATTGTTTCTGTCCCCCCATTGTCTCTCTCTTACACATGCAGCCACATACCTTTTGGTCGTAAACCCCCCTGTGTTTCCTGTAACAAGACACCATCCTGCCAGGGTGTTAGCGTCATTTGGGATGTTAAGTTTTGGTGAAAGTTTCACAGTGAGTTTGCTGGATTATTCATTAAATAAATGAATTGTGTGTGTCCGATTGGTCCAGACGCTACAGACAGCTTACAAAGATGTTCAACTAATAAAGATCTTCATCGCTGGCAAAAATATGATGCATTTGAAGATTTGCTCTTACTTGACTGTACTGTAGGTCCACTGCCACTTCATCTAACGCTCTTGATGTGCTTAAATCTTCCTGTTACGACTCCGAGTCCAGTGTGAATTGAAATCGCTTCAGATGATTCAGTGCGTGCAGGGAACTGAACAGAATCAGGAACTGAATCATTCAAACTGATTCTCGAATCGCGAACCGATTTAGACAGATCTGCCAACTTGTTTGATGAAGTCTTTGAATAGAATCGACTCAAAAGAGTGATTCATTTGTGAATTGAGCATCGCTCAAGTCCAGAAAAAAGGATACAGCGCGCTTGGAATAAACTACGCATTTAACAACACATATTGCATTAAAATAAAGTAACGAGAGGAACGTCGCCCAATGTAACGAAGTAAAAGTACAGTTTTTTCATTAGAAATGTACTCGAGTTAAAGTAAAAGTAAAAAGTACCCACAAGTACCCAAAAGTGGGTAAAAAGTACCCACATTCAAATCTACTCTTAAAAGTAATTTTTTTTTTTTAAAGTACTCAAGTAAATGTAACGAAGTAAATGTACTTCATTACTACCCACCTCTGATTGTCACTGTCAGGCAACACGTCCTGGAGGTGAGCATGTAAAAACATTTGAAATAAATAAAAATGTAACCTACAAAGGGAATGTTATTTAAAGAAAGAAAAAAGTAAGAAGTTTACCTTTTCAAAAGAAGATGAACATTCATTGTCTTGCTCCAAAATTGGAGACCAATTACTGTCTCCCACATCACTTCCACCCTAATCATTCCAAAAGTGCAATTAAAAAGCATTTTAAGAAACAGTCTCAATCCATTCAAAACTAAACTGCTTCTATATAACTTAACACATCTGAGGTCGCTCCACTGAGAAACAAGACTAATAATCCGATTTTATTAATTTATATTATTTTAATAATAATAATTGAAAACATACTGCATTATTAAAGGGATACTTCAGGATTTAGCATTAAGCTTTGTATTAGTAGAAAACCTGTAGTATTTTCGAATTACCATGCTTTCCACCCTCATATCCCCCTGAGACGAGAGATTTATGTATTTTTTGTCTGGAAAAAATCCTCCGATGACGCAAAAATCGTCATTTTGCGTCATCGGAGGATTTTCTGTCCAGAGGCTAAAGACTACAGGCAGTAGAAGGCGTTGTTCCGCATGTTTTCAACCCGCCCATAGAGGGTGGGATCTCACTCACAGAATGTACACACAGTGTCAGCTTTGGAAACTAAGCAGGCTCTTATTCTGTGGAGAAAACTGAGTAGTAGGAGAAAGCTGAATAGTAGGGGTTACCATCCTCCTTTTCCCGATCATTCAAAATGTTCGGGATTCAGCTTTTGCGTTCTGCGGTCGCCATTCATTGTTTACATGCACACCTCTTGTTTCAATCTAACTGAATTCATTCCGATCGGTGAGTCTGAATGTAGTGTTTACATGAACGCTAAACAAGTGATCGGTTGATGTGCGTTTTACCATTGCTAAGAAAATTCCCGCTCCTCCGTGAGAGATGCGAGACCCGGCGCGTCTCAGTAATGAC
Source organism: Squalius cephalus (assembly GCA_022829025.1). NCBI lineage: Eukaryota > Metazoa > Chordata > Actinopteri > Cypriniformes > Leuciscidae > Squalius > Squalius cephalus. The sequence goes on from CM040794.1 coordinate 6,495,283, forward strand.
GCCACCGGCCTCGCGCCGTTCTCCCGCGGCCGTCAGCCTCGTCCTGCTCGCCACAGTAAACATGATTAATGGCGACTGTAGAACGCAAAAGCCGAATCCCGGACATTTTGGGCTATCTTGAAATCACAGGCAAACTCGTCACGGAGACTCACTAAGTTAGTAGCCTAACCTTCTTGTTGTTTACAACTGTGCTCTCTAACCGGTAGGCGTGGCCTCCTAGGGCAGCGAAGCAAGTGCATTCTGGGACTTGTTGTCTTTCATCCACATAAGCCAAAAATTCATTTTCTGGCTTTTCTCAGGCTAGAAAGCTCCGAATTAAAAAATTTCTTCACATTTCTTCTACATAAATGACTTATTTTAAATACACATTCATCTTTCCAGAGGTGAAGTATCCCTTTAAATACTGAACATAAATATGCAGTTATTGTCTTTCACATAAGAGAAGACTGGATCTGAAATCTGTAAGTTAACATGTGGGTCTCATGTTACATAATGCACACCTGGATAATTGTACAATGCATCCTTTAACAATCATTTGTATTTATTCACATCATAGATGATATGGCACAGTCACCAAAGCAAACCCTTATGAATGAACTGACAGATAAATTACAGAGGAGGAATTGTGCTCTCCACAAGATATCTCCTCAACATCAACGTCATATCTCACTTTTGAACTGCTCTTGATCACTGAAGTTTCCTGATAAAAAAAAAGTTAAAAATAACTTCATGGTAAATTTTCGACATTATCTTGACTAAAATATTGTTATTTTAAATTTTAGAAGGTATATGCATAAAAACTTTAAAGTACATTAAAGAGTTTAGAAACTCTTTAATGGAAACGAGCTGTTTTGTAAAATATATAAAATGTTACTATACCTTTTCACCTGAAGATTCAGTAGGAGGACTGTCAACCTTTGAAGCTGTTTTCAAAATGGCAAAAAACTAGCCCTGAAAATTGACATTACCAGCAACACAAAGATAACCCATAATAAAAACTTAATGGTATTTGAATGGATTTTTTATTTTTTTATTTTTTTTTACAGAAGAGAAAATACCTTCCAAAGATGTGCAGTTGCTTTTCAAAATTTTAGCCGATTCGCTGATGTATTCAACACTTCCAAGTCTTTGCAGACATCTCCCCATAAATCAGCTTCACTGTAAACACTGTAGTCCCTTATATTGGCCCCAGGTTTAGCAAATTTTGCAAGGCTTTGCAATATTTGGTCCAGGCTTTTAGAAATTCTCCTTGACTTTAAAATGACATAAAAATCGAACAAAGATTTAAGGCACCCCACATATGTTATATGTTATTGTATATCGCTTAAAGGGACTATGTGTAGGAATTTCTCCCATCTAGTGGGGAAATTGTATTTTGCATTCAAACATATAATGCTCTCTAGCGCCTCACTTTTTCAAATGCGCGTTGCATCTACGGTAGCCCTTATGTACCAAAAAGCTATGACAGGATGTCTTATAATAGCACTTCGAGTTTTTCTTTGGGTGAATAGGTTTGTTATTTAACCCCCTGAGGTCGACAATCGCGCCGGCGCGATAGGCTCGCTTTTTTTCAGTTCAGTTCAAAAGAAATTAATTTTGCTCTGTTGACTTTGATATTACAAGCAAGTTTCATACATCAATCGATTCTGTTAAATGTGTATTATTTTTGTGTATACTCACAATAAAAACAAAGTGTTGTGCTTTTTGCCAAATAAAGAAAAATAAACGTGATGCGAGTTCTGCCTTCTCTCTGTCAGTTAAATCCATTCTGAAACGCGTCCGAAAATGAACTGTAACTCAGCGAATACTCAGTCAAACAGGCATACAGACACACAGGCATGAAGCTTGAATTCTCTTCTTTTAAATGAGGTAATTTATATAAAAAAACAAATATTCTCATCTTGTGAAATCTGTATTAAAAGAGAGCGATTCCAGTAAAGCTCATTAGAGCTAATTCAAATGTAATGTGAACCCGCCCACGGAGAGCGTGTGCTATTCAAACGCAAATTACTGAGGCAAACCTGTGAACGCCCCCCATATCAGCTCGAGAAAACACACGTTTAATCATATCATTGTAGCCTACGTGTTTACACCATCTGGCAGCGCTGTGAGGAAGAATAATAATGGAGAATCTACCTCAGAGTGCGGGTATTGCGAGGAGCGAGGATCCGACTGAGTGAGGAAAACTGTAGTAAGTTTTTTTTCCTTCTCAAGTTAATCGCGTTTCCGTGTGAATGAATGAACGGCAGCCGCAGAGATGCGCGCTGTTTACCACAGCTCGCAAAAAGACAGTTTAAATTTAAATCGCCTTTCTGTGTGTGTGTGTGTGTGAATGAATGATGATGTTTTAGCAAAATGTATTGCTATACTGAGATGAGTAAAAATCGACTGAAATATGTTGAAATAAAATGTAGGCTATTTGTATAAGCAACGTATTAAACTACAAATTAACATTTATATGCCCTAATATTTCATAAAAACAATGTTACAGTCAGGCGTTTCTGTGTGTGAATGAATGTTTCGGTTTTAGCAAACTGTATTGCTATACTGAGTAAAAATCGACTGAAATATGTTGAAATAAAATGTATTTGTATAAGCAACGTATTAAACTGCAAATTAACATTTATATTTCTTATAATAAAAATGAAAGACCTATGTTACAGACATATGAAAGACAACATTTCGTTGATTAGTTTTGGATAGATTATACATTTTTACTGTAAAATATCTGCCACCTCAAATAAGATTTTGTTTGCCAATTTTTGCTCATATGTTAAATATAGTATGTTTTGTCAAAAATAAAGTAATCAAATAATCAATCAAATCCTTAACTTTGAAATATGTATGATAAAATGTATACTTTAGTTTTTACAAAGAAAGATTACACTTGAATTGTTGTTGTAATTGTAACCTTTTTAATAAAAAAAAAAAAAAGATATTTACAAGGTAGATGTAAACAAACTATTAAAAGGTAAATATAAGACTTTTCTTTAAATCATTTTTATTGTGTTTTATTAGTGACAAATTTGGGGAGAGGATAAATATTCCAAAACTGAAAATACAGTATGAGAATTAACTGCACAATTACTAGACATGTTTTCCTTGGATATTATAGGCCAATTTGCAAGCACAATTTGTGGAAAAATAAAAAAGAATTGAGATGCTTCCAACTGTTGCTCTTGCATTCTTGTGGCTCAGTGACTCACCTGAATGAATGGCTCATTAAGTATGCGGGCCCCATTGTCTCCTCAGGTGTGAACCACTAAATATGCATGATCGTTGACGCCCACTCGAATATTGCCTTTCCAAACAGAAAGTGCTTTGCAAAATTCAAATCAATGTATTGTGTTATGTGAATGATTAGGCAGGGTGATTTTCACATCATTTTGAAGAAAAAACACTAGGCGATGACATCCATTAGACAAAAGTCTTATTGGCACATATTTAGTATGTGTTTTGTGGTCTTATTTCAGAAACTTTAGTTTTTAGTTTTTTCAATAACCACGCATAAACATTATTCTCTCAAAAATGCAGACATGTACATTCTTGTTGCTCACATATTATGGTAGCCCTGTTTGTGCTAAATAGTGTGTACATTTTTTTTGCCATTAATATGTTTATAAGCAACTGAAAAAAGCACAAATGTCAGGGCATGTCAGAACATCTCAAGGACCCCAAAAACACCTTAGACCTCAGAGGGTTAAAACAAACTGAAACTTGAAACAACGAAAAAAATTACTGACTGTGAAAAACATTAACTATGAAATCTGATTTTAAAATCTGGTTTTAACAGACAATAATTTTATTTGAAAATTGCAGTGATAATTGGCGTGCGCGCCTTTCTCTCTCTCTTGCTCTGCATCTCGCGCACGCACCTCTCTGTGTCTCTCTCTCTCTCTTGCTCTGCGTCTCGAGCGCACCTCTCTCTCTCTCTCTGCGTCTCGCGCGCGCACCTCTCTCTCTCTCTCTCTCTCTCTGTGTCTCGCGCGTGTAACCCTTCTCGGTTCGTGTGTTCTTTCATTTCAATAATGACCACGCGAAAACAAATTTGCTGAGCATATTTACTTTAGTGTTTACTGCAATTGAGGAAATCTGGAAAAGACACGAAGAACATCAAACAGACAATAAGTACTGCTGGTCCGGTCATAAAACATCCTTCTCAACAGCTCGCGTGAACTGAGAAGATAAACATTTTTTTTTTCCTTGTTACATACAAATATGACTCAGTCTCTTTTTCTTTTATAAATATAGAACAAAAATTGCACAGAAGAAAAGTAATACATCATACCTGGAAAAGACACGAAGAACATCAAACAGACAATAAGTACTGCTGGTCCGGTCATAAAACTGTCAGAAAATAATAAACAAAATAATCAATCAAATATACCAAATGAAATAAAAAGCGGACGCCATTAGCACATGGCGTGCTGCGTGCACAACCACCTATAAGGCATGTAAAACCCTGCTACACTCTAATTTACCATTCTGAACAGGAAATACAGAATAAAGTTCTCTCAAACACATTTCTAGACAAATGCAATTGACTATTTTTTCACTATTGACTATTTACTTCCAACATTTTCTTAACCGATCGACCAGAGACTTTTTCACCTACCATCCTTCTCAACAGCTCGCGTGAACTGAGAAGATGGCTGATTCAACCCATTGTACACCCTTCTTGCCTGTAGATGTCTCCCTCTTTCCAAGATGCATTATTTAAATAACCAATGAACAGGATTAATTGAACAAGAACAAATATTTTATAACTAAAATAAGCATTTTGACACTATTCACACTTAGTTTCTGTTTTTACTTTCTTTACTCTGTTACATTCACCCCCACTGAATGTGGCAAAATGCGATAATCTTAGAAAATAGACGAATAGAGCTTCTCAAAGACAAACAAACCTGGAATTGCCATTATTAGCAGAAAGCTTTTGATCAGTAGAGACTGTTCAATTAAAGAACTGATAAGAAAAAGTGCTGCGCATATCACTCATCCTTAATCATGACCCAAATAACGTGCCGTTAACACATCATACTTGCAATTCTCTTGTTCTTTTTCACGAAAACTGATAGAACACAAAATTCAACATCAATATTTCAAACTAAGAACTGAAATAGACCATTTTCCAAGAGTTTGCTTTCTTGAATGGAACAAAGTCTGTTGATTCATGGAAGAAATAAGACGATTTACTGGTTTCAGTAATCTGCCAAACTTTGATCTACGGCCTGGTAACTCTGTACCATTCACAACACTATCAACAGCGAGATCAGAGTTAGAAACATTTGTCATTTCAGGACTTTCCTGAAGGACCAAAGGGTCCAAAAGAGCATCTTCAGAGACCACACCTTGTGGTGGGAAACTAACAACCTCGGCTGAATCATGAACCTCACATAACCCGTCCATTTGTAGACTATTGTCAGCCACAGAGTCAGCTATGACGGGACATTCACAATTAGTTGTTGATTCATCAGAAGTTACAGAACATTCATCAAAAACACCATCATCAACTAAAAACGCACTCTCATCATCATTAGTCCCTACAATGTCACACACAGGGAAGAAATTGACACACAGAAGTAGATTCCTGTGTACCACTTTGAGTTGACCAGATACAGGGTGTTTAATCTTGTAAATGTGGGTCTCAGGATCACGATCAACCACGGTATACACCACACTTTCCCACTTGTCTGAAAGTTTGCGTTTGCCGCGCTCACTTTTGTTGGCTAAAAGAACTCTATCACCAACTTCAATATTCACACCCTTATTTCTACGATCGTACACGCGGGCTTGGTGAGACTGTTCTTTAGAAGCATTAGCCTTTGCAACAGCGAGAGCATCCTTCAAGTCCCTGTTCAGAGACTCTATGTACTTGGGGAGAGAGACGTTCAGATCATCCTTCAACACGCTCTTAAAAATGACATCAATCGGCAATCTTGGCGTACGACCAAACATTAGATAGAAGGGAGGAAACCCCGTAGTTTCGTGTGCAGTACAATTGTACAAAAACGTCAGCGTATGAAGCATCTGAGGCCAGTCATGCTTTGGTCGTGGCTCCAGGGCTCTGATCATATTTCCCAGTGTCCGATTAAATCTCTCTGCAGTACCATTCCCCATGGGATGATATGGGGTCGTTTGCGACTTCTTAACCCCAGAGAACTCGAGCAAGTGTCTGATCAGCTCGCTACAGAAATTGGCACCTTGATCAGAATGAATGCGCTCTGGGAAACCATAGTAACAGAAATAGTTATCCCAGAGCTTCTTTGCCACTGACCTAGCAGTCTGGTCTGGACAACGGAAAGCATGGGCAAGCTTGGTAAAATGGTCAGTGACCACTAACACATCAACTGACTTATTTCGTGAATCCTCCGCTGTCCAGAAATCAACGCAGACTAACTCAAGTGGAGCAGAAGTTTTAACACTCTCTAATAGAGCTCGTCCCTCCGGCTCTGGCGTCTTCGCAAGCACACAACGGCTACATATTTTCACATACTCACGAACATCTTGTTCGAGGCCTGTCCAGTAAAAACGCTGGCGGGAAATGTGAAGAGTACGATACTGGCCTTGGTGTCCAGCCTCATCATGACAACCTCTCAATACTTCAGTTTTGAGGGCTGAAGGCACTACATATTGAAACCGCTTGTGACGTGTCAAAGGATCTTTAGAAACACGAAACAGTACACCGTCAACCAAAGATAGCTTGTCCCACTGCTTTAAAAACACCCGCACAGCACCGGGCTCCCCCATGCGCTCACGTCTCGAGGGCCTGCGTTTACGGTCAACGTAGAACATCACCCTCTGCAAGTGTTCATCCTCAAGTTGTCGGTCTCTTAGGTCTTGGCGAGAATATGAAAGAAGAGCATCAAATCCCACATCTGTTACCTGCTGGACAAATCCAGCCAGAGGAATAGTTCGCACTCTCATTCCTTCTTCCCACGAAAGGTGATTAGAAAAAACAGCAGCCACACCATCACTTGAAAAACTTCCTGGCTCATCTGCATTGAAGTTAATCCCCATCCGCTCACAAGCACCCGCTTCCGCACTGCCGACCACTCGCTGACTGGCATTGGACAATCTGAAAACATCCTGGACAGCTGCACAGGTATTGCCCCTTGACTCCGCTATCAGCTTTTCATAGGGCTCCCTGACTATGCGATGACTAACTCGACTGCCAGCAAAAGGTTGCCTGCTCAAAGTGTCAGCTATTGTATTTTTTGACCCAGGAACATATTTGATGTCGAACTCAAAGGCAGCGAGTTTAGCCACCCACCTTTGCTCACAAGCGTCAAGCCTAGGTTTAGTCAAAATATGCGTCAAGGGATTATTATCCGTCCAAGCCGTGAACCGATGCCCTTTTAGCCAGTGACTAAATTTATCACATACGGCCCACTTAAGTGCGAGGAATTCAAGACGATGCGCTGGATATCTGGCTTGTGCTCTGGACAATGACTTACTTGCGAACGCAATGGGTCGAGCCCTGTTTTCACCAGGACTCAGTTGCGAAAGCACAGCGCCCAACCCTTCGGATGAAGCATCGGTAGCAAGAATAAAGGGCCTGGAAAAGTCAGGGTGTGCAAGGACTACATTAGAGAGAAGGGCTTCCTTCAGTGCAGACAAAGCCGCCTCGCAAGCTGGAGACCAATCATCAGAAGTTAGCTTTCTGGACGTAGGAGCCCCTCTGCGCCCCACTCCTCTGGCTTTCTTAACTCCACTAGTCAAAGCAAAAAGTGGACGTGCAAGAGACGAACAATTCTCGATGAAACGTTGGTACCACATAATGAGACCAAGAAAAGACTGAATCTTCTTAACCGATGGGGTGACACCATCAGGACACATTAAATTGGCAGAAGTAATTTCAGCAATTGCTTCGACTTTTCCGGGGTCTGTAGACACGCCTTCCTCTGAAATCAAATGACCAAGAAATTTGACAGAGCGTCTTAGGAAGTGACATTTTTTCGGCGACAATTTCAAATTGTGTTTTTTTAACATTCCGAAAACCATTTCAAGCCTGTGCAGTGCAACCTCTTCACTAGGTGCGAAGACCATTAAATCGTCCAGGTAACACAACAGAGACAAGAAATTTTGGTCACCAAAGATCTTAGTCATCATTCTCATGAAACTTGCAGGTGAGTTACAAAGGCCTTGAGGTAGCCTGTTATATTCGTGCAACCCTACCGGCGTAGTGAATGCAGTGTACTTTTTATCATCTTCATGTAGTGGGATATTATAAAACCCTGAAGTCAAATCCATTGTACTGAACAATGAATTGCCACCGAGCGCCGCAAGACAATCCTCTTGGTGAGGCAGGGGGTGCGCATCTTTCACGGTACGCGCGTTTAGCCAGCGGAAGTCCGTGCAAATCCGCAAATCACCATTCTTTTTCCAACACAAAACCAAGGGCGATGCGAATTCACTAACAGACTTGCGTATTATACCCCTCTCCTCCATATCATTCAGAGCGACACGCAACTTCTGGTACTGTGAAGGGGGAACTCGCCTAAAAGGTAAGCGAAACGGTCTCTCATCAAACAAATGAATTCTGTGCACAAAGTCCTTGACTTCGCCACAGTCAAGAGAATGTCTGGAAAAAATGGACTCGTATTCAAGCACTAAATCACACAGCTTTTTTTTCCAAAAATCAGAAACTTCACACTTTTCTAAGTCAACAGTCTCCAAACCAAACTTTTGAAGCCTGTAGCCCAGAGTGTCAGATTTATCAGGTTCAGTTGCCGACCGCTGAACGCTTGACTGTAGTGTAGACTTAGACTCTGTTTCACACACATCTTCTAATGCAATACAAGGGTAAACATCAGCTACTTTAGTGTTTCGCCTCAGCGTTACCGGCTTGTCGCTAGGATTGATCAACTTTAGTGGTATCCAACCATCGCCCCAAAGAGGAGAAACAACGCGACCCACTAAAACTTTTCTAGAGGCAGAATGGAGTCTAGACGGTTCCACCATGACAGTACTGCCCGGTTGACCACATGACTTAACGGGTAGTTTGCCCCAAACAAGATGTTCTTGGCCAGGCGAAAGTGTGACTGCATGGTTAAGTTTCACCGTACCGACAACATCTGGAACTGTTTCACCCCTCCATCGATGTACACCAGACAGCATCGACAAAAACTCATCACCCTCCAAATTGGGTCCACTAGGCGTAGAGATCAGTTCCCAATATCTGTCGGAATCCTTCAGTCTGTGGACAAGGTGCTTAATGACGTTTGTCCCTAAAATGAGGTCATCAATTTGTCCTGGAACAACAAGACATGGGACAATAACATCACAACCATAAACATCCAGTTTCAGTTCAAACATACCCTTAGGAAACACTCGTTTGCCACCGCATCCTATTATGATGACATCAGTTTCTTCCTCCCTGACAGTATCCAAGACACCATTTTCCCTCAGCTTAATGACTACTGAATCGCTCAGAGTACAGGCCATAGAGCCGGTGTCTAACATGGCATTAACAGTGAGTGAGTCATTAATAAGTACAGGTGTGTAGAAGAGTGTATCTGAGTAAGCAATGCGTTGTGTATTCTGAAAGATGACTCTCTGAGAGTCAGGAGAGCTATTCTTAAAAGAGAGAAACAAAGCTTCAAAATCAGTATCCAACTTGAGGGAATTTTCAGAAACACCCACACTCCCCCTCTCCGAGTGCAGGCGACTCAGTTTCCCTGACCGCCAGATGAATCTGAGGCAGAACGTGAATTAGGGAATGTCTTTGTACAGTCACGCTTCGAATGGCCAGCAACATGACATCTGAAACACAAGTGATCATTTCTGCAGTGATCAATTGTAGTGTGAGATGTGTCACCACAAATCTTACAGCCCCTCTGTCCAACTGTAGTCTTTCCTCGCGTTCTACCTGCAGGCACATTCTCAGATTTACTCTCCTCCCTCTTTTTCAAAACGTCAATCAGCTGCGCCAGCATATCGGCCATCCGGTTCAAACTAGACTCGTCCTTTACATCGGGTTTCGATTCGTGAGATCCGCTGGTTCCCTGCTTAAAACACGTTAGCACAGACTCAGGACCAACATTAACACGTTCACAACTGTGCATAGCAATCTGTGCTTTTTGACCGATCACATATTCATTTGTGTTTGCTCTCAATTTACTGTCACGCTGAAAACTGTCTAAGAGCTCCTGAACGTCCTTTGCAGTCCAGTTTTCTAACGGTCGCACTTTAAATGTACGCGCCAAGTCAGTGTCTGGACAATTGCGCACAAACATCATTGCAACTTCTGAATTCAAATTATCCATACACCTACCCTGAGCTTTGAGACACTCATCAGCAATGTCTGCTGCCTTATTTAGACGTAACCAATAGTCAACAGGGCTCTCACCTTGTCTAGGTAATGTGCTGTAAAAATCAGCAAGTGGCATACTGGAATAGGACACATTACTGAAATGTTGTTTAAGTATGCTGTATATTAACTCTGGGTGTGCTTTGCAGTCTAACGTAGGGTTACTGCGTAGGGTTACTTTTACAACATCTCTTGCTCTACCCATAAGGTGACCAATTATTTCATCTGCTTGATCTGGGGTATTGACATTTCTCTTTTTTAGGTAGAGCTGCATCATGTCAACCCATTCTTGAACATCACATCTACCCAGACTGTCTCCTCTAAATATAGGAGGTTCTTTATCATCTGACTTCAAGATGACATTCAACTGAGATAAATCGAGATTGGCACATTGAGAACTGGTGCTGGTCTTATTACTAGTCCCAGCGAATCCACCCTCTGACAAAAGTCTAGCAGTAACTGATTCGCCGATTTTTCTACCCAATTCTTCAACTAAGACGCCAAGATCACTGACGTCACGATCGCTAGACACCTCCATTTTATCTGGTCTGGGAGTAGACGTGACAGGGAAAGTCTGGTTGACATCATGAATCATGTAATTCTCCTTTTCCTTATGGTCACTGGCCCTAAAATTTACTTCACTCTGTCCTGATTTTGTACTAGAAAACTGCATCAGGTATTTTCCCCGTCCAACCCCAAACAATGAGCTATCAGCACCACCCTCAGCCATTTTCAGGATACCCCTAAGGCTTAAAATAAAAATAAATTAGAAAAAAACTCTGTCAATAACAGTCACTTAGCTGCAGTCCAACGATTTTCCCGTTGCTCGAAAGTTCGTTGAAAGAGGAGAGGGAAAAAAAAGTTTTCAATTCCGTTGACAACAGGCTAATTGTCCATCCGAATCCCACGGCGTTTCTGCTGCACACCTCCCTCGTCAGTCCCTCGATGATCTGCTTCGCGCGAAGCCGAAAACCCGCGTAGACTCGTCACACTCCGTTCTTGTCGGTCCCTCGATAATCTGCGTTGTGTTGATCATAACGGCCTCTCCAGCGCTTCAACCCGTGCCTCACTCCGGTGGACACCCCCTCAGCGTCGCGTCGATCATGAACGGGATTCACGGCACCATTGTAACCCTTCTCGGTTCGTGTGTTCTTTCATTTCAATAATGACCACGCGAAAACAAATTTGCTGAGCATATTTACTTTAGTGTTTACTGCAATTGAGGAAATCTGGAAAAGACACGAAGAACATCAAACAGACAATAAGTACTGCTGGTCCGGTCATAAAACATCCTTCTCAACAGCTCGCGTGAACTGAGAAGATAAACATTTTTTTTTTCCTTGTTACATACAAATATGACTCAGTCTCTTTTTCTTTTATAAATATAGAACAAAAATTGCACAGAAGAAAAGTAATACATCATACCTGGAAAAGACACGAAGAACATCAAACAGACAATAAGTACTGCTGGTCCGGTCATAAAACTGTCAGAAAATAATAAACAAAATAATCAATCAAATATACCAAATGAAATAAAAAGCGGACGCCATTAGCACATGGCGTGCTGCGTGCACAACCACCTATAAGGCATGTAAAACCCTGCTACACTCTAATTTACCATTCTGAACAGGAAATACAGAATAAAGTTCTCTCAAACACATTTCTAGACAAATGCAATTGACTATTTTTTCACTATTGACTATTTACTTCCAACATTTTCTTAACCGATCGACCAGAGACTTTTTCACCTACCATCCTTCTCAACAGCTCGCGTGAACTGAGAAGATGGCTGATTCAACCCATTGTACACCCTTCTTGCCTGTAGATGTCTCCCTCTTTCCAAGATGCATTATTTAAATAACCAATGAACAGGATTAATTGAACAAGAACAAATATTTTATAACTAAAATAAGCATTTTGACACTATTCACACTTAGTTTCTGTTTTTACTTTCTTTACTCTGTTACACGCGCACACCTCTCTCTCTCTCTCTCTCTCTCTCTCTCTCTCTCTCTCTGCATCTCGCGCGCACCTCTCTCTCTTTCTCTCTCTCTCTCTCGCTCGCTCGCTCTGCGTCTCGCATGGCAGAGAGGAGCAGCGTTTTAATTCAGTTAAACACAGATATTATGTTGCTTCTCTAATTTTACATGCAAGTATAGCCGAAATCATTTGTCTTAATGGGTGGCGTTTCAGTCACTATTTCATATTAATTCCGTTGTTCTTTCTCCCTTTCCCCCCGTGATTTTGTCTATATCGCGAATATAAGACGACCCCCCATTTTTCAGCCTATTTTTAGGACAAAAACCTTGTCTAATATATACGGTAATAAAGTACACAACCAAGCAATGAAAAATAAGCTTGTAATTAAGACCGTAACATTGACTTACCTGTCGAGAAGAAAGCAGGAAACTTCAGCATCTCTTTTGAAAGCTTTCTCCTGCATTAGCTATCCCGACATTAACCCTTGTTTTTGTAATCTCGGTCACGTTTCCTTTTACGGCCTATTTTGGACTTTTGGACTTCTTATCCTGTGACTCAGCATATGTATGAATGAACGGTGTATAAATAACCGTGCAGTGCAGCCTTTTAAACTTGCCAGTGACAAGCGCCTCTCTCTGCTCCTCCACTTCTGCTGGCTTCAGTCACATGACGCTGGCTCTGAACGAAAACGCGTTGTGGAAACGCGTTGGCCTAGTACTTTTTGTCCCTCTCTGCTATTATAGTTTTTCAAGATGGCGGAACTACATGGAAGCCTCCGTGGACTTACCCGTCCCATGTATATAAAGATAATAAATTCTTCGTTTACGAGGATTAGTCTGATCATTGGCATAGGTATTTGTACACCATTGAGGGCATATTTATGAATAAAAATATTGATTTTAGGTAATAAAATACCTAAAAAGCTACACATAGTCCCTTTAAAAAGTTGTCATCCATCCATCTTCTTCCTCTTATCCGGGGCCGGGTCGTGGGGGCAGCAGTCTAAGCAGAGATGCCCAGACCTCCCTCTCCCTAGACACTTCCTCTAGCTCTTTCGGGGGGACACCGAGGCGTTCCCAGGCCAGCCGGGAGACATAGTCCCTCCAGCGTGTCCTAGGTCTTTCCCGGGGTCTCCTCCCAGTGGGACGTGCCCGGAACACCTTCCCGGGAAGGCGTCCAGGAGGCATCCGGAACAGATGCCCGAGCCACCTCAGCTGACCCCTCTCGATGTGGAGGAGCAGCGGCTCTACTCTGAGCTCCACCCGAGTGAGCGAGCTTCTCACCCTATCTCTAAGGGATCGCCCAGCCACCCTGCGGAGAAAGCTCATTTCGGCTGCCTGTCATCCGGGATCTTGTCCTTTCGGTCATGACCCACAGCTCATGACCATAGGTGAGAGTAGGAACGTAGATTGACTGGTAAATCGAGAGCTTCGCCTTGCGGCTCAGCTCTTTCTTCACCACGACAGACCGGTACATCGACCGCATTACTGCAGAAGCTGCACCGATCCGTCTGTCAATCTCCCGTTCCATCCTTCCCTCACTCAAAACAAACAAAACAAAACTAAACCCCAAACCTGAACAAAACCCCAAGATACTTAAACTCCTCCACTTGAGGCAGGAACTCTCCACCAACCTGAAGTGAGCAAGCCACCCTTTTCCGACTGAGGACCATGGCCTCGGATTTGGAGGTGCTGATTCTTATCCCAGCCGCTTCACACTCGGCTGCAAACCGTCCCAGTGCATGCTGAAGGTCCTGGTCTGGTGGGGCCAACACGACATCATCATCCGCAAAGAGCAGAGACGAAATCGTGTTGTCCCCAAACCTGACACCCTCCGGCCCCTGGCTGCACCTAGAAATTCTGTCCATAAAAATTATGAACAGAACCGGCGACAAAGGGCAGCCCTGCCGGAGTCCAACATGCACCGGGAAGAAGTCTGACTTACTGCCGGCAATGCGAACCAAGCTCCTGCTTCGGTCGTACAGGGACTGGGCAGCCCTTAGCAAAGGACCCCGGACCCCATACTCCCGGAGAACCCTCCACAGGACGCCGCGAGGGACACAGTCGAATGCCTTCTCCAAATCCACAAAGCACATGTGGACTGGTTGGGCAAACTCCCATGAACCCTACAGCACCCTGTAGAGGGTATAGAGCTGGTCCAGTGTTCCACGGCCTGGACGAAAACCGCACTGTTCCTCCTGAATCCGAGGTTCTACTATCGGCCGTATTCTCCTCTCCAGTACCCTGGCGTAGACTTTCCCAGGGAGGCTGAGAAGTGTGATCCCCCTATAGTTGGAACACACCCTCTGGTCCCCCTTCTTGAAAAGAGAGACCACCACCCCGGTCTGCCAGTCCAAAGGCACTGTCCCCGACCGCCACGCGATGCTGAAGAGGCGTGTCAGCCAAGACAGCCCCACAGCATCCAGAGACTTGAGGTACTCAGGGCGGATCTCATCCACCCCCGGTGCCTTGCCACCAAGGAGTTTCTTGACTACCTCGGTGACTTCAGCTTGGGTGATGGACGAGTCCACCTCTGAGCCCTCAGCCTCTGCTTCCTCAATGGAAGACGTGACGGCGGGAAGTATTCCTTCCACCGTCCAACAACATCCCCAGTTGAGGTCAACAGCTGTCCACCTCCACTGTAGACAGCGTTGGTAGGGCACTGCTTCCCTCTCCTGAGGCGCCGGACGTTTTGCCAGAATCTCTTCGAGGCCAGCTGATAGTCCTTCTCCATGGCCTCACCGAACTCCTCCCAGGCCCGAGTTTTTGCCTCCACAACCACCTGGGCTGCAGTCGGCTTGGCCTGCCGGTACCCGTCAGCTGCCTCAGAAGTCCCACAAGCCAACCAGGCCCGATAGGACTCCTTCTTCAGCTTAACGGCATCCCTTACTTCCGGTCTCCACCACCGGGTTCGGGGATTGCCGCCTCGACAGGCACCGGAGACCTCACGGCCACAGCTCCGAGCGGCCGCTTCGACAATGGAGGTGGAGAACATGATCCACTCGGACTCAATATCTCCAGCCTCCCTCGGGATCCGGTCGAAGCTCCGCCGGAGGTGGGAGTTGAAGATCTCTCTGACAGGAGACTCGGCCAAACGTTCCCAGCAGACCTTTACAGTATGCTTGGGTCTGCCGAGTCTGTCCAGCTTCCTCCACCGCCATCGGATCCAACTCACCACCAGGTGGTGATCAGTTGACAGCTCCATCCCTCTCTTCACCCGAGTGTCCAAGACATACGGCCGGAGGTCAGATGAAACGACCACAAAGTCGATCGTCGACCTACGGCCTAGGGTGTCCTGGTGCCACGTGCACTGATGGACACCCTTATGCTTGAACATGGTGTTTGTTATGGACAAACTGTAACTAGCACAGAAGTCCAATAACTGAACACCGCTCGGGTTCAGATCGGGGGGCCGTTCCTCCCAATCACGCCCCTCCAGGTGTCACTGTCGTTGCCCACGTGGGCGTTGAAGTCCCCCAGTAAAACGACGGAGTTGAATGAGGTTCTGTGCTAGAACAGAGTTTGCTGGCAATGAATACAGTAAATGATTTCACTCTATACCATTTGACTGAATATACTGTAGTGGACCTTTACAGATGAAGGTTGAGTTACAGTAATGTAACTACCATGTCTCTACCATGTTTACAGTATCACATGGCATACATACTGTAATGTATAATGCTGTATTTGATTCCATCTGTCTCCCTTCTACTGATGCATCTCTGATCAATCTGATGTTTTACAGTCATCGACTGTTTCCTCTCCCTTATACTCTATTCTGCTTTACAGTATTTTCACAAATGGCAAATTTCTGTGTATCTTTCTCTCTCTCTCTCACACACACAGGCACACATACACACACACATCATGGTGGTTATTATCTATAAATCACTTATGTAAAAATAATTCATTACATTTGGTTATCCATATCAGAAATTGCAAACAAGTTATATAGAAACTGTATGATCAATATCTATAGAAATATATAGGTGTACCAAATGATTAATTGATTAAGATCAGTTTGATTAAATAATAGACAAATGTCTTAAACTGAACAAGAATAGATGCAAATCAAAAGTTTGATAGTAAGAGCTTTATGAAAGGCAGTGACTGTGAATGAAACATTTATGTAGATGAAAGTTATTTTGTGTTGTGAAAAGGATAATTTGTGATTTTGTGTATTGTACTGCACAACACAATTGAAAACATGATATGTTTGAAAAAAGTGCACTTTTGATGATCTGTTGTGATATTAGCACAAAGTGTTTTGAAAATGTACACCTAACTTGTGAAAATGGTACCAAAGCAAATAAGAAAAAATGTAATTAATTTAACATTGTTATCAGGCTAAAGTGATTATAATTAAAATCAGTTCCTTTAAAGTCTCTTTCACTCAAATATAATATAAGTCACAGTATTTGTGAAAGGCTGCTTGATTTACAGTAGAGAGAAACGGTGGAAATCGTTAATCACCTGTGTTACTTTTGATGTATGGTACAAATATGACATACCTTACAAAAATACATGGGCTATATAAACCCTTATTAAAAAGATAATTGGGACTTTTTTTCTTTAACATGCACTTCTAAGGGAAAAAAGGTCAATTGCGAGTTTATCTCATGCAATTTCGAGTTTATTAATTGTAAAGTTTTCGACTTTATAACATGCAATTGGGAAATAAAGTCAAAATTGCATGATATAAAGTCGTTACTGTGTGTTGTAAAGTCATAATTGCGAGATATAAACTCACAATTGTGAGGTTAAAAAAGTCACAATTATCTTTTAAAATGTTTTTATTCTGTGGTGGAAACAAGCTTCCATTCATAAGTCAAGTCACTTCATTTATAGCGCTTTTAACAATATAGATTGTTTCAAAGCAGCTTTACAGTGATAATAGGAGATTACAGTAACAGAGATTGTTTCCGCTTTACAGCAGCTCTAGAATAAAGTTATTGTCCAGATAAAGTTAGTTTGATTGATTCACTTCCGTCGCAGCGAATCATTAGTTATTAAGTTAGGGGCCGCTAACACGACACCGTTTCAACTCAAGACAGAAAACTTTTAATGTGTTTTGGCGTTCATGTACAGGACAGCAGTGTCTACAGTCTGCAGGATTGCAGGAATAACCTGCTTTCAGGCTTCAGCCCTGGGCCACACTACCGGAGGAACCTCTTCATCGCTCCTACAGAACTACTGGTGGAAGTTCCCGGATGTTGGCGTGTTCGCATCGCAGGAACGAGGAACAATATGAAGGTATTTTTTATAAACGTGTGGCTATTCTCTGCAACTACAGATTTCACTGTCACAGGCGTTCAGTTGATTTGCACCAAAAATACCTTCATACAAGAACACTAACACTGTAAAACATGCAGGACAATAACTATTCCAATTCAACTCTGATGTGACTGAGCTTATAAAATGATCACAGTAATAAACAGTTCACATGCATTTGCTTGCTAACTATTGAAATTTACGTTGTGCTAAAACAAATGAGAACAAAAACTGCATGTTTTCATTAAAAAATGGGCGGAATATTGGCTATATAGTACCTACTCTATTAGTGCTCGTTCAGTAAGTACTTATTGAAGTGAAGTCCGTCCTCATTGAGTATGCGGTTTGGGACGCAGCCCAAGAGTCCATGTGGTGTGAGAGTGTGACAGTGTGAAACTGTGTGTGGAAGAAGTAACAGATTTATAAGATAAAACTCGTTAAATTCAATTCAATTCACATTTATTTGTACAGCGTTTTTCACAATACACATCATTTCAAAGCAGCTTTACAGAAAATACATGAGTCCACATTACAGTTTACAGTGATCTGATATCAGAGGAAACTGAATCCTGACTCTCTCTCTCTCTCTCTGTGTGTGTGTGTGTGTGTGTGTGTGATGAACTGAGAACAGGGGCACGTTCTTCGTACGTCGCTAACTCAGTTAGCTGGATTTGATTGTTGACGATTTGGCTTGATCTTGGATTGTTTGGTTCTTCGACGCTCATCCTGGACTTGCTGTCATAGCAACGTGCGCAATCTTAAACCTGCTCAGGAGCAGGCTTATTTCATGTAAACAGGATTAGATCCCAGCTTTATAAGCGGAGCTGATACGGAAAGTCCAGCGCAGCGCGATAGTGCACTTTCTGAGATATATATTTTTTCTCGTGACTCGTGAGATTGTCGTTTACATTATTAATTTGTTGGAAATGCACATTTATTTTCGACTTGCGGAGTCGGGCTTTAACTACAGCATAAACTGTACCCTAAGATTATTTGCGAGTGGCTCTTTCCTTTACACTATTGGAGATGCGGAGAACTTGATGGAAAGTGCTGTCTGTCATGACATTCAGAGTTAACCTGGCGCTTTTAGGTTTAAAAAACAGTTTTAGGGTTTTTTGTGGCGTTTCCAAGCCACTGAAGACCCAATGTTGTAAAGCAGTTTTTTTTTTAAAACAGTTTTTTTATGCTATAATAATTTTTTCTATGAGGATCATGCAATCATGACCATGCTGATTACAGTAGCCTATATGCCACTCAGGCTTAAAGGGATATACTCCACTTTAAAAATCTGTCATCATATAGCCTACTCACCCTCATGTTGTTTCAAACCTGTATGAATTTCTTTCTTCTGCTGAACAGGAAGGAAGATATTTAGAAGAATGTCAGTAACCAGACAGTTTCTGGGTCCCATTGACTTCCATAGTATGAAAAAATATATACTATGGAAGTCAATGAGACCAGAAACTGTCTGGTTACTGATATTCTTCTAAATATCTTCCTTTCTGTTCAGCAGAAGAAAGAAATTCATAAAGGATTGAAACAACATGAGGGTATATGATGACAGAATTTTCATTTTAAAGTGGAGGCTGCCATCAAGGCCTCAATGAAGGGGATTATGTGAACAGAAAGGGGGTTCACAATGTAAATGTGCAGCCCAGTTACTATTGTGATTCTTAATATTCCAGATTATATCAAATAAAAAAAGGCATTTGACTAAAATCTTTCATATCACAATTGTGAAAGAAAAATGGCCAGGATCTGTGCATGACTTAAGAATTTTCAGAGATTCACATTTATGCACATTATTTGAAAGTGGTAAGAAAAGTTCCACAATTAAATATCAAGCTCACTGTATTACATACACTTACGCTGATCCTATTAGAACTGTATTTTTTCATAGGTGATTATGACATGTTCCTCCAGACAGGTGTTTTATGACCCCATTCCCTGACCCAAACCAATGCAGCTCTAGCAGGACAAGGGCACACAATGAAATGAACTTTGGCTAAAGGGAGGATTTCAGTGTCTGAAGAAGTCTGAGGGTTGCACACCTGCAGGGCCTGTGACATTGTTGCATGTGCCATATTAAAAAAAACACTTTTCATTAAATGTTTAATAAAAGACACATATGCTTAGTTCCTTGAGTTTTATTTCAATTGTTCTTTATAAAGAAAAGCCAGTGGTCAAGTGCCTACAACAAGAGATATTAGACACATGCCTCATGCAACAAATAAAAAGGAAAAGTTGGCTATCCACTGCCCACCTGTAGCCTGTAGGCCTATGTCTCCTCTGTCTGTGCAGACTCTTCTGTAGGCCTTTCTGTAGATGTGGAATCCTGCTACTTATATTGCAGCCATAAAGCATACAAGTATAGATTAAGTAAAGTTATTTATGCACTTGCAGGTAGGCTAGTTCCTCCATATGACAGTTATCTAAGAGGGTTTATTCACTGTCCGGTGCAATGGAAACAAATGGACATTACAAAGTCTTATACTTTCTTTCCTTTGGAAAGTTAGAAAATGTCCACTTACAGCACATATTTCAGCCACTATACTTTCTTGGGAACAGATACAAGCAGGGGCGTAATTTGTGGGGGGGTTGGGGGGGATATAACCCCCCCCAATATTTAAATCTATACATTACAACCCCCCCCCCCAATATTTATACCATGATCACATGAAAAATATGCAGACACAAACTTCAACCCCCCCAATGTTCAAACCAAATCTACGCCCTTGCAAGTGTTGGTGTATCATGTAAAAGTGCACAAAAGAGGAAAACACAATGTCATTACAATGAACTACACTCGGGAAAAATGTGATCAATAACTCATGGCAAAATATTTTTTACATTAACATAAGCTTATCAGTTTTCACTTTCACAAGTCAAAGCAATTCATCATTACTCAAGATTTAACAGTTGAAATGACTATACGGCCTTAATTTAATGCAGCAAAAATTATTTTACAGTGTAAGACTAAGATCTTTTCTTTTTTTCTCAGCCTTTTTCTTGGTTGCTTTTATAAACAGACAACCATTTATTTAACAGTGCCTTTTATAAAAGAGACTATAATATAACAAAAAATTACCATAATGTAGAATATTTTTGTACTTCACTTTTATTTGTTCCCATGTTCTAGTGTGGTGACTCTTACATTACAATGAACAAAGTAATTATGCAATTATTAAAATACAAAAATATAGGTGATATTAAGTAATAAAAACATCTATGGCCACTTCTAACGGATTTAAATTGTCTGCTACTTTTTGCCAGCCCTCTCTCCTGGCTTTTGCAGACTTTGAGGTGTTCCCTGGCGTTTTGATTAAACATTAAAATTCCGAATAAACTTCGACTATTAGTTCTTGCTCTGCTGAGGAGAAAAACTGAGCGCGCTCTTTGGCCACGCTGAGCAGCCAATAGCAGCTTTGCTGATCAATGTTTCTACTATTGATACATATCCCCTTTTAAACCAGCGCATGAACGCGCAATTATCTCAGATAACTCAATCCAGCTATACTAATCATAAACAACAGGTGAGTTCGAAGAACCCAATTAGCCGGATCATGATTAGCACGATGATATCATCTTGGATGTGTCATTTGATCTCGGATGTAATAAGCAACGTACGAAGAACGAGCCCCAGAACTGAACAGAAGCAGGAGTGTAAATAAATACACATAACAATAATCAGAAACAGAGGAATAAAGAAATATGAACAAAAACAGCTAAACTAAACACAACCCTGACAACAACTATAATAATAACATTATAAATGCTGTAAATCAAATGACAACTACATACATGACTGAAATAAACACACACACACACACACACACAGGTTTCTATAGAGAATCATGAGATCCTTCATTCACACAGGAATTGATCAACAAACTGTGATATTGATTCATTCTTTTGAATATGTCTTTATTCCCTCGACTTTAACGTTCTGTTCCTGTATTTCCTTCAGTGTTGCTTCTAACATTAACATCTTTGTCTTCTGACATCATCTTTAAATGTCTTTGTTTTATTTTAACAGCTATAGAGTGTCACGGTTCATGGGTTCACTGTCTCACCCTCACTGTCTGTCAGTGTTGTGTGTATTAGTGTGTGGGTGTGTCTCGTTATCCCGGCTGATCAGCGCCAGCTGATCCTCATCGAGCACCCTATTTATTGTTTGTGATTTCACGCTGTCTTTGTCAGATCGTTGTGAGGCTTCACTAAGAGCACTGAGCACCCGTCACTCCTGTATCCGCTGGTTTTCCTCGAGTGGATCGCCTTCCCGGATCTACCGCTTCCTGTCTGGATTCTGCCTGGATTATTCTGCCCATTGCGTCCCTGCGTTGCCAGTGCCTCATCTACTCTGTTCAATCATCGCTGACCAGCTTCACTGCTTTTCCTGTTTATAATAAACATAGCTATCTTCTTGCAATTGGATTCTACTCTCGTTCTTTCTATACAGAGTGTGACAAAACGATCTGACCGTGAAATGGATCCAGCGAAAGCAGCTGAACTTCAGGAATTTATTTCGAACAACGTCGTTTGGATGGATCGTCAAGAGGAACAGATGGCTGCTACTGGTCGGGCTGTACAGGCGCTGGTAACGCAGGTGTCCGAGCTCACCACTCAATTACAACAACAGGACGCGCGGCTCTGTGGGGAACGGCGGTGTGGGAGAACCAACATCCCTGCTGTTCCTCGTTCCAAGCACTCGGCGAGGAGATGAGACGAGTATTTGATCGCACGGTTATGGGCCGGGAGGCTGCCCGTAAACTCGCCGATCTCCGCCAGAACAACAAGTCAGTGTCCGACTATTCCATCGAGTTTCGGACCCTGGCAGCCGAGTGTAAATGGAATGAGGAGCATGCAGTGGGACATGTTCCTGCATGGGTTGGCTGACCGTGTTCAAAAGGAGATTTATACGTTGGAGTTACCAAGGAGTCTCAACAAACTAATCGGATTGGCGCTGCACGTGGATACGCGTCTTCAACAACCAGAGAGTTGATCACATCAGACCCTGGTTCTGGAATTTCCTGAGTATTCCAGTGTCAGAGGTGGGAACACGGTCAGCCCCCCGATCGATCAAGAACCCATGCAGGTTGGTCGAGCTCGGCTTTCCCGGGAGGAGAGGGACCGTCGCAGGACAAGAGGACTTAGCCTTTAATGTGGCACGGCTGGACACTTTCTCATTGACTGTCCAGTAAAAGACCAAGCCCGACAGTAGAACGGAGGTTACTGTTGGGTGCAATATCAGTGGCGAAATCCTCAACAGCGACTCTCCTCCCGGTAAGACTGCAATGGGCAGACCAGTTCCACATCTGCCAGGCTCTGGTGGACTCAGGATCTGAGGCAACCTCATAGAATGTTCCTTAGTAGAACATCTTCAGATTCTGTTCACTTCACTCGAGCACAAGATTCCAGTCAACACCATTAACGGACAGTTACACCCAGTCATCACTCGTTCTACATGTGTTCTCACTCTTGTCACATCTGGAAATCATACTGAGAAGACCTCTTTCCTTATCACCAAGTCACCATTCGCACCAGTGGTATTGGGACATCCGTGGTTGGTTCAACACCAACCCAGGGTGGAATGGGGTCAAAATACAGTTTCTGCCTGGAGTGATCGTTGTTATGCCTCTTGTCTTGTGTCTGCTTGTCCATCTGTTTCTTGTTCTGTGTTGCAGGAGGAGCCAGTGAATCTGTCTAACGTGCCTCCTGAGTATCTCGACCTGAAGGAAGTGTTCAGTAAGTACCGGGCTGCTTCTCTTCCTCCGCATCGTCCCTACGACTGTGCTATAGATTTACTACCAGGTACGTCTCCGCCTAAGGGCAATTTATACTCGCTCTCTGTTCCTGAGAGGGAGGTCATGGAGAAATATATTTCTGATTCTCTGGCTGCCGGGATCATCCGTCCTTCTTCGTCTCCCGCTGGCGCGGGGTTCTTTTTCATGGGGAAGAAGGATGGCTCCCTGCAACCGTGTATTGACTACCGAGGGCTGAACAATATCACGGTAAAGAATACCTATCCTTTGCCGTTGATGTCTTCAGCCTTCGAGCGGTTACAGGGAGCGTCTCTTTTCACGAAATTGGACCTACGTAACGCCTACCATTTGGTCCGCATAAGAAGGGGGGATGAGTGGAAAACGGCTTTCAGTACCCCCAGGGGACACTTTGAATACTTGGTTATGCCCTTTGGCCTGTTCAACTCCCCCGCTGTTTTCCAAGCACTCGTCAATGATGTGTTAAGAGACATGGTTGATCAGTTCATTTATGTCTACCTGGATGACATATTGACATTTTCTTTGTCTCTCCAGGAACATGTTCAACATGTCAGACGAGTGCTCCAAAGGTTGCAAGAGAATGGGCTTTTTGTCAAGGCAGAGAAGTGCGTTTCATGCACAGTCAGTTCCGTTTTTGGGGTACATCGTCTCGTCCGAGGAAGTGTGCATGGATCCTGACAAGGTTAAGGCTGTGGTGGATTCGCCAATCCCAGATTCCAGCAAGGCCCTGCAGAGGTTTCTGGGATTCGCCAATTTTTACCGACGTTTTATTCGTAATTTCAGCCGCTCCTCTGACTGCCTTGACCTCCACCAGAATGGCGTTCAGGTGGTCTAATGCTGCGGAAGCAGCATTTACCAACCTCAAGAGCCGCTTCGTTTCAGCTCCCATTCTTGTAGCCCCTGATCCTTCACACCAGTTTGTGGTGGAGGTTGACACGTCAGAGGTGGGGGTAGGTGCAGTACTTTCCCAGTGATCTCCCGCAGACGACAAGATGCACCCTTGCATGTTCTTTTCTCATCGATTATCGACTGCCGAGCGTAACTACGATAATGGTAACAGAGAGTTGTTGGCAGTCAAGTTAGCATTGGAAGAATGGCGCCACTGGTTAGAGGGAGCGGGGGAACCCTTTATCGTTTGGACCGATCATAAGAACCTTGAATACATCGGGTCTGCCAAATGACTTAACTCCAGGCAGGCTTGGTGGGCAGTTTTTTTCGGTCGCTTTGACTTCTTGTTTTCATATCGTCCAGGTTCTAAGAACATCAAACCTGATGCTTTGTCTCGAATTTTTGACCGCTCCGAACGCCCGTTTACTCCCGAGTACATTCTACCTGAGAAACTCATTGTCTCTACACTCACATGGGAGGTCGAGTCGAAGGTCTGCACGGCCTTAGAAGGGGTAACACCTCCATCCGATTGCCCACCGGGTCGGTTATTTGTGCCGGAGGGAGTCCGGTCCGACATTATTCAGTGGGGTCATGGTTCCAATGTGGCATCTCATCCAGGAGTTAGTCGAACCAGATTTTTGGTTAAATAACGATTCTGGTGGCCTTCTATGGCTCGTGATATTCGGGAATTTGTTTTAGCTTGTTGAATTTGTGCCCGTGGCAAGACTTCCAATCATCCCCCGGATGGGTTGCTCCAACCGCTGTCTGTGTCTTCGAGACCCTGGTCCCATATTGCGCTAGATTTCGTCACGCCCCTACCACCCTCCCAGGGTAATACTGTCATTTTGACGGTAGTGGACTGCTTCTCGAAGGCGGCACATTTTATTCCCTTACCCAAATTACCTTCAGCTAAGGAGACAGCGGTTACTGTCGTTAATCATGGATCGATGCATCGATATAACGTCTAATGATACAATGCATCGATTCCACACTTAAAATTTCGATATACACCTTTATTTTGACACTCTCCACATTCTCACGTAACATCCTTCCGCCAAAGCGCACATTTTCGTTTACTCACCAACCGCCTACCGGTGTGTCTTTATAACGTTAATCTCCTCATCTGAAATAGACGCCTGACAAGACTGACTAAACCCTTAACAAGTTTTTTTCACAAAAGCCGGTATTGTCCGTTGTCAAGGCATCGCGAGTTCATGTTTTACAGCAGAAACAGACAAGCACTCACACCCTTGTTGGTGAACACAACACGATAAGTCCGTTTTAGCGACTCAGTACGCAGTATCAGGTCAGATGTCACTTTGAAAAGACGCGCTGGCTAAGAGGAGTTTCATCAAAGCTGACTAAAAGTGATTGAGGATGGATAATTTCAATGAACTCGTGATATCTTCTTCAGGGCGTAAAAGGAAAATAAAACCTGAAACATTTTCACGAAACCTTACTAAAGCAGCTCGTTTACTTTAGTGGTGAGGGAAAAGCTCTCTGTACTGCGTGTACGTTATCACAACAACAAAGTTTGTTAGGCGTCTATGTCATCTGAGGAGATTAACGTTACGAAGATTAACCGAGTGTTGTATTATTTATCATAGCAATTACTTGGTTTTGTTTGACTCAGAAAGATGAAATGTGAATGTATCTGCTCTGCTAAAAAAAAAAAAAAACTATTAACATATTAAAGCATACTTTCAATTAACTTTAATTTTGTAATTTACCTGTATTTTTTAAGTTATTATTATTAATAATCAAAACAACCCAGCTGCAGCAGTTTGATTGATATTACTTGGAATGCACAATAATAATAATAAACATGATTTATGAAAATGAACAAGAACGGAGTACTTGCAAATGACCACTTCTGTTGTAAATGTCCTAATTGGGAGAGGGTGTGCAATTTTCAAAGAGTTTAACATGTTATATATTTTGGTTGCATTTGTGAGTTAATAAAAATGTAACTGGTTGTGTGAACATAATATCTAAATATCGATTAATCGATCGATATAGCCCTGAATCGAATCGAATCGTATCGTAGAATTTTTTGAAGTATCGGCAAATATCGTATCGCTGGCTGAGAGAATCGATATAGTATCGTATCGTGATGAACTGTCCGATTTACACCCCTAATTATCATGTCTTTCGTATTCATGGCCTCCCGACAGACGTGGTTTTCGACAGGGGACCCCAGTTTATTTCAAATTTTGGAGAGAATTTTGTCGTTTACTGTGGGTGAGTGTAAGTTTGTCGTCTGGATTTCATCCTCAGACTAACGGTCAAGCTGAGCGAGCCAACCAAGATTTAGAAAGAGTATTACAATGTCTGGTTTCTCAGAATCCTTCCTCCTGGAGCCAACAAATCTCTTGGGTTGAGTACACTGTAAAAACAAATCCTAATTTTACAGAGAAAAACTCTAAATTTTAGTATTTTTTTAGAGTATTTTTCTGTTATTTTAAATTATATTCAAAACTCTGTAAAATTACAAAGAATATCTATAAATTAATTAATTGACTGTTAATTTAAGGATTATATCATTAATTACAAATTACAGTGATTCTTATTTTTTTCACAGGACAATTACTGTATTATTTATACAGTATTTTTCTGTTTTTTTAATTATATTCAAAACTCTGTAAAATTACAAACAATATCTGTAAATTAATTAATTGACTTAATTTAAGGATTATATCAGTAATTACAAATTACAGTGATTATTATTTTTTTCACAGGACATTTACTGTATTATTTATACAGTATTTTTCTGTTTTTTTTTAATTATATTCAAAACTCTGTAAAATTACAAACAATATCTGTAAATTAATTAATTGACTGTTAATTTAAGGATTATATCATTAATTACAAATTACAGTGATTCTTATTGTTTTCACATGACAATTACTGTATTATTTATACAGTATTTTTCTGTTTTTTCTTAAATTACATACAAAGTTGTGTACAATTACAATCAAATTGTGTAATTAAATATGTAGCTCATTATATTAAAGGTGTGATGCAGAGTCAGAGACGTTCGGATCCATTTGCAGTATTTATTAAGGATAGTCACAACAGGCAATGGTCAGAGAACAGCGTAAACAATAGCGAAGGTAATCCAAGAGCATAAACAATACCAGGCAGAGGTCGGGGCAGGCGGCAGTAATCAGAGTAGACGGTAAACAGGCAGAAGATCAAGGCAGGCAGCAGGCAAGGAATCGGGAGTCGAAGAACAGTCACAAATCAGTACACGGGGAATCAATAACAGAGAGTAAATGCTTGGAAATGTCAGCCGGGGCAAAACAAGACTTCGCAATGTGTGAGAGTCAGAATGCAGTTTATATGGAGAGGAGAATTGGGAACACCTGTGTGGGTGATTAGTCCTAGGTACGGGGTTTATGGGAAATGAAGTTCAATACTCTGGTGAAGGTGTTCTTTGATGAATGGAGAGAGCCACAGAGGCGCGATCTATGACAGAGCCCCCCTCCTGCGAGCGGCTCCTGAAGCGAGGGCCAGTGCGACGCCGAGGTCTTCCACGGGGTCTGGGGGCAGGTCTCGTAGGGTGGTTCTGATGAAACTCAATGGTAAGCGCGGGATCCAGTATGTCCTGTGATCTCACCCAGGATCTTTCCTCTGGACCATACCCCTCCCAGTCAATCAGGTATTGTAACTCCCTGCCTCGGCGTCTGGAGTCGAGAATCTCCTTTACTCGGTAAGCCTCCTCGCCCTCGATGATGATTGGAGGGGAGCTCTCCTCCGCAGCCTCGTCCTGGTCCCTCTCTCCACTCGGAACACCGGCAGGTTTGAGCAGTGAAACATGAAAAGTGGGAGATATGCGATAAGTGGGAGGTAAGGCTAGACGGTATGACACTGGTGTTATTTGTCTAATAATCTTAAAGGGACCCACGTACCTAGGACTTAGTTTCTTGCTGGGAAGTCGAAGACGGAGGTCTCGGGATGACAGCCACACCCACTGTCCTGGAACGTATTCAGGTCCCCCTCTCCGGTGACGATCCGCCTGTTCTCGGACTCTGCGGACCGCTCTTTGCAGGTGCACGTGAGCATTATTCCAGGTCTCCTCACTTCTTTGAAGCCAAGTGTTAACAGCTGGAAGATCGGTGGGCTCCCCGGACCAGGGAAACAGAGGAGGTTGATACCCAAGCACACATTGGAAGGGAGTGAGGCCAGTAGATGGTTTGCGCAGCGAATTCTGGGCGTACTCGGCCCACATGAGAAAACGGCTCCAGTCCTGCTGGTTATGATGGCAATAAGTGCGTAGAAAGCGTGTGAGTTCTTGATTCAGCCTCTCTACCTGCCCGTTGGACTGTGGATGATAGCCAGACGTCAAACTGACGTTGATGTTAAGCTGACCACATAATGCCTGCCACACACGAGAGGTGAATTGAGGACCCCGATCGGAGACTATATCCTCAGGTAATCCGTACAGTCTGAAAACTTGTTGCACCAAAGCCTCTGCTGTCTGTAATGCTGTGGGTAGTTTGGTCAGGGGAATGAATCTGCAAGCCTTCGAGAAGCGATCCACCACGGTCAGAATGGTTGTGTTGGTCTGGGAGGGAGGTAGATCGGTTACA
Source organism: Squalius cephalus (assembly GCA_022829025.1). NCBI lineage: Eukaryota > Metazoa > Chordata > Actinopteri > Cypriniformes > Leuciscidae > Squalius > Squalius cephalus. Next base: position 6,524,105 of record CM040794.1, read on the forward strand.
AAGTCAATAGCAATGTGAGACCAAGGACGTTGTGGTACAGGTAGTGGCTGGAGTAAACCGGCCAGTCTCTGATGGGATGATTTGACAATGTTGCAAGTTCTGCACTGATGCACAAAGGTGATCACATCGGCTTGAAGCGTAGGCCACCAGAAACGATTCGTAGTTAAATGGGTAGTGGCTGTGATCCCGGGATGTCCAGCACTGGGGTTATTGTGAATCCACTGTAACACTCGTGTGCGGAGACAGGTAGGCACCTAGGTAAGATCTGGAGGGCATTCAGGCGGTGCTTGTTCCTCCCCTTGTGCTGAAGAGATTTCAGTCATTATGTCCCTGTTACGCGTGTATCGCGAACGCCTGGCCTGGAGTCCTCTAATTAAGGTTTATTATGTTAATTATGTTAATGTTGTTTTGTTTCCTTTTCCTTAGTTTTGATTGGTGGTGCTGGGGAAGGACCGGAGATAAAACGGAAGGAGGTGGCCTTGGGAGAGGAAGCCGCTCAACGCCGTTTTTGCCTTTTGTTTACCGTTTTGAACTTGAGTTAGGAGCGGGGAGTCTCAGCTATGGGTTGTATTTCCTTTCCCTTTGTTGCTGAGCTCCCCGTCTCTTATTGTTTGGTTAATTTGTGAGTTGTTTGAGTTATAATAAATATATATTTTTGGATCACGCACTTCGTTGTCGATCTTTTATGTTATGTGTCCCTGAATCCTAGACGCTTGTTTTATGGGACCGTAACATAAATGGGGGCTCGTCGATTTTTTTTTTTTTCCTTCTCTCTCTCTTTTTCTCCTCGAATCGGTTTTGTGGCATTCTTTACATTGTTCTCGCATGAAATGCAGGTGAGTGAAGTGTGAATCTCATGATTTGTGATTTTAAATTTTACTTGCCTTTGCTCTCCTGTTAGGCTGAAGAGGTGTCATCCTTTGGATGTCACCTAATTTTGTTATTTTGATAGTGTCACGGGGACGCGGTTAGTGTTAACTGCGAACGCAGTTATCTCGGGAGCACGTCCGTAAGATTTTGTGTGGTTGTCTATTGTAGATTTCCTCACAAACTTACTGGTTTATAGTGCATAAAATCCCGCCGCAGAACTGTGTGAAGAGTAAGGGTTAAGTTAGAGAGGTGAGATTTTGTTAGGCAGGAATAGCTAGGGAGAAGCAAGGGCTGATTCTTGGTTTATATTGTACACTGTCTATTTTGAGTAATCACTTCACTCTACAGTGCATTTGTATTTTTGCGATTACTTTGTATTTTGTTGCTGGCGGCTTGAGACTTGACGCGGTTTTTTTTTTTCCCTTTTTCGTTTCGACTGCGTGTTTTTCGGTCTCAGTATGGATTTTGATTTAGAGGACTTTGTGGCTCACCCGAGCCTTGAAAAATTTGAACAATGTACTAAGAATAATTTGCTCTCGATTGCTATTCATTTTAAAATACCTATCTCAAAACAAGAAAAGAAACAAAATATCAAATCTCAAGTGCACATGGAATTAGCTGAAAAAGAACTGCTCCCTCCCGTGAGCTCTGTCTTTTCCCATGCGGTTGCGCATCCAGATCCTGAGCTGCGTAAATTGGAGTTACATGTAGAAATGCGGCGTTTAGAGCTCAGGGAAAAAGAGCTTAAGCATGATTTTGAGCTGCGTAAATTGGAAATAGAGGAGACAGGAAGACGTGAGTCGGTCCGTCTCAGAGGGGCTAGACAGGTGGGCGGTGAAGTTGGCATGGCGGAGATGGATTATGATGTAAATAAATGCATTCGTTTAATTCCGCCCTTTTCTGAGAGAGATGTTGATAAATACTTTGTGTTATTTGAGAGGGTAGCGACGACCTTAAAGTGGCCTAAAGAAATTTGGCCTCTCCTGCTGCAGTGTGTGTTTACGGGTAAAGCCCAGGAGGCGTATGCTTCTCTTTCACCTGAAATAAGTTTAAATTATGATCAGGTGAAAGTTGCAGTCTTAAGGTCTTATGAGCTGGTTCCTGAGGCTTATAGGCAGAAATTCCGTAGCTATAAGAAAATTGAGGGTCAGAGTTATGTTGAGTTTGGTCGTGAGAAAATTGCACTTTTTGATCGTTGGTGTTCAGCACAAGACGTGAAAAATTTTGATCAGCTTCGCGATTTGGTTCTTATGGAGGAATTTAAAAATTGTCTACCGGACAAAATTGCAACATACTTGAATGAACAAAAAGTGACTAAGGTGTCTGCTGCTGCGATATTAGCAGATGAGTATGTTCTGACGCACAGAGAAAGTTTTGAGAAATCTTTCTTCTCTCCATCACAGCGTGGTCCTGTCACGCAAGTGTACTCTAGCGAGCAGGTCAATTTTAAAGATACTGCAGCTAAGGCGAGGCCTGTGTGTGCTTATTGTAAAAAACGTGGGCATTTGATCAACAATTGTTTTTTGCTGAATAAAAAGAAACCCAAATCTGTCATGTTGATCGAAACCCCTTCAGGGTCACGACCTTTTCAGTCCGAATGTGCGGATTTGGACATTTATTCTCCTTTTATTACGAAGGGTATCGTTTCATTGACTAATAGCGGCGTAAAAGTTCCAGTAACTATTTTACGGGATACAGCGGCTTCTAGGTCTATTATTCTTCAAAATGTGTTGCCTCTTTCAAATGAAACTTCATTAAACTGTAGTGAGTTAGTGCAGGGCTTTGGAATGAAGTTTGTTAATTTGCCCATGCACTCAGTTAAGCTCGAGTCGGATTTGGTGTCCGGGCTAGTCGCGGTGGCTGCGTGCGACACCTTTCCCATTAAGGGAGTAGATTTCCTTTTAGGAAATGATTTGGCTGGTGGAAAAATTCTGGTAAACCCTGAGGTCACTGCTGTTCCTCTGGTTGCTGAAGGCCCGGATGAGTTACAGAAGAAATACCCTACAGTGTTTCCAGTGTGTGCTGTGACACGTGCTATGGCTAAAACTAAGGAGTGTGATGTCTTGAATGTAGAGGATGGCACTATATTAGATCTAAATAGAGAGTCTGAGTTGTCATCTGACAGTAGCTCTACCGTTATCGCACGTTCTACACTTATTGATGTCGATTCCACAGTAGTGGATGAAAGAAGTGTGCACAGTTCACTAGAGCTGCAGAAGTCGTTGGGGGGTGTTGGGGGTGAGTATATGTCTCGAAAGCATCTGATTTCTGAACAAAAATGTGACCAGTCACTAAATTCTTTGTTGGAATTGGTTGTTTCTGAGGAAAAGCTGGCAGATATGGCTACGGGTTATTTTATTAGAAATGACGTCCTGTTGCGTAAATGGACACCATCGTACGCTTCTGCACAGGATGATTGGAGCATTGTCACACAGATTGTTGTACCAAGTCGTTTTCGTGGTGAAATACTTAGCATGGCACATGATAATCCCTTAGCTGGTCATTTAGGGGTTAAGAAAACGTATGACCGTATCTTGAGACAGTTTTTTTGGCCAGGGTTAAAACGGGACGTGAAGCTACATTGTAAAACATGTCATACTTGTCAAATCTCTGGGAAGTCAAATCCGCCCATACCGCCATATCCTTTATATCCTATTCCAGCAGTAGATGCGCCATTTGATCATGTTGTCGTTGATTGTGTGGGTCCATTGCCCCGTACTAAATCCGGTAACCAATTTTTACTGACCATTATGTGTGCCTCAACGCGTTTTCCTGAAGCGATACCTATGCGTAAAATTACTGCGCCCGCTGTTGTAAAGGCACTAATTAAGTTCTTTTCATTGTTTGGACTCCCTAGGGTAATTCAAACTGACCAGGGGACAAACTTTATGTCTCGTGTTTTTGCACAGGTGGCCGATCAGCTGAACATCACCCACCGCTTTTCGAGTGCTTTCCATCCGGAGAGTCAAGGTGCACTGGAAAGGTTTCATCAAACCCTTAAATCGATGCTCCGTGCTTATTGTCTTGAATTTGAAAAGGAGTGGGATGATGGGGTACATCTCTTGATGTTTGCTGTTCGAGAAGTTGTGCAAGAGTCTACTGGTTTTAGTCCAGCAGACTTAGTATTTGCTCATAATGTGCGTGGCCCTTTAAAGTTACTGCAGGAGAATTGGTTGAGTGAGTTCAAACAAGAAAATTTGCTTGATTTTGTCAGCTCTTTTCGTTACAAGTTACACAGGGCTTGTGAGTTGGCTAGTAAAAATCTGATTGCTACTCAGTCCAAAATGAAAGGTTGGTTTGACAAAAAGGCCAAGATTAGACAATTTAAGGCTGGGGATAAAATTTTGGTATTTTTACCTATCCTTGGTTCTAGTCTTCAAGCACGCTATAGTGGCCCTTATGTCATAGAGAAGAAGGTTAGTGACAGGGACTATATTGTAGCTACTCCTGACCGTGCCCGTTGAAGCAGACTGTGCCATGTCAATATGATCAAACCTTATTATGATCGTGAGCAGTTGGACAAATCCAATTCAGGGGAGTTAAAGTCGGTTCTGGCTTTGTTCAATGCTGAACAGCCTCAAACTGTGTGTTCTCCTGTCTGTAGTGTTTTTCAGGTACCTGATTTCTCTGAGGTAACATCTGGAGCTGAAACTGTCCCTGAGGCCTGGGAGTTGCTGTCCGGTTCTGAAGTTGATTGTGGTATCGAGAGTCCTTTTCTGGCTACAGTTCAGGGCCGGTTAAACAACTCTGAAATGCTTGCTAACCTTGATTCCTGTTTTTTGCATCTACCCTGTTCACAGCGTACAGATGTTGTAAATCTAATTAATCGTTATGTTTTACTCTTTTCAGATGTGCCGTCCCAAACACACATATTACAGCATGACATCGATGTGGGTGATAACATGCCGATTAAACAGCACCCGTATCGTGTCAATCCTGAGAAACGTCGGCGTTTACAAAATCAGGTTGACTATATGCTGCTGCATGGTATTGCAGAACGTAGTGCCAGCTCATGGAGTTCACCCTGTATTCTCGCTATTAAGTCTGATGGATCTGACCGTTTTTGTACAGACTTTAGGAAGGTTAACAATGTCACGAAGCCTGATTGTCATCCTCTTCCTCGTATGGAGGATTGTGTTGACCGCGTGGGGTCTGCAATTTTCGTGACAAAGTTGGACCTCCTTAAAGGCTATTGGCAGGTGCCATTAACTCCGCGTGCCAGGGAAGTTAGTGCATTTGTTACTCCGGATGCCTTTTTACAGTATTCTGTAATGCCTTTTGGGGTACGTAATGCGCCCGCTACCTTTCAACGATTGGTTAACTGCGTTTTGGGGGGGGTGCCGGGTTGCGAGGCATACTTGGATGACATTGTAATTCACTCTGCGACATGGGATGAGCACATCAATCAGCTACAACAAGTGTTTCACAGGTTGGCTGAGGCAAACTTAACGGTTAATTTGGCTAAATGTGAATTTGCGAAAGCAACCGTAACCTATCTAGGGAAAATTGTGGGTGGTGGCAAGGTAAAACCGGTAAATGCGAAAATTGAGGCCATTACATCATTTCCAGTTCCTTCTACTCGTCGTGAACTACAACGGTTTTTAGGAATGGCGGGGTATTACCGCAGTTTTTGTAAAAACTTTTCTGCTGTAGCTGCCCCACTTACTGACTTGCTGAGTCCAAAAAAAAAGTTTTAAATGGTCACCGGAATGTCAGTATGCTTTTGAGTCCCTTAAAACTCTCCTGATGCAGGCACCTGTTCTCGCTGCTCCAGCGTACGATCGTGTGTTTAAACTGGCTGTGGATGCCAGTGATGCGGGAGCAGGTGCTGTTTTGTTGCAGGAGGGGCTTGATGGCATTGAACATCCGGTGTGCTACTTTTCAAAAAAAAAATTCAAAAACATCAAAAGTCATATTCAACAATTGAAAAAGAAGCGCTTGCCTTAATTCTGGCCCTTAATAATTTTGAGGTTTATATCGGCTCTTCTTCATGTCCGGTTACGGTTTACACGGACCACATGCTATTGCTGCAATTAAATAGGAATTTGCTGTAACACAGGCATGGAATGTCCAATCTGCCCCAAACTTCACACGTTTGATAAGAGTCATGGCCTGAACACATCTACATGAGAATATTCAGTTATAGTAATAGCGCCACCTGCTGTCAACAGGAAGTGACATGTTTAACACTGTTGTGGTCTCCTAATAACATATATAAAAGAGCCAGCAAGTGCTAAACAGGTTAGCAACATACTAGAAACATGCTAGCAAACACTTAGCTAAGTGATAAAGCATGCTATTACTGCAATTAAATAGGAATTTGCTGTAACTCAGGCATGGAACGTCCAATCTGCCCCAAACTTCACATGTTTGATAAGAATCATGGCCTGAACGCATGCCTATGCTCAAATTCAGTTATAGTAATAGCGCCACCTACTGGCAACAGGAAGTGACATGTTTAACACGTTGATGCCGTTCTAGCAACATGTTAAAAATGCCATTGAGTTCTAAACATGCTAGAAACATATTAAAACATGCTAGCAATACTTAGCTAAGTGCTAAAGCATGCTAATTCAATGAAACAGGACTTTGTTGTTACTCAAGAAGGCAATGTACAATCTACCCCAAACGTCACACGTTTGATAAGAGTTATCTCTTGAACACATGTCCATGCTCATATTTAGTTATAGTCATAGCGCCACCTGCTGGCAACAGGAAGTGACGTTTAACACTGTTCTTGACTCCTAATAACATATAAAAAAATGCCAGTAGGTGCTAAACATCCTACCAACATACTAGAGACATGCTAAAACATAATAGCAAACACTTAGCTAAGTGCTAAAGAATGATATTACTGCAATTAAATATGAATTTGCTGTAACTCAGGCATGGAATGTCCAATCTGCCCCAAACTTCACACTTTTGATAAGCGTTCTGTCCTGAACACATGACCATGCTTATATTCAGTTACAGTCATAGCGCCACCTGCTGGCAACAGGAAGTGACATGTTTAACACTGTTGTGGACTCCTAATAACATATAAAAAAGTGCCAGCAAGTGTTAAACATGCTAACAACATACTAGAAACATGCTAAAACATGCTAGCAAACTCTTAGCCAAGTGCTAAAGCATGCTATTATTGCAATTAAATAGGAATTTGCTGTAACTCAGGCATGGAATGTCCAATCTGCCCCAAACTTCACACTTTTGATAAGAGTCATGGCCTGAACACATCTACATGAGAATGTTCAGTTATAGTAATAGCGCCACCAACTGGCAACAGGAAGTGACATGTTTAACACGTTGATGCCGTTCTAGCAACATGTTAAAACATGCTAACAATGCTTAGCTAAGTTCTAAAGAATGCTAATTCAATGAAACATGACTTTGTTGTTACTCAAGAAGGCAATGTCCAATTTGCACCAAACTTCACATGTTTGATAAGAGTTCTGTCCTGAACACACATCCATGCTCATATTCAGTTATAGTCATAACGCCACCTACTGGCAACAGAAACTGACATGGTTAACACAGTAATGCAGTACTAACCACATAATTATTGTGTACTAAGCATGCTAGAAACAGACTGAACATGCTAGCAACACTTAGCTGAGTCATGAAGCATGCTATTATCACCATTATACAAAACATTTTGTAACTGACTTTGACATACTCTTACTATATATACCTCCTTAAATGTACATTTCCCAACCATGCTCTGCCTTCCTAAAGCCACCGAGTGTTGATGGCACGGGTGCGAGGGCCCTTTCATCGCTGCTTGCAGCTTTAATTATTATTATTATTATTATTATTATTATTATTATTCTCCGCATTGAATTGCATTTTTGAGGGCCTAAACATGCGCGAAAACTCACGAAACTTTGCACACGCGTCAGAACTGGCGAAAATTTACATCTGATATAGGTTTCAGAATTGGACGGGGCAAAATGGCTCGATAGCGCCACCTATAAAAGTTCAACGGAGTGCGCCTCCCGCAACGTTCAACGTACGTGCACGAAATTCGGTACATACGTGTAATGACCTAATACCTACAAAAAAGTCTCTTGGAGCATAGCCCTAAACACAACAGGAAGTCAGCCATTTTGAACTTCCTCTCAGATTTTTGTGCAGTTTTTGCCATTTTCAGGCCTCGTACTTTAACGAACTCCTCCTACAGTTTTAATCTGATCATCTTCAAATTTGGTGAGTGTAATCTTAAGGCCTTTGCGACGTTAAATTGCGAAGATCTTGAGTTTTCGTCGAAGGGCGGGTCCTCGGCGGCCTTACAAATTTCGATGTTTCGCCATGAAACAGGAAGTTGCTGTAACTCAGGCATGGAATGTCCAATCTGCCCCAAACTTCACACGTTTGATAAGAGTTCTGTCCTGAACACATGGCCATGCTCATATTCAGTTATAGTCATAGCGCCACCTGCTGGCAACAGGAAGTGACATGTTTAACACTGTTATGGACTCCTAATAACATATAAAAAAGTGCCAGCAAGTGCTAAACATGCTAACAACATACTAGAAGCATGCTAAAACATGCTAGCAAACTCTTAGCTAAGTGCTAAAGCATGCTATTATTGCAATTAAATAGGAATTTGCTGTAACTCAGGCATGGAATGTCCAATCTGCCCCAAACTTCACACTTTTGATAAGCGTTCTGTCCTGAACACATCTACATGAGAATATTCAGTTATAGTAATAGCGCCACCTACTGGCAACAGGAAGTGTCATGTTTAACACGTTGATGCCATTCTAGCAACATGTTAAAAATGCCATTGAGATCTAAACATGCTAGAAACATGTTAAAACATGCTAGCTAATGTTAAAACATGCTAGCAATACTTAGCTAAGTGGTAAAGCATGCTAATTCAATGAAACAGGATGTTGTTGTTACTCAAGAAGGCAATGTCCAATATGCGCCAAACTTCACACTTTTAATAAACGTTCTGTCCTGAACACATGACCATGCTCATATTCAGTTACAGTCATAGTGCCACCTGCTGGCAACAGGAAGTGACATGTTAAACACTGTTGTGGACATATAAAAACATATAAAAAAAGTGCCAGCAAGTGCTAAACATGCTAACAACATACTAGAAACATGCTAAAACATGCTAGCAAACACTTAGCTAAGTGCTAAAGCATGCTATTGCTGCAATTAAATAGGAATTTGCTGTAACACAGGCATGGAATGTCCAATCTGCCCCAAACTTCACACGTTTGATAAGAGTCATGGCCTGAACACATCTACATGAGAATATTCAGTTATAGTAATAGCGCCACCTGCTGTCAACAGGAAGTGACATGTTTAACACTGTTGTGGTCTCCTAATAACATATATAAAAGAGCCAGCAAGTGCTAAACAGGTTAGCAACATACTAGAAACATGCTAGCAAACACTTAGCTAAGTGATAAAGCATGCTATTACTGCAATTAAATAGGAATTTGCTGTAACTCAGGCATGGAACGTCCAATCTGCCCCAAACTTCACATGTTTGATAAAAATCATGGCCTGAACGCATGCCTATGCTCAAATTCAGTTATAGTAATAGCGCCACCTACTGGCAACAGGAAGTGACATGTTTAACACGTTGATGCCGTTCTAGCAACATGTTAAAAATGCCATTGAGTTCTAAACATGCTAGAAACATATTAAAACATGCTAGCAATACTTAGCTAAGTGCTAAAGCATGCTAATTCAATGAAACAGGACTTTGTTGTTACTCAAGAAGGCAATGTACAATCTACCCCAAACGTCACACGTTTGATAAGAGTTATCTCTTGAACACATGTCCATGCTCATATTTAGTTATAGTCATAGCGCCACCTGCTGGCAACAGGAAGTGACGTTTAACACTGTTCTTGACTCCTAATAACATATAAAAAAAAGAAATGATAAAGAATGATATTACTGCAATTAAATATGAATTTGCTGTAACTCAGGCATGGAATGTCCAATCTGCCCCAAACTTCACACTTTTGATAAGCGTTCTGTCCTGAACACATGACCATGCTTATATTCAGTTACAGTCATAGCGCCACCTGCTGGCAACAGGAAGTGACATGTTTAACACTGTTGTGGACTCCTAATAACATATAAAAAAGTGCCAGCAAGTGTTAAACATGCTAACAACATACTAGAAACATGCTAAAACATGCTAGCAAACTCTTAGCCAAGTGCTAAAGCATGCTATTATTGCAATTAAATAGGAATTTGCTGTAACTCAGGCATGGAATGTCCAATCTGCCCCAAACTTCACACTTTTGATAAGAGTCATGGCCTGAACACATCTACATGAGAATGTTCAGTTATAGTAATAGCGCCACCAACTGGCAACAGGAAGTGACATGTTTAACACGTTGATGCCGTTCTAGCAACATGTTAAAACATGCTAACAATGCTTAGCTAAGTTCTAAAGAATGCTAATTCAATGAAACATGACTTTGTTGTTACTCAAGAAGGCAATGTCCAATTTGCACCAAACTTCACATGTTTGATAAGAGTTCTGTCCTGAACACACATCCATGCTCATATTCAGTTATAGTCATAACGCCACCTACTGGCAACAGAAACTGACATGGTTAACACAGTAATGCAGTACTAACCACATAATTATTGTGTACTAAGCATGCTAGAAACAGACTGAACATGCTAGCAACACTTAGCTGAGTCATGAAGCATGCTATTATCACCATTATACAAAACATTTTGTAACTGACTTTGACATACTCTTACTATATATACCTCCTTAAATGTACATTTCCCAACCATGCTCTGCCTTCCTAAAGCCACCGAGTGTTGATGGCACGGGTGCGAGGGCCCTTTCATCGCTGCTTGCAGCTTTAATTATTAGGGCCCGAGCACCGATGGTGAGAGGACCCTATTGTTTTTGCTCCGTTTATTATTATTCTTCTTCTTCTTCTCCAAAGTGAATCGCTTTTTAGAGGGCCTAAACATGCTCGAAAACTCATGAAACTTTGCACACGCTTCAGAAGTGGTGAAAATTTACGTGTGATATGGTTTTCAGAATTGGGGGGGGCAAATTCGGTAAATTATTGCCCCCACATTTTGCCCCGGCTCCTGGTTTCACGTACAGGTATGAAATTTGGTACATACATGTAATGACCCAATACCTACAGAAAAGTCTCTTGGAGCATAGCCCTAAACACAACAGGAAGTGAGCTATTTTGAACTTCCTCCTAGATTTTGGGCATTTTTCGTAATTTCCTGATGTTGTACTTTAACGAACTCCTCCTACAGATTTGATCTGATCCTCTTCAAATTCGGTGAGTGTAATCTTAAGGCCTTTGTGACGTTAAATTGCGAAGATCTAGAGTTTTCGTCGAAGGGTGTGCCCTCGGCGGCCTGACAAACGTTCACCCAATTTCGGCCTTCTGGTGATATGATCAGATAAGTTCAATATTAATGTTGAATGCAGTTCCGATGTTGCTAGGCAACCACAGACAGCCTGCAGTAACTCAGCCATACAATTTCCAATCTGTCCCAAACTTCACATGTTTGATAAGAGTCCTGTCCTGAACACATGACCATGCTCATATTTGGTTATAGCAATAGCGCCACCTGCTGGTAGCAGGAAGTGTGGCAAATACAAAACTTGCTCGAAAAATCATGAAACTTTGCACACGCCTCAGAAGTGGTGAAAATTTACATGTGATATGGTTTTCAGAATTGGGGGGGGCAAATTCGGTAAATTATTGCCCCCACATTTTGCCCCGGCTCCTGGTTTCACGTACAGGTATGAAATTTGGTACATGCATGTATTGACCCAATACCTACAGAAAAGTCTCTTGGAGCATAGCCCTAAACACAACAGGAAGTGATCTATTTTGAACTTCCTCCTAGATTTTGGACATTTTTCGTAATTTCCTGATGTTGTACTTTAACGTACTCCTCCTACAGTTTTGATCTGATCCTCTTCAAATTTGGTGAGTGTAATCTTAAGGCATTTCCTAAAGGCGCCGGGTGGCGGTGGCTGGGGTGCGAGGGCCCTTTTCATCGCTGCTTGCAGCTTTAATTAGGGCCCGAGCACCGATGGTGAGAGGACCCTATTGTTTTTGCTCCGTTTATTAGGGGTTCAAGCATGAAATGCTGAAACCCTATTGTAATTGTGCTGATTTTTTAGGGGTTCAAGCACGAAGTGCTGAAACCCTATTGTTATTGTAAGGATTTTTATTATTATTATTATTTTCCCCTAAAACGCATCGTGCAGACCAAACCGTAAGAGCTGGAACCTTGAAAGTTGGCCAAATGGTAGTCCTCAATTTGGGGAGAACGTATCAAAGTATGACCTCGATTGGCCCATAGGTGGCGCTATAGCGACCAAAAGCGCGAAACTGCTCAGAACTCCTAGAACGTATGTCGTAGACTCAAGTGTCTTATATCATTGGAAAGCTGGACGCCTGACGAACAAAACGTATATCTCCGATTTCATTTCCGCCATGATAGATTTTCCGCCATTTTGAATTTTGTCAAAAACCTACTTTTGCGAACTAGTCCCTGGTTTTTCGCCCGATCGGAACCAAACCAGTGCAGAAATGTTCTCTAGAAACTGAAGATCAATAATTATCGAAAAAAAGTCGAAATTTCGATTCACGGTCGCTAAGGGGCGCCAAAACGTATGTTATGGGAGGGGCCTATTTTACTAAAATGGCTATAACTCCAGAAGTAAATGAGGTATCTTCACCAAACTCGGTAAACCTATGTATGAGCTCAATATGAGGTAACAGTAAAAAAATCGCGGCGATTGGCCACATGGTGGCGCTATAATATATAAAAAACATAAAACAGGCTTTAACCACCTGACCGTTAGTCCGATTGACTTGAAAATTGGTATGCAGTGTCTTGGTCCAAGGTGTCATGTATGTGTATGAGGACATTGGCGTATCTAAAAAAACATGGCCGCCATCGGCCAATGAAGTTTGAGCACCTATTAGACAAGGTTAACGGAGGCCGATCGGAACGAAACTCGGTGGGCATGTTCTACTCATGGCCCTAGAGGTCTGTAAGAATTTTAAAAGAAATCGGCCACTAGTTGGCGCTAACGAGTTTTATGGCTCTGTAATCACGTGGTGTTACACTTATTGTCACAAAATGCATACCATTTGATAGATCTCCTCTTGTTGAACAACTTTGCCTCAAGAACCATTGCTGTCAATCAAACCGTTCATTAAATATTCGTAATTATGTTAAAAACGTACTTTTGCGAACTAGTCCCTGGTTTTTCGCCCGATCGGAACCAAACCAGTCTAGGACAATTCTATGGACTCTCTAGGTCAATAATTATCAAAAAAAAGTTGAACTTTTGCATTTTTCGCATGGCTATAACAGGGTCATTTAGAAAATGGGCGTGGTAAAATGCACTCAAAAGCCTATAAATCCTAAACAAAAACTCAGAACTTCACAAAAATTGATGAGCATATGTGTCATAACCTGCTAAAGAAGCATGAAAAATTTTATGAAGATCGGACCATAGTTGGCGCTATAACTGTTAAAACGCTTTAAAACCATATATTTCCTATGGTAAATTGCCTGTATTTGCTGTAAATGGTGTCTTCTATCATCATATAATGTTCATATCATAATGTTCAAAACCAGTGCAGCACAATTCTCTGAACTCTCTAGATCAATAATTATCAGAAAAAAAGTTTAACTTCTTCAAAAGGTGATTTTATATGAATATAATGACATATTAAGCCAATAAGTGGTATTTTACTGCCCCCTGCTGTCATTTCATCATACTACTCCCTAATATTGTTATAAAATTCATATTTAGACTTTATAAAATCATTATTTTAACATTTACAATCACATTTTGTCAAAACTCATCTATTGAGTATTACTATTGACAATTGTGTTACACTGAGATATGGAAATGGACGAAAGTAAATGAATGAAATGAAACGAAAGTAACGGCATTTAAGCCACGCCCCCGAATACAAATTCATTCATAACTCGAAAACGGAAAGTCGTTGCGCGCTCAAATTTTGATGGTGAGGACCTCTCCGGGCTCTTGATCGAAACGTGTCGTCGCGGGCCTCGGTAGCGCGCCCCCCGCGTATCGCGAATCCGCGGGACCCCCGATTTTGAACGGCCATTACTCCCGACCCAGACCACCCCGAACATTGTATGAGAGCTCGTTGGAAAGGGCGCGTCCTTGGCTAGCTTCGATTCAAATGTGGTGTTATTTGCCCTGGGCATTCCAGAGATAATAGCCCGAACAGATATGCCTTATAACAATCATAACTCCCAGCCCCAATCGCCCAAAAACACGTTGATGGTCTCATTCAACAGGGCTCCTCAAGCACTATCTATGCTCTGAGTTTCAGAATTTTTCGCCTTTTGGTTCCTGAGATATAAGTAAAAAAACAAATTCCCATTCATTCATTCAAACACTTCAACTGTAAAATGTAAGCTATAATACCACTGTTGTCCACTAGAGGGAGCAGCAGGATTACGCATGATCTTTTAATTAGCTTCAGTATTGGGAAATAAACAAATGCTTTAAGAAGCAATCTTTTTTATTATGATGTTTTTTTTTTATTATGATATTTTTTTATACATTTTATTTTTTATTATGATTATGAACGGTTTGATTGACATTAGTGATTCTTGAGGCAAAGTTGTTCAAGATGAGGAGATGAAGATATTTTCACAATATCACATCCTAAAAACATTGAAAACATATTTGTCTTTGTGTGTGTGTGTGTGTGTGTGTGGATGTGTTTGTGTTTGTGTGTGTGTGTGTGTGTGTAAGCATGCTTAATGGAAAGAACATGGAGAAACTGCTTTGTTTTACTGGTGGATAAAAAAAGTCTTTCAAATGAAAGTGAGTCAATTAGTGGTCTTCTACTGCCCTCTGCAGGACATTCTACTTAATAAAATATTTTCATCTGTGCTTTTGCATTAGTTTTTGGACTATATAAAATTACTTGCATGAAAATCACCTATTATAACACAGTCATGTTTTGTCAAATTTTATCACTTCATTTTTACTGAGCTCTCAGTTTGAACAATTCTGCCTCTCAGTGATTAATTTGAAATCTGAAAATGGTGTTATACAGAGGAGATTTGCAATTATCATTTTGTTACCTATCTTTTATTTTAAATATCTACATCTACAACAAAATGTGTGTGCATGTGTGTGTTCAAGCATGGTTAGTGTATTAAGTATTATTGTTTAAGTATTATTGTTTTCATTTACATTTTAACCACCAGAAGAAGAACACTCATTGGTTCATTCTGCTCACTAAAATATTATTTTTCATTTTTTTTCCATTTGAAATATTGTTTAAACTTAATAAAATCATTAAAATAACATTTCAAATCATATTTTGTCTGTTTATAAATCCCACAGACTCACATTGGCTGCAATACTAATGTTTTTGTAAAACACAGACCTGATAGTCTAATCTGTGTGTATTGTGCATATATTATTGATATTATTACTATTGCAAATCATGTTATTGTAACTCATATCTTAATAGAATATTATTTGTAATTTTAATTCTTTATTTCTTAATTGTTTTTTTATGATTACTACAGATATTATCACCAAAGATATCAACTACACCTTCACTTTTAGTATTGACACGCTGCACACACAGCACAATCACACACTCACTAATGCATTCAAATAAATGTAATCTTATTGTGCTACTTTATTTGTACATGATTAGAATGAACAGAAATCTAAGAATATTTTTCTTCTTTTGTTAAAGCCATTTCAGACTCCAAGTAAGCATTATATTACTAATCATCTATTTTAAAGGTGCCATACAATTGAAAACTGTATTTATCTTGGCATAGTTGAATGATAAGAGTTCTGGACATGGAACTGACATACCGTGAGCCTCAAACACCATTGTTTCCTCCTTCATGTGTAAATCTCCTGTTTGCAAAAGACCGCTGAAAAATGAGTGAATCCCACCATAACACCGACTGTGACGTTGGAGTCAGGATCATTAATATTTATACCCCCCAAATTTGCATTTTCCAGTCCATGTTCTAGGCCAGGCAGTGTTAATGTGGACCTGCACAGCCGAATCATCAGAAGATCTGCAGGTATTGTGAAGAAGCAAGCAAGGACAATAGTGAAAATGGCAGATCATGGATATAAATGTTATGTCTGAGGCTGTGCTGCGGATTTGAGAACTTTTCATTCCCTTCCCACAAAACTGTCAACAGGCATGGTTGATGTTTACAACAGGATACCTCACCATTTTAATTCAAAGCTGTTAGTTTGCTCTTAACGGAGGCCGATCAGAACGAAACTCGGTGGGCATGTTCGACTCGTGGCCCTAGAGGTCTGTAAGAATTTTTAAAAATCAGCCACTAGTTGATGCTAACAGGTTTTACAGCTATGTAATCACGTGATGCATATCATTTGATAGATCTCCTCATACTGAACAACTTTGCCTCAAGAACTACTGCTGTCAATCAATTTGTTCATTAAATACTTGCGATTATGTTAAAAACCTACTTTTGGGAACTAGTCCTAGGTTTTTCGCCCGATCGGAAATATACCAGTGCAGTACAATTCTCTGGAAGCTCTAGATTATTAATTATATAAAAAACTTTAACTTTACCCATTGGGTAGCCATAACAGGATCATTTAGAAAATGGGTATGGCAAAAAAACACTCAAAAGCCTGTAAATCCTAAACAAAAACTCAGACAACTCACTAAACTGCCTTATGTGCTTAAAGACCCTAAATGCTTGAACCCCGCTAAATGCTGCTTGCAGCTTTAATTATTATTCTTCTTCTTCTTCTCCAAAGTGAATCGCTTTTTAGAGGGCCTAAACATGCTCGAAAACTCATGAAACTTTGCACATGCTTCAGAAGTGGTGAAAATTTACGTGTGATATGGTTTTCAAAATTGGGTGGGGCAAATTCGGTAAATTATTGCCCCCACATTTTGCCCCGGCTCTACGTTTCACGCACAGGTATGAAATTTGGTACATACATGTAATGACCCAATACCTACAAAAAAGTCTCTTGGAGCATAGCCCTAAACACAACAGGAAGTGATCTATTTTGAACTTCCTCCTAGATTTTGGGCATTTTTCGTAATTTCCTGATGTTGTACTTTAACGAACTCCTCCTACAGATTTGATCTGATCCTCTTCAAATTTGGTGAGTGTAATCTGAAGGCCTTTGTGACGTTAAATTGCGAAGATCTTGAGTTTTCGTCGAAGGGTGTGCCCTCTGCGGCCTGACAAATGTTCACCCAATTTCGGCCTTTTGGTGATATATGCATGATCAGATAAGTTCAATATTAATGTTGCTTGCAGTTCCGATGTTGCTAGGCAACCACAGACAGCCTGCAGTAACTTAGGCATACAATTTCCAATCTGTCCCAAACTTCACATGTTTGATAAGAGTCCTGTCCTGAACACATGACCATGCTCATTATGGTTATAGCAATAGCGCCACCTGCTGGTAGCAGGAAGTGTGGCAAATACAAAACGTGCTCGAAAAATCATGAAACTTTGCACACGCTTCAGAAGTGGTGAAAATTTACGTGTGATATGGTTTTCAAAATTGGGTGGGGCAAAATGGCTTCCTTATTGCCCCTACATTTTGCCCCAGCTCCTGGTTTCACGTACAGGTATGAAATTTGGTACATACATGTAATGACCCAATACCTACAAAAAAGTCTCTTGGAGCGCAGCTCTAAACACAACAGGAAGTCAGCTATTTTGAACTTCCTCTCAGATTTTGGGCAGTTTTTGCCATTTCCTGATGTTGTACATTAACAAACTCCTCCTACAGTTTTGATCTGATCCTCTTCAAATTTGGTGAGTGTAATCTTAAGGCATTTCCGAAAGGTGCCGGGTGGCGGTGGCAGGGGTGCGAGGGCCCTTTTCATCGCTGCTTGCAGCTTTAATTAGGGCCCGAGCACCGATGGTGTGAGGACCCTCTTGGAATTGCTCTGTTTATTATTATTATTATTATTCTTCTCCGCATTGAATTGCATTTTTGAGGGCCTAAACATGCGCGAAAACTCACGAAACTTTGCACACGCGTCAGAACTGGCGAAAATTTACATCTGATATAGGTTTCAGAATTGGACGGGGCAAAATGGCTCGATAGCGCCACCTATAAAAGTTCAACGGAGTGCGCCTCCTGCAACGTTCCACGTACGTGCACGAAATTCGGTACATACGTGTAATGACCTAATACCTACAAAAAAGTCTCTTGGAGCATAGCCCTAAACACAACAGGAAGTCAGCCATTTTGAACTTCCTCTCAGATTTTTGTGCAGTTTTTGCCATTTTCAGGCCTCGTACTTTAACGAACTCCTCCTACAGTTTTAATCTGATCATCTTCAAATTTGGTGAGTGTAATCTTAAGGCCTTTGCGACGTTAAATTGCGAAGATCTTGAGTTTTCGTCAAAGGGCGGGTCCTCGGCGGCCTTACAAATTTCGATGTTTCGCCATGAAACAGGAAGTTGCTGTAACTCAGGCATGGAATGTCCAATCTCCCCCAAACTTCACACGTTTGATAAGAGTTCTGTCCTGAACACATGGCCATGCTCATATTCAGTTATAGTCATAGCGCCACCTGCTGGCAACAGGAAGTGACATGTTTAACACTGTTATGGACTCCTAATAACATATAAAAAAGTGCCAGCAAGTGCGAAACATGCTAACAACATACTAGAAGCATGCTAAAACATGCTAGCAAACTCTTAGCTAAGTGCTAAAGCATGCTATTATTGCAATTAAATAGGAATTTGCTGTAACTCAGGCATGGAATGTCCAATCTGCCCCAAACTTCACACTTTTGATAAGCGTTCTGTCCTGAACACATCTACATGATAATATTCAGTTATAGTAATAGCGCCACCTACTGGCAACAGGAAGTGTCATGTTTAACACGTTGATGCCATTCTAGCAACATGTTAAAAATGCCATTGAGGTCTAAACATGCTAGAAACATGTTAAAACATGCTAGCAATACTTAGCTAAGTGCTAAAGCATGCTAATTCAATGAAACAGGATGTTGTTGTTACTCAAGAAGGCAATGTCCAATATGCGCCAAACTTCACACTTTTAATAAACGTTCTGTCCTGAACACATGACCATGCTCATATTCAGTTACAGTCATAGTGCCACCTGCTGGCAACAGGAAGTGACATGTTAAACACTGTTGTGGACATATAAAAACATATAAAAAAAGTGCCAGCAAGTGCTAAACATGCTAACAACATACTAGAAACATGCTAAAACATGCTAGCAAACACTTAGCTAAGTGCTAAAGCATGCTATTGCTGCAATTAAATAGGAATTTGCTGTAACACAGACATGGAATGTCCAATCTGCCCCAAACTTCACACGTTTGATAAGAGTCATGGCCTGAACACATCTACATGAGAATATTCAGTTATAGTAATAGCGCCACCTGCTGTCAACAGGAAGTGACATGTTTAACACTGTTGTGGTCTCCTAATAACATATATAAAAGAGCCAGCAAGTGCTAAACAGGTTAGCAACATACTAGAAACATGCTAGCAAACACTTAGCTAAGTGATAAAGCATGCTATTACTGCAATTAAATAGGAATTTGCTGTAACTCAGGCATGGAACGTCCAATCTGCCCCAAACTTCACATGTTTGATAAGAATCATGGCCTGAACGCATGCCTATGCTCAAATTCAGTTATAGTAATAGCGCCACCTACTGGCAACAGGAAGTGACATGTTTAACACGTTGATGCCGTTCTAGCAACATGTTAAAAATGCCATTGAGTTCTAAACATGCTAGAAACATATTAAAACATGCTAGCAATACTTAGCTAAGTGCTAAAGCATGCTAATTCAATGAAACAGGACTTTGTTGTTACTCAAGAAGGCAATGTACAATCTACCCCAAACGTCACACGTTTGATAAGAGTTATCTCTTGAACACATGTCCATGCTCATATTTAGTTATAGTCATAGCGCCACCTGCTGGCAACAGGAAGTGACGTTTAACACTGTTCTTGACTCCTAATAACATATAAAAAAATGCCAGTAGGTGCTAAACATCCTACCAACATACTAGAGACATGCTAAAACATAATAGCAAACACTTAGCTAAGTGCTAAAGAATGATATTACTGCAATTAAATATGAATTTGCTGTAACTCAGGCATGGAATGTCCAATCTGCCCCAAACTTCACACTTTTGATAAGCGTTCTGTCCTGAACACATGACCATGCTTATATTCAGTTACAGTCATAGCGCCACCTGCTGGCAACAGGAAGTGACATGTTTAACACTGTTGTGGACTCCTAATAACATATAAAAAAGTGCCAGCAAGTGTTAAACATGCTAACAACATACTAGAAACATGCTAAAACATGCTAGCAAACTCTTAGCCAAGTGCTAAAGCATGCTATTATTGCAATTAAATAGGAATTTGCTGTAACTCAGGCATGGAATGTCCAATCTGCCCCAAACTTCACACTTTTGATAAGAGTCATGGCCTGAACACATCTACATGAGAATGTTCAGTTATAGTAATAGCGCCACCAACTGGCAACAGGAAGTGACATGTTTAACACGTTGATGCCGTTCTAGCAACATGTTAAAACATGCTAACAATGCTTAGCTAAGTTCTAAAGAATGCTAATTCAATGAAACATGACTTTGTTGTTACTCAAGAAGGCAATGTCCAATTTGCACCAAACTTCACATGTTTGATAAGAGTTCTGTCCTGAACACACATCCATGCTCATATTCAGTTATAGTCATAACGCCACCTACTGGCAACAGAAACTGACATGGTTAACACAGTAATGCAGTACTAACCACATAATTATTGTGTACTAAGCATGCTAGAAACAGACTGAACATGCTAGCAACACTTAGCTGAGTCATGAAGCATGCTATTATCACCATTATACAAAACATTTTGTAACTGACTTTGACATACTCTTACTATATATACCTCCTTAAATGTACATTTCCCAACCATGCTCTGCCTTCCTAAAGCCACCGAGTGTTGATGGCACGGGTGCGAGGGCCCTTTCATCGCTGCTTGCAGCTTTAATTAGGGCCCGAGCACCGATGGTGTGAGGACCCTCTTGGAATTGCTCTGTTTATTATTATTATTATTATTCTTCTCCGCATTGAATTGCATTTTTGAGGGCCTAAACATGCGCGAAAACTCACGAAACTTTGCACACGCGTCAGAACTGGCGAAAATTTACATCTGATATAGGTTTCAGAATTGGACGGGGCAAAATGGCTCGATAGCGCCACCTATAAAAGTTCAACGGAGTGCGCCTCCTGCAACGTTCCACGTACGTGCACGAAATTCGGTACATACGTGTAATGACCTAATACCTACAAAAAAGTCTCTTGGAGCATAGCCCTAAACACAACAGGAAGTCAGCCATTTTGAACTTCCTCTCAGATTTTTGTGCAGTTTTTGCCATTTTCAGGCCTCGTACTTTAACGAACTCCTCCTACAGTTTTAATCTGATCATCTTCAAATTTGGTGAGTGTAATCTTAAGGCCTTTGCGACGTTAAATTGCGAAGATCTTGAGTTTTCGTCGAAGGGCGGGTCCTCGGCGGCCTTACAAATTTCGATGTTTCGCCATGAAACAGGAAGTTGCTGTAACTCAGGCATGGAATGTCCAATCTCCCCCAAACTTCACACGTTTGATAAGAGTTCTGTCCTGAACACATGGCCATGCTCATATTCAGTTATAGTCATAGCGCCACCTGCTGGCAACAGGAAGTGACATGTTTAACACTGTTATGGACTCCTAATAACATATAAAAAAGTGCCAGCAAGTGCGAAACATGCTAACAACATACTAGAAGCATGCTAAAACATGCTAGCAAACTCTTAGCTAAGTGCTAAAGCATGCTATTATTGCAATTAAATAGGAATTTGCTGTAACTCAGGCATGGAATGTCCAATCTGCCCCAAACTTCACACTTTTGATAAGCGTTCTGTCCTGAACACATCTACATGATAATATTCAGTTATAGTAATAGCGCCACCTACTGGCAACAGGAAGTGTCATGTTTAACACGTTGAT
This sequence comes from Squalius cephalus, assembly GCA_022829025.1. Taxonomy (NCBI): domain Eukaryota; kingdom Metazoa; phylum Chordata; class Actinopteri; order Cypriniformes; family Leuciscidae; genus Squalius; species Squalius cephalus. The sequence goes on from CM040794.1 coordinate 6,546,042, forward strand.
GCCATTCTAGCAACATGTTAAAAATGCCATTGAGGTCTAAACATGCTAGAAACATGTTAAAACATGCTAGCAATACTTAGCTAAGTGCTAAAGCATGCTAATTCAATGAAACAGGATGTTGTTGTTACTCAAGAAGGCAATGTCCAATATGCGCCAAACTTCACACTTTTAATAAACGTTCTGTCCTGAACACATGACCATGCTCATATTCAGTTACAGTCATAGTGCCACCTGCTGGCAACAGGAAGTGACATGTTAAACACTGTTGTGGACATATAAAAACATATAAAAAAAGTGCCAGCAAGTGCTAAACATGCTAACAACATACTAGAAACATGCTAAAACATGCTAGCAAACACTTAGCTAAGTGCTAAAGCATGCTATTGCTGCAATTAAATAGGAATTTGCTGTAACACAGGCATGGAATGTCCAATCTGCCCCAAACTTCACACGTTTGATAAGAGTCATGGCCTGAACACATCTACATGAGAATATTCAGTTATAGTAATAGCGCCACCTGCTGTCAACAGGAAGTGACATGTTTAACACTGTTGTGGTCTCCTAATAACATATATAAAAGAGCCAGCAAGTGCTAAACAGGTTAGCAACATACTAGAAACATGCTAGCAAACACTTAGCTAAGTGATAAAGCATGCTATTACTGCAATTAAATAGGAATTTGCTGTAACTCAGGCATGGAACGTCCAATCTGCCCCAAACTTCACATGTTTGATAAGAATCATGGCCTGAACGCATGCCTATGCTCAAATTCAGTTATAGTAATAGCGCCACCTACTGGCAACAGGAAGTGACATGTTTAACACGTTGATGCCGTTCTAGCAACATGTTAAAAATGCCATTGAGTTCTAAACATGCTAGAAACATATTAAAACATGCTAGCAATACTTAGCTAAGTGCTAAAGCATGCTAATTCAATGAAACAGGACTTTGTTGTTACTCAAGAAGGCAATGTACAATCTACCCCAAACGTCACACGTTTGATAAGAGTTATCTCTTGAACACATGTCCATGCTCATATTTAGTTATAGTCATAGCGCCACCTGCTGGCAACAGGAAGTGACGTTTAACACTGTTCTTGACTCCTAATAACATATAAAAAAATGCCAGTAGGTGCTAAACATCCTACCAACATACTAGAGACATGCTAAAACATAATAGCAAACACTTAGCTAAGTGCTAAAGAATGATATTACTGCAATTAAATATGAATTTGCTGTAACTCAGGCATGGAATGTCCAATCTGCCCCAAACTTCACACTTTTGATAAGCGTTCTGTCCTGAACACATGACCATGCTTATATTCAGTTACAGTCATAGCGCCACCTGCTGGCAACAGGAAGTGACATGTTTAACACTGTTGTGGACTCCTAATAACATATAAAAAAGTGCCAGCAAGTGTTAAACATGCTAACAACATACTAGAAACATGCTAAAACATGCTAGCAAACTCTTAGCCAAGTGCTAAAGCATGCTATTATTGCAATTAAATAGGAATTTGCTGTAACTCAGGCATGGAATGTCCAATCTGCCCCAAACTTCACACTTTTGATAAGAGTCATGGCCTGAACACATCTACATGAGAATGTTCAGTTATAGTAATAGCGCCACCAACTGGCAACAGGAAGTGACATGTTTAACACGTTGATGCCGTTCTAGCAACATGTTAAAACATGCTAACAATGCTTAGCTAAGTTCTAAAGAATGCTAATTCAATGAAACATGACTTTGTTGTTACTCAAGAAGGCAATGTCCAATTTGCACCAAACTTCACATGTTTGATAAGAGTTCTGTCCTGAACACACATCCATGCTCATATTCAGTTATAGTCATAACGCCACCTACTGGCAACAGAAACTGACATGGTTAACACAGTAATGCAGTACTAACCACATAATTATTGTGTACTAAGCATGCTAGAAACAGACTGAACATGCTAGCAACACTTAGCTGAGTCATGAAGCATGCTATTATCACCATTATACAAAACATTTTGTAACTGACTTTGACATACTCTTACTATATATACCTCCTTAAATGTACATTTCCCAACCATGCTCTGCCTTCCTAAAGCCACCGAGTGTTGATGGCACGGGTGCGAGGGCCCTTTCATCGCTGCTTGCAGCTTTAATTATTATTATTATTATTCTTCTCCGCATTTAATTGCATTTTTGAGGGCCTAAACATGCTCGAAAACTCACAAAACTTTGCACACGCGTCAGAACTGGCGAAAATTTACATCTGATATAGGTTTCAGAATTGGACGGGGCAAAATGGCTCGATAGCGCCACCTATAAAAGTTCAACGGAGTGCGCCTCCCGCAACGTTCCACGTACGTGCACGAAATTCGGTACATACATGTAATGACCTAATACCTACAAAAAAGTCTCTTGGAGCATAGCCCTAAACACAACAGGAAGTCAGCCATTTTGAACTTCCTCTCAGATTTTTGTGCAGTTTTTGCCATTTTCAGGCCTCGTACTTTAACGAACTCCTCCTACAGTTTTCATCTGATCATCTTCAAATTTGGTGAGTGTAATCTTAAGGCCTTTGCGACGTTAAATTGCGAAGATCTTGAGTTTTCGTCAAAGGGCGGGTCCTCGGCGGCCTGATAAATTTCGATGTTTCGCCATGAAACAGGAAGTTGTTGTAACTCAGGCATGGAATGTCCAATCTGCCCCAAACTTCACACGTTTGATAAGAGTTCTGTCCTGAACACATGACCATGCTCATATTCAGTTATAGTCATAGCGCCACCTGCTGGCAACAGGAAGTGACATGTTTAACACTGTTATGGACTCCTAATAACATATAAAAAAGTGCCAGCAAGTGCTAAACATGCTAACAACATACTAGAAGCATGCTAAAACATGCTAGCAAACTCTTAGCTAAGTGCTAAAGCATGCTATTATTGCAATTAAATAGGAATTTGCTGTAACTCAGGCATGGAATGTCCAATCTGCCCCAAACTTCACACTTTTGATAAGCGTTCTGTACTGAACACATCTACATGAGAATATTCAGTTATAGTAATAGCGCCACCTACTGGTAACAGGAAGTGTCATGTTTAACACGTTGATGCCATTCTAGCAACATGTTAAAAATGCCATTGACTTCTAAACATGCTAGAAACATGTTAAAACATGCTAGCAATACTTAGCTAAATGCTAAAGCATGCTAATTCAATGAAACAGGATGTTGTTGTTACTCAAGAAGGCAATGTCCAATCTGCGCCAAACTTCACACTTTTAATAAACGTTCTATCCTGAACACATGACCATGCTCATATTCAGTTACAGTCATAGTGCCACCTGCTGGCAACAGGAAGTGACATGTTAAACACTGTTGTGGACATATAAAAACATATAAAAAAAGTGCCAGCAAGTGCTAAACATGCTAACAACATACTAGAAACTAGAGCCCGACCGATATATCGGCAGGCCGATATTATCGGCCAATATTAGGCATTTTCAAAACTATCGGTATCGGCATTTATAACGGCCGATAAATAAATATTTCAAAAATAAAATAAAAACGGACGAAACACCCTTCAACCATGTTATGAGTGTTGGCGTTGTATAGTTAGTCCACCAGAGGGTACTCTACACCGTCCCTGTTGGCAACACTCGTGTATAACGCGCCACACATTCTGCAACCTGCTGATCCAGCCAGAGTCGGGCAGAGAGAACCGCGAGTGAGATCATCGGTGAAGTGTGTTCATGGTGAGTTGGTAACGACTCACTAGACATACGTTGCTTGAATAACAATTAAAAGAACATCCCTATCAGTTCTCTTAACTCAAATAAGGATGACAAAATTCGTGACTCATGTCCAGTTTTGCTGCGGTTAAATAAGCCGAGAGTGAAGCGGAACAACGCGACGTAGGCTATATTCACATAAAATGTTAACACTGCAGTTCACAAAAGTTCATAATGTGCATGTGCTTTAATGCTTTGTCGGTTAAACATTTAATTTTAAATGCTGATGCGCTGTTCTAACGTGTGCGTTTCTCAGCGCGTACATGTGAAGCTCACATGCACTAAAAGCCTTTCTACCAGCGCCTGGATACTGGACTAAGTTATCTTTCGAGTATTATTGTGCTAATACTGTTAAATACACACAATATTTACATAAACAAAGTCGGTTGTCTAAAGTGAAGGCAAAATTGAGAGAAAATCTGTTTGTCAAATGCGTGTACATTAGACGTGTCGTGCTCAGCTTTTAAAGAGACAGTAGCAATTGTAAACACATTGCCTCTTGTCCTTAAAGGGATAGTTCACCCAATAATAAAAATGATCTCATTATTTACAGGCACTCTAATGTTGTTCCAACTGTATTAATTTCCTTCTAATATTTTTCTAATATTAATAGTTTGAAGAATGTGGGTATGATAACCAAACAGTAACCAAACAGTAGCTGGTCCCCATTGACTTCCAAAGGAGAAAAATATACTATGGAAGTCACTGGGGTACATCAACTGTTTGGTTACCCACATTCATCCAAATAACTTATTTTCAACAGAAGAAAAAAACAACTTGAGAGAGTAAATTATGACTATTTGAATTTGTTGTCAATTTTAATGTGAAATTGTTGTTTTTGTTCAAAGGACTAAACGTTTAGTCTTAAAAAAAAATCTTAAGTTTGTATTTTTATACATTTTATTTATCAGAACTTTAATATATTTTGATGTTCTTCTGTTCTGTTGTGACAATAAAAGAAACAAGTTTCTTTTTAAAATGCATTATCATATTATTTTAGTTAAAACTCATAAATAACTACAAATAACTAATGTTAGGGAAATTTGTTAATGTTTTGTTGCGCGTTTCTGAAAAAAAAATAAAAAATATCGTCCGATATATCGGAATATCGGATTTTAAAACCAACAAATATTTGTACCGGTATCGGCCTTCAAAATCCTTTATCGGTCGGGCTCTAGTACCCATCAAAAGTTTGTACACACCAATTGTAAAGTGTGTCCAAACTTACTGTACTATAATACACATAAATAATATTGCTACTGTATTATAATATACACATAAATAATATCGGCCGATATATCGGTATCTGGCTTTTTTTTATCGGTATCGGCATCGGCGCCCAAAAATCCATATCGGTCGGGCTCTACTAGAAACATGCTAAAACATGCTAGCAAACACTTAGCTAAGTGCTAAAGCATGCAAATGCTGCAATTAAATAGGAATTTGCTGTAACACAGGCATGGAATGTCCAATCTGCCCCAAATTTCACACGTTTGATAAGAGTCATGGCCTGAACACATCTACATGAGAATATTCAGTTATAGTAATAGCGCCACCTGCTGTCAACAGGAAGTGACATGTTTAACACTGTTGTGGTCTCCTAATAACATATAAAAAAGAGCCAGCAAGTGCTAAACAGGTTAGCAACATACTAGAAACATGCTAGCAAACACTTAGTTAAGTGCTAAAGCATGCTATTACTGCAATTAAATAGGAATTTGCTGTAACTCAGGCATGGAATGTCCAATCTGCCCTAAACTTCACACGTTTGATAAGAATCATGGCCTGAACACATGTCTATGCTCAAATTCAGTTATAGTAATAGCGCCACCTACTGGCAACAGGAAGTGACATGTTTAACACGTTGATGCCGTTCTAGCAACATGTTAAAAATGCCATTGAGTTCTAAACATGCTAGAAACATATTAAAACATGCTAGCAATACTTAGCTAAGTGCTAAAGCATGCTAATTCAATGAAACAGGACTTTGTTGTTACTCAAGAAGGCAATGTACAATCTACCCCAAACTTCACACGTTTGATAAGAGTTATCTCTTGAACACATGTCCATGCTCATATTTAGTTATAGTCATAGCGCCACCTGCTGGCAACAGGAAGTGACGTTTAACACTGTTCTTGACTCCTAATAACATATAAAAAAATGCCAGTAGGTGCTAAACATCCTACCAACATACTATAGACATGCTAAAACATACTAGCAAACACTTAGCTAAGTGCTAAAGAATGATATTACTGCAATTAAATATGAATTTGCTGTAACTCAAATGTCCAATCTGCCCCAAACTTCACACTTTTGATAAGCGTTCTGTCCTGAACACATGACCATGCTTATATTCAGTTACAGTCATAGCGCCACCTGCTGGCAACAGGAAGTGACATGTTTAACACTGTTATGGACTCCTAATAACATATAAAAAAGTGCCAGCAAGTGTTAAACATGCTAACAACATACTAGAAACATGCTAGCAAACTCTTAGCTAAGTGCTAAAGCATGCTATTATTGCAATTAAATAGGAATTTGCTGTAACTCAGGCATGGAATGTCCAATCTGCCCCAAACTTCACACTTTTGATAAGAGTCATGGCCTGAACACATCTACATGAGAATGTTCAGTTATAGTAATAGCGCCACCTACTGGCAACAGGAAGTGACATGTTTAACATGTTGATGCCGTTCTAGCAACATGTTAAAAATGCCATTGATTTCTAAACATGCTAGAAACATGTTAAAACATGCTAACAATGTTTAGCTAAGTGCTAAAGAATGCTAATTCAATGAAACATGACTTTGTTGTTACTCAAGAAGGCAATGTCCAATTTGCACCAAACTTCACACGTTTGATAAGAGTTCTGTCCTGAACACACATCCATGCTCATATTCAGTTATAGTCATAACGCCACCTACTGGCAACAGAAACTGACATGGTTAACACAGTAATGCAGTACTAACCACATAATTATTGTGTACTAAGCATGCTAGAAACAGACTAAACATGCTAGCAACACTTAGCTGAGTCATGAAGCATGCTATTATCACCATTATACAAAACATTTTGTAACTGACTTTGACATACTCTTACTATATATACCTCCTTAAATGTACATTTCCCAACCATGCTCTGTCTTCCTAAAGCCACCGAGTGTTGATGGCACGGGTGCGAGGGCCCTTTCATCGCTGCTTGCAGCTTTAATTATGTTAATGTTGTTTTGTTTCCGTTTTCCTTAGTTTTGATTGGTGGTGCTGGGGAAGGACCGGAGATAAAACGGAAGGAGGTGGCCTTGGGAGAGGAAGCCGCTCAACGCCGTTTTTGCCTTTTGTTTACCGTTTTGAACTTGAGTTAGGAGCGGGGAGTCTCAGCTATGGGTTGTATTTCCTTTCCCTTTGTTGCTGAGCTCCCCGTCTCTTATTGTTTGGTTAATTTGTGAGTTGTTTGAGTTATAATAAATATATATTTTTGGATCACGCACTTCGTTGTCGATCTTTTATGTTATGTGTCCCTGAATCCTAGACGCTTGTTTTATGGGACCGTAACAGTCCCACTGGACAGGGGCGAGAATCAGCGTTGCGGGAAGTATGGGATCAGATGTGGGAGGACTGGAGGAGCTATCAAACTGACGTGACAGTGCATCGGCCTTGACGTTCTTAGAGCCTGGGCGATAAGTTACCTTGAAGTTGAATCTGGTGAAGAAGAGGGACCACCTTGCCTGTCTGGGGTTCAGTCTCTTGGCAGCCTGGATGTATTCCAAATTACGGTGGTCAGTAAGCACCGTAAAAGGCAGATGAGCTCCCTCCAACCAATGCCGCCATTCCTCGAATGCTGTCTTCATCGCCAAGAGTTCTCTGTCACCCACGTCGTAGTTTCGCTCTGCTGGGGTAAGTTTGCGGGAATAGTAGGCACATGGGAATAACTTTGCTGGATTACCTTGTCGTTGTGACAGTATAGCCCCGACTCCTGTATTGGATGCATCCACCTCCACAATAAACTCCCGCTCGGGATCTGGATGGTGTAAAATGGGAGCTGTGGTGAACCTCTCCTTGAGTCGTTGAAATGCTGTGATACACTCAGATGACCATTTTAACTGCCGACCTCCGCCCTGAAGTAGAGAGGTGAGAGGTGCTGCCGTGATGCTGAAGTTTCTGATGAATCGACGATAGAAGTTGGCGAAACCCAGGAAACGTTGTAACTCCTTCACAGTGGTAGGCTGAGGCCAATCTACAACTGCCCGTACCTTGCCGTTATCCATGGTCACCCCCTCAGCACTGATGATGTAACCCAAGAAAGCGACCTGCGTTTGATGAAACTCACATTTCTGTATTTTGGCATACAACTGGTTCTCAATGAGACGTTGCAGAACTGCTCTAACATCTTTCACGTGCTTCTCGAAAGTCTCTGAATAAATGAGGATATCATCAATGTAGACAATAACGCTCTGATTGAGCATGTCTCGGAAGACCTCGTTGACAAAGGATTGGAATACAGAAGGACTGTTGGCGAGCCCGAATGGCATAACGTGATATTCATAGTGCCCGGTTGTGGTTGAGAAAGCTGTTTTCCACTCATCTCCCTCTCTGATTCGAATGAGATTGTAGGCGTTTCGTAAATCCAACTTAGTGAAGTACCTCGCGGTACGGAGCTGTTCGAGGGCTGCTGGAACTAAAGGTAGTGGATAGCGAAACTTAACTGTGATCTCGTTGAGACTGCGGTAATCGATACAAGGACGCAGCCCTCCATCCTTTTTCTTCACGAAGAAGAATCCAGCTGAAGCAGGGGAAGTGGATGGCTTTATGAATCCCCTAGAGAGCTGTTCCTCAATGTAAGCTTTCATGGCTTCGGATTCCGGTTGGGAGAGAGGAAAAACTCTTCCTCGTGTGGGCATGGTTCCTGGAATGAGATCAATGGCACAGTCCCCGGACCGATGAGGAGGGAGTTGATTGGCGCGGTTCTCACTGAAAGCCAGAGAGAGATCGTGATATTGAACCGGAATCTTCTGAAGATCGGAATTCTCAGAGGGGATGGTGATGGGAGTAAACTTGGTTAGTGTGTGCAAACAGTTCTCTTGACAGGCTGTGGACCACTGGGTTATCTGCCTCTCGGACCATGAAATCGTGGGATTGTGCTTCTCCAACCAAGGTAAACCGAGAATGATGGGATGTCGTGGAGAGTCAATGGAGAACAGTTGAATGAGTTCAGAATGAAGAGTGCTGGTAGATAAGGTGATTTCTTGAGAGATGTAATGAATCTTGCCGGTACCCAAAGGGCGTCCGTCTAATGCTGCCACTGCCATCCGAGATTCACATGGAAGAAGAGAAAGGCAATGAGTCTTAGCAAAAGTCAGGTCAATGAAATTTCCAGCGGCTCCAGAGTCTATTAAAGCGGTGGTATTAACTATTTCTTTGTTAAAACGCAGAGTAACCGCTAGTTCAAAGGGCTTAGAAGAGCAGAGATGAGAACTCACCGCAGCAGAATCTCGGGGAATTGGGCGGTTAGAACAGGTCGCCCTCATGTGGCCGGATTGTCCACAGTACAAGCAGAGATGATTGCGCATTCTTCTCTCTCTCTCCGCTGGCGTAAGACGAGTGTAGCCCACCTGCATGGGTTCAGAATCCTGGTTGGTGGATAGCTGTTCGGGAAATCGAGGCATTTGTGGCACTCGCCGAGCTCGCATCAGATTGTCAAGACGAATAGCCAGATCCATGAGCTGACTAAGTGATTTCCCCTCATCCCGACATGCCAGTTCCCCCTGCAGGTTAGAATTGAGACCCTTGCGATACAGTAACTTCAGCGGGTCATCTTTCCATCCAGTTTGTGCGGCTAGGGTGCGGAACGAGAGGGTGTAATCGGCGGCCAATGATCCGCCCTGACGCAGGGACAGTAGGAGTTCACCCGGATCTTTTCCTCCAGCGGGATGCTCGAATACCTCTCTAAACTGTTGAAGGAAACTGTCATACGAAGGGAATGACAGTTGACCACCCTGCCAAAGCGCCGTCGCCCACTCAAGAGCCCTTCCGGTCAGCAAAGAACAGATGAACGACACTCGACTGTCATCAGTCTGATAAAACTGTGGTTGCTGATTGATGAATAACGAGCATTGCAACAGAAATCCATTACATAGCGCAGGAGAGCCATCAAACTTATCAGGAAGGGACAATCAAGGATTACTGGATGGGGTACTCACAGACTGGGGTGGTTGAGCAGGAGCGACCGCTGCCGGGGCTGATGCGGCGGCTTGTGTGGTGAGTGTTTGCATGGATCTGACCAGCTGTTCTGTTAGTGCGGTTAGCTTGACAAGTTGTTGCTGATGGGCAGCCAGCATGGATGCTTGAGATGTTACCTCTGTGGTCAGACGATACATAGCTGCTGGATCCTGTGTTGGCGAAGTCTTCTGTGATGCAGAGTCAGAGACGTTCGGATCCATTTGCAGTATTTATTAAGGATAGTCACAACAGGCAATGGTCAGAGAACAGCGTAAACAATAGCGAAGGTAATCCAAGAGCATAAACAATACCAGGCAGAGGTCGGGGCAGGCGGCAGTAATCAGAGTAGACGGTAAACAGGCAGAAGATCAAGGCAGGCAGCAGGCAAGGAATCGGGAGTCGAAGAACAGTCACAAATCAGTACACAGGGAATCAATAACAGAGAGTAAATGCTTGGAAATGTCAGCCGGGGCAAAACAAGACTTCACAATGTGTGAGAGTCAGAATGCAGTTTATATGGAGAGGAGAATTGGGAACACCTGTGTGGGTGATTAGTCCTAGGTACGGGGTTTATGGGAAATGAAGTTCAATACTCTGGTGAAGGTGTTCTTTGATGAATGGAGAGAGCCACAGAGGCGCGATCTATGACAAAAGGTTTATATCCATACTAATAATTTAACATATTTCCTTGTCATTCTAAAGTAAATGTTATTAGTTTTAGATTTAAGTGTATTTTTACATTTAAACTCTGTAATTCTGGATACAAGCAAACTGCACAATTATTGTCAAACTGACCTTGCTGGTCAGACAGCAGGCCAACAGGGTTCATGGTGGAACATATGGTGCGTTTAGGTCCTCCTGGGAAGTTTGTATTCATGAGGTTTTACTATTTATTTTTTTATGTTTTAAATGAATTTATGAAGCCACTGTATCATTACATATTATATTGTTATATTATAATGCTCATATTTTGTGCAGGCATTAGCTTACTTCATTGTAAATAGAAAAGCCTGACAATGTCACTGCTACAGTATAAGTATTGTGGTATTCCTCAATGTTTCTCACTGACACACCATCTTGAGACAAAACAATGGCACTGACATATTTTAAGATAAGTCAGTGCAAGTTGCTTTCAGGTAAAACAGCTAAAATGTGCATTTTAGTCTGGGACTACAGGCTTAAGCCTTGCTTGTGAAACCCGGGGTATATGTTGCAACTTGTATAGAATTATGCCAATGTTAGCAAAGTGTTGTGTTGGACAGAGGATTAACCCTAAACCAACAGGTTGTGTAACAGTGCCACAGGGTGAAAAGCAAGACATTATTAAGAGTGTTTCTAAAGGAAAGGTCAATAATAATGTCACCCAGAGTATACCAATCCATTAGTTTTTCATATAGGTCTACATACAGAATTTTATATGAATACATAGGCAGTGTTTGCTCTGTTTAATATATAATCTGTTTGCTCTGTTAAATTGCTGTTTAGCAGAGCAGTGGTAAATATATGTTGTTATATAAGTTATTTTAAGTTTAATTTTTAATTATACACTGCAATGAAAACGCCATTTAACCAATTGAATAAATATAATAGCAGCCAGCCTACAAATACAGCTAAATAAATAGCACGTGTAGGCCTATATTTTTTCATAATCTTTCTTTTAAAAAACATGTAATCTTTTCCTGTAATTGCAATGTTACCACACTATTGGCTGTCTCTCCGAGTTGTTTTGAGCATGATTGGTTATTCAGACTGTCATCCAGGAATCTGGCCAATGACAACTATGCGCGCCTTTTACAGGTCAAGTTTGAATACGTCTGTTGGAGTGTTGGTCAGTGGGTGTGTGTGCTGCTCGCTCGGGATCTTCAGTACTAGCATACGTCGGTTCTGTGGCAAATATTGTTTAAAACATGGATTATTTTACATCGGACTGGTAAATTTCTATTTTGAGCGAGTTGCGGGATGTAAATGAAGAACAAACAAGGAATATGGACAACGCATTTTAACAACGTGTAACGGACATATTGCAATCTGCAGAAGGTAACGTTAAATAACTTTATTTTATAAAAAACAATTCTGCTACATCAAAATATAGTGTGTTAAATTGAGAATCTAAACGCGATTAGAGCTATATCGATATTAGTACATGTTTCAATGTATTAGGCTAATGTTATGTGTTACTAGCATGTGTAAATATTGTAAGCTAACGTTAACTTAGGCTAGTTAAAAAAATAAATAAAAAAAACTCGGCATAGTTTTTGACTGCAGTGACTGAGAACATTGTCTCTTTAGACGGAGAGGGACTCGAACCACACTCTTTGACTCTAGAAGTATATGCAAACTAGGCTTTTGAATAGTTGTTGATCGCGGGATACGTTATAACGTTAGGCCTAACGTTACCGATCAGTCATCATATGTTTTGAAGTTTGTGAGTATAATTTTGCAAGCTTTCGCAAATGTCTCTGTTAGTAAAATGCTAATATACAAATAGCTAATATTGCTGTGTATGTGTGTGTTTCCCTCATGATCCAGCAATTTTGGGAATAAATATGATCCAGCCACATGATCTTCAGATGCGGTGAGTATTGTTAAAATACACGTGAAATAGAGACAGAACATGTAACGTTAAACTCTGCTCAAAGGCACACTGGTTCAAACCCTCCAGACAACATTTTATCTATCTTCTTGAGTTCACAGGCCTAGCTGACCCAAAAATTAATGTCCTTTCAAAATGAAAGTATTTTCAAACCTGTATGACTTCTGTGAAACACAAGATTGTTGGGAATAAAACAACATTGGAACCCATTGTATGGGAAAACAAAACAAAACAAAGAAGGCATTTCTCAAGATATCTTAATTAAGGTTCTACAAAAGAAATTCATACAGTTTTGGAACAACATGGAGTAAATAAAGAGAGAACTCTTTGAATTTTTTGGATGAGCTGTTCTTTTAATGACATGTTCCCAGGGTCCTTTGCTAAATTAACCTTGGTTTTTATCATATTAAAAGTTTATAAACCATGTTTTTATGGTGGATTGATTACAATACTTTATTACCATTTGGTTAATATAGCAAAACTCTGGTTAATGTTAGTAAGGGTTCTCCAGATTTATATAACACTTAAGGAACACATTAAAAAAATGGTCCTATGTCACCCTGATCAATAGTCTGTTAACACACATGTAATAATTAACACACTTTTAAAAATTATTATTGTTTTTAAAATATTTTTTAGATCAAGCATTGGAACAATGTTTACGGAGCGCCAACAGCACCAACAGAGAAACAAGCCCATCATTCAGTAGTAAGTATCCACTGCAGTATATAAAACAAAAAAAGTTATCTCTTTTTTTTTCTCCCTTGTGCCATCCCAGATGTATATCTGACTTTCTATCCATGGAGATTTTTTGAAAAATGATCCATTTATTGTAAGCCAATATAATGTATGTGCATGCTCCAGAAACTACATGCAGCCTACAAACAGCCTGCTGTGTTGTTCACACAGGAAGTTTTCTGCACTATCATATGAGCTTTACAATGCTCTTGGATTATTGTCAGGATGTGTGTTTGGACTTTTTTTACCTTAAGCATTTTGTTGTCTATTCACTTGCATTATTCGACACACGAACACAAGAGATGGATAATTTTTCTAAAAAAAATTCTAAAATTTGTGTTCATCTGAAGAAAGAAAATCATATACCTTTCGGATGGCATAAGGGAGAGTAAATGAGGGGAGAATCCCCTTCCACAAATGCGTTAGCAAAGGGTACATGCGATGGTAAATTAACTGAAGTAATTTTATCTTATAGTAATTTTATTTTATATTTATGGTAATGTGACCTAGGATGTAGAGCTGGGCGATTTTGTCCCCTAAAAAAATCTGTGATTTTTTTTTATAAAAAACTCAATTTACTATTCGATTCGATTTTTTTCCCCCCATTTAAAACAAAATAACTGCGAACTGTAAATATATTAGAAATATATATATTTATTGTATTTAATTAAAGTGCATCAACATAAACAAAATTGCAAAGGCAAACCCTTTCTCTAACTGAAAAGTCACTGTGCAGTGTACAACAAAGATTGTTAAACATCCAAATTATTTATACTGTATTTGGATTGAGCTAATAAAACAACAAAAAATCCTGAGGTAACTCTTATGCCTGGTTCAGATTACACGATTTTTTTGTCTGTTATGATAGTCACTGTCAGATTACACGATTTTGACTCCTAAAAATGTCGTGGACAAGAAACATGTCAGACTACACGTTGTTTTACGACCAGTCATCGCGAGCCGTCTCACACACTCATTCACTCGCACAAGGCTACACAAGCTCACTCACATAGCCTACACACACACACACACACACACACACACACACACACTCACTCACTCACTCACTCACTCGCACACACACTCACTCTCTCTCTCTCTCTCTCTCTCACACACACACTCACTCACTCTCGCGCACACACACAGTCACACACACACACACACACGCTCGCTCGCTCGCTCACTCACTCACTCGCGAACACACACTCTCACTCACTCTCCCTCCCTCCCTCCCTCACTCACTCGCGCGCCGTCGTCGTGGAGGACCGTTAAAAAATTAAACATGCTAGTCTTTTTGTCGTGATGTTGTGAAGCATCGAGGGCACCGCAGGGAGCGTGCTACGGAAACCCTAAAGGAAGATTTTGCGAATGCAAAATGTATGTATTGTACGCTATACTGAAGAGGGGGAGAAAAAAAATCAAAAAAATCGATTTTTTGAAAATATGAATCGATTTGACCTACCAACTCGATTTTTAAATCAAATCGATTTTTTCCCAGCCCTACTAGGATGGCAAGTCCCAGTGATTCATTTTAAAACTAGATATGGTGGAAGAATTCAATTTAACAGAATAATTTGAGTTGTTTGTTTGGGTTTGCTATATTACACACATTTTCATTAGGGGTGTGACGGTTAGCATATAACCGTGAGACCGACGGTTATAGTTGAACACCGTCATTACAACCATAACCGGCAAAACCGTGTTATTAAAATATTTTTTACAAACATTTTTTATCATAGAGAATGTTTAAATACTAATTAAAAACAATTGTTAACAGTCTGTGTTATTAATGGTCTACATCGTTTCCAACTGTAGCCTATTTGATTCTTTGCCAAGCGACCGCCAATCATTTGAGATAGAAATAAAAGCTATGATATAGTGATGTGCCATCATTATGAGATTTATTAAACAAATGAAAAACATTTGCAATAATAAACATTAGCAATGAACATTTGCAATCGGTAGACATGGTTTTTACCACTTAATGAAGTTTTGTTTTGTAAATCGTCAGACATGATTTTTACCACTTCATTAAGTTTTGCTTTGTAGGAAGCATTTTTTTTAAAGCGAATTTCGTTTTGTACAAATTGTATCTTAATTTGAATAAATGTTTCATCAACCAATTGCATGTATTTAATACATAAAAAGAAAATATAGTAGACAATATAACCGTGACATTGAGGCTCCGATGCGCCGCGTTCACTTGCATTGCATTGTGAATTTGAACTAGAGCGCATCTCATCGTAATCTCAGCATCTCAGCGTAGGCCTATGCCTCATACATTAGCATTAAATATCTTTGCTGCATCCTTTCTAGAACAGACAAAGGCTTTCTTGCGGCTCGCATCAGCAGAGCATTGCATCGTCCATCCATAGACCGCAAAACAATCAGCGGATGGCAGGCGGGTGCGGCTTTGAAATCTGGTCAAAAAACGTTGGTGCGGATGATGATGAGTTTTGTGATGCGGTTGCGGATGAACTAATACCCCCATCCGCGTATCTCTATTGATAACAACATTGAACACTACACAAATATTAATTTTATTCAAAATAAGATGTCCTGTAACAGACGAACGTCACATTTGACTCACGTCATAACCGTCATCACCAATTCTGAAACCGGCACACCCCTAATTTTCATCATACATTTCATATAAAGTTCCATAGGTAAAACTATTAATAGATACGTTAAATGTAACTACCTGCAGGGTTCAAAGAAAAGACGTCAAGAACACACAAACTTAGGTACTTTACACAACAACGATGTACTAAAAACAAAAAAGTTTTTCTTTGTACAGATGATAACGTTATTAAAACGATTCCCGTTTCTCACAGATCGGTGAAAACGTCTAAATCGCTGTTTTATCCATGCCACAAAGTAACTGGTGATGTCACTCTGTAAAGAAAGACTACGCTTGTGCACATTCGCATTCACACACGCATACCTATAGACTAAACACATTATACGCATATGCATGCCTTTAACGTTTTCACAGATTCACATTTCAGTAGTTTAGACCGAGACAATTTTAGTTGGAAACTGAGTTGTGTAAACGGCCCCTTACTAAGCATATATTAAAAACCCCAGGGCATAGGGATGCTCACTTTTGATTGGAATTTGCCCACTGTCATGCAGATTTTAGCTCAAACCCTAATTAAACTGACCTGAACCAGCTAATCAAGATCCTCAGGATAACCAGAAACAGTTTGGAGCTACACTCTGCAGGACACTGGCCCTCCAGGAGTTTGGCACACATGAACTGAAGGGATAGTTCACAGTCAGGCAAACAAGAAAATTCTCCCAAAAAATTTACTCACCCTCATGTTGTTCCAAACCTTTATGCATTTTTTGGTTGCCAACATTCTTCAAAAATATCTAATTTTAATGCTTGACAAAAGAGAGACATTTCAGGTTTGAAAAGACATGATGGTGAGTAAATGATGACAGAATTTTCATTTTTGGGTGAACTATTTCAAGTACTTTAATAATCTCACACAATGAGAATTTTTTTTTTTTTTAAACACATATCATATATTTAATTCCCTGGAGAATGAGAGAAAGACCCTCATTACCCATATCACAGCAGTCTGAAAACACCTCCAGTTAATACAAATATTGTTGGTTTTATTTTGTAATACATATTGGCATTTTTAGGCGTTTACCTTGCAATGATACCTCTGGAAAAGAATGTCCATTGTTGTGAATCCATATGTTCCTTCTTTTGGTGATGCACATTTTTCAATCGGACATAAGTTTTAGATACCAGACAAATCAGAAGACAAACAGACAATTTAAATAAAAATGTATTAAGCTTGTTTAAAGGAAACAAAAATAATTGAAATCATTTTGAGAGAATCATAGTGTGTCCTTTTTTCTTCTTCCCAGATGCACCAAGCTGATTACTGGCCGTTTGCTGGATTGCTGTTTATTTGCTGTATCTGTCACTTCTATATTTAATATCAGAACTATGTGACCCCCAGGGGTCTAAATAATTCCATTTTATTTAGATTACAAGTTTACATTGTTTAAATACTATTAAATTATATGTAAACAAGTGCTGCAAATTAAAGTTTGAGATGATTTTAATCAGTTTTATACAGTTTTTTTTTACAGACTTATTTTGTCTTCTAAAATAAAACTGTTTTATTACATTCTTGAGCACGTCTTGACAATTTATTGAATGTGTTTGATCGTTATAATTTAGGAAAGGTCTGTTAAATAACAGTGTTTCTCAGTAGAACTTTTAGTGCCGTCACTTTATTAAAGGTGTTTGATTGTAATAATTTAGGAAATACCTTGTAAAATAACAGTGTTTCTCAGTAGAACTTTTAGTGCCGTCACTTTATTAAAGGTGTTTGATTGTAATAATTTAGGAAATACCTGTAAAATAACAGTGTTTCTCAGTAGAACTTTTAGTGCCATAACTTTATTAAAGGTTTTTGATTGTAATAATGTAGGAAAGGTCTGTTAAATAACAGTGTTTCTCAGTAGAACTTTTAGTGCCGTCACTTTATTAAAGGTGTTTGATTGTAATAATTTAGGAAATACCTGTAAAATAACAGTGTTTCTCAGTAGAACTTTTAGTGCCATAACTTTATTAAAGGTGTTTGGTCATTATAATATTGGAAAAATCCATAAAATAAAAGTTTTACACTGTAAAAAAAAAATCGTAAAATAACGGTAAAAAGTCTGGCAGCAAAGTTGCCAACCACTTACTGTAAAATTAAGGTAAAATATCTTAATTTAAACAAGGAAAAATTCTGTAAAATTATAGTTTTTGCACTTTATTGGAAGTAAGATATTTTACTTTAATTTTACGGTAAGTGGTTGGCAACTTTGCTGCCAGACTTTTTACCGTTATTTTACGATTTTTTTTTTTACAGTACGCTCATAACTCGTTACCAGTATTGTCCACTGGCCTCCGTTTGAGTGTAGTCTAGGTTACCAGCCACCTATTTTTCCTAGTCTGGAATCCGAAGTTGTGGTTCCCTAAGATCACGCTTTTGTCCAGAGGTGTCGCCACACATGGAGGAGAGCCCGTGAGACTCTCCTCTAGGTGGGTGCGCGCACTAAGGTTCAGGCCGATCGCCACCGGCTGAAACCTCCCGTATACGTCGTTGGTCAAAAAATGTGGCTTTCTTCTAGGAACATTCCTCTCCGCTCCGTTAGTAATAAACTGGCTCCCAAATGTATCGGCCCATTCACTGTCACTAAGATCCTTAGCCCAGTGGCAGTCTGCCACAAACTCCCTCCTGCGTACAGAAGAATTCATTCCGTTTTTCACGTTTCCAAAATTAAACCTATGTTTCATTCTCGTATTAATCCGCCTGCTCCGCTCAGGAGACGCTCCTAGGAGGGGGGGTACTGTCACGGTTCATGGGTTCACTGTCTCGCCCTCGCTGTCTGTCAGTGTTGTGTGTATTAGTGTGTGGCGTGTCTCGTTATCCCGGCTGATCAGCGCCAGGATATACAGTAGTTAGAACTCGAAGCGATATAGTTTCCTAATCTAAGCGGGTATAATATAAACAGTTTAAGAGAATAATCAAACATTCATTCATGTTTTAATGATGCACAGATATCATTAAAACCTTTATGGTGTCAGATGAAATAAAGAGAAAATACATATGAGAATTGTGTTCCATTTAATCTTGTTACGTGTTGCGTAAAAGGAAAGACAGAAACGCGCAGAGAAACCTTCCCCCGTACTATTGGAGAACCCCATTGGACCAATAGACGGGCTTACAATTGTTTGTGATTTCACCCTGTCTTTGTCAGATCGTTGTGAGGCTTCACTAAGAGCACTGAGCACCCGTCACTCCTGTCCGCTGGTTTTCCTTGAGTGGATCGCCTTCCCGGATCTACCGCTTCCTGTCTGGATTCTGCCTGGATTATTCTGCCCATTGCGTCCATGTGTTGCCAGTGCCTCATCTACTCTGTTCAATCATTGCTGACCAGCTTCACTGCTTTTCCTGTTTATAATAAACATGTTTTCTCGCAATTGGATTCTACTCTCGTTCTTTCTATACAGAGTATGACATAGAGAGAAAAAATAAAAGAGAGAAAAAACAAAGATAATAATAAAAAGATAAAGATCAAACCAGAAACCCCCACTAACAGGTTTAGTACAGTATACAATATATTACAACAGAAGCGTCTTTAATAATACAAACATAACCCAAAGCAGAGGAATCATGTTTTGAACAGATCCGAGAAGTTCAGATAAAACATCTCTGAATGTCTTAAACTGAGTTTAGAGTTGAAAGTCTAGTTTTGCTCGTATCATCCAGACATGTTTCAGTGAGTCTCATTGTGTCTCATATTTCCTCTCTCTTCTCTGTGTATCATTGTCTGTTTCTCTTTATTTCACTGACAGAAGTTCAGCTGTGTTATTAATGTAATGAAGAGACAATAAGAGACTCTAGAACATTTCACTGTCACTGATTTATCATGCAGCTCAAAGCATTATGGGTAGAATCTCTCATCAGTCTATTCTCATTCAGCAACACAGTTTCAATGATGATCTATAATAAAGCCTAAACCCAGGATATAGTGTGTGTGTGAATGTGGTCTGGACTGTGTGTATGAGGCTCAGTGTGTCAGAGACACTGTAGAAGGACAGAGTTCCTGCACTGTGATCCACATACACTCCTATTCTACTGTGATCCACACACACTCCTGTTCTCCTGCTGATGATGGGCTTTACAGGGAGTTCAGTCACTATGTTATTGTGTATGAATGTGTAACTGGAGGAAGAGCAGAACAAACTCCAGGACTGATTATTACGTCCAAACTCACACTCTTTACCCTTTCCCTTCCTGCTGATGCTCTTATATGACACTGATATACACACATAATCACCACTCCACTCAATCTCCCAGTAACAGCATCCACACACACTCTCTCTACACAACACCTGACGCACATTATCAAATCTGTCTGGATGATCAGGATACGGCTGGACTGTGTAAGTGCTAGTAATCACTCTGTTCTCCTCAGACAGACGGATGAGTTTATTCACTGTGTTCAGATCCAGAGTGAACTGATGAGAATCTGATGGAGAGAAAATAATCAGTGAATTACAGAAACTTTCTATCTTGAGTCTTCATTTCAGATCTGACTAGTTCATTTAGGATTGTAAGCAACCAATGATTATAAAGCACTAAAGAAATATCATTCTGTAACAGCTTTTGTCCTGAATGAGGTTCTGACTGAAATCGCCATGGTTACCAAACAGAAAAGATAGGATTCTTATGTTCAAATATTTCTGTAATCAGGAATTATGAAACTGTCTGATCTTTTACAGTTTTTTTAATCGCTTTGCCACAATTTTCACAAGCATTACATTTTCAAAACTCTTCGTACTAATATCACAATAGATCATCAGAAGTGTGTGTGTGTGAGAGAGAATTTGTGTGCGTCCGTGTCTTTGTGTGAGTTTGTGTAAGTGTGTGTGTGTGTGTGTGTGTGTGTGTGTGTGTGTGTGTGTGTGTGTGTGTGTGTGAAAGAGAAAGTGTGTGAGAAAGAGAAAGTGTGTGAGAAAGAGAAAGTGTGTGTGCGTGTATGTGTGTGTGTGAGAGAGAATAGGTGTGAGAGAGAGAGAAAGTGTGTGTGTGTGTGTGAGTTGGTAATCATCACATTGTGGGGACAAGAATCTGTTTACACATTCACGTAATGGGGACCTCTTGCGTGGGGTGACCCATTTAATTGAATAGAGGAACTATTCTGAAGGTTCTGGGCGGAGTTTCAGCATTGGCCCATAACACACGATTACGAGGTAGTGTGAGTGTGTGAAGTGTGTGCTCAGCTGCGCCCCCAAACATTTTTGGCTGGTAATGCACTCACTTCTCCACACACACATTTTCCAATTATGGTTGAGTACCGCCCACTTCCGGGTCCTCGGCTTTGACCAAGAAAATTGGTATTGATGCAGAAAAAGTATGGTCAATTGAAGATTGTAAAAAGATACTAGGAGCAAGTATTCGCAAGAACAATGTGAAAGCCATCTGTTGTCACAGAGAATTTAGCTTATCCATTGCACAAGAACAAGCTCAGTGTATTGCTAAGTTAAAAGAACACAACAAACAATTGCACACTCAAGTGTCCTCTCTCAAGAAAAAGGTGGGCCATAAGGCCTCATCCAAATGTGACTCAGAAAACCAACAGTCAGATGAAAGCTATCCTGATTTACAGTCTTTTGATAGAATAGAGGACAATGTCAATGCTGGATTGATGAAAGATGTAAATGCAGTTGAAGTGTGTGGAGCAAGACTAAAGGCTCAGAGTAGGGGAAAAAGGGTTGATCCAGTTCCATCTGCAACCCCCATACAAGCAGTCAAAACATTTTTAGGTCCTAAAGATATAGAGAGACTTGTTGAAAGTTTGCCATCAGTGCAAAGAAATTTTTCTGAGTTTAGGAGAGAATTGTCCAAAAAGATGCAGCTCTACGATATGTCTCTAGCTGAAGTCACCCAGCTAATATCACAGATCTTGACTGAGTCAGAATTCAATGATTTTGAAAATGCTGTAAAAAATTCTGAGTTTCAAAATGCCAGAAAAGATTAATTGAGAGAGGGAGTTCTGAGAGTGTTAAAGGAGAACTCCGGTCAATTTTAACATTGAGCTCATTTTTTTGTAAATTTGTAAACATTAGTCGATTGTCGAGTTCACACGCGTGATCATAGGTTACTAAACCTATGTGCGTGAACTCGACAATCGACTACTGTGGACTTCGACCGAAAACAGGAAGTAAATACAGGTATGTGCGCTGGCTGAATTAACATCACTTTTATTCATATCTTTCACATCTACTGCAGTCAGATTCACCGTGTTCACTCTAAAGGAATCACTCAACATGGCTGGGCACTTGTAATGACACATCAAGGATGTTAAGAGGCTAAAAGCAGGTTTAAAACTTGCCCATTTAAGTCAACAGGGTGCAATTTTTAAAAAGAGGATAACATGGTGTAGGCAACACCGATTTTTGTCGTTGTTCTCTGTACTGACAGCACTCCAAATGTACAAAAAAATTTGCTCAATGTTAAAAGTAAAAAAAAGTTGACTGGTCAAATATCACTAGATGTATACAGAAGAAGGGTGAAACTGTATGTGAGTACACAGAAAGATTTTGCCAGACCGCTGCAGCTTACAGCGGAATTGCTGACACTTCAGAGAAGGTGCTAGATGATAATGGTCCCCTAGTTCGGGCATGGTTTGATGGTCTTTTGTCAGAACATAAAAATGCATTGCCTTACTTAGAATTAACATGGTCCAATAGAACCCTGCAAAACAACTTGGACAGGTTAGCTACTTGGGAAAGAGACTCTGATGTCAAGGCAAGAGTAAAAATTGCAGCAGCATCCTTTAAGGTCAACACATAGAATCAACAGAAACGCAAACGTCCTAAGTGAGAGGGCAGCTGTAATTACTGTGGTAAACCTGGGCATTGGATGAAAGAGTGTAGGAAAAACAAAAAGAATTTTAAAGAAGTTAACAAAGTTAATCAGCTTGTGCTCAGCCTGCTTGATACTCTGATGCAGCCCCTCCCCTCCTCGTTAAACTCGTGGGGCAACTTGATAAGGTGTTATCCATTTAGGCTGTGAGTGCTTAATTTCCCCAGAAACAAGAACAAAGATGAAAGACTGATTTTTGTTTAATAGAACGTGACTGTCTCAGACTTCCTTTGGGGGACCCTGGTTAAGTAGACTCACAGCCTTAAATGTTATACCACAGAACATTCCAGTCAGACACCCATCCTCTATTATGATGTCTATTATGACTGATGTTTCACTGGAGAATGGACATGTGCAAATTTTCTCACACACTGTAGTGTGCACACAACAGGGACAGAATAGGACACACAGACCAGTGCGGAGCCCATGGAAGAACCGAAGTGCAACAGGCCTCTGGGTCAACCATGTGGTGAAGATTTCCTCATAGATTTCCCCCTCCCATAGTTTATCCCCACCTCACTGGTCCATAGGTGTCGAATCAATTAAGACTAGGTTAAGAAAAAAACACTATATGATCACAATGTTTACTGTAATATAGTTATATGTAAAAACTATATGGTCACCAGAAGTTTACTTTGATAAGAGTTAGACGTAAAACCACTATACGATCAAATGACTTATGGAAGAATGAAGTCTATGCATGAATACTGCTGGTCTGCCATTTCTTTGTTTTCTTGTGTTACAGGTATGTGTGTATGCCATGATGTCTTTGCAAGCGGAAACCTGGTGTAAAGCATCACCTCAGATTTCCATGAACAAGCCTCATGAGGGACGAGTCATCAGAGCGACTCTACGTGGGAAATGGACTCTACAAAACAGATTTCACAGCTATTCAGGCGCCATGGACTTTCAAGACTTCCACTCTTATGCTACATGGTTTTCTGTGTAATCATGTAGTTTATACAACATTTTATACCCTGCGTCGTATGTGTCAACAGTTATGGTTTTGAGAAGAACTATGACACACTATGTAAATCAAGGACACAACACAGAATACGTTATATGTGCCTGTAACTTTTTCAAGTTACATGACTGGAAGATGGGCTTATGTTAACAAACATAAGCTACAGAATGGACTTTTAATTTTATATTATGTGAGAGTTTTTTAAGAACTCTCAAACGGGGGACTGAAGGATTACAAATTTAAGAATTTAAGTCAGATATGCTTTAAGAATCTTGTATTTAGCTTTTAAGGTTAAGATGATGATATCACACGAATGATTCTGCTCTGCTCAGCAAATTGTCTTTAATGGCTCTTGGAGCCAGAGCCACAGCCCAGATGTTGAATCGTTAGGCTGATTAGATTAGCACAGTGGTTCCCAAAGTGGGTGCCGCGGCACCCTGGGGTGCCGTGACAACTGGCTAGGGGTGCCGCAGAATCTCAGATTTATTTTCCAATTTAAACAGCCTAAAATAACTATCGTACCATATAATAACCTTTTACAGCCAAGGTTATAATCGTTAACGAAAACGAACGAAAAAACGAAAACTAGGTGGGAAAAAACGCTATTTAAAACACGCAGCGTATTCGTTCAGCTGCATTTCCTTTCCCTGCTCTCTCTGTCACTCATGCGTCTCTCACATGCGCACACACAAACACACAGCTCCTCCCCTCCGTGCACACCGCGTCTCCATGAGAACCGTTTATATACTGTCTATGATGAGAACGAGTGTTCGTTCGACGTTGAAAGCAAGTTCACGAAAGGTTGGTCTCTCTATCTCGTGAACACCTTTACACAATCACACATTAAAAAGTGGTATAAAAATATTTTAAATTCTGAATATAATTTTGTCAGTGTGTTATTGTCGACCCGAGAAGCGATTGCGCCTTCTTTAGAAAGTTAACTAGTCGCAAGTTTGAGGAAAAATGCACTTTTTGGTTGTGGTTGTCGATGTCAAAACACTATATAAGCTGTGATTCAAATATTAAATAATGTTATGTCATTATGTCTTTTTGAATCTTGCGGCTTGCCCCTGACAAATAACCCAAATTACTAAAAAAGACTAAAACTAACACTAAAACTAATAAAAACTAAACGAAAACTAAGCATTTTCAAAAACTAAAAACTAAACTAGCAAACCCACTTTAAAAAGTAATTAAAACTAAACTGAATTTGAAAACAAAAAGTCAAAACGAAATAAAAATAAAAACTAATGAAAAATGCAAAACTATAATAGGCTAACCCTGTTTACAGCATATTTTAAAATCATATCAAAACACCAACATATGCAAAAATATTTGGAGTTGTTTATTATTATTTAAAGAGTTAAGTATCTTTAAATCTGTTTTATTCCAATGATTCTCACATACAGTAGCCTTATTGGTTAAAATCAGTCTGTTGACGTGTGTCCAGTTATTAATGGACTGATGATTCATCTGAAGGGGTTGTTTCGCCTCATATTATGTCTGTTGTAATGCATTCATAATAAATTCATGCTGCTGTTTATGCTTCATTGGTTGTTTGCTCATCTGGAAATAATTGTATATATGTATGTACATATGTTCGTTTAGTTTAATTGGGTTAGGGTGCCGTGGAAAAAAAAACACTACAAAGGGGTGCCATGCTTTCAAAAAGTTTGGGAACCACTGGATTAGCACATATGCGTTTGAATGGTTATGCTGATTGGATTGAGACTGGTAACACGCTGGAGTCTGGGGCGGGTTCCTTAATCTGTATACTTCATTTGCATGCTTTATTCAGAGTCTCCACCTCTATGTAATCCCTCCCCTCTTTGAAAAGTATATTACAATAAATACTGTATTATGATCAGACTTGATGGACTACAGACTCGGAAGAATACATCTCTTCTGCTTATAAGATCCATCTCAAGTCTCCTGGTCTTGCTTCGATGAAGGGAAAAAGTTTCCAACAGAGCCTAAGTAAAAATGTTGAGTTTATGCCCTCAAGGCTAGTAAGTTAGTCAATAAATGTGATATCCTTGAGTTTTGATTTCTTGTCTTACATCAGGGGTGCCCACACTTTTTTGCTTGATGATCTACTTTTAAAATGATCAACACAATGAGATCTACCAACTACCAACTAAAAAACAGTTTAATAAAAAAATAAATAAAAAAAACACTTCAAATGCTACTGCAGTAGTAGTAGGCTACTGCATGTAATCTTGTAATTAATGAGAAAAATAATAATAAATGTTCATTGTTGATATTCAATTTTAACACTAAACTCAAAATACCTACAACATTTTGCCTTATTCTGATGACTTGCACTGACTGGAATTCAGACAGTTTTATATAATCCGGATTCCGGGTAGAAGCTGCTGATAGTCTCAAACAGGCCTCCACATTGTCATCAGTCATGGTGGACCGGTGTTTTGATCATTTTCAAACAGTTTATTTTCAAATGGTTGGAATTTATGAATGAATGAATGGCATTTGTGTACGCTACCGATTCCGAATACTGTTAGCTTCACAATTTCGCGCTCTGTTCTCCGAAGCTCGTCTTGACTCTTGAGCTGGAAAGCAGAAGCAGGCTAGTTGTCATGACAACCGAATAAACAAAAATCGCGCCTGGTAAAAATTCATTCGTCAAGTGCAAGTTATACAGAAACTAAAAGAAGCAAGGACAATGCTATATTTATTTTTATTCAAATTTAACAAAAGCATATTTTAAAATTATGTGTGATCTACCAGCATTGTCTTTGCGATCGACTGGTAGATCGCGATCAACCTATTGGGCACCACTGACTTACATTGATATATACGATATCATTGTAATGCAGTGTTACATTACAATAACATTCTTATCTACTTATTGAACATGCTAGTTTAATTCTACATGTCTCCCCATTTTCACACTATTATTTATTACAATTTTTTTCTATCAGTTTGAAATGCCACCATGAATCAGCCCCCTTAAGGATGCCATGCATCATGTTGTTTAGAAGACTGACAAAACATTCAAATTAGATGTGAAGTATATCAATCCAGTGAAAGGTAAGGTGGTGTGATTTATCATTCAATATTTACCATCATATGCATGTCCTAACCATAATCTTATGAGCATGTAATGCAAGACTTCTGGGTATTTAATTAGACCCCTGGTTGCAGCTTATTTTAAATCTGCTGCCAACTATTGATGTATTTTTTTGTGTATTTGGCATCCTTTATCTATAAGATTTTATTTTTTGTAAAAAATAAAAAAAATAAAAAAAAATCTGTATTTTGCAGGACGTGGTCTATTTGCAAAGGGTGCCTTTTGCAATGGTGATTTTGAGTACAGGGGACATATGATAAATGATGCAGAGCTGCAGAGGAGAAGAAAACATTACCACGCATCCTGTGCTGCATTTATGTTTGATTTCAACTGGTGAGGGAAAACATGGTGGTAAGAAGTCAAGTTGCACCAAAGCTATATCCCTTATGCTAAACCAGGGTCTCTCAAACTCAGTCCTGCGCCCTGCAGAGTTTAGCTCCAACCCTGATCAAACACACCTGAGCAAACTAATCAATGTCTTCAGGATCACTAGAAACTCACAGCTAGGTGTGTTTGATCAGGGTTGGAGCTAAACTGTGCAGGACAGTGGCCCTGCAGGACCGAGTTTGAGAAACCCTGTGCTAAACTATAGTAAAAAAGACACTGATTTGTGGTGGTATATTGTAATACTTGTATTCATCCTTTTCTCATGCTTTCATATTTAAGTATTGATGCCTCAAGAGAAGATGGATCGTTTGGGCGGATCGTTAATGATGACCACAAACATCCATATTGTAAGATGAAGAAAACTGACGTCAATGGAAACCCTCAACTTTGTCTGTTTGCCCTGGATGATATTAAAGGAGAAGAAATTGCCTATGATTATGGAGGAGAAGACTACCCTTGGAGAACACAAGTATGTTGCAAAGCACACTGTGTACAGAATATCTCATATTGTTGCAACATGTGTCAAGAAAGTTGTTGGTTGAATAGATTAGAATTTGAATCTATTAGAAATCTATGAATCTAATTGTCTGTAAATGATATCCTAATCTCAGAAAGCAACAATCCAAGTTACTTTTTAGGTCAGTGTTTCTACACCACCCCTAAAATGTATACATTTAAAGAATGAGGTGGTACAGTCTTAGGCCACTTTTCTTTCCCCAAGTTATGTGTGGCATACAATGGCCTTATTGCAACTTATGGGTGAAATGTAATCACAAAATAAACTAATGATTAACTATGTAAAGACATGTTTTACTTGTAAATGTTTTTTTTTTTGTTTTTTTTTTATTCTGAAATTTCAGATTTCTCTCTTGTGTTTCCATGTTCTAATATCTTGTCATTATGAATGTTGTCTCTTACAGATAACCAGCGTTGCTGTTAAAACCAGCCCAGCGAGTGCTTCTGATCCTTCTTTCCAGTCAGATGGATGATGAATCTGCTCAGATCAACTCTCCTCAACAGGTACGTTCACATTCATCACTAAAGATTTAGGTCTACTGTCTCTCTTTGTCATGGCTTAGTGATTTTTAAGCATATTTTGATGCGTATCTGGTGTAAATTAGTACATTAAACCGTGTAACCACATGTGTCCAGTAGTTTAGTGCTAGTGGAGTATTTAGGGCCAGTTTTATCCTTTACAGGGATTTTTTTTCTAGGTTAATTGTTGCTTTCAAATGGACACTCACGACGTCCCCACAACACACTTTCAGTCAGTGTTTGAGTTCAAACTCGTGTGTTGAATATGATGAAACTAGTCCCCATAAGGAACTATAACGTTGTGTGTGAAAGGTCCCCATGAAGGTGTGTGAAAGGTCCCCATGAAGCCGGTTTTAATCCAGATGTGTGTGAGCGCAGACAGAGGTTGACTGGACAGGAATAAATGTTTTAGATGAAGTTGATTTGTCTCTCTCTCTCTGAAATTATGTGGTATCTGCTTCAGATTTGTCTCTTGTGTTTCCATGTTCTAATATCTTGTCATTAAGTGTGCTTGCTGAAAGCAGCACACTTATTGTTCTTCTTAAGTTTTCTTCTTCTTCTTCTTCTTATTATTATTATTCCCAGGAGAAAAATTTTGGCCAGCTTCTGCGCCTAGGCCCTTTGAGACAGAGACACCGTTCCAACTTTAAAACGTCCGGTCAGTACCGGTGTAAGTTGCTCGTGAAGATGACATCACAAGTCCATGTCGTTCGTCCGCCATATTGGATTGAACAGAAAGCGAAACTAAATTTTCACAGGTCACAAATTTGGTCCGATCTTCACGAAACTGGACGTACATGATCCTTGGACCAAGCCTCACAAAAGTTACTAGAAGGATTTTTGATTTTCGGAAGCGTTTGCCCGCCACAGCCAAACGAAATCGGCGGCGTAGTCGCCAAACAGGAAGTCGTCCATATCTCAGGAACTCTGTCACATATCGAAACCAAACTTTGTACATGAACTCGGGACTCCAATGTGAGGATGCACAAGATCTGAATTTTTTTTTTTTTTCAGGCTAATTGACAAACCCATTTACTTATGTCTATGCAAAAGAGTTTCACCTCACACTTTTAATGTTAATGCATTTAGACAGTAGGTGGCACTGTTGTATTACATTTCACAGAGCTGCCAAGTCAGTGTATAGACTGCATTCGTTTTTACTAGGTTTGTCTTAATAAATGCATGGCCTGAATTTCGTTTTTTAAACTGGGAGGGAATTCCCCGCTTACATGGGTCACATGGGGGAGTATCTAAAGATTATGGGGGGGGGGGGCGGATAACTTTTGATGCATCGGTCTAATTTAATCATCTTCATTTATTAATATCTACAGATTTGTATGCATGAATTGTGCATTTCCAGTTCTCAAAACAGTTAATAACAAAACAAAACAAAAACTTTATACAAAATACATCATGCTCTTTTTCGCTAACCGAACAAACAATTCATTGTGGCTGTGATTGTGCAGTCACATGCTCAAACAATCAACAACGTCTAGATCAACAACAATCTAGAGGTGCGTTCCATTTGACCGTAAGTGGACTGCAAAGTGGAAGTATCAGCAAAAGATTAATTGATTTCTAGCCCTTGCATTAGCTTTACTACTAGATATATTTATGGAGATGAAAAATAATAAGGCGCCCTGTACAGCTATGATCAGCTGTTCGGCCGAGCATTTAATGTTGATACGCTGCAAGCTGATCAGTTGGTTTGTTGCTGCCGCGCTCTATCACTCGCACACCATAAAGAGCAAATTGTTTTTTAATGTTTCAATTTCGTGATTAAAATGACATAATTTGGAAGCGGATAATTTCTTCACAAACAGCTCATTATGACTCAATGTTAGAATGCTGCACCTACACTCGATAGTGTGAATAAGATCCGCACAACGCAGACCACTGCATTGACAGCGTGAAACGTGATCTGTCTACGGCCAGGGCTCAGCGGAAGACAGAATGCCGGTCCAGCGCTGATTGAGGAATTAAATTAGAAAATAAAAGACACCGTTTGACATCTTTTTTCTCGCATCTGTGAATTTATTTTTTAATCATTTGTTCTGAGATGAAGCGAATATATTTGTGCGGGAATTTCTCGCACCATAAAAGCTAACCTTGCGGGAATGGTTTAAATTATGCGCAATCCCCACATTCCCGCACCAAAATTCAAGCCCTGAAATGGCAGTGGGACGTGTAACTGTCAAAAACCCCTTTTTAGATGTACCACCTCGAGGAGTTACCCAGAGACACCAAAGACGGACCACAAGGTAAATAATAAAAGTTCAATCTTTATTAAATAAATATCCTAATTTCTAAAACTCAGTGGAAGGGGTCCAACTCCGTTCTCCTCTATCCAGCCGCGAGGATAGCCAGTCAACTCAATCGTTCCTCTTCCGACAGGACAGTTGGGTGGACCTTTAGGCGACAAGCGACTTCGCTTTAGACCAGGCAGCCGCAGACAATGGGGCAACGGTGGAAAGCGGTGACTCGCCTCCAGAATAGACAGTGGTTAATGGAACGGGCAGTGGGAAGAGATCTACTCACAGCGACTTCTCTTTAGAGCCAGCAGCGACAGGCGATGGAACAACTGTGGTGAGAGACTTCCAAACCGCGGCTTATCTCCAGAGCAGTCGGTGGATAATGGAACAGGCAGTGGTAAAAGATCTACTCACAGTGATTTCTCTTTAGAGCCAGCAGCGACAGGCGATGGAACAACCGTGGTGAGAGGCTTCCAAGCAGCGGCTTATCCCCAGAGCAGACAGTGGATAATGGAACAGGCAGTGGTAAGAGATCTACTCACAGTGACTTCTCTTTAGAGCAGGCAGCGGCAGACGATGGGACAACTATGGTGAGACACTTCCAAGCAGCGGCTTATCTCCAGGGCAGACAGTGGATAAAGGGAACAGGCAGTGATAAGAGATCTGCTCACAGTGACTTCTCTTTAGAGCCGGCAGCGACAGACAATGAGACGACTGTGGTGAGAGACTTCCAAACAGCGGCTTATCTCCAGAGCAGTCGGTGGATAATGGAACAGGCAGTGGTAAAAGATCTACTCACAGTGATTTCTCTTTAGAGCCAGCAGCGACAGGTGATGGAACAACCGTGGTGAGAGGCTTCCAAGCAGCGGCTTATCCCCAGAGCAGACAGTGGATAATGGAACAGGCAGTGGTAAGAGATCTACTCACAGTGACTTCTCTTTAGAGCCGGCAGCGACAGACAATGAGACGACTGTGGTGAGAGACTTCCAAACAGCGGCTTATCTCCAGAGCAGACAGTGGATAAAGGGAACAGGCAGTGGTAAGAGATCTACTCACAATGACTTCTCTTTAGAGCAGGCAGCGGCAGACGATGGAACAACTGTGGTGAAAGACTTCCAAGCAGCGGCTTATCTCCAGAGCAGACAGTGGATAATGGAACAGGCAGTGGTAAGAGATCTACTCACAGTGATTTCTCTTTAGAGCCAGCAGCGACAGGCGATGGGACAACTATGGTGAGACACTTCCAAGCAGCAGCTTATCTCCAGAGCAGACAGTGGATAATGGAACAGGCAGTGGTAAGAGATCTACTCACAGTGACTTCTCTTTAGAGCAGGTGGCGGCAGACGATGGGACAACCGTAATGAGAGACTTCCAAGCAGCGGCTTATCTCCAGAGCAGACAGTGGATAAAGGGAACAGGCAGTGGTAAGAGATCTACTTACAATGACTTCTCTTTAGAGCAGGCAGCAGCAGACGCTGGGACAGCTGTGGTAAGAGACTCCAAACAGCAACTTATCTCAGCGACTTCTCTTTAAAGCAGGCAGCGGCAGACGATGGGACAACTGTGGTGAGAGACTTCCAAACAGCGGCTTATCTCCAGAGCAGACAGTGGATAATGGAACATGCAATGTAAGAGATCTACTCACAATGACTTCTCTTTAGCGCAGGCAGCAGCAGACGCTGGGACAGCTGTGGTAAGAGACTCCAAGCAGCGACTTATCTCAGCGACTTCTCTTTTAAAGCAGGCAGCGGCAGACGATGGGACAACTGTGGTGAAAGACTTCCAAGCAGCGGCTTATCTCCAGAGCAGACAGTGGATAATGGAACAGGCAGTGGTAAGAGACCTACTCACAGTGACTTCTCTTTAGAGCAGGCAGCAGCAGACGCTGGGACAGCTGTGGTAAGAGACTCCAAACAGCAACTTATCTCAGCGACTTCTCTTTAAAGCAGGCAGCGGCAGACGATGGGACAACTGTGGTGAAAGACTTCTGAGCAGCGGCTTATCTCCAGAGCAGACAGTGGATAATGGAACATGCAATGGTAAGAGATCTACTCACAGTGACTTCTCTTTAGAGCAGGCAGCAACAGACGATGGGACAACTGTGGTGAAAGACTTCCAAACAACAACTTATCTTCAGAGCAGACAGTGGATAATGGGACAGGCAGTGGTAAGAGACCTACTCACAGTGACTTCTCTTTAGAGCGGCAGCGGCAGACGATGGAACAGCTGTGGTAGAATACTTTCAAGCAGCGGCCTATCTCCAGAGCAGACAGTGAATAATAGAACAGGCAGTGATAAAAGCTCTACGCCCGGCGGCTTCTCTTTAGAGCAGGCAGCGGCAAACGATGGAACAGCTATAGTAAGAAACTTCCAACAACAACTTATCTTCAGAGCAGACAGTGTATAATAGAACAGGCAATGGTAAGAGATCTACTCACAGCGACTTCTCTTCAGGGTAGACAGCGATGGTCAACCCGCCCACTGAGCCAACGGGAGGGAGCAGATTTGTACACCCACACTTGTGCAAGCAATAAATCACGTCAAAGAAACACACGTGTCCACTTCAAACTAGGCACTACGGTCCACATCAACTCGTGAATAAGGCTCCCACTCGCGATCCCAGCCGGCGTTCTCTCCCTTTTATAGATCTGAACGTCTGTAAAGAATATACTACAACAAGGATTTCAGTCAATACCTCGACAAATCTTAGAGCCACTGCCCGCTGACTGGCACATTCTAATGTATCTTGAAGATAAAAGGTCTTCACAGAAGGATATCAAAAGACACTTATCTGTTGTATAAACGACGTGGATGCTCAGCCACTCTTCAACCCCTTTCGCTTTCACTTCGTGGATCCGTCCTTACAGTTCCCGAGACGCTGAAGATACAATCCCACCTCACGCTGCAATAATCCTTCTCGCTCCACTCCTTTCTCACTTCATGCCAGAATGCCCTTTTTATAATCCACACGGTGGATACGTGCCCCAATCGCCGTTAACTCTTCTTCCTGTCACACAGCTGAAGCTCATTTCTTCATCTAATCGCCGCGCCCGGACGCATTACACGGGGGGAAACCCCGGAACCGTCCCAGTGTCCCACTAAACCTGCTCCCCCCCGGAAACATGTCCTGAAACAATAGTTCCCCTTTGTTCGTCACTCCGTGACACATATGTCATATAAACTTAGGCAAGGCCAAACAGCGTTATCCATGTTGTTGCGATTGCATCGCTAGAGTAAGCTAATAGTGAAATTGATAGCGTTTTTCATTTAATTAAAATATGAGGACTGATAGTAGGCTATGAAAATCTGCGTTTCTGTGTAGGTGATGACAACCATCTTGACAGCAGCAATCAAAGCATCGCTAATTACTGTAGACCTTAATTTGAGATAGTAAATTTGTTCCTAATCAAAGGGAACACTCAACCACAGAACAGCTGGGTGAGTTTTGTATTAGCTTATTGGATAAATTAAATGAAGACTGTCAACTTCTTTTCAATAGGCTACTATTTCATCACCCAAAACACTCCCACTCTCTGCTGTATATTCATAACCAATTATTTCAAAACCAACAACCAATCCACATAAACAATGCCATTGGCACTAGTCTATATTGCAGACATGTCTCTTAATGCACATAACTTTTCACCTTTTTGCACAATCTTGAAAAAAGTACTATTGTTGAAATTCTCAGATCAAGCAAACTTCAACGCACCCTTATCCACTACCTGCTAACGTTAGTGAACCGCACCCGAGCAAGCACACTTCGCAGTTCCTCCGGAAATGTATTTTTCTAGTTATGAATGTTGTATCTTACAGATAACCAGCGTTGCCGTTAAAACCAGCGCAGCGAGTGCTTCTGATCCTTCTTTCCAGTCAGAGACTCAGATGGATGATGAATCTGCTCAGATCAACTCTCCTCAACAGGTACGTTCACATTCATCACTAAAGATTTAGGTCTACTGTCTCTCTTTGTCATGGTTTAGTGATTAAGCATATTTTAATGCGTATCTGGTGTAAATTAGTACATTAAACCGTGTAACGACATGTGTACAGTAGTTTAGTGCTAGTGGAGTATTTAGGGCCAGTTTTATCCTTCACAGGGATTTTTTTTCTAGGTTAATTGTTGCTTTAAAATGGACACTCACGACGTCCCCACAACACACTTTCAGTCAGTGTTTGAGTTCAAACTCGTGTGTTGAATATGATGAAACTAGTCCCCATAAGGAACTATAACGTTGTGTGTGAAAGGTCCCCATGAAGGTTTGTGAAAGGTCCCCATGAAGCCGGTTTTAATCCAGATGTGTGTGAGTGCAGACAGAGGTTGACTGGACAGGAATAAATGTTTTAGATGAAGTTGATTTCTCTCTCTCTCTCTCTCTCTCTCTCTCTCTCTGAAATCATGTGGTATCTGCTTCAGATTTCTCTCTTGTGTTTCCATGTTCTAATATCTTGTCATTATGAATGTTGTCTCTTACAGATAACCAGCGTTGCTGTTAAAACCAGCACAGCAAGTGCTTCTCATCCTTCTATCCAGTCAGAGACTCAGATGGATGATGAATCTGCTCAGATCAACTCTCCTCAACAGGTACGTTCACATTCATCACTAAAACATGACCAAGTGAGACAGTAGACTTCAATTTTTAGTGATTTTTAGGCATATTTTGATGCGTATCTGGTGTAAATTAGTACATGAAAACGTGTAACGACATGTGTCCAGTAGGTTAGTGCTAGTGGAGTATTTTGGGCCAGGGAATCCTTACCTTATCCTTCACAGGGATTTTTTTCTAGGTTAATTGTTGCTTTAAAATGGACACTCACGACGTCCCCACAACACACTTTCAGTCAGTATTTGAGTTCAAACTCGTGTGTTGAATTTGATGAAACTAGTCCCCATAAGGAACTATAACGGACATTTCACACACGGATTCATCATCCGTGTGTGAAATGTCCTCATGAAGCTGGTTTCAATCAAGATGTGTGTGAGATGTCTGTTGACGAATGCGCATGCGTCATGTCTGAACGCGTTGTTGTCTTTGGAGCTCCATCAATCTGATTTATAATTCTTGATTTTCTCTTCAAACTCACTTACAACGATCAATTTCTACCTTTCCTCACTGAGAAGCACTGCTGCTCAAACCTTATAGTTACAACGTGGACTGTTGAGCAGACGTGTCTCAAGCCTATTAGTGATCCAATGCCGGATACTCTTAAAGGTTACTCCCTTGGATCACGGCTGAACGCGTCTTCACCACACTCACTTACAAACAAACATATTTTCGCCTATCGTGCGTCTACTCTACACCCGTACCACTAAAAAGATGGATTATATCCAAGACTTCAGCCATAAATTAGTATTAATATTGATAGCATCACTGGTAGCGTTGTTGCTAACTTACCGTTACTGTCCATCTGTTAAAATGGTGAATATATCAGATGTAAGTAGTCTACCTTTTGGTGCAGGTGAGGACACATTTGAGCTGCACGCACTGCAGTCTGAGCTGGAAGCTGTTGAGAAACAGATCCACGACCTTTTAGTGAGACAGGCCAAGCTGATAGACCGGCGTTTGGCTCTTGAAACATCACGCGCCGATGCACACAAATCAGTGATTAACGTTACTAACCCGCTGACTCCGACCTCGTCTACTCCGTGCGTTTCTCAACATCGGTCCCGAGCGTCGAGGTCGCGATCAGCCATGGTCTCGTTCACTCCGGCTCCAACACGCCACCACGAAGCCTGGATGGTTCCACAGCGGAAGACGCGAGTCAGGTCTAGACCAAGAAAACTCTCTCCGACCCTCCCGGTTTTCGAGATATCCACACAAAACCGCTTCTCACCTCTTCGCGAAACAGAACGCGATGCTGTGATCATCGGCGATTCCATCGTTCAACACGTACACGCTACGTTAAGTAAAAGTAAGGTCACTGTTTTCCTGGTGCTCGTGTTTCTGAAATCGCTGCTTGCGTTCCCGAGATTCTGAACGAGCGCGTCGGAACTGTGGTCCTGCACGCGGGAGTGAACGACATCAGGCTGCGCCAGACGGAGGTTCTGAAGAAAGACTTCAGGAATCTGATCGATACGGTACGCAGCACATCGCCTGAAATAACGATCATTGTGTCAGGACCGCTTCCCACGTACTGACTAGGTCATGAAAAGTTTAGTAGATTATTCGCGCTAAATGAATGGTTAATGTCATGGTGCAATGAGCAGAAACTGCTCTTTGTAAATAATTGGAATCTGTTTTGGGAGCGTCCTAGGGTTTACCGTGCTGATGGCTTACACCCGATCTTCTGTCAGATAACATCTCCAAAATGTTAAATTCCTTTTGAATCATAGTCTCTGCTGCACCAATTTAACTGATATAAATACTAGTGTTGAACATTGCATAGAAACTGTGTCTATTCCTCGTTTAGTGAGATCAAATAATAAATCTACTGCAGGATCTAGAAAAAATCTAATTGTTATTAAACCAGAAAATGTTGCTATTAGTAAACAAAAACAATTTCTAAAGCTAGGTCTTCTAAACATTAGATCACTCACACCTAAGGCAGTTATTATAAATGAAATAGTCACAGATAATAGCTTCGATATACTTTGCCTTACTGAAACCTGGCTTAAACCAAATGATTATTTCGGTCTAAATGAGTCTACT
Organism: Squalius cephalus; assembly: GCA_022829025.1. Classification (NCBI taxonomy): domain Eukaryota; kingdom Metazoa; phylum Chordata; class Actinopteri; order Cypriniformes; family Leuciscidae; genus Squalius; species Squalius cephalus. The sequence goes on from CM040794.1 coordinate 6,583,192, forward strand.
CCATCAGGATACTGTTATAAGCATGAGCCCCGTCTGATTGGTCGTGGCGGCAGTGTTGCAACAATCTATAGAGATATTCTCAATGTTACTCAGAAAACGGGCTATAAGTTTATTTCGTTTGAAGTACTTGTACTAAATGTTACGCTCTTAGATGTTCGAAAAACATCCATATTATCTCTAGCCTTGGCTACCGTATATAGGGCCCAATCTTGCACCCAGCGCAATTGACTTTGTACACGACTCATGTATCATTCCTATTTTGCACCCGCGCAAAACGCGTTTTTCCCTCCACAGAAGCACGTTGCTAAACTAGGGAATGAACTTGCGCTCCCTGGGCGGTTCAGTGCAAAAAAGGAGGCGTGTTCCGGCGCAAACGTTCCTTCATGCTATTTTGCAGGTTTAGAAAACAGTTGCGCCACTAACCAGGAAAAAACAGTTTAAAGTCAGTGGCGCGTTGCGCATGTTATTCATATGCTATTTTAAGGGCGCATGCTTGGCCATAATCAATGTAGCGTGTGCACAACGCGCATACACTTTGATTCTCTCATCTACACAGAAGCAGCAGTTTTCATTTTTGCAAATCATACATTATTACGATAGATAGATAGATAGATATACAATTTATTATAAAAGCATACATCTAGCTTACACATTTACCCAAATTATCATACACCTTTTTAACCGAAGATAATTTGGGTGGGTTTCTCCATCCCCAACGTCCCTGACGAGAGAGTTGCTCTCCTTGGATGTGAACCGATCCTGGCGCGCACCTGGCAAATCCACCGTTACAATAGAAATCCGCTTTAGAACAAGCGCGCCTGCTCTTAAAGGGAATGTGAGATGACGCTCTGATTGGTTTATTTCACGTTACGCCCAAACCACACCTATGAATAATAAAGCTACTTCAGACCAACCCATTTTAGATTTGCGCCTGGCGCAAGAGTAATTTATCCCGCCGGGAAAATAGCAACAGCGCCAAGACCCGCCCACAAAGTTACTTGCGCTTTGCGCTTTGACACTTGCGTTTCAGATCGTTAAAATAGGGCCCATAGACCGCCTGGGCCTAACGCTGATTTCCTAAAAGAGTTTGCAGATTTTCTCTCAGACCTATTAGTTAATGTCGATAAAGCATTAATTGTTGGAGACTTTAATATCCAGTAGATAATTCAAATGATGCGTTGGGGGCTGCGTTTACAGATTTATTAAACTCCTTTGGAGTCAAGCAAAACGTTACGAGACCAACTCATCGATTTAATCATACACTCGATTTAATTATATCACATGGAACCGATCCAACCGATATAGATATCATTCCACAAAGTGACGATGTCACTGACCATTACATGATAACTTGCATATTACGTACTCCTGTAATATATCATGCTGCGCCGCGTTATCGATTAGGCAGAACAATCCTTCCATCCACCATAGATAATTTTTCAAATTGCTTATCTGATCTGTCTCAGCTGCTCAGTGAACCCAAACAAACAGATGAACTTGAGGAATTAACTAGCACTATGAGCACCATTCTCTCTGGAACATTGGATATTGTTGCACCCATTAGATTAAAAAAGGTCAGAGAGAAAAGTAAAGCACCATGGTACAACAATACTACGCATGTTCTAAAGAGAGAAACCCGTAATTTAGAGCGTAAATGGAAAAAAACTAACTTAGAGGTCTTTAGAATCGCATGGAAAGACAGTATGTCACGTTATAAAAAGGCCAGGGCTGAGCACCTCCGCAAACGAATAGAAAACAACCAAAACAATCCTAGGTTCTTATTTAACACAGTGGCTAGACTAACAAATAAACAGACGTCACCTGAACAAAATATTCCGTTACAGTTTAGTAGTAATGATTTCATGAAGTTCTTCACTGAGAAAATAGAAAACATCAGAACCACAATTGTAAACGTTCAATCCTCAATCGTGCCTTATAATTCAGCCTCAATTATCACCCCGCAAGAACAATTACAGTGCTTTACAACTATAGAACAAAAAGAGTTAAATAAACTTATCACTTCATCTAAAACAACAACATGTTTATTAGATCCTATACCAACTAAACTACTGAAAGAAGAGTTACATGTAGTGGAAGAGCCTCTCCTCAATATTATTAACTCATCTTTATCTTTAGGTCATGTTCCAAGAACATTTAAACTGGCAGTTATAAAACCTCTCATTAAGAAACCACAATTAGACCCACATAATCTAGCAAATTATAGAACCATTTCAAATCTACCTTTTAAGTCTAAAATACTAGAAAAAGTTGTGTCCGCCCAACTGGGCTCTTTCTTGCATGAAAATGACATCTATGAAAAGTTTCAGTCTGGTTTCAGGCCGCACCATAGCACTGAAACTGCGCTCGTTAAAATCACAAATGACTTACTTTTAGCTTCTGACCAAGGCTGTATCTCAATATTAGTTTTACTTGATCTTAGTGCTGCGTTCGATACTATAGATCACACAATACTCTTAGATCGACTACAAAATTTTACTGGTGTTCAAGGACAAGTATTAAGCTGGTTTAGATCGTACTTATCTGACCGCTACCATTTTGTCTATTTAAATGGAGAAAAATCGATCATAACTCCAGTAAACTATGGAGTGCCGCAGGGATCTGTGTTAGGCCCTCTGTTATTTTCAATATATATGCTGCCACTTGGAAATATTATAAGGAAACATGGAATTAGTTTCCATTGTTATGCTGATGACACTCAAATCTATATTTCATCACGGCCAGATGAAAACGCTAAATTATCCAAATTGACAGAGTGTGTTAAAGATATAAAAGATTGGATGACGCACAATTTTCTTTTATTAAATCCAGACAAGACAGAGGTACTACTTATCGGTTCAAAAAAACACCCACAAAACCTCTCACAATACAACTTTAACATAGTAGGATGTCCTGTTACTTTATCCTCTACAGTAAAAGACCTGGGTGTTATATTAGACTGCAACCTGTCTTTTGAAAATCATATTTCATATGTTACAAGAACAGCCTTTTTCCACCTTAGAAACATTGCTAAGCTACGTAACATGTAAGTAAGTAAGTAAGTAATCTTTATTTGTATAGCCCCTTTCACAGACAAGGGCCACAAAGTGCTTCACAACACAGTTTAAATCAGAAATAACATGCAATGAAAACAACACCGAAATCATAACAGCCCAAAAAGTAGCTAATTAAAAGCTTGAATAAATAAATAAGTCTTAAGATTACTTTTAAAAGTATCCACAGAGTCAATAGAGCGTAAAGAGAGCGGAAGACCATTCCATAGCCTAGGAGCAACAGCCTGGAAGGATCGGTCACCTCTAGTCCGAAAACAAGTGCGTGGAGCCTTCAGCAGAGTTTGATTCACAGACCTCAGAGCCCGTGCAGGGGTATACGGCTGAATCAGATCGCTGAGGTAGAAAGGAGCCTGACCATGCAGGGCTCTAAATGCTAGAACCAAAAATTTAAATTGGATCCTATACGACACTGGCAGCCAATGAAGTTGTTTTAAAATGGGATATACGTGGGTCCTCTTGTTAGTACGGGTCAGAATTCTCGCTGCACAGTTTTGCACTAATTGTAGTCGAGAGAGCTCTTTCTTGTTTAAGCATGAAAACAAACTATTACAATAATCCAAACGTGAAGACACAAACGCATGAATGATAAGTTCCAGATCATTACGTGCGACCATATTCCTAAGTTTAGAAATGTTCCTTAATTGAAAGAAACAGTTCCTTGTTAGCTGCTTACAGTGCTGGGCTAATGACATATCTTTGTCAAAAATAACTCCCAGGTTGCGAAGACTTGGCTTCGCAGACTGGCCTAAATCGCCCAGGTATTGTTTAATCCCCGGAATTGCATCATCAGGTGCGATAACCAGTGTTTCCGTTTTGTCTGCATTTAACTGCAGATAGTTTTCACTAAGCCATTGTTTAATCTCCACTAGACAATGGAGCAGAGAGTTTAACTTCTGGATTTCAGACGGCTTAAAGGAACAATAAAGCTGGATATCATCAGCAAATAAGTGGAAAGAAACATCACTAAACCTTTTGATAATCTTTCCCAAAGGAATCAAATACAACAAAAATAAAACAGGGCCCAAAACAGACCCTAGAGGCACTCCACACAGCAAATCCACAGACTCAGAACTTATTCGGTTAGCTGAAACACTAAAGCTACGCCCAGATAGGTATGAGGAAAACCACTGAAGGACTGACCCAGATAGTCCTACTTGATCCCTCAGTCTTTTCAGCAGGACCTGATGGTCAATGGTGTCGAATGCTGAGGACAGATCCAAGAGAACTAGAACAGTGCGTTTACCAGAATCAGCAGCCATCATAATATCACTAGACACTTTCAGTAAAGCCGTTTCCGTAGAGTGTTGTTTACGGAAACCAGACTGAAATGGCTCATGGATGTTATTTTGTTCCAGGAAGAATGTAAGCTGTTCACAGACCACCTTCTCAAGGATCTTAGACAGGAACGGGAGTTTTGAGATAGGCCTAAAACTATTAAGATCTGTCGGGTCTAAGCCTGCTCTTTTTAATAATGGCTCCACTATGGCATGTTTAAAGGCACTGGGAAACAAGCCAGTTGACAAAAAGACATTAACCATTTTGGTAACACAAGGGCCAATTACCTCAAACACTTTTTGAAAGAGCCTGCAAGGAATGATGTCAGATGAACAAGAGGAGGGCTTTATCTTAGACACCAGTGCTGAAATATCAGCAAATGTCACAGTCTTAAATGATGTCCACATACTGGACACAGGCTCAAACACAGCAGGGGTACCACACTGAAGGGGCGGGATCTTATCCTTGATCATCTTAATTTTGTTTGTGAAAAGTCTCAAAAAGGCATTGCTGTCAGCTTCACAAAAGACAGGGGTAACTGGAGCAGCAGAACATACAAAATAATTAATGGTGTCAAACAACACTTTGGGATTTTTCTTATTCAATGTTACCTGTTGACGGATATATTCAGATCTGGCATTTTCAACCATCACATTGTAAGATGACACAAGATCCCTGAGATAGAGCCTGTGCTCCTCAAGTTTAGTGGATTTCCACAAACGTTCAGTCTTACGACACAGCCTCCTGAGTCTTAAGATGTCTTCATTTATCCAAGGACACGCTTTTTTCTGTGACAAGTTTGATTTAACAGGAGCCACCTGATCCAAAATTGTTACACAGTGGTTGTTAAAACAGTGAATGAGATCATCCACATCAGAACAGTCCATGAATAAAAGAGGATCAAACATCTCAGAAAAGCCATCTGCAGTATTAGCAGAGATGACACTCCTCTGAGACCTGACTACTGAAGGCTTGGACTCAGGACTAAAGTGCAGATTAAACCGAACAAGACTATGATCACTCATATGGACATCAATCACAGACATGTCTAACATGCTATCAGTTTCTGACGCAGAAAAGTTAGTTCATGCATTCATGACCTCGAGGCTAGATTACTGTAATGCTTTACTAGCTGGTTGTCCTGCAACCTCAATAAACAAGCTACAGTTAGTCCAAAATGCCGCCGCTAGAGTTCTAACTAGATCAATAAAATATGATCATATAACACCGATTTTATCATCACTACATTGGTTACCTATAAAGTTCCGTATTAATTACAAGGTATTGCTACTGACTTATAAAGCCCTAAACGGCTTAGCTCCAGTCTATTTAACCGATCTTCTATCGCCCTATAATCCATCGCGCTCTTTAACCCTCTGGGGTCTGGGGTGTTTTTGGGGCCCTTGGGATGTTTTGACATGCCTTGACATTTGTGCTTTTTTCAGTTATTTATAAACATGATAATGGCAAAGGTGTAAATTCACTCTATATAGCACAAACAGGGCTACCATAATATGTAAGCATTGTGTATGTAGATGTTTGTATTTTTAAGAGAATAATGTTTATGCGTGGTTATTGAAAAATAAAAATGAAAGTTGCTGAAATAAGACCACAAAACTCATAATAAATATGTGTCAATAAGACTTTTGACTAATGGATGTTGTTGCTACTAGTTCTGGCTTCAAAATTATGTGAACATAGTCTTGCTTTATCGTTCACATAAAACAATACATTGATTTTAAATTGGGTAAGACAGCTTGGAAAGCCAATATGCGAGGGGGGCGTGAACGAGGAGTGGTTTACACCTGAGAATACAATGTCCCACCCACTCTGCATAATGAGCCATTCATTCAGGTGTGACACTGACTGAGCCACAATGCAAGGACAAAAGATATATTTAGAAGAAGACTTATATTGACCATTTAAGATTTTGCTTACATCTATCTTGTAAATATATTTTGCTATTTTATTAAAAAGGTTACAATTACAACAAGAATTACAATTTCAACAATATTTCAAGTGTACTCTTTCTTTGTAAAAAAAAAAGATTATAGGCCTACATTTTATTATGTATTCATTAGTTTGAATATAGCCAACATTGGAACAGCTAACATCTTAGTTGATGACTTTATTTTTGACAAAAATAGTATTTATATATATATATATATATATATATATATATATATATATACACACACACACACACACATACATACATGTACATGTGTGTATATATATATATATATTAGTGGTCGACCGATATTGGTTTTTTGATGGCCGATGCCGATGCCGATATCTTTGAGTGCAGGGTGGCCGATGGCCGATATAAAGCCGATATTTTTTATATATATTTATTTTAATCAATATTTAATAAATTATAAAACAAATTTTTTAAATAAACATGCTTTTATACTTTAGATGGCAACTTCTTAAATTTTCGATCCTATTACAGTATTTTTCACAAAGTAATTGTTTAGAAATATATGAATATGTGAATACAAAGTATGTAAACACTGTAACAGGGCACTCAGTAATCTGGTAATTCCGTGCTGGTAATCATGTTTTTTCAAATAAAGACAAGGTAACTCTAATTTTACATATAGCACAGTGAAAACAATATGAATATGACACAGTTGGCAACTGGTTATATATCAGCATATTTTAAAATGAAGGACTTAAAGTTTTTCGATCGCGTCTTCTGAAGCTTATCTTCAGTTCACATTCACTCACTTCGCACGGACCGACCGTCACTCGCAGACAGTAATGCACACTTCACAAGATATTGGATTCAATTAAATATGCAAGGTTTGTGAAATTAAATGTTTATTAGATATTCAGAGATATGTTTAAATGACGTAGATGCGCATTTGCTGAATGTTGACGGCAAATGAGAAAGTATTTTAGCCTGATTGTTTGCCTTTTCTGTTACAAATAATATAAAAGCAAACGCTTTACTTTACTTACTTCGCATAAGTTACCATTTACTTACTTTGTTTACCAGTTCTGTCTAACAAAGTATTAGATATGACTGACAGAGATCGTAAATTAATGAAGACGGAGAATGTGAGTGAGCGCTGTTTGATCTGAGGAGCAGCCTGTTGCCGTTCTCTTCTGGCGCTGGTGTTCTCAGCGCCGCCCGTCAAAATAAAAGTCCGGACCGCCGTCAAAATAAAAGTCCCGCTTTCAACACATCGGCCAATCAGAAAAACTTATCGGCCGATGCCGATATTTCAAAAATGCCAAATATCGGCCGATATATCGGCCTTGGCGATATATCGGTCGACCACTAATATATATATATATATATATATATATATATATATATATAAATACTATTTTTGTCAAAAATAAAGTCATCAACTAAGATGTTAGCTGTTCCAATGTTGGCTATATTAATTACAAGGTATTGCTACTGACTTATAAAGCCCTAAACGGCTTAGCTCCAGTCTATTTAACCGATCTTCTATCGCCCTATAATCCATCGCGCTCTTTAACCCTCTGGGGTCTGGGGTGTTTTTGGGGCCCTTGGGATGTTTTGACATGCCCTGACATTTGTGCTTTTTTCAGTTATTTATAAACATGATAATGGCAAAGGTGTAAATTAACATAACATATGAGCAGAAATTGCTAAACAAAAGCTTATTTGATGTGGCAGTATATTCTACAGTACAAACTGTACCCAAATCTAGTCAACAAAATGTTGTCTTTCATATTTCGCCTGTAACGTTGTTTTTATGAAATTTTAGGGCATATAAATGTTAAGTTGCAGTTTAATACGTTGCTTATACAAATAGCCTACATTTTATTTCAACATATTTCAGTCGATTTTTACTCATCTCAGTATAGCAATACAATTTGCTAAAACATCATCATTCATTCACACAGAAACGCGAGTGTGCGAGCTGTGGTAAACAGTGCATCTCTGCCGTTCATTCATTCACACAGAAACGCGAATCACTTGAGAAGGAAAAAAAACTTACTACAGTATTCCTTAGCTCAGTCAGATCCTTGCTCCTCGAAATACCCGCACTTCTGAGGGACATTTTCCATTATTATTATTATTCCTCACAGCACTGCGAGATGATGTAAACAAGTAATGATCTGAATAAACTTGTATTTTCTCGAGCTGATATGGGGGCGTTCACAGGTTTGCGTGGATTGCCTCAGACATTTGCGTTTGAATAGCACGCGCTCTCTGTGGGCGGGTCACATTACATTTGAATGAGCTCTAATGAGCTCGACTGGAATCGCTCTCTTTTAATACAGATTTCATAAGATGAGAATATTTGTTTTTTATATAAATTACTTCATTTAAAAGAAGAGAATTAAAGCTTCATGCCTGTGTGTCTGTATGTCTGTTTGACTGAGTATTCGCTGAGTTATTGTTCATTTTCGGACGCGTTTCAGAATGGACTACACTGACAGAGAGAAGGCAGAACTCGCTTCGTGTTTATTTTTCTTTATTTGGCAAAAAGCACAACACTTTGTTTTTATTGTGAGTATACACAAAAATAATACACATTTAACAGAATCGATTGATGTATGAAACTTGTTTGTAAAATCAAAGTCAAAAGAGTATTTCGAGTCTCAATTCAACTGATAAGGAAAAAAGCGAGCAGATCACGCCGGCGTGATTGCCGACCTCAGAGGGTTAAGATCACTAGATTCGAGGCTTTTGGTCATACCTAGGATATCCAGATCTCCCAGGAGGGAGAGCATTTTCACATTTAGCTCCAAAACTCTGGAATAGTCTTCCTGATACTGTTCGTTGCTCAGACTCGCTCTCCCAGTTTAAAACTAGATTAAAGACGCATCTCTTCAGCCAGGCATTCATATAATACTTTTAATCTTACAGTTAAATCCGACCTCTAGTTCATAAACGCCAGAGGAGAACTGGCCCCCGACTGAGTCTGGGTTCTCCCAAGGTTTTTTTTTTTCTCCATTAGGTCGCCTGATGGAGTTTTTCAGTTCCTTGCCACTGTTGCCTTTGGCTTGCTCAGTTGGGGATATTTGGGGATACTTAATTTAATTAATCAATCAACAATACTATTGATCAGCATTACCAAACGTGGACGTTCCACTAGAAACAAACATTGATGTATTGTTTTAATTTAATACTGTGAAGCTGCTTTGATACAATCTATGTTGTGAAAAGTGCTATATAAATAAACTTGACTTGACTTGACTTGAGCAAGGTTTGCTGGACAGGAATAATTGTTGTTTTTTCTGGCAAAGGTGTGTCTAGCCCAGATGATTCTCTTTAACCGGTGCAGGGAAGGAGAGGTTTCGAGCATGCCTTTGTCTGCATTTCTATCAAGAGACACTTCTGATCCACATGAGGATGTGGACTGGGCACTCTCTGAAGTGGAAAAAAATCTCTGCAGACACTTCACAAGGGTTATCACAAGGGGAAAGTGTGGTCGACCAGTTCCAATTCTTCTGACTTCAAAAATGCTATGTGCCTTAGAACTCCTTGTTAAGCAGAGAGAGGCTTGTGGGGTTCTGAAAGACAATTCCTATATGTTTGCAAGACCAGAAGCCATGACACTTTTTCGAGGGTCAGACTGCCTCCGTGGCTTTGTGTCCCAAGTCACTGACATCTACAAGACTACGAAAGCATGCCACAACCCTTTCAACAGTGCTGAATATGATTGACACCGAGATGGACCAGCTGGCAAACTTTCTTGGACACGACATAAGAATCCATCATGAGTTCTATCGACTCCCTGAGAAGACCCAGCAACTTGCCAAGATCAGCAAAGTTCTAATGGCTCTTAAAGGGATAGTTCACTTTGAAATAAAATTTTGGTATGTTTTAGCTTACCTCAAGGGCATCCAAGATGTAGGTGTCTTTTTTTCCGCAGTAGTTTCAATTTTGATATTTTTAGGTCAAACCGTTCTTGTCTGTCAATCATTTCATGCAGGTCTATGGATACTGTCTCAAAGAGCATGCACAAAGTCCAAATTAAAACAATTGTACATCTTGGATGCCCTTGAGGTAAGCTAAAACATACCAACATTTTATTTCAAAGTGAACTATCCCTTTAAGCAAGGAAGATTAGCTGAGTTCCATGGCAAGAACTTGGATGAAATTGGTATAGATCCTGATGGTGTGGTATTTTATGTGACTTTTGTTTGATTTTCTGTTTACCATCTATTCATATACCACGTGTTTACGATCCATTATATACCATTGTTAAGCTGTACTTGAACTTCCACAGAAAACGTTATTGACTGTGATGAGGAAGACGGGAGCATACAAGAGGGACACTGTTCATCTACTGTTGATGGTTTGTATTACTGTCAAAATACACTACTACATTTTGCAGTTATTCATAGTTTTCAGTCATGTAACTTGTGAAGACCTGACAGACAAAAACATTGTTCTAACATCATAGCCAACATTAAAGAAGATGCTTCAGTATGCTGAACAAATGCTTTTTTGACGAAACGGCTCATTGTGTAATGAATCAAATACCTCCAAGCTATTCTTCAACTAAATTACACTAAACATTCATTCTGGAGTGAATATTTTTTGTGAGTTTACTACCATAAAAATGATATTTCATAGGAGAAACGTGTAAATTTGTCGTAAAACACTAGCTGATCCGCTCTCTTCTCGTGTTGGTTGTGTCATGGCACAAAACGAATCATGTCAGATGATTAAGACTTGAAAAATAAAATGGTTATACTCAATTTACTTGAGCTTATGTTTGATTAAATGTCTGCTGGAAAGATGTATAGTTCGATTATACTTGCAATAATGAACAATTGCACAGGTTTAGGGTTTATTGTACTTTAATGATTTTAAATAATTATTGCATAAGTGTGACAAATAACAGTGTATTGTCAGCATTCTATAGTACATTTAAATTGTATATCTTTCTGAAAATGTTGAACTTTGATTATTTTCCATAGAACCATCGGCAGAGGTGGCACTTCCTCCTACTGAGAGGAATGAAATGCCGCCGCCACCCAAGAGACCCAGACCACCAGCAGATGAAGAGATGCCTACAGGAGCCAGTGCTGTGAGGCCTTCTTCCAAAGGTGAACTCTTTACACATTCATAAGACTAAATTAGACCCTTTAGGAGCACTTTAACACCCAGATCTCAGACCAGATCACTAAATGCTGATTTCTTTTTTGCCGTTTCCCTTTTGAGACGTTTCCACCAAAACTTTAGTGATTTGAACACTTTGCCACATAACTGTTTCTGCTGACAGCCCTAAATTGTTCCTCTACACTTGAATTTCTAGATCATAATGCTCAGGAACCCATCTGTAGTTGTTTAGAGCAGTGTTTCCCAAACTTTTTTTCTGGGGACCCACATTTTAAAGTCGATAAATCCTTGTGACCCAATAAACATTAGGCCCATATAGTTCATATATCACGAAGAGAATTTATGCATTAACAAAATGAACATTTTTAAGGTCAGTTAAGCTTCCACTTAACTATTTAAAAGAGATACAGATATTTGACAAAGCACAATTTTTTTTATTTACCTGTTGTTGACAATAAGTAAAATGCAGAGGTGAAATGAGAAAGGAAGAGTTGACAGGGCATCTCATTGTTTTCATATTCTCATCATTACAGTGTACACAATTTATACTTAATGAGACAAAGTCCCAAGGCGTCATATATTCGTCCACATGCAACGCACATGGCACCCTTTAGCGTCAATATGAGACGCAGATAGATATGGGCCAGAAGGCGCCTCCTAGCGGTCTAACCCTACCCCTACCCCAGACCTAAACCTACCCATAACCTGTGCGTCTCATATTGACGCTAAAGGGTGCCATGTGCGTTGCATGTGGACGAAATGTCAAAAGCGTCAGTATGACGCCCTAGGCTGAGAACGCGTTTATAGCACACTGAAAAATAGTGCTTGACTTGGCGACCCATACAAAATCTCCCGCGACCCACTTGTGGGTCGGGACCCCGCCTTTGGGAATGACTGGTTTAGAGGGTTACTTGGTTGATGCTAGAATCTACTAGGTGCTTTGTGGCACTAGAAGGAACTGTAGCTGTTCTAATAATTAAAACAGTGAATCAGTAATAACTAACCCCTGGAGCAGTTTGAGTGGATGGATGCATAAAAATAACTTGCAGCCAAGACATTGATCCTAATAGGGCTGTAGTCAACCAAAGAAATGCTTAGTCGACCAAAGTCCTGTCCTGCGCAACGATTAGTCGGACTAAAAAAAAAAAAAACTAAACAAAAAGACGCGATGTTTTGCATTTTGATTGAACATTTATTAAACAATTGTCATAGAGCATTTATAAAACAACAACGCAAAAACATAAATAATACATAAAACTATAATAATAATACAATTCTTTGAAAATTAAGTGATTTTTTTAACTGTAAAGTGAGGAGCTCTGTCCTAGTGACTGTCACAATCGCTCACCTGACCACACCACACGCTACAAATAATATAACTACTAAAACTGCCAAATAATGAAAAATCCTAACAAAAGCTCTCGTTTGTACAGGCTGTATATTCTTCTTTACTTTCAAAAACTATGGGGTTTTTCTAGCCGGTTTTGTCCAGCCGATCTAGGCATTTTAAAACAAACACACAAAAAACCCAAATAGCCTTAAAAACAATCCTAATAATAATAGGCTGTATAGTAGGAAGGCCTATAGGTTTATTTTCGTTTTGTTACATTATTTAGGCTATTTTCAAACGCGTCAAGTGTACAAATAAAAACAAAAACATAAGAAAACACGATCTATTGAGTCAGCATAATAAAGCCGTTAAGGCTACTTATGGTGCGTTCACACCGGACGCAAATAGCGCGTCAGGCGCGAGTGATTTCAATGTTAAGTCAATGCAAAGACGCGTGTAAACAATTCTTGCGGCGCGAATGAGGCGTAGAGCAGGGCGCGGTAGATCTGCAGATCTGCAGGCCTAGTCCACCTTTTTTATGTTGTGGGCCAAAAACACTAACATGTCCACATTCTTGGGTAAAAGACAGCTCCTCGACTTGTTAACAATAAATCCTGCTTTGGAAAATATGCGCTCTGCAGGAGTGGAGGTTGCAGGGATGCAGAGCACGCGTTTGGCTGCCCGAGCAAGTCGTGGATATCTCTCCTCATTATTTAGCTCTCCTCATAGCTTGCACTCCACAGTCTTGTCGTCTTTTTTGTAAAATGCAGCCAGACAAAAGATTTAGATTTCTTGGACATTTTGTCGACTAAAGCCAAAACAAGTAGTGTTCTAACTGAATGAATACAGCAAAACTACCTATATTCCTTACTGAGCACGAAGCAGCAGTGCAGCCAGCCACAGTTGCGTTTACGAGTGTTCTACGTGGTGCGCTAAACTGTGGCTGTTACAAAATTTAAAGTTGCATTTAAAGTTGGGGATAAAACATAGGCTAATTATATTTAGAATACAGTAATATATAACTGCTTATAAAGGAATAAATATCAAGGAGTAAATCAATGAAAATTTCTTTATTGGTGAAAAAAAAAAATGCAACTGGTCGACCAATGAGAATGTCAGTCGACCAAGACGGCATCGACCGATTAGTCGACTAAACGACTAAAGTTGACAGCCCTAGATCCTAATATATTTTCCTTTTCTCCAATGATCATTTCAGGCCAAGTGACTGAATGTAAAAATCACTGTTTGATTGACAGTGTAATTATATTTATAGGTAAAGTGCAAATTAATTTCTCTTGCAATATAGATGCTGACATAAATACTAGGGCTGCCCTCGACTAAAGTTGTTTCTAGTCGACTAGTAGTCGTTCATTTTAAGCTATTAGTCAACTAATCGCATTTTTATATTAATAAGCCATAACTCATAATAATGAGCCTTTAATTGCCTATATAATACATAGCCTAATTAGCGCTCAAGGTTAAAGTTCCACAGTGCACCGGCAAAAATAATGATTGAGTGTGTCTTGAAAAAACAGAAGGAGACTGTCTAAACATTGTAATAATTTATTGATAATGTTTTCGGCAGCAGAGATTAAGTCGATGATGCGGACTCGTCATCTCTTTAGTGACGCGCGTTTCATATGGATTACATAATCTGAGAATATTTATTTTACACTTGAATTGATTAATTTAAAAGCAGACATTTCAAGCTTTCTATAGATATATTTCTCATGTGTGTGAGGCGAGTATACGCTGAGTTCCGGCTCATTTCTGTGACGCTCAAGTTCACTGAGACAGCAGAAAGCACATCCTGATTGTTTTCATTATTTTACAAAAGCACAACATATTGTAGTTATTGTGAGTTTACAGAAATAAAAGTTGAACCTTTACAGTTTGCATTACTCTTATCTGTATGAATAAAATGACAGAGTATTGAAAGTTAAATGATCGCGCCGGCGCCTGTATGTCCTGCGACTAACTGACTAATAAAATTGTGGTTGACTAATAGGGGGCAGATAAATACTGATAATAGGATTCAGAACTTCGGATTGGAATTCCAGCACACACACTTTATCAGTTCAATTGTTTTTTCTGTCCACTTTTAGGTAAAAGTACCCAGAAGACACCCTGACAGCAGACAGAGGTGCAGGCGGTGGAAAGGCACATGAAGCGATTCATCACATTGCTCACTGTACCAGCAAAGAGCGACTGTGACAAATGTTTAAAAGCTGAACCAGAAGCACTGAAGAACCGCGATTGGAAGACCGTAAAGTTTTACATTTATAATTGCATTACAGCTTACAAAAAGAATTTGCAGTGCAAATAATAATAATGTGAAGATGCAACTCTGTCATGGCAGGTTTTGTTAAAAGATGTTAAAGGGTTAACATGTTTGGGTTTGCTAACCATTTAAAACTACAGCAACACTTGTAGGCTATAGAATAACTTTGTTGTTCGAACAATGCTTTCCGACTGGTGGCCTTCATCACAGTCATCATAAAACATACAGCAAACAGCATTTCAAATAATGTGTCAATAGTGTGTTTTATGATGACCGTGATGAAGGCCACCAGTCAGAAAGCATTGGTCGAACAACAAAGTTATTCTAAAGTTGTAGTTTGTTTAAATTCACATGTCTGTGAAAGGAAGCGTGTGAAAGATAAAGACTTTTTAAGATTTTTTTTAATACTTTTAATATCAGGACTTTTTGAGGTTTGACTTCATTTGAGTTTTGTGAAGTTGAACTCAATAAAAGTTGAATTCAGCAATTGTAATGTGAATTAATGTGTTGAAGCTCAATTAGTAGTAGATTTTGTTTTATTTTTTATAAGTATCAGGTGAATGAGTAGCAGCTGATGCTGTGAGGTTGTCTGAAAAAATTACAATTATAGAAAGAATAGTTTGAAGTGGAAAGGTTTAAATGTTTGACTTGTGGGTATGAAATGGGTTGGAAAATATCCAAACAAATATTCTGCATGTTGAGGAGATGATTACAAGCACAACACTAGGGCCTGGTTTCACAGACATGATTTAGATTAAGCCAGGATTAGGCTTTTAGTTCAATTAGGACATTTAAGTAGCTTTTATAAACGTGTCTTAGAAATAAGCATTACTGGTGTGCATCTTGAGACAAAACAATGGCACTTGGACATGGACACAAAGGACTTAATTTAAGATGTGCTTTCAGTTTAAACAGCTTAAACACACACTTTAGTCTGAGAGCATCTTAAGCCTGGTCTGTGAAACTGGCCATAGGTGTTCTATGCAAGAGTGAAGCTTTGCATCACTAGCACCATTTGCAGGCCTAATTATATATCCACATTATCAAAGTTGTTTTGTACTACTGTATATTTTAATTCTACTTGGATGTAGATTGAACCCATTTTTAAGAGCAAATGGACAAATGCAATCTGAGGAATTACTTTATATAAATGCCTATTATTTGTCATTAGTAATAAACTTGTTCTATCTAGGTCCCCACAAATCAAAAGGGGAAGTTGTGTGGATTATGCAAATTAGAGAGAGAGAGAATGTGTCTGAAAGAGAGAGAAAGTGTGTGTGTGTGTGTGTGTCAGAGAGAGAAAGAGTATATGTGTGTGTGTGTGTGTGTGTGTGTGTGTGTTTGTGAGAGAGAAAGAGTATGTGTGTGTTTGCGAGAGAGAATTTGTGTGCGTGTGTTTGTGTGAGTTTGTGTAGGCCTATGGGATTGTGTGTGTGTATGTGTGCGCGAGAGTGTGAGTGAATGTGTGAGTGTGAGTGAATGTGAATGCGTGTGTGTGTGTGTGTGTGTGTGTGTGTGTGTGTGTGTGTGTGTGTGTGTAGACGTACATTTGTGTAGTCCTGCTGTAATCCTGATCTCTCCTCCATGATCCACACTACAAAACACACAGTGACAGTTAATCAGTAAACACTCACACACACTCACACACACACACACACACACACACACACACACACACAGAAACACACACACACACACACACACACACACACAGACATCCCAACCTGCAAAAAGTAATTTCAGGGAGGTACATGCATCTGAAAGTTGTGTTGCTGTTAGTTTGTGCCTAAATGTGTGTTTTTACTTTGTCCTTAAAACAGGGACAGATCCAGCATTGACAGATACCGGAGTGAGGGATATGAAGCACCTGTCTGAGAAAGTAATGAAACAGTTTGAGTTAAGTTTCAAATGCAAATAGAAAGTTTGTGCAATTTGTTTGTTTTTGTGTAAGAATGCCTCAAACTTTTAATATTGGTATTAAATAATTACTGACTTTTTCACAGCGCACTGGTATCCTGCAGTTTGTATTGTGTTTGGGTGGTTATTAATAATAATAATGATGATAATTTTTTATTTATATAGTGCCTTTCCAACACCCAAGGTCGCTTTACAAAGATAGGTTAAGGCAGTGGTTCTCACACTGGGGTACGTGAGGTGACAGAAGGGGGTACGCGAACCAAAATGCTGAATTTTGCAGATTTAATTCTACCCCACCTTAAAATAACATTAAAACTGAGCATATATTTCTATCAGGTAAAATGCTGTAAATGCATGACATCTGATCAAATTACATCATCGTTTGCAGTCAAAACTAACTGCATTCACACAAGCTTCATGCATACAGATTACGTGCAGATTTTGCTGCCTTGGCAAATCGTGCTATACTACCATTCTCGACGAACCTTTGTAAAAGTGGGGATTTAGCGCTTACTAGCATGAAGAATACATCAAGACAGACTGTGCATTGAGATCGATTTATGATTCAGTCTCTCTTCGATGCAAAAACATACCTTGTGTGAATTCCTGTGTTTAATGTTGATCACATTTTATATCCACACGATTGCAAACGTGACATTGATTTTATACAACAGTTCAACAAACGAAAGGTATTAATATTAAGTGATGTTCATTTTCAACACAGTATTGTCAGTATTTTTTTACAACAAAACAATAGCTCCACCGAAAGCCACAGCAATAATTGTAAATGAATCAGCGGCTTTGAACGAATCGTGATAGTCAACGATTCAATGGTTCGTTCATAATACAGCCATTTGCTTCGTCACTGTATGAATGAATGACTCGATGACTCACTAATAAAGACCATGACTTGCTGGCAAATTAACACACGATTTTAATTTAACATTTAAAAATGTAAAACTTTTTTTTTTTTTTTTGTCTGGTGCACACCGAAGTGGTGTAAACTCTTGCCCCGAGTCAACAGTTTTTATCTATTTAAAATTATTGTTGTGAAAATAAGTGTTTTGTATTCCGATCCATGTCTCTTGTCCTCTGTGGTAGCGAACCTGTGTGTCTTATGAAATTTCCCCGTTCACGGAACGGGTCGGCGTAGTCTGCTCTTTATTTTGCTCTATTTTGTCCATAAGTGTAACAACATAATTTCCCCTTTAAGTGGGCTTCAGGAAGGATTCAGATATCTAGGCGCATTCATCACTAAAAACACACAGATATCTTTAGACTGTTTTTATTCTTGAATTGATGTTTATAAGGCAATATAGAGAAGTGGTCCTCTCTTCCTATTTCGTTAATTCTATCAGTCTCCGTATCATCAGGGACCTTTATGATAAAGGATTATTTTTATCCTTTTCAGAATTGTCAGAAAAGTTTGATCTTCCTAAAATGCATCTTTTTTACTTCTTTTAGATCAGACATTTGGTACAAAATCAGTGTCCCCAGTTTTCTAATCTTCCTCCTGATTATAAAATGGACACCCTTCTTTCTCTTAGTTAGACAGAAAAGGGCTAATTACTGTAATTAATGAATTAATAGATTGATTAAATCTCAACCCCTCTATCCATCCATCCATCCATTTTCTACCGCTTATCCGGGGCCGGGTCGCGGGGGCAGTAGTCTAAGCATGGATGCCCAGACTTCCCTCTCCCTCGACACTTCCTCCAGCTCTTCCGGGGGGACACCGAGGCGTTCCCAGGCCAGCCGGGAGACATAGTCTCTCCAGCGTGTCCTAGGTCTTCCCCGGGGTCTCCTCCCGGTGGGACATGCCCGGAACGCCTTCCCAGGAAGGCGTCCAGGAGGCATCCGGAAAAGATGCCCGAGCCACCTCAACTGACCCCTCTCGATGTGGAGGAGCAGCGGCTCTACTCTGAGCTCCTCCCGAGTGACCGAGCTTCTCACCCTATCTCTAAGGGAGCGCCCAGCCACCCTGCGGAGAAAGCTCATTTCGGCCGCTTGTATCCGGGATCTTGTCCTTTCGGTCATGACCCAAAGCTCATGACCATAGGTGAGAGTAGGAACGTAGATTGACCGGTAAATCGAGAGCTTCGCCTTGTGGCTCAGCTCCTTCTTCACCACGACAGACCGGTACAGCGACCGCATTACTGCAGAAGCTGCACCGATCTGTCTGTCAATCTCCCGTTCCATCCTTCCCTCACTCGTGAACAAGACCCCGAGATACTTGAACTCCTCCACTTGAGGCAGGAACTCTCCACCAACCTGAAGCGGGCAAGCCACCCTTTTCCGACTGAGGACCATGGCCTCGGATTTGGAGGTGCTGATTCTCATCCCGGCCGCTTCACACTCGGCTGCAAACCGTCCCAGTGCATGCTGGAGGTCCTGGTTTGATGAGGCCAACACGACCACATCATCCGCAAAGAGCAGAGATGAAATCGTGTGGTCCCCAAACCTGACCCCCTCCGGCCCCTGGCTGCGCCTAGAAATTCTGTCCATAAAAATTATGAACAGAACCGGTGACAAAGGGCAGCCCTGCCGGAGTCCAACACGCACCGGGAACAAGTCTGACTTAGGGACCGTTCGGTATTTATGGAAGGGGCCACCGGAGGAAAATAGGGGAGGGTCATGTCTTTTTATTCTTTGTTGAGGGGAGGGTCATCCAACTTTTTTTTAGTCTAGGGGGAGGGTCACCCAACTTTTATATTCATTAAAACAGCAACATTTCAAAGTGGCTTGTTTGGTGCTATTTTTTCCATTTAGCTCCATGTTGATCTCGCGTTATCAGACCCCCTTCGATATCAGATGGGTCTGACCCAACAAAAATCCAGTTTGGCGCTGTTTGACAGTGTGCGCTTCAGTTCGCGCTTAGAAAAAGTGCAGCATCATGTCAGAACAGAATGCCAAATAAATGTTTACCCGGCAAAGCTTTAAAGCACGAGCAAATAATGAACTTTTGTTAAGTGCACAGTGTCCTGTGAGTGTAACTCTACCGCTGCATTAACATGTGATGTGAACGTACGTCGAGTTTAACAGTATTGGGACTGAGGCGCCAGAACTGCTGATAGAATGTGCGCTAGGGCAAAACTGCATATTTTAGTTTCCATTCTTATTTTGTTTCCACGATGTGTAAGATGTAGGGCTACCACCAGCCGCGGCGCTACCATTGGGCCCGGGTGGGCATTTAGGTCCGGGCCCACCCATTTTCTATAGCCTATGGTTTTGTACACACGAGTATACGCAAAATAGAGAGACATGGAGCGGGTCAGACATGATTTTGACCACTTAATTAAGTTTTGTTTTGCAGAAAACGATTTTTTAAAGTGAATTTCGTTTTGTATAAATTGTATCTTAATTTTATTTTTTTATTTTTTTATCAACCAATTGCCAAATACCAAATATAGCAGACAACACAATCATAGAGGCGCCCGCGTGGTCACTTGCGCTGCTCGTAAACAGGAGCGCATCTCATCCTAACTTAACAAAACTCAGCATATGCCTCACATACATGAAATATAGCCTATCTTAAGAAAGCTTGAAATGTCTTTTTAACAATTTAAAACGAAAAGAAATAGGCTACTCTCTGGTTATGTAATGATGTGCATTTCTCTCTATAGGCGTGTTCACTACTACGGAGATGGCGATCGTTAACTTCATCTTTACAGCTGTTGTTGCTTTTAATAAACTAAAAATAATAGGCTTATGATTTTATTAAACAATAAATTAAATGAAATTTTTATTGTATTAAAAAAACAACAAAAAAAACCTGTTTATCAATATTGTGTGTGTGTGTGTCGAAATAATTTGTCCGCAGCTGCTCAAAAAAAAAAAAAAAAAAAAAAAAAACAGTCAAAAACCCCACTGTCAGTGTTTTGTAAGGAACAGGCAAATATGTTCAATATAGCAGGAGACATTTTAATTGTTTACTAATAAAACAGTTATTTTTTATGTCAGTGTCGGCTAGACAGGGTTGCGTTTCCCGAAAGCATCGTTGGCAACTATGGTCGCAAGTTCATCGCAATGTCCATTGAACTCTATTGGTAACGACGGAACTTGCGACCATAGTTGGCCAACGATGCTTTCGGGAAACGCACCCCAGATGAAGTTGACGACTCGCGATCTTCGCAGCGCTACCACATCTTTAAATCACTATTAGTAGGCTATTATTTAAGTTAACATAAAATACATAGACCTACACCACAAAAACTAGTTGAGGATAAATTCGTTAAAATTGGGCGATTCCAGTGAATGGAAGTGACATTTGCAGTCAAAACTTAAAATAAAAATTCTCAGAAAATGCATTTATTTGAAACGTCTGAAAGGAGTCAAGACATTAGAAAAATATCAGTCTACACATGCGTTTTATATTTAATATGAGGGAAATACACATGTGACGTGACACAAAAAAAATCTTTAACTTTTAGATGGCAAAATATGTTTTCAGTAATTCTATAAATTACACTGTGCAAACCAAAATATATATACCCACCGGATGAATAAAGATCGGCCTCCACAGAAAATTAAATTTTATATTATTTTTATTTTATTTTTCGTGTTTGCATTTATGTGAAAAAAAAAAAAAATGTTACGGACGTGACAGTTCTCCATTACGCACGGACATGACTGCTCTGAAGCGACTTTAAAAATTGCACAGAGACCTCAAACAGAAGGCACAAAGCCTTTCTTTAAAGTGAATTTCGTTTTTTTATTAATTTTATCTTAATTTTAATCAATGTTTCATCTGGATTTAATAAATAAGAAGTAGTCTAAATATAGTAGAAAATAGATAATCATGACACGGAGGCGCGGGCGAGTGAACTGGACTCTTGTCTCATAAATGAACCGAAACTCAGCGTAAGGTATGCTACTTGCCTCATAGACCTGAGAAATATATAGAAAGCTTGAAATGTCTACTTTTAAACATGCAGAACAATTCAAAACGAAGGAAAACAGACTGCTTTCTCCTTATGAAATGTGCATTTCTCTCTGGCGCGTTCTGAGAAGATCGCGACGCATCGTCAACTTCATCTTTGCAGTAGACGCAGAAAACACTTGTTTATTAAAAACAATTAAAATGTCTAGCTATATATGACATATTAATAATCATTACTTTTGCCGGTTCTTTGTGACAGCTTTTAGATGCTTTATTCGCAACGCCACCCACATGTTGAACGAGTCACACCGCATCAGCACCAAAAACATTATTTTTTTTCAAATCTAAAATAAAAAATCGTGATACGAAACGAATCGTAGGTTTGGTCTATCGTTACAGCCAGATGAGAAAGCAAGAGTTTATGGTTTAAAAAACAAACAAACAATGGCTATCTGAACATCTTTGCCAAGCGCAAACCAGTACAGAATTAGGGGAGGGTCATGCCTTTTTTCACAATCATTTTGGAGGGTCATAGAAAAAATTATTGCTGGCGAAGGGAGGGTCATGTCTTTTTTGACAACAGATCTCAAAACTCCTCCGGTGGCCCCTTAAATAAATAACGAACAGTCCCTTACTGCTGGCAATCCGAACCAAGCTCCTGCTCCGGTCGTACAGGGACCGGATAGCCCTTAGCAAAGGGCCCCGGACCCCATACTCCCGGAGCACCCTCCACAGGCTGCCGCGAGGGACACAGTCGAATGCCTTCTCCAAATCCACAAAGCACATGTGGATTGGTTGGGCAAACTCCCATGAACCCTCCAGCACCCTGTAGAGGGTATAGAGCTGATCCAGTGTTCCACGACCGGGACGAAAACCACACTGTTCCTCCTGAATCCGAGGTTCTACTATCGGCCGGATTCTCCTCTCCAGTACCCTGGCATAGACTTTCCCAGGGAGGCTGAGAAATGTGATCCCCCTATAGTTGGAGCACACCCTCCGATCCCCCTTCTTGAAAAGAGGGACCACCACCCCGGTCTGCCAGTCCAAAGGTACTGTCCCCGACCGCCACGCGATGTTGCAGAGGCGTGTCAGCCAAGACAGCCCCACAACATCCAGAGACTTGAGGTACTCAGGGCGGATCTCATCCACCCCCGGTGCCTTGCCACCGAGGAGTTTCTTGACTACCTCGGTGACTTCAGCCCGGGTGATGGACGAGTCCGCCTCCGAGCCCTCAGCCTCTGCTTCCTCAATGGAAGACGTGATGGCGGGATTGACGGCGGGATTGAGGAGATCCTCGAAGTATTCCTTCCACCGTCCGGTGATATCCCCAGTCGAGGTCAACAGCTGCCCACCTCCACTGTAAACAGCATTGGTAGGGCACTGCTTCCCCCTCCTGAGGCGCCGGACGGTTTGCCAGAATCTCTTCGAGGCCGACCGATAGTCCTTCTCCATGGCCTCACCGAACTCCTCCCAGGCCCGAGTTTTTGCCTCCACAACCACCCGGGCTGCAGTCCGCTTGGCCCGTCGGTACCCATCAGCTGCTTCAGGAGTCCCACAAGCCAGCCAGGCCCGGTAGGACTCCTTCTTCAGCTTGACGGCATCCCTTACTTCCGGTGTCCACCACCGGGTTCGGGGATTGCCGCCTCGACAGGCACCGGAGACCTTACGGCCACAGCTCCGAGTGGCTGCGTTGACAATGGAGGTGGAGAACATGGTCCACTCGGACTCAATATCTCCAGACTCCCTCGGGATCTGGTCGAAGCTCTGCCGGAGGTGGGAATTGAAGATCTCTCTGACAGGGGATTCGGCCAAGCGTTCCCAACAGACCCTCACAGTACGTTTGGGTCTGCCGAGTCTGTCCAGCTTCCTCCCCCGCCATCGGATCCAACTCACCACCAGGTGGTGATCAGTTGACAGCTCCGCCCCTCTCTTCACCCGAGTGTCCAAGACATACGGCCGGAGGTCGGATGAAACGACTACAAAGTCGATCATCGACCTCCGGCCTAGGGTGTCCTGGTGCCATGTGCACAGATGGACACCCTTATGCTTGAACATGGTGTTCGTTATGGACAAGCTGTAACTAGCACAGAAGTCCAATAACAGAACACCACTCGGGTTCAGATCAGGGGGGCCGTTCGTCCCAATCACGCCCCTCCAGGTGTCACTGTCGCTGCCCACGTGGGCGTTGAAGTCGCCCAGTAGAACGATGGAGTCCCCAGTCGGAGCACTTTCCAGCACCCCTCCCAGAGACTCCAAGAAGGCCGGGTACTCTGCACTGCCATTCGGCCCGTAAGCACAAACGACAGTGAGAGACCTATCCCCGACCCGAAGGCACAGGGAAACGACCCTCTCGTTCACCGGGGTGAACTCCAACACATGGCGGCTGAGCTGGGGGGCTATAAGCAAACCCACACCAGCCCGCCGCCTCTCACCATGGGCAACTCCAGAGTGGTGAAGAGTCCATCCTCTCTCGAGGAGTGTGGTTCCAGAGCCCAAGCCGTGCGTAGAGGTGATCCCAACTATCTCTAGTCGGAATCTCTGAACCTCACGCACAACCTCAGGCTCCTTCCCCACCAGAGAGGTGACATTCCATGTCCCTAGAGCTAGATTCAACCCCTCTATTTCACTCAAAAATACTTGGGAACAAGAGCTGGGGTTCACTATACTTGATATACTTGATACATTGATCTCACACTTGAAAACGCAGATGAGAATAAACTATATATATTTTTTTAATCCTTTCGTTTATGTTGCATTGTATTTTATTATTTTGTACACTTATTGTATTAACTATTATACTTGTAGTATTTTTATTGTTATATGTATTGTATGTGTATAAGATGTTGTATATGCTCAAAATGCCAATTAATATATTTTGAAATAAGAAAAGTTGCACATGCGTCACCGCACTGGACCTCACCTAACACAGTCCCTTTCAGACATACTTCATAAGTTGCAAAACTATTTTACTGATGAAATCGCAGGGCAGCACTGACAACTAATTTCTGTGCACTTGTATGAGTGTGTGTGTCTGTACTCTTTTTCTGCATTTTTATGGGAGGGCGGGATAAAGTGAATAATTTATTTTGTAGGAAAATTATGAAATGGTTTGTGATTAATATCCTGTTGTTTGTTATATTTTCTTTGTCTTTGTGGGTTTTGGTTATTTTGCTGTTGTAGGCTGTCAGGACCTCTGAAATAACTGAACTGTAATGCAGTCAAGACCTGCCTAGAACTACTTTACCTGTGCATTTACTGTAAATAATTGCACACCTTATAATGTTTGTCAGCCAATCAGAATGAAGCATTCAACAGTCCCTTAGCATAAATACAGTTAAACCTCTGTAAATTCTCAGTTAGATCGTTTGTAAATATAGTAATGTGAGTAATAAGTGAAGATTGAAATGCTGTGTTTGGAGTTGTTTAATCAACTCTTCATGCTCTACATACTTGAGTTTATCCAGTCTGTAGTTTGGATGGTTGAGTTTATCAGTGAGCAGCTTGACTCCTGAATCTCCTGGGTGATTGTAGCTCAGATCCAGCTCTTTCAGGTGTGAGGGGTTTGAACTCAGAGCTGAAGACACATAACTACAGCCTTCCTCTGTCACCATACAGCCAGACAATCTACAAAGACATACAGCAACAGTCCACATGACATTAGTTTGGCAATCAGACGTTACTATCACACACTGGTCTTGGCTGCGTTTCCCAAAGGAATCTAAGAATGAATTACTTTTTTTTTATTACATTGTTTTGAATTGAAAATATATCATTTACATTTAGACAAGAAACATTAACAGTCTTACAAATAACAGTGAATGTGTGCCTTTTTCAAAATAAATTATTTTTTTGCAGGTATTTCAAATGCATTAATTTACAGTGAATTATAGTTGCTAATAAATTCTTAATTTCCCTTAAATATCTTAAAAACATTTTTTTTGACAAATCTGTTTATTGAAGTTTTAGAATAATACCAGGATACATATACAGGATAATAGTGGAAAAAAATATATGAAGCTCATAACATCTCTCAGCCGGTCATCAAAAGATGGAGGGAAATTTTGTTTCCATAGCCGAAGAATGTGCCGTCTAGCTAATAATGTTGAGAAGGCAAAAGCCTTTGCAGCATTTCCAGACAAGCCAGTGACATTTGGGGAAAGTCCAAAAAGTGCAACCAAAGGGCAAGGCTCAATCTGTCTCTTTGTCACTGAAGAAAAACAATTAAAGATTGATAGCCAAAAAGAAGTTAAGGATGGACATAACCAAAACATATGTAATAAATCTGCAGGGGCCAGATGGCAACGATCACAGAGAGGATCAACACCGGGCTTAATTTTTGCCAACCTCACTTTTGTCCAGTAAATTTGATGAATACATTTTAATTGGATAAGACTATGACAAGCACAAATAGAAGAGGTATGAACACGGGACAGGATCTGGACTCATCATTAAATGTGAGGCATAGATCCGACTCCCGCTGTTGTCTGATAAAAGAGAGAGAGGAAGTGGAGATGGAGGAAATCAGCCTGTATATCGTAGACAAGGCACTCCTTTTATCTATGGCTACTTCAAGAATCTGATCTAGCGAAGATTTTGGCGGAAGATTCGAAAAATGAAGGGAATGAATTTAACAAAAGTTCTGAGCTGAAAATATAAAAAAAAAATTGTGCACAAGAGAGGGATAAAAGGGTTACGGTTTATAGGTGAAGACACTGGGAAGCGCTGAAGTAAGAAATGGGTTCAGAATTGGGACCAAATCCGTAACGATTGTCGGACAATAGAACTGTCGTAAGGACAGCGCAAGATGGCAGTAAGAGGACCACACAATAGTCCCGCTGGCGAAACTGGGCAGCAGGAACCCTCTTCAACCCTCTTCAACCCTCTTCAACCTCCGACCCAAGCCGGGACCTAGTCACTGAGCCCGAAATGACTCTGAAATCAGAACAATGTAGAGTGTATATTTGCTGCCCAGTAGTAAAATAAGAAATTAGGAAGGGCAAGCCCACACTCAAGCTTTGGTTTCTGAAGTATTTCTCTACGGATTCTAGCTGGTCCTTTGATCCCAAAAAAAAGATGAGATGGGATTTTAAAAAAAGATTTTGGTATAAAAATTGGGACGCATTAAAATAAATACAGAAATCTAGTTAAAATGTTCATCTTCACCGAATTCACGTGTCCAGCCAATGAAAGGGGAAGGGCCGACCAGCAAGTAAAATCTTTCTGCACTCTTTGGAGGAGCGTGGTATTAAATTAGCCTTGAAAAGATCTAAGCACTTACGTGTAAATATTTAATCCTAAATATTTAAAACTATGGGAAGCAACTTTAAACACTGAACTCATTGGTAAATTAGACATTGGAAAATTTATTGGCTACAACTCACTTTTATTTATATTCAATTTATAACTGGAGAAGAGGTTAAAGGAATTAATAATTCTCAAAACTTTGCGTAAAGAAACATCCGGATCAGAGATATAGAGCAACACATCATCGCCGTATAAAGAAATGTTGTGAACAGAACCAGCTCTCCTAATTCCCTGTATGGCCTGCTCACTACGAATGGCAATTGCCAAGGGTTCAATTACCAATGCAAAAACCAAAGGTGAAAGTGAGCAGCCTTGTCTAGTGCCACGTTTCAAGAGGAAAATAGAGGACGATACTCCATTGGACCGGACTGAATATATTGGGGAGGAATATAAATGTTTTATCTTATACCTTATCTTATACCAAAACCGAATTTCTGTAGCACACAGAAAAGGTAATCCCATTCCACCCGATCAAATGCTTTCTCTGCGTCCAGAAGAGCCTCTGATGGGTGAGAATTAGAGGAATAAATTTTATTCAATGCCCTTCTTATATTATGAGACCGTAGTCTGATTTGAATAAAACCAGTTTGGTTGTTGTGTATGATGTTATTGTGTAAAATCAACTCAAGACGCTTTGCAAGCATTTTACCCAGTATCTTTACATCTACGTTCAAAAGACTGATTGGCCTGTACGAACCACATTCGTGTGGGTCTTTGTCTTTTTTCAAAATCAAAGAAATACAAGAATGACGAATGGTTGGAGGCAGGCAGTCATTATTAATGGAGTCTAATAACATGTTTAGAAAAGGCGTTTTAAGTGTTTAAGAAAACATCTTTCTGCACAGGGAACCCATCGGGCCCAGGGGTCTTGCCATTCTGCATACTCTGTATTGCTAGCACTATCTCCTCTGTGACAAACGTTAATTCTAGCTCTTCTCTTATTGTATCCATTATTGTAGGTATGGGCAAAGGTTTTTTAAAAATGTTTAGCTGGCTTTTCCTTTAACCCCCTGAGGTCGGCTATCGCGCCGGTGCGATAGGCTCGTTTTTTTTCTGTATGAGTGCAAAAAAATAATAAAATAAAAATATTAATTTTTATCTTATATGCTTGTGTTATACATCAATCTATCCTGTTGAGTGTGTATTATTTTTGTGTACACTCACAATAAAAACAAAGTGTTGTGCTTTTCGCCAAATAAAGAAAAATAAACACGAAGCAAGTTCTGCCTTCTCTCTGTCCGTGTTGTCCATTCTGAAACGCGTCCGAAAATGAATCATAACTCAGCGAATACTTCTCACACAGGCACGTGAGATATGTCTTTATGAAGCTTGAAATCTCCTCTTTTAAGTGAAGTAATTTATATAAAAAACAAATGTTTTCAACTCATGTAATCCGTTTGAAAGCAAGGAGAGGTACCGTTTTTCCTTCTGCCTCATTATCTCTATAATCAGCTGCGGCCGCCCCGCCCCCGGCGCGATTCACATGTAAATAGTTAGATGATCTAGTATGCAGCGCACCCGCCCCCCGATCAATGCCATAAAAAGTTTCTTCATCAGACTTAGGCTACTGATAGTTCATCGCGTTTTGAGTATGAAACGCTTCTCCGGTAATAAAGACTCCCTTCAGATGATTCTGGACGGCGAGGAAGAATGCACCTTTTCCTCAGAGGAAGATTGTAACTCAGACGACGAACGGCAGCATTTTGAAGAGCGAATTCCGCCGAGAACACAATTTCGGAGTAAGTTTTACTTAAAAGTCTTTTGTCTTTTATTTTTCGTGTTCGCATTTATGAGGAAAAAACAATATTACGTGACAGTTCTCCATTATGGACGCGAGCGCTCTAAAAAAATCACTAAAAGACTTTCAAACTTTCACAGAGACCTCAAAACAGAAAGTACAAATCCTTTCTTTAAAACGAATTTCGTTTTGTATCAATTGTATCTTACTTTTAATAATTTTTTCATTTAAACTGCAAATTAACATTTATATTTCTTATAATAAAAATGAAAGACCTATGTTACAGACATATGAAAGACAACATTTCGTTGATTAGTTTTGGATAGATTATACATTTTTAATGTAAAATATCTGCCACCTCAAATAAGCTTTTGTTTGCCAATATTTGCTTATGTTAAATATAATATGTTTTGTCAAAAATAAAGTTATCAAATAATCAATCAAATCCTTAACTTTGAAATATGTATGATAAAATGTATACTTTAGTTTTTACAAAGAAAGATTACACTTGAATTGTTGTTGTAATTGTAACCTTTTTAATAAAAAAATATATTTACAAGGTAGATGTAAACAAACTATTAAAAGGTAAATATAAGCCTTTTCTTTAAATAACTTTTATTGTGTTTTATTATTGACAAATTTGGGGAGAGCATAAATATTCCAAAACTGAAAATACAGTATGAGAATTAACTGCACAATTACTAGACATGTTTTCCTTGGATATTATAGGCCAAATTGCAAGCACAATATGAGGAAAAATAAAAAAGAATTGAGATGCTTCCAACTGTTGCTCTTGCATTCTTGTGGCTCAGTGACTCACCTGAATGAATGGCTAATTAAGTATGCGGGCCCCATTGTCTCCTCAGGTGTGAACCACTATATATGCATGACCGTTGACGCCCACTCCGCATATGGCCTTTCCAAACAGAAAGTGCTTTGCAAAATTCAAATCAATGTATTGTGTTATGTGAATGATAAGGCAGGGTGATTTTCACTTCATTTTGAAGAAAAAACACTAGGCGATGACATCTTTTAGACAAAACTCTTATTGGCACATATTTAGAATGTGTTTTATGGCCTTATTTCAGAAACTTTAGTTTTTAGTTTTTTCAATAACCACGCATAAACATTATTCTCTCAAAAATGCAGACATGTACATTCTTGTTGCTCACATTTCATGGTAGCCCTGTTTGTGCTAAATAGTGTGTAATTTTTTTTGCCATTAATATGTTTATAAGCAACTGAAAAAAGCAAAAATGTCAGGGCATGTCAGAACATCTCAAGGACCCCAAAAATACCTTAGACCCCAGAGGGTTAACTGAAGCGCAAGAAGTTTACTTGGCTTGTCACCATTCTCAAAAAAAATCATGTTTAGTCTTCAGCAATAACTTTTCAGCCTGATGAGTTGATAACATTAAAATCAGATTGAAATTTGAGTGTCTTTTTGTAAATTTCAGGATCTTGAGAAGCTACATAAGAATCGAGCCAAAGAATTTCAAGAGATAATTCTTCTAGCTTCATCCTTCGTTGTCTATTTACACAGGCTGAATATGAAATGACTTGACCCCGAGCATATGCTTTCAAAGATTCCCAAATTGTGGAAGATGAGGTCTCAGGGGTGGTGTTTATCTCCAAAAAGATATCTAATTGGGTTTTTAATTAATCAAAAAATGCTTTATCAGAGAGCAGTAGAGAATTAAATCTCCAACTTCGAGAACCAAACATCTTATCCTGAAACTGAAGAGAAAGTAGAGCATGGTCAGATATAAGAATGCTGCCATATGAACAGGCCCTCACTTTAGACAACAATTTCTTGTCTAAGAAAAAGTAATCAATACGAGAGTAATTATGGTGGACATGAGAGAAAAATTAGTATTATTGTGCTGTTGGATATGAAAAATGGCATAAATCAGCTTGACCGCAAGAAGTTAAAAACGATTGAAGTGTAATTGCAGTTTTAGAGGGTTGGGCAGGTTTAGTGGATGAACGGTCTAGAGAAGGGTTCAGAGAACAATTAAAATCACCTCACATAATAAGATAGTGTGAGTTTAGGTCAGGGAGTAGAGAGAATATTTTCTGAATAAAAGTTTGGTGCGTATATATTAGCCAGAGTCACATTTAAACCATAAATAACATATTTACCACCGGAATCAACTAAGGTTTGTGAAGGAGAAGACTGAATACATGCTTGATTGGTGTTTTGGAGCTGGTTGGATTTAAACTCTCCAGGACAGTGACCCTCCAGGAGCTCAGGTTGAGACCACTGATATACTGTGAACTGAGACGCTCTGACACACTGAAAACACAGGATCGTGAGTTGCTTGTGTGTAAATGAACACAGCGCCGCGTTTCACTCTGGAACACAGAGCATTTCAGTGTTAGGTTTATTGACCAGTTTTGGCCACTAGAGGCCCTTATTGGGTTTCATTTTAGTTTCCCACCATCATATCAGGTGTTATTGTTCTCACTTGTGCTTCGTTTCCTGTGAGTGTATTTAAGTAGCTCTGTTCTTCGGGTTTTTTTCTTAGTGTTTGATATGTTGACACCAATCTCTCCAGTCTTTGGTAAATATCTCCTGTGAATTTATTTGGACTTATTTGCTCTATGTGATTTTCTGACATTTGCTTTTGTTGTCCTCATATTTTCTCTTTGACATTTTTAATAGTGATGGTGAAATGAAGCTTTGTGAAGCACTGGGGCTTTCCCCCTCGACTGTATCATAAAATGGTTCATTACTCGAAGCTTTTCAACACGTTGCACACTAACGACATCTTGTGGTCAAAAGGTGGAAAAGCTGCCTTTCTGTCAAGTCAAGTCAAGTCATCTTCATTTATATAGCGCTTTTAACAATGTAGATTGTTTCAAAGTAGCTTTACAGAGATAAACGTATAATTTATGGTAACAGAGATTGTTTTGGCTTTATAGCGGTTCTTTAGTAAAGTTATTTTCCAGCTAAGGTTAGTTATGATTGATTCGCTTCCGTCTGTCCCAGAAGACCTTTTTTTTATTTATTTTTTTATAATTCACTTTCTGCTCTGTAAACCACAATGCAATACAATTAATCCTCACAATTCAAGTGTTAGTGTTGATGTAGTTCTTATACAATGTATGAACAAACAACTGTATGAATTAATTTATGAAAAAATAATAATAATAAATGGGACTAATTCACTTGAACAGACACAATTCTTATGAATCTGCTTTGATCTACAAATGCAGCCTTATTTACATAAACTTTAGCCTCAGTCCTAATCCTACGAGTTCATAGGCAAGGCTCATGCAGGCATATATAATCAAAAAAAAATGTTGTGGAATGGTGAAGTGCTTGTGAACTGGGTAGTGAAAGTGCTTGTGAACTGGGGAGCTGACATTTTATTTTGTGTGTAATTTAATAAATTAATGTTTTTTTATTAAGGAACAGGACTTGTTCAACAGTGTGAGGGCTAAGTCTATTTACTTTTTTTTTTTTACTACTACTGAAGGGTATGACACTCGAAACCTGCTCAAGGGGTTTGTGCTATTTTTGAATCTGAATCCGAAGCAGTCACGTGACTGTGTGTGGAAACGAAGCTTCGGACATCACAGATCACGTGGTTATGGCAAAACGAATCAAGCTCCGACACACTGCTTCAATGTGTGATGTTTTGTTTTTTTGATACAAGTTTCGAAGCCTCTTTGCCGAACGTCACATCACTAATTTTTAAATGTTTTTAATTGACCTTTTTGGGAAACACTCACCCTCTTGGCTTTTTGTATTGACCCCTTGGAACAACTGGAGTTACAGTTTTGAAATAACTTTATCATTAGCATTCTACATTCAGCCCTCACAGCCTAGTTCTAACCTTGGTCCTTACAGTCAGAATGTATATTTATACATTCACAACCTTATTTATACATCACAACCTTCACAATTTGATATTCATACTAAGCCATATCCTGTTCTCTCAACAATGCATTGTTATTATTAATAAAAAAAAAAAAAGCAAACTGATAAGTAACTCTGTTTCAGTTAATTGCCATTTGCCATTTTTGCCATTGGTGTTAATTTTGAACCCTGGCTGAGATGCTAATTGTGTCCTGTGTCCTAGCTTGTTCAGTGCTGTCAGAAGCAAATCATGCATGAAATAGAAGCATTTTACAGTTTTAGTAACTGTTGCAAATTCAATCTTCATACAGTCCATTCCCTTCCCCTCACCCTAAGCAATATTGTTATTAAAATTTATGCAGTCCTTGTGGGTCATATATCTGTATAAACATGGAAACATATCACTTTCCTGCAAATGTTTTGTCTCTTGGGGGTGCTAAGCGGCCGCTTACCTTGCTTATTGGTCAGCCTCTGATTATAACATAGTTAGTTATTTTAAAACATTCACCTCAGTATCTCCAGCTGACAGGTTGGACTCTTCAGTCCATCAGAAAGAAGCTTCACTCCAGAATCCTGCAGGTCATTGTTACTCAGGTCCAGCTCTCTCAGAAAGGAGTTTGAGAATTGTAGAGCTGATGATAAACTCTCACAGGACTGAGCTGTGAGATTACAGCTGTGTAGCCTGTGTAGAGAACAAAACAAAGAAAAGTAGTAATGCTTATTAACGTTTATAATCTGGAGCTTGAAAAAACCTTTAACTGTAGTGAATTAAGCACAGCTAAAACAATTATCTCTTCATAAAACATCAAACCAGCATTTATTTTCACACACATTACGTTTATTAATTTTTCTGAACTGTCTAGGCCTGCAAGATGTTTTTAATTGACCTTTTTGGGAAACACTCACCCTCATGGCTTTTTGTATGACCCCTTGGAACAACTGGAGTTACAGTTTTGGAATAACTTTATCATTAGCCTTCTACATTCAGCCCTCACAGCCTAGCTCTAACCTTGGTCCTTACAGTCAGAATGTATATTTATATGAATACAGCCATATCCTGTTCTCTCAACAACGCATTGTTAGTATTAATTTAAAAAAAAAAAATTCCAGCCAACTGATAAGTAACTCTGTCAGTTAATTGCCATTTGGTGTGTGGTCTTAATTTTGAACCCTGGCTGAGATGCTAACTGTGTCCTGTGCACAGCCACTAGATGGCGCTGCTATCTTGTTCAGTGCTGTCAGAAGCAAATCATGCATGAAATAGAAGCATTTTACAGTTTTAGGAACTGTTGCAAATTCAATCTTCATACAGTCCATTCCCTTCCCCTCACCCCAAACAATATTTTTCTTAAAGGGGTCATATAATGGCATTTTTGTACAAGCTAAAGCAAATTCTTTAGGGTCTAAATTAAAAGTTTGTAATATACTTTAACTAAAAATTCTCATTAGTATTGTAAAAAACACTAATTTTACCTGGTCAAAAACAGCTCTGTTTTTAGCACGCCGTTTAAGTGCATGTGTCTTTAACCTGTTAAGCTTCACCAGTGCGTGGGCGCACTGAAGCGTTTTTTTATTTATATAGTTCAAAGTTACTATCAGATTTAATGTTATACCTTGACAAACTATACATCATTAAAAAGATATAATACTCAAGTTTCAGTATTTGACCACTATTGTATTCTGAGAAACTTATAGTGACAGTTATGTCTTAATTTGTGTCAGGAGTTATGAAATGAAAAAATGAGTCGATACCTTTAATATGAATTATGCGCGTCAGCCTCTCCCATTCATAAAAAACTCCCGTGCTGTCGTCATGACAGCGATACACAAAACAACGTCCTTCAGGGCTTTTAGCTCAAAAATGTGCAAACTTGGAGAAATATTGATATATTCTCATAGATTCACGTCATATTTCTAAAGACAGGAATAATATTTATTGAATTTATACCCAAATGTGTCGATGTAATCATTGTGAGCGCTTCTTACTGAGATGTGCAGTGTTTTCAATTCATACCAATAGCCTGATGGCGCTATATGCACAAAAAATAATCCATATATGGAACATGAAGAAGAGCCATGATCATGTGACATTCCAGGACGTCACTGCTACACACAAAGCTACAGAGATCCCGCTGTAATATGCAGATAAAAGATGTTTTGAAGACAATAAACATGTTTGCTATGATATTTGATTTGCCTGTGTTCTTCAAGCCATGCCAGGTATTTTCATAATAATAGATTATATTTATAATGTAATGCTAATCGATATAGACTTTATCATCGTGCATAAAACTATAAATAATGTTTTCTGTCAGATTTTTTTTATCTGAAGCCAAATTAGATCACAGAAGATTATTTAAAACACTCGACTGCGTTATGAAGTAAGTTTGGAGCACAAACATGGTTTTAATCTCATAAATGGTCGTGTATTGATGGTGTGCTAAGCTAACATGCTAGCTAGCCCAGGTGCACCTGCCACCAGGGGTTATTCTTTTATGAATTTTGTTCTAAATAAGAATGCTTACTGATATGTTTTAGTGCATTTGACCACTATTTAGTGCACTTCAAATGTGAAGTGAGAACTTTGATAAAAGAAATTAGGGATTGAAACCCTATGAATAGCCTGTGAATAGCCAGTCGTTAGTAACTATAATGCAGACAAAAGAAATGCATATTTCGAGCCATAACCAGTCTGGAGAGGTGTGAATGTGTGCAGGGGGAGACTGAGACTGAATGGGGCTCGTTTGCACCACAAAACAATAGAGACAAAAGACTGAATGGATGCTTAGACAATGACTAAACATCAGTAGCATTTTTAAAGTAGCCTAATCAAAATAAAGTCATGACATGATCTTAAAAAACATTTAACTAAATACAGAGTTTTAGACTTATTATCTTCATATTTTAAATATAACATGGTCAGACATGTGGCTTTAGCTGTAGTGCATTTCTAGATTGCTCCAGTGCCAACTTCAATTTTATTTTCATTAATATGTTTCATAAAAATAAAAAATTCTAATAACTTTACAAAACTTTGAAGCTATTTAATAATTCTACATTTACAATAAGCTACCAGGTGTCAGCTTTCAAATGAGATCATACTTGTGCTTTTAGTGCAAAGGGTTCATGAACTGTATCTGTTTCAGTTTGGTTATGTCATTTCTGGGGATTTTTCAAAAGTGGGGTTGCAGCTTAACAGGTTAAATGATAATGAGCTTTGTTCACCCCGTCCCTCTGTTCTGTGGGGCGTTTTGACCTGAAACAACACATGTGGAGTGTTGCCTTGACAACAGTTGAGGGTATATTTTGAAGAATGGCAGCGGGAGTCTCTGAGGACACATCTGTGCAACCGTATCAATTTGAACTGGAGTCGGACCAGGAACAAAATGACGGCCCTGAAGAAGTTCGACAATTAAGGCTCAAACAGGACGTTTCTGAATGGTTGGTTAACGTAATGTCACTTTGATCTATCTTTGTGTGTACTGGCAGGGTAGAGTAGTGAGATAAGAACGCTATGTGTTTACTGATGTATACGTTAGTTCATTGACAGATTGATGTTACAGCTAATGGTCATGAAAACATTTTCGGTAAATTCGGTAAATGTAGGCTTGTCAGTGATGCGTAATGTTATCTATGCAGTGTTAGGTACAACTGTCAGGGCTGAAGCACTGGTCACGGCAGGAATGTTTCTAACAGTAGTTGAAGGACACCTAAGATTTTTGTGTTACCATTCATCTTCATGCAGTTATAACTGTTTTTTGACATTACTTCTTAATCAGTAACAGACACCATTATAAACCATCTACAAAAGTAAGCTTAGTGTAGTATTACCACGTTAACTTTAACACCTGCGTACACAGTTTGTAATAACACAATAACCATAACACATTGTTCATTATAAACGTGGGATTATGAATTATATTGAGAACGTCGTACATAGAAAACATGCCGTAATGTACCCTGAGTGTAAACCTTAGCCGCATTCATCGTGCTAGCGATTTGCAAAGATTAATATAAAGATTAATATAAAGGTTAATAAAACGTTACACTCACTTCAGTTCTTCTGGAGGTGCAGCAGGAACACGAACAGTTGGTACCGATCCTTTTTTCAGGAGCAACTTCTTAGCAAAACCAGCTTTATACTGACATTTGTTTATAAAGCAGTCTGGTGTGTGAAATGATTCGCGCAAACATGAAAGCATTGACGTTGATCGTGGGGAATATTCCCTTCGAAAACAAAACTCAGCCACTGCGTCTTCAGCGGTTTGGATTTAGGAACATCAAAATGACTGCTGTGTTCGTTATTACACCCAAGAACAGAACACCACAATCGCTTAGACGCCATTATGCTCATAGACAGTGCTCCAGCGTATCAACAACGGCAGACTATGATGACAGCTCGCTCACGAGCGAGGGCGGGTCTGTGTTGAAACGCTGCTGTCAATTAACAATCTTAGGAGGGGTGTCCGACCGTGTGACGTCACATGGTCTAACGGCTTGATGTGAGACGGGAAAACATATAAGGAGATAAAAAAAAAACACTGGTTGGATTTTTATCATTTTATGATGGTTGTGTACAGTGTAGTGGAAAATTTTGATTCTTATTGATTTTCAGTCTAATATATTGCAAAGAAATGCTATCTGTTAGTACTATCTATAGTAGGTGTGGGAACAGGGAACTTTACCTACCTATCTTACTCCTGAAGGGTGTAAGCGAGACATGCGAGGAGCAGCTGGACAGAGAACCTCTAACCCTTAAGGTAATTACTAGCCGGGAGCCTTTCCATCTATGGAGTGGATCGTGACGTCACATGGTCGAACGGCTTGGTTTGAGACAGGGGACCCTAATTTGAGATTTGAGACCCTAAAGGTCAGAGGTTGTCCGATTTGGGATCTAGGAGCTTGAAAGCACAGATTTAGATTACTAGCCTGGAGCCTTTCCGTCTATTGAGTGAAAAGCCCTTGAGGCAGAGGCCTTGAAAACAGTATAAAACTGCCCTGCTCCCTCCTCTGCTTGTCTAACTTGCTCCACAGTGTAACTTCTGTGTGATTTCTGTGTGGGCAACTGGGCCTATTCTTGCAAGAATAAATGCTTTTTAAAAGACAATTGGATTCAGAAGGTGCGTTCCATTCGACAGGGTCCCTACGCTGTGTTCACTGCTCCCTACTCCCTGAGCACGGTATATCAGTTGAAGTGGACTTCACTGACAATAACCGCTCATTTGGAATGCCCTGCAAACGTCATCAAAGAAAGTCAACGACGGGGTCGCGCAGATAATGATATAACAAATATATATAGGACTATATTCATATTTTAATTTTTATTTACTATCACATTTAAAATATCACTTTACTTCACAAACTAGCTAAGCTGGCTGCATTCACTGAGGTAAATTATAATCATCAAAAATAGTATATGTAATATTCACAAGAATAACCGTTAAAAATACTGTCATTTGTATAACAATGGTGAAATGTTTGAATAATTACACATATACGTAAACTCCTCCATCATAGTTATGACCGTTACTGGTGACGACGTGGTGCGTGCAATGACAGTTGGGTGATCATCGCTCTCCACTTCCTGTGAAGTGATGTATCGATGTTCCCTTATTCCCTATGCCGTGCACAGTGCCCTTCGAACTGAACATGTTCGCTCCCTTCGGATTGGAATCTCACTTAAGATGGCGGAATACCCTGTGAAGTCCACTTCGCAGTCCACTTACGGTCGAATGGAACGCACCTAGAGTGTCTCTTACGCAGTGATGATGATGTTCAAGAAATTTTTGCCACACCAATTTGGTGTCAGAAGAGTGGGATTCCTTGGATGTGCCTTTCGGACCCGAGAGCAGACGGTGAATTGGAACTAGAACTACTTTACCTGTGCATTTACTTTAAATAATTGCACACCTTATAATGTTCGTCAGCCAATCAGAATGAAGCATTCAACAGTCCCTTAGCATAACTACAGCTAAACCTCTGTAAATTCTCAGTAAGATCGTTTGTAAATATAGTAATGTGAGTAATAAGTGAAGATTGAAATGCTGTGTTTGGAGTTGTTTAATCAACTCTTCATGCTCTACATACTTGAGTTTATCCAGTCTGTAGTTTGGATCCTCCAGTTTATCAGTGAGTAGCTTGACTCCTGAATCTCCTGGGTGATTGTAGCTCAGATCCAGCTCTCTCAGGTGTGAGGGGTTTGAACTCAGAGCTGAAGACACATAACCACAGCCTTCCTCTGTCACCATACAGCCAGACAATCTACAAAGACATACAGCAACAGTCCACATGACATTAGTTTGGCAATCAGACGTTACTATCACACACAGATCTTGGCTGCATTTCCAAAAAGAATCTAAGAATGAATTACTTTTTTTTATTACATTCTTTTGAATTTAAAATATATCATTTACATTTAGACAAGAAACATTAACAGTCATACAAATAAGAGTGAATGTGTGCATATTTCAAAATAAATTATTATTTGCAAGTATTTCAAATGCATTAATTTACAATGAATTATAGTTGCTAATAAATTCTTAATTTCCCTTAAACATCTTAAAAACATATATATTTTTAAATCGGTTTATTGAACTTTTAGAATAATACCAGGATACATATACAGGATAATAGTGAAAAAATATATGAAGCTCATAACATCTCTCAGCCAGTCATCAAAAGATGGAGGGAGATTTTGTTTCCATAGCAGAAGAATGCGCCATCTAGCTAATAATGTTGAGAAGGCAAAAGCCTTTGCAGCATTTCCAGACAAGCCAGTGACATTTGGGGAAAGTCCAAAAAGTGCAAGGCTCAATCTGTCTCTTTGTCACTGAAGAAAAACAATTAAAGATTGATAGCCAAAAAGAAGTTAAGGATGGACATAACCAAAACGTATGTAATAAATCAGCAGGGGCCTGATGGCAACAATCACAGAGAGGATCAACACCAGGCTTAATTTTTGCCAACCTCACTTTTGTCCAGTAAATTTGATGAATAAATTGTAATTGGATAAGACTATGACAAGCACAAATAGAAGAGGTATGAACACGAGACAGGATCTTGTCTCATCATCAAATGTGAGGCATAGATCCGACTCCCTCTGTTGTCTAATAAAAGAGAGAGAGGAAGTGGAGATGGAGGAAATCAGCCTGTATATTGTAGACAATGCACTCCTTTTATCTAAGGCTACTTCAAGAATCTGATCTAGCGAAGATTTTGGCGGAAGATTCGGAAAGTAAGGGAATGAATTTAACAAAATTTCTGAGCAGAAAATATAAAAAAAATTGTGAGGGAGAGAGGGATAATTTTTGTTTCAATTGTAAAAAGCTGTAAAAACATTATCAATGTAAATATCATTGACATCCGAAATTCCTGCTCTCTGCAAAATATTAAATGCTTTGTCATTAAGTCAGGGGGGGAATAAAGGGTTACGGTTTATAGGTGAAGACACTGGGAAGCGCTGAAGTCAGAAATGGGTTCAGAATTGGGACCAAATCCGTAACGATTGTCGGACAATAGAACTGTCGTAAGGACACAATAGTCCCGCAGGCGAGACTGGGGAGCAGGAACCGACCCAAGCCGGGACCCAGTCACTGAGCCCGAAATGACTCTGAAATCAGAACAATGTAGAGTGTATATTTGCTGCCCAGTGGTAAAATAAGAAATTAGGAAGGGCAAGCCCACCCTCGAGCTTTGGTTTCTTAAGTATTTCTCTACGGATTCTGGCTGAA
Source organism: Squalius cephalus (assembly GCA_022829025.1). NCBI lineage: Eukaryota > Metazoa > Chordata > Actinopteri > Cypriniformes > Leuciscidae > Squalius > Squalius cephalus. The sequence goes on from CM040794.1 coordinate 6,623,642, forward strand.
CCTTTGATCCCAAAAAAAGATGAGATGGGATTTAAAAAACGATTTTGGTATAAAAATTGGGACACATTAAAATAAATACAGAAATCTAGTTAAAACGTTCATCTTCACCTAATTCACGCGTCCAGCCAATGAAAGGGGAAGGGCCGACCAGCGAGTAAAATCTTTCTGCACTCGTTGGTGGAGCGTGGTAAAATTAGCCTTGAAGAGATCTAAGCAATTACGTGTAAATATTAACCCTCTGAGGTTGGCAAACACGCGGGCGCGTTTTGCTGGATTTTCTCCACATTGTAGCACTATAAACTTAAATTACTCCGTCATTTATGATCATACAGAAAAAAGAAATATAAAAAAAGAATCTGTGATATTTCTACTTTTGTATGTGTCCACTTACAGTCAAATCAAAACATTGTGCTTTTGTAAAATAAAGAAAATAAACAGGTTGTGCGTTCTGCCTCTCCGTCGCGGTGAACTTTTTTTTCTTGAGCACGTCTATAAACTGAAACAAAACTCAGCGAATACTTGTCACACATTTATGAGCCATATACCTTTATAAACATTTAAAGGGGGGGTGAAATGCTATTTCATGCCTACTAAGTTTTTTACACTGTTAAAGAGTTGGATTCCCATGCTAAACATGGACAAAGTTTCAAAAATTAAATTGTACGTTTGAAGGAGTATTTCTGTTCCAAAAATGCTCCTTCCGGTTTGTCACAAGTTTTGGAAAGTTTTTTTTGAGTATGGGCATGTGTGACGTCAGATGTAGCGGAATTTCCTTATACAGGTCCTAAGGGCACTTCTCCGCGGGCGTGCGCGCACTCGTAGACCAGAGAGAGAAGAGAGCGAAAGCAGTACGCCCATCAAAGCGCTTTGCTCGGCTTTAGCGAAGTCAATGTCACCAAAGAAGTGGGTTTTTGGTTGCCAGGGCAAGACAACCCTGCACAGATTCCCAAAGAACCCAGCGTTAAGGGACCTGTGGATGGAGTATGTTTTTCCAGAGCATCAACGGAGGTTGTGCAAGACTGTTTGTTCCCTGCATTTCGACGATGATTGTTTTATAAACAAAGCCCAGATCGACGGATTTGCAGATCGTCTAATGCTTAAGGATCGAGCAGTCACAATGATAAAGGTTCGTGGTCGTGCGTTGGAACCGGGCGGTGAGTAAAACTGTTGAACAAATGTCTCTGTGTGTTGTTAGCTCGGCGCGTTAGCACAGCTTTAGCTCCGCCCACACGGCCCGCCTTCAGCCGCTCGGTTTTTTCCGGAAAGACTCGGTACAGCCTATCTTTCTTATATAAATATAATAAAACTAAAGACTTTTTGGAGATATGAAGGATGCAATACTACTCTATAGGTACTCAAGATTAACAGGAGATTGAGTGAAAATGAGCATTTCACCCCCCCTTTAAGTGTGTACTTTTAAATGATCGGATTCAAACTGAAAACAAATATTCTCTGTTTAAGTAATTTGTATAAAACCAACAAGATGTCCAGCTTCTCAAACGCTTCCTAATTATTTTTTAATTTACCACGCCCACTCGCACAAGAGACATTCACATGCAAATCTCCACATGGAACGCGATCACGCTCATTAGGCCTACCTCAAAAACAAAACACCAAAACACTTCACAAGTCTCTGCTTTTAGACGCGCCTGAGCTTACATTGGATTTACCTCAGAAGAAGAAGAACGCGATTTGAAGACAAGAAAGATGTAAGGTAAGAAATTCTTACATATTAGTTTGCTATTGTTGCATAAATGTCACATTGCAGTTGAACTGTTGTTAAATATATGGTGAATATTATAATATTTAGACCCGTGTTTACTGTTACTGTGTTTGTGGATATCTGCTCAAACGTAGATATGTATATGGTAACCATAATGTTTTATATTTGAGCGCGAATGCACGGCGTTTGAATCGGTTTGAATGTATCATATTTTGCAGTGCGATTGCGTTTGAATGTATCATATTTTGGTTCGCGATCGCGTTTGAAAAGCATACGGCTTCATGTTTTTACTATTATCTCATTTCATATCATCATAACGAATGGAAACATTTGAAGTAACATGATAATCAATATATTTTTCTCTAGCTTAGTTGTTACTGAAATCTTTTGGAAGATTTATACTGATACTACAAGGCACAACATACCTGGTGTTCATTATATTATATATTGTTGGAAACCTTTGTGTGTGTGTGTGTGTGTGTGTGTGTATTCTGTGAAATCTAAAATGTATTCCCAAAATTGTGCAGGCCTTTCTCTTGATATCAGTATGTTCAGTCTTTTTTTTTTCAGGGCCCAGATGCCACTGAGGACTTCAACATTCACATGAGTCTCTGTACATGAACATGGTAAAGTGAAAATCAAACACCTTGGAAATGAAAGGTATGTAAAATGTTTTTAGGAATGGCACAAAGGTCTCTGTCTTTGGATCATTGTTTTCAATAAGTGCTTTTTTGGCATTTGTTGTGTATCTTTGGACTATGTTGTGTTGTAAATAAATCCAAACAATTTAAAATCCATTCTTTTTTAAATCTCCTCATTTACAGTATTGTGCAAGGTTGCTCAGAATGACAGGGCCTGATAGCTCCTAATAGGGCCGTTTGGGGAGAGTTTTTGTCTTTCTCCGGTGTGAAAAGCTTACATGTTAATGAGCTTCAGCATAAAGCTTTTTCACACAAAACACGTCATAAAAATTGTCTTATCTGAATGAGCAGTCATGGTGATTTTCACATAGTTTTAGAGCAAATATTCTAGGTTACGTGATACAATTTTCACAAGTCATGTGAAGAAATAATCAGTATGGGTTTCATGGCCTTATTTCAGTGAGAATTTTTTTTTTGTATTTTCACAAACCACGCATAAATGTCATTATCTCAAAACTACAAACTTTTACAGACATGCTGCTGATATATTATTGTAGCAGAGTTTGTGCTGAATACAGTGTAATTAGACTTTAGCCATGAAAATGTCACAAGTAACAGAAATGACCAGAAATGTCAGAGCATGTCAGAACACCTCCAGGGCCCAGAAAACAGCTCAGACCTCAGAGGGTTAATCCTAAATATTTAAAACTATGGGAAGCAACTTTAAACATTGAAGCACTTGTTGGTAAATCAGACTTTGGATTGAATTTATTGGATACAACTCACTTTTATTTATATTCAATTTATAACCGGAGAAGAGGCTAAAGGAATTAATAATTCTCAAAACCTCGGGTAAAGAAGCATCCAGATCAGAGATATAGAGCAACACATCATCACCGTATAAAGAAATGTTGTGAACAGCACCAGCTCTCCTAATTCCCTGTATGGCCTGCTCACTACGAATGGCAATTGCCAAGGGTTCAATTACCAATGCAAAAACCAAAGGTGAAAGTGAGCAGCCTTGTCTAGTGCCACGTTTCAAGAGGAAAATAGAGGACGATACTCCATTGGTCTGGACTGTATATATTGGGGAGGAATATAAAAGTTTTATCTTATACCTTATCTTATACCAAAACCGAATTTCTGTAGCACACACAGAAAAGGTAATCCCATTCCACCCGATCAAAGGCTTTCTCTGCGTCCAGGAGAGCCTCTGATGGGTGAGAATTAGAGGAATAAATTATATTCAATGCCCTTCTTATATTATGAGACCGTACACAGTAAAACTAACAGTGTTAAACAAGCAGCGTTACGCTACATTTACTCTTAATGAGTTCATTTAACAACAAATAGTGAAAGATACCCCCTAGTGTTGGTGAAAATTATCAGAGTTAAATTATGTCTCGTTAACATTACACTGTTAACCCCCTGGGCCCGGTTTTTCAAAAGGTTTAATCCGGATAAAATTTATCCGGATTTAGTAATCCTTTTTTTTGCGATCCGTGATCACGTAATCCAGCTTACTTTTGAGACAGTTTTTCAAAGCAACATCGGATTGGATCAATCTGATCCGGATAGGAACTTTTCAGGATCACCAAATCTGGATAACCAGTGCTCAAACAGGATAGGAAATCACAATGTAGAACTATAGATATGTAAAGAGCAACAAGTAGAATAGCCAGTGTGGGGTCAATATAAGTTTATTTTTATTTGAAATGAAAACACACACATTTAAAAAAAACTAAAAACAAGAAAAAACCCACCCCATCCTCTTCCAGCAGTCCGCTCATCTGAGACCTACAACACAAACACTGTACATTGAGGATATTTATAACAAGTTTCAAATATAGATGTATTGAATTAAAAAAAAGACTTAATGTCAAATACTCCACAATAATTTCAGACTTCCTCATCTGATGTGGAGAGACCAGCTTGTCTGAGCGTAGCCTTTAGGAGGCGGATCTCAAGTCTGGCCTTGGTTTCCTGCAGTTTGGTCAGAGTCAGTTGTTCCTCTGCCAGACGAAGCTGTGCTTCTGCCCTTTCAGTCTCTTTTTGCAGAAGTGCCTTGTAATCATCATCTTTGTTTGATGAAGGGCGCTTCAAGCCTTTCCTGTGAGATCCTGTGGCAACTACCACTGGCTCAACCAATGAGGATCCAGCTCCTTCCTCAGGAACAGAGCTGAGATTCAATATAAATACGCTCTCTGGATCAGCCTCAGGAGGAACGGGCAGAATCTCCTCCTCCTCCTCAATCCAAGGCTCGCAATCCCCTACAACACCTTGAATACCATGGAGAGCTTGCGACTTCTCACCTCCAATGATGTCGAGGACCACATCTGTGTAATCTCCCCTCTTAAATGGCTTGTTGCCTGTTTGTGGGTTTTTGGCTTCAGCATGGTCCTTTGTTGCCCTGGCCTTAACCCTCGTGTTATGTTGGAATTCTGTGCACTCCCCTTATGGTCCGGGTCAAATTGACCCGCATTGGATTCAATACAATTCCTCAAAAATCACACTATGAAAAACAACAAAGATTCAGGTTCAAACTGTAAACTTTTAATATCAGCATTTGTCAAATATTCCAAAAAATATATATCTGAAGATATGATTTAATGAAAATGTTTTTTAACCATTTTTTAAAACTATTTAAAATTTGAATATACGTTATATTTATATATTTGCATATACATTTTTTTAACTTTTTGTTTTTGTTTTTTTTGCTTAGAACATCATAACTGAACAATTAATCAATTAATCTGAGCTCATTTTTCCTGCTGTCTATGTCGAAGTCTCAAGATATTTCAGATATCTTGAATATATAAATGAGAGCTTATTTTACTATTTGTGTCTGTCAAAGATTTTCATTTGTAATTTGCAATTAATTCTGAACACCATGATTTAGCTATTTCAAGTGTGTTTGGTTTGGGTTAGAGCACTTTTAGATACACTTACACTTTAGAACTGGAGTTGATGCCCTGACATACATAAAATAAATTTTTATTTTTATTTTGTGTCTGTACAGTTCCTTTTGAATAGCTGCCTATGATGGACATCACAGACGTAATAGTAATTTTGTTTGTATTTGTCAAAAAAAAAAAAAAAAACACTAGCATGTTGAAACTTTGCATGCATGTTCATGTTGATAAATGAGAAAAAGTCACAAAATATCAAGGAAAAAAATGTTTAATATTATTTCAGGTAGCTTGAAAAAATGATAGGTCATTTTTACCATCTGTGGCTGACAAAATATTTTTCTGTATTGAAATAAGTGTGAAAAACCTATTTTTTTAGCTTCATAATGTAGTAAAAAAATAAAATAACAAAATATAACCAAGAAATGTTATTATTTTGGGTCCGCACTGTTGCCTTAGAGCGTTAAAATATGCGGGTCAAATTGACCCGCGAACATCACGAAAGGAACATTTATTTTGTTTGTATATGTCAAAAAACACCAGGATGTTGAAACTTTGCATGCATGTTCATGATGATAAATGAGAAAAAGTCACAAAATATCAAGAAAAAAATAAAAGGTTTAATGTTATTTCAGGTAGCTTGAAAAAATAAATGATAGGTCATTTGTACCATCTGTGGCTGACAAAATATTTTTCTGCATTGAAATAAGTGTGGAAAACTAAATTTTTTAGCTTCATAAGGTAGTAAAAAAATAAAATAACAAAATATAACCAAGGAATGTTATTATTTTGGGTCCGTACAGTTGCCTTAGAGCGTTAAACTATGCGGGTCAAATTGACCCGCGAACATCACGAAAGGAACAGTAATTTTGTTTGTATATGTCAAAAAACACCAGCATGTTGAAACTTTGCATGCATGTTCATGATGATAAATGAGAAAAAGTCACAAAATATCAAGAAAAAAAACATAGGTTAACCAGTATTTCCAACAACTAGAAAATCTAAACGGGTCAAATTGACCCGCAACATAACACAAGGGTTAAGATTCTTCCACCGCAATGTGATTTGGTCTGTGGTCCTCCTCTGGCCAGACCCTATGGCATTCACATTTTCTGTGATTAAAATCCAAACATCATTTTTCTTTTTGTTGGTATCCTTAGCAGAATTAAAACTTCCCACTATTGTTCCATAATGGCACCAAACACCCTCTAGTAGTGCATTGGTTTCAGCAGCAGTGAAGTTACAGCTTCTTGAGTCCATGGTTCCGTTGCTTTACTATAGTGAACATTGTTCATCACAGCATCAATGTCCAACTTGTGTGTGATGCTGACCTCATCATCACCAACTGCGTTGTCAAGTGGCCTGGGTCTGTCCATGATGCACGCATCCTGAGGGAGAGCGCTCTATATAGAGACCTCCAAACCAACCGACCGGATGGCATAATATTAGGAGACAGTGCCTACCCACTCCTACCATGGCTGATGACTCCTTTTCTAACAGCAAATACACCGGCGCAGGCACGCTTCAACACTGCTCATTGCAGAGCAAGATGTGCAATTGAGCGTTTAAATGGAGTTCTTAAGAGGCGCTTTGCATGCCTTAACTACCTGAGAGCAGAACCACAGAAAGCATGCAACATAACCCTTGCCTGTATTGTCCTCCACAACATCGCTACTAAGCGCAATGTCCCTCTCTGTGCTGACAATGATGCACCTGAGCCCCTTGGAGACCCTAACCAATATCCTGCATTCTGCCAGAACGAGCAAACAGGACGTGCAACAAGGGACGCAATAGTTAGACACTATTTCTGATTTGGATTTGTTTTGGATTTCAAAAATCAGTGATTGCCATTCTTTGCATTTTTTTTGGTTATTCTGTAATCATTGCATGCATCACTAATAAATTTTCTAAAAACAAAAATATTTTCGATTGTGATGAATATATATATCAATTAGTGACAGAATAGAATTTATTGTTTTTGGTCAATTTTGACAGCTGTTTGGGGGATTATTTTATGAGGCCAAACTCTTTCTACTTTGCTGTAGGCCTATACTGAAAGGCTGAATACGTTAAAGCCTACCTAATCACTGTAGCCTGACGGATGAACAAATAAAATTAAAACCTTATGAATAAATAGGATATCTTGTAAGATACTGCATGATCCAAATATAGTATTATTTGATACATTTTTAAAGTTTTCATTACATTTTGGGCATGAAATACACGCTGAATCCACCCTTCTGATGGGATCAGATTTTTTGGTCAAAGTGATCCAAATCCTACAAAAAAGTTCTGAAAAACCCAAACTAAAGGTTTGATCCGGATCAAAACCAAGATTGGATTACGTGATCTAATCCGATTATGTAATCCGTTTTTTCTTTTGAAAAACCCATTTTCAAGATTTGATCCAATCCGTTATCCAAAATCCTAGTGGATTACTTTTGAAAAACCGGGCCCTGGGGTCGGCTATCGCGCCGCCGCGATAGGCTCGTTTTTTTCCGTATGAGTGCAAAAAATATATAATAAAAAAATATTAATTTTTATCTTATATGCTTGTGTTATGCATCAATCGATCCTGTTTAGTGTGTATTTTTTTTGTGTATGCTCAAAATAAAAACAAAGTGTTGTGCTTTTCGCTAAAAAAATAAAAATAAACATGATGCGAGTTCTGCCTACTCTCCGTCAGTGAAGTCAATTCTGAAACGCGTCCGAAAATGAACTGTAACTCAGCGAATACTCAGTCAAACAGGCATACAGACACACAGGCATAAAGCTTGAATTCTCTTCTTTTAAATGAAGTAATTTTTATAAAAAACAAATATTCACAGTTTATATAATATGTATGTAAAGAGAGAGATGTCAGTCGTTCTCATCTCAGCTAATTAAGTTTTAATGTGACTCCGCCTACGGAGACCGCGCTATTCAAACGCAAATGTGAGGCGATCCATACAAACCTGTGAAACGCCCACATCCGCTGGATAAGGCCGGTGAAACACTGGATGCGTGGCGTAAGCGTCTCAGCTGCGTGGCGTGTCCGTTTTTATTTCGGCTCCCATGTTAACAGTTTAGAGTTTGCACACTGCCTGTGTGAGACGCGCGTCTCAGGCGCGGCACGAGCCGTGTGGAAAACGCGTGCATTCTAGAAATAGAACCGACGCCTATTTTTCACGCGACACGCAAGCGTCTTGGAAGCGTTTCCATGCTAAATTGAATAGGAAAATCTGTTTATTTGTCATTTTGACACGAATACATATTAATAAATGTCCTTTTGATGTTTAAAAGTGTCTAGGTTTTGACATAAATGCAAATATAAATGTAATTTTACAAAATATGATCGATTTTCAAATACTGCTGTATTGAATGAACAGCTTTTAGCAAACTCTATTGCTATACTGAGATGAGGAATATATACTGTATGTGTTTTGTCAAAAATAAAGTCATCAACTAACTAATGAATCCTTTACTTTGAAATACGTATGATAAAATGTATACTTTAGTTTTGAAAGACGTTGACTAGTTTTGAAAAGATTATAAAGTATGTATGTGCATGCATATATATATATGTGTGTGTATATATGAAGAGTTCAGATGCAAAAGCCTCTAAATACCATCTGAAATTTTCTCCTAGAATGATCATTTTTATGAAGCTTGTATATTTAAGTTAGCTATAGGTGACACACCTGAATGAATGGCTCATTAAGTATGCAGGGACGTAGTCTCACCAGGTGTGAACTACTAAATATGCATGATGCTGTTGGAGCGTTTACGCCCCATCCGCATATTGGCTTTCCAAACTAAAAGTGTTTCACAAAACTAAAATCAATGTATCGTTTTATGTGAATGATAAGGCAGGATGATTTTCATATCATTTTGAAGAAAAAACACTAGGCGATGACATCCATTAGTCAAAAGTCTTATTGCCACATATTTAGTATATGTTTTATGGCCTTATTTCAGAAACTTTCATTTTTAGTTTTTTCGATAACCATGCATAAACATTATTCTCTCAAAAATGAAAACATGTACATACATGTGGCTCACATATTATGGAAGTCCTGTTTGTGCTATATAGAGTGAATTTACACCTTTGCCATTAATATGTTTATAAGCAACTGAAAAAAGCACAAATGTCAGGGCATGTCAGAACATCTCAAGGACCCCAAAAACACCCCAGACCCCAGAGGGTTAAGCTCTGCCCCTCAACCTAACCAGATCTGATGAAAAAAGGAATGGTAGAGGAGCGCTTCCTGGACTCCAAAGTTTGGTTAAAATCGAGGTGCTCTTTGGATGGGAAACTAAATGCCAAAAATCAAAAAGGAAAAAGGAACTCCAAGGCACTCTCAATTGCAAAAGTTAAAAAGCCTTTATTATTATGGCTTGGTCACATTAACCCACTAAAAAACTCCAACGCGTTTCGGCTACATGCCTTCTTCTGGGAGTTAAACAGATCTCAAACAAACAAAGTTTCTTATGAACTAACAGTCCACCAATCAGAAGTCTCCATCTGTCAACTGTGGTGCTAAGGTTACAATTGTCAGTACACACAAGAGACAGCAGATGTCATCATTTCCACTTCTTACCAAATCAATTAAGTACACACAAAAACTGTCTTCATGAAAGGAACATACCAGTACCCAATACGGTGACCCATACAAGTTAAAATACAAGCATAGTATACAAATTTCAAACCACCATAGGACAACAGAACATCAAAGATATACACTAAGGTCAAGTTCCTCATTCAAGCCTGGATATTTAGTAGCCTGCAGACGATATATCCAGAAAGCTTCCCGTTGATTCAGCTGCCTTTGCCTATTGCCTTTTCTTAAGGACAAAGGGATGTGGTCAATCCCACAGACCTGTAAGGTGGATTGGTCACTATTGTGATGTTCCATATAGTGTCTTGCCATGGGATAGTTGGTGTTACCTGTGCGAATTGCGTATTTGTGTTCAGCCAGTCTGTCCAATAAACGCCGCTTAGTTCTTCCTACATAAAAGACTTCACACATAGGACATTCCAATCTATAAATGACAAAAGTAGTTTGGCAGTTTATAAAATGGTTAATCGTGAATTCCTTTTGAGAACCAACATCATGAAAAATTTTGGTTTGTCTTACATTAGCACAATGGTTGCAGTGATGGCATTTGTAAGAACCTATGGGCCTAGGGCCTAACCATGTTTGTTTAACTTCTGGTTTAAGATAACTGTGAACCAGTCTATCTTGTAGGGTGGGACATCTTCTAAAACTAATGAGAGGTGGTTCAGGAAAGACCTGACTTAATACCTCATCACTTTCAATAATTCCCCAATTTTTTTGTATGATTTGCCTTATCTGTTCAGCCTCTGTACTGTATGTAGTGACAAAAACAGACCTCTCTTTTGTTAGTTTCGGTGTATTCCTTTGTAGTAATGATGCCCTATCTACATGTTTGGCTCTGGTGTAAGCTTTTTGGAGAGTAGAGCTTCTATATCCCCTTTCCTTAAATCGTGACATCATCTCTAGTGATTTACTTTCAAAAACATGATCTTGGTCACAGATCCTCTTCACTCTCTGAAACTGCCCATATGGGACATTCTCTTTAAGCCAATTTGGATGGAAACTCTTGGCATGTAAAATTGTGTTTCTGTCTGTCGGTTTTCTATACACTGATGTATGCAAGGTTCCTTGGTTATCTTTTGAAATTGTCAAATCAAGAAAATTAATACACACTTTGCTATATTCTAAAGACAACTTGATGTTTGGATTAATGCTATTCAGATAACCATGAAATTCAATCAACTCTGTTTCCGAGCCAGACCAAAAAAGACATATATCATCAATATAGCGCCCCCACCAGATAATAAACTTGTGAAACACATAACAGAATGGACTTTGACTAATAACATTTTTGTCTTCCAGGATAAGATCTTTAAACAGACAAAAGGTTGTGCTATGGGGGCATGCTACAGCCCTTCCTATGCAGGTTTGTACCTGGGCAAATGGGAGGAGGACTTTGTTTTGAACCAAGAAAATAATGTGTTTCACAAGTTTATTATCTGGTGGGGGCGCTATATTGATGATATATGTCTTTTTTGGTCTGGCTCGGAAACAGAGTTGATTGAATTTCATGGTTATCTGAATAGCATTAATCCAAACATCAAGTTGTCTTTAGAATATAGCAAAGTGTGTATTAATTTTCTTGATTTGACAATTTCAAAAGATAACCAAGGAACCTTGCATACATCAGTGTATAGAAAACCGACAGACAGAAACACAATTTTACATGCCAAGAGTTTCCATCCAAATTGGCTTAAAGAGAATGTCCCATATGGGCAGTTTCAGAGAGTGAAGAGGATCTGTGACCAAGATCATGTTTTTGAAAGTAAATCACTAGAGATGATGTCACGATTTAAGGAAAGGGGATATAGAAGCTCTACTCTCCAAAAAGCTTACACCAGAGCCAAACATGTAGATAGGGCATCATTACTACAAAGGAATACACCGAAACTAACAAAAGAGAGGTCTGTTTTTGTCACTACATACAGTACAGAGGCTGAACAGATAAGGCAAATCATACAAAAAAATTGGGGAATTATTGAAAGTGATGAGGTATTAAGTCAGGTCTTTCCTGAACCACCTCTCATTAGTTTTAGAAGATGTCCCACCCTACAAGATAGACTGGTTCACAGTTATCTTAAACCAGAAGTTAAACAAACATGGTTAGGCCCTAGGCCCATAGGTTCTTACAAATGCCATCACTGCAACCATTGTGCTAATGTAAGACAAACCAAAATTTTTCATGATGTTGGTTCTCAAAAGGAATTCACGATTAACCATTTTATAAACTGCCAAACTACTTTTGTCATTTATAGATTGGAATGTCCTATGTGTGAAGTCTTTTATGTAGGAAGAACTAAGCGGTGTTTATTGGACAGACTGGCTGAACACAAATACGCAATTCGCACAGGTAACACCAACTATCCCATGGCAAGACACTATATGGAACATCACAATAGTGACCAATCCACCTTACAGGTCTGTGGGATTGACCACATCCCTTTGTCCTTAAGAAAAGGCAATAGGCAAAGGCAGCTGAATCAACGGGAAGCTTTCTGGATATATCGTCTGCAGGCTACTAAATATCCAGGCTTGAATGAGGAACTTGACCTTAGTGTATATCTTTGATGTTCTGTTGTCCTATGGTGGTTTGAAATTTGTATACTATGCTTGTATTTTAACTTGTATGGGTCACCGTATTGGGTACTGGTATGTTCCTTTCATGAAGACAGTTTTTGTGTGTACTTAATTGATTTGGTAAGAAGTGGAAATGATGACATCTGCTGTCTCTTGTGTGTACTGACAATTGTAACCTTAGCACCACAGTTGACAGATGGAGACTTCTGATTGGTGGACTGTTAGTTCATAAGAAACTTTGTTTGTTTGAGATCTGTTTAACTCCCAGAAGAAGGCATGTAGCCGAAACGCGTTGGAGTTTTTTAGTGGGTTAATGTGACCAAGCCATAATAATAAAGGCTTTTTAACTTTTGCAATTGAGAGTGCCTTGGAGTTCCTTTTTCCTTTTTGATTTCTAACCAGATCTGACTTGAATTTCCTCGTGGTTGTCGCCATTTTCTTCTACATCGCACCGAATGGTAAGCTCTTTTAAGTAACACATTAAAACATAATTTTATCATTTTATGTGAATACATGTGTTAATATTACTGTATATGTTGTAGTTTGATGAACTTTGTGTAATTTGATAGGTTCAAACTCCGACTTCGCGGTGAGTTCATGTGGTGGAGAAATATTTTTTTCGTCACAATGTGGTAATAATTTAATCTAGATTGATGTCAAAAATCGTATTTAATTTGTATTTCTGTTGGTTGCAGTTGGTATTGTTATATCCAGATAATTTGTATATTGTTATTTTGAACGTTGAGTTTTCTGCAATGCATTAGCCGCCTGATTTTAGGCTAACATTAGTTAAAAATACTGTATGCAACATGTTGCAACAGAATTTCGTTACTTATTTATTTGTAATAAATAACCCTTTTCCACTGTCATCTGTGTAAAACTCTGTCTCCTATTACAGAGCATGCTGGTTAAGGTGAATCTTGGGGATGGTCAAAAATTTATTAAAATAACCGAACTGAGTCTGAAGGAATTTTTGTCTGCTGGTAAGAAAAATATATACTTTTACTGCAATGAATCGTTTAACTATCGCGTTCTCGATTCAAATATGTGTGTTCTGCTTTTCAGTCTTTTCAAACACGCATCCTTCGAATGGTAGAGAATAAAAATCGAGCAAATCACCTTTTTTACACTTCAAATTAAGATTGAATATATAGTGTCACATGTTATATTTGCTCTGATGTTCAGAGTTACCAGCAAGTAATTGATCAACCTTGTAATGTACCCTTTCTCATTAATTTGCATACATTTTTTTCCAGCTTTTTTAAAGTTCGGTGTCCCAACTGTACCTGAGAATGTGAAGGTTATTGATGAATCGGGGACTGAGGTGGATGATGATGTTTTTGAGGATGTAGTTAAAGATCCCTCAGTTGGTGTTCTCATCATAAAACATGGTGCAGGTTTGTGTTTATTTTATTACTTTCTAGAACATTTCTCAGTGCTTATTTATTAGTATCATGAAGACTTTGACCACCCTATATGCAACTAGACTTGGAATCTGCCTCTCCACAAGCCTCTCCTGTGCAGTTGAATCTGTCCCTGTCTTCATCAATTGACTCCACTGACTCACAGGATACTGTAATTATTGAAGAAAGCTCTTCAAGTAAAAGAATGAGACTAGATGATAAAAAGGTGAGCATCAACGTTGTTATTATTTATAAATGTTAAGGGGAAAAGACTGTTAAAATTGTTTTGAAATAATAGCCCTTTTTTAATTACACATCTTGTTTGAGGTAATGTTTTGTACTTAAACATGCCATACTTATGCTTTTTTATTTAATTTTTATTTAATTTATTATTATTAAGTAATCCGTTCTTGTCCATAAACCTGGTGGGGAGCATATGATAAATGAATACAACCGATTTAAGACTTTGGGAGATGAAACGAGGAGGAAAATGGTGAATATCCTGGCAGCTGACATGACAGAAAAGAATGGGTAATCTGCATATCTTTAACTGGTGTATATGATCTCTCACTGTAGTTCTATCATTTCTTGTTTTTTGAACTTGTGCTAAAGATAGATTTTTTATTTTTTAATTATACAGTACATCACCACCAAGGCAGGTTAAAGAAAAATACGCTAGAGGAAATGTGTCCTTGTTCCCTTACCTCAGTGACCCCATGTCCAAAAATGGATACGCAAGTATCACACCTTTTTTGAATTTTAATTCTGTGTTGACATGTCTTAAATGATCACACACAATACAGGTGGTGTATTTTGCTCTTGAATTAAGACTTTTTTTGTCTATGTATTTTTTTTCTTTCTAAGGAGCATTACTATGATGGTGAGAGTGGCACTGGGTACTTGGCATGGAGAATCAAAACTATACAGAGAGGCCTGGCTAAAGAATGAAGAGCATCATTTGAAGGTACAGAATGAAATTCAGAAATCATTGTGCCATCTATCATGGTTTTGTTGCTACTGAGTTGCCTTAACTGTGACATTTCAATTTGTACAAAGATGATTTTTTTTTTTTTTTTTTTAAGTATGAACTGTAGGCTATATAGTATTCTTTATGCAGTGTTGAAGCTCTTAAAATGCTTTATTCATCAGGACAAGGATTGTCTGCTGAGGTGATGTCTGGTGGACCAACTGTAAGACGGGAGTCAGAGTTTACTCCGGAGACTGTCTTGAGTGAGGATTAATGCAAGGAAGCAATTGCATTCATGAACCATTCTGCTGATTAGGACGCAGTCAAGAAGAAGATGAAACTGACATTTAACTATCGCCGCAACATGGTTTGTGACCCTTTTCAGTCAAGCGATATATTGACAGTCTTTCCACGTTTCAAAGACGTTAAAGGCTTGGTAAGTAAAGATTATAAAGTTCTTTATAATCAAATATTTAAGGATTTTTAAAAATGCATTGCTGTTGTCTAAAAATAGGTTTCTTCAGTGTTTATATCTAATAATGATTCCCTTTCTTAGATTGAGCAATACTTTGTTCTGATGTTTGGAGAAGGAGTGTCAGGCAAACTACTGGAGAAGTGGACGACTGCGTTCAAGAAAAAAGTGATTCAGCAGTGCAAAAAGCTTCCAACCACCAGTGATGTTGGAGAACTCCTGCTAGCAGCTGAATCTCCTTCTGATGACTCCGAAGAGGGTGTTACTTTTGGTAAGATGTTTAAGATTCATTTAATACTTAGGTAATTTTTAGTAATATTCGTTTAACACACTGCCTCGCCAAAAAAAGTCACTGTTTGGATTTAAATAGGCAAATGCTTAAAGAGTTTATGATTGGATCATCATTGCAGTGATTATTATGTTTCTATCATGTTATATGTTTGGGAACAGTTCTTTTAATCCTAATTGATGGAGTGTGAAGCTTTTCTGAGTGGTGCAGACATTTTTGGTCAAGATCTTGTATTGACAATGCAAGAGTTAAACACTCTGTAAATTCTCCTCAAGCACATCCCATAACTTTCAATTAATTTAAGGTCTGGATTCAGAGATGCCAATTCATGCGTGGAAATTATTCTTAATGCGCCTCCCAACTATTCTTTCACAATTTGAGCCTGATGAATCTTCACATTGTCAATCCTGGAATATGACCATGATGTGTCTTCCTACATAGTTGTTTAAGAAATGAAAAGCTTCACACTCCATCAGTTAGGATTAAAAGAACTGTTCCCAGACATATAACATGATAGAAACATAATAATCACTGCAATGATGATCCAATCATAAACTCTTGAAGCATTTGCCTATTTAAATCCAAACAGCGACTTTTTTTTTTTTTGGTCATGCAGTGTATTTTAAGGAACATAAGGGTGATGTATTTAGACCCTATAATTTTTTTAAATATTTATTCTTTAGTATCAGTTTTCATTATTGAAGTTTTGCTAACATAATTTTGTCTAAACAGTTTGGGACACTTACATCTCTTCTATACTACTGCTGTTGCATCTGATCCCACCTTCTGCCCAAGGCCGGAAGAGACCAGGAAAGGTGTCTGCTTCTCCTAGCAGAGAAACATCTTGTTGTCTTCAAGAAGGACCTCAGAAGAAATCAGTTCACCAGTACTTGGTGTCCACCAGGTCCATCATTCTCGATCAGCATACCATTCCATGCAAGTCAACCTCTTTTTTTGGTGCCTTTGACGAACTGTTTAAGGCACACTTTGTTTTTGGTACCTCTTACAACACTATGCTACACAACATGTACACTTTCATTCAAACCACTGTGTACAACATAGATATTGGCAAAGTGAAAGAGAGTCCTCGTGTTGCTGAGGTCAGAACAAGGCTGCTTAGTTAGGTCCCTTACGTTTTTTTCTGCCCCCATTAAGTGTTTTGTTTGTCAAGCTGATTTAAATTGCTCTAAAATGCTTCTTAGGCACTTCAGATTAGTTCATGGTTTTGTTCCTGGAAAGAATCTTCACCTTAAATGCATAGAAGCAGGTTGTGGTTCTGTGTTCTGTGTACTTTTTCAGGTTTTAGGAAACATCTGCACCCAAAACATGCTGAGCAAAGTGACAGTGAGCAGAATTTTGACACCACTGATAGCCATGAGACTGCCAAGGCAGATGGACAAAGTAGTGCTGAAATATTTGATCAGATTGGCAGTGCCGGAGAGGTGGCCACAACATCTGAATTGTTAACGTCAAATAAGAGCACTTTCAATATGTGTGAGTATGCTATTGCACAACTAAAAGTTGCTGGATTAAGTCAATCTGCTATAAATGGTTTTGTTTCATCTATGGAGGAAATGGTTTCTGAGATTCATAGTCAGGCCCAGGATGCAGCTTTGCTCTGTCTGCCTTCACAGGACACTGCTACTAAAAGAAAGATAGAAAATTAATTTAAAAAAATTGGAAAATCCTTTTACTTTGTTAAATTCTGAAGCCAAACGAAAGAGACTTTTTATGTAAAAATGGGGAATTATTGAATCAAGCAAAATTGTGCTTGGCACAAGATTTGACAGCAGGAGAAATAAAACCACAGGAACATTTGATCAAGTTGTTGTAACTGATACATTTTCTTATATTCCCATTTTAGAAACACTGAAGGCAATTTTACAAAATCCGCAACTAACTGATTTGTTTAAACCCAGGCATGTTGCAAAGGAAGGCATTTATGTTGACTTAAGTGATGCAGCATATTTTAAAAGTAATCCTTTATTTTATACAGAAAAGGATGCCTTACAAATTCAGCTATTTTATATTCAGCTATTTGAAGATAATCCTGAGGTTGTGCTAAGAACATCTGAGATGCATGCAGCGCCGCCGCTCCCACCACGCGCATCACGCACTGTGCGTAGGGCACCAAGTGCTGAGGGGGCACCAAAAATAGCCTAATGAAAAAAAATTATAATGCCGATATTATTTCATCAGCCTATAGAAATATTATTAGGCACATTTTAGCCATGTATATGTAACAAAAAAGGGGGAACAAGATCATTTAATTGCTCTAGTCTAGAAAGTACCGCCCCCCCGCGTTGGATGGTCCATGCCGGTTGTTCGCACGGGCGCCTTTGCGAAGGACGCATTCGCGCGGACGAAGTCTGACAGACAGACAGTAGGCAACTTTTTTGGAAATGGCCCCGAAAAGACAGCAGGAGTCAGGATCTGAGAAAAGAAAGAAAAAGAAACTACGAGATGATGCCCGTGCATCACTTGCATGTAAGTCCATGTTTAATCATTCTTAAATACGGGAAATGTGCTGCATGTGCTGCTGCTAATCGTAACGCGCCTCGAACTTGCCGACATTAATGTTAGCAAACTATGTTATTATAACTTATACCTTCTGTGCAAGCTAAATTGAGGTTTTACTGTTAAACATTACCTATTTTACAAATAACTGACGCCAGCTAGCTGTTACTTACTTCTTTCGTTTAGATATTGAGCAGTAGTTTATGGTTTATTTTGACGTGACGGTGGTTAATACTTTCTCAGTAACAGCTAACGTTAGCAGTCAGTGCAGTGAACATGGTTGGCTAACAATTCCTGTTAAATATATATATATATATATATATATATATATATATATATATATATATATATATATATAAAATGTCATTATGAATGATATAAAGCAAGCATTACTGTTGAATTGTGTGCATTATTGCACCTCATTCTATTATGCTTTTATATTAGATTAGATTAGATTTATCAAATAGTTGATAAATAAGGAATAAAGGGGGAACTCCTTGGCTGCCATGCTTTCAGTTTTAAATGTTTATAATTTTTTCGGTATAAGATTCTTTGTTTGATTATTTTGTCTAATAAATGTAATTTATTCAAAGTGACATTGAATTTGGGAAAAACATGTCTGGATTATTTAGATTTTTTTTTTTTTTTTTGCTATTCTGTTTACTGAAGAAAAGTTTGCACTTTCAAATGTGTAGTGTGTGTTGGCTATTCTACATATGTTTACAAAGTCAGCAAAGCTGTGAAGATATTACTTTCTCTTTTTAGTGTTCTTAAGTTTTATACTGTGATGCTGCTATTGGTAATGAGTTATATGTTTGGTAATAAAAAGTTAAACTGGCAAAAACAAACGCTTTTTTTTTTCGGGGTCGGGGTGGGGGGCATCATAAAGGAATTATGCTTAGGGCACCAAAATGGCTAGCAGCGGCACTGGATGCATGCTCTGTCTGCACTGTGAAACTTTACAAACTAATTCTACACTACCCCATGTTTAAGGTGTCAAACGGACATGTTTGTTAAATTCACTCAAGTATTTCAACACAGCCAACAATTTCGCTGTGGATATAATGCACGACATTCTAGAAGGAGCTGCTCAGCTAGAGGTAAAACTTGTTTTGCAGTACATTCAATGTAATTTTCTGAGCGTTGATGATATTGCTGGCAGAGTACATGCTTTTGACTATGGTTACAATCAGCAGAGGAACCGTCCTCCAGTGGTCAAATTGTCTGATGGAAGCAACGATTTGGGTTTAAATGCAATCCAATCTTGGTGCTTGTTGTGCAATATGCCCCTATTATTTGGTGATTTAGTCCAAAGAGATGTAAACATTGGCATCTTTTGCTTTTACTTTTGCAGATTGTCAACATTGTATTTTCACCAGTCCTAACAGAAGGCATGACCATTTATCTTGAATTTTTAATAACTGAACATCACCAGCTATTCAAAAGATTATTTCCTGAAAGAAATCTTCTGCCAAAGCATCATATAATGATACATTACCCACAGTGTATAAGAAAAATTGGACCAATTCTTCACACGTGGTGTGTGCGTTATGAAGCTAAACACAAATTTTTTAACATCACCAAAACACTAGCCACAAAGCACCAATTTTGTATTGCAACGTACTGGGAGTCTTTACAGTACAGTACAGCCAGTACAGATTGTCTCTTGGCCCAGGAAAGATAGTAGAACTCTTTGAACTTAAATGTGGCTAAGAGATTGCTTCCAAACTAGGAGTGGTAATGTCAGAAGTTGTCTATTCTATAAAGTGGATCAAACACCACGGCACAGAGTATCGCCCTGACTTTATTATCTGTACAGAAGTAGCATGTGAGATGCCAGAGTTTTGTAAGATCAAGACTATTGCTGTGAAAGACGAAAATGTGCTGTTGTGTGGAACACTGATGGAAACTATATGTTTTGATGACCATTACCATGTATTTACAGTCAGACTGCATCCAGACAGAGTTTTTAAAGTAGTGAATGTTAATGAGCTGTGTTCTTTCAAACCATTTGATCTTCAGATGAAATATGGTACAACAGATTCTGCACTGCATGTAGTGCCGTATTGTCATTTAATGCAGATGTGATGTATTTTTGTTCATGTATGAGTGTTTCCTGAGCCTGAATGTTGTTTTAATAAATGTTTTAAATGTGACATTGTTGAAGTTGTTTTCTTTGTTTTGAAAACTTGTTTTAAGAGTTAATTTGACATTGTAGAAGAGTAATTGTTTTACTGTACTTGTACCACAAAGAGAAATACTGACACTTATTAACTGGTTGCACCACAAATGGGTTTTAAATACAGACCAAATACACTCGGACCAAGTGTTAAATTGAACTCTTATAGTTCATTTAAAGGTGCTCTAAGCGATCCCGGGAGACGTTACTCCTTGTTGACGTTCAAATTGTTGTCAAACAAAACGGAGGCTAGCTAGACCCTCCTCATCCCGTCTCCTCCCTCCTCCCCTCTCTTCCAGCATAAAGGAAAGTCAAAGTAGTCACTACAAACAAAGTTGAGTTTTACTGATACTTCATTCAATGTGTAATGTCGCCAAGTTAGATAAATGCTTTTATAAATTGCAGAACAGTTTTCGCCACCTGAGGTTATAACTATAGCTCCCATACAAGGACGCAATAATAGAAAGATAATGTTAGCTTCGTGTTTCCCAGTGAGCATAAACAACGGTGGCGTCGTAAACAAATTTAGTCAAAGTTGTTAATAGCCTATAAATGAACATTCAAATTCATAACAAACCGTGGGTGAAAACAATCATTCACAAAAAATTGTCGCCCTACTGTGAATTTGCTTGATCATTTACAATAGAGATTGATCGCTAGCTGCTAGAAACATATATGTTGTATTCACCAAAGTTAACGCTGACTGCATAGTTCTAGCTAATTACATCCTTGTGTTGGTTTGGCGAACATGAACGTCAGTTTAGAAAGAAAAATGGATTTACCTGTCCAGCAAAAACAGAGCAACTGAATGTCGGATTGGAAGCCGTTCTGCCGGCGGAGTTCTCACCACCTTTCGAAGGTTTTTCCGATGTAAATTCGGGACTTCGCGCGTTCCTTATCCTTGTCCCTCTTCTTTGCAATTTGTTCATCGGAACGTCGTCTCTCTGGTGGTGTGTCGGCCATAATTCAAACTTCCCTCTTCATGCTTCTCTCTCCTCCACACCTCCTTCATGTGTACGCACACTAACCCCCCAAACCCCACCCTCAAATACTTCTTGTCGGTTATTGGCTGGAACACTGTATGTTGTGTTTCGTGGTGCGGGTGAGCCCAGTTTGTTTTTGTTGTCGTTTGTGGAGCCTGTGGTGTCTAGAGAGACCGTGTTTTTTTACAGTGTGTTCAGGGGACAGGCAGCTAGCGGATAGTGAGGAGATGTTTGCTGTATGTGACAAAAAATGTTTTGGCCTAAAAAACGCGTGACATCGCTTATAGCACCTTTAACACTGCAAAATTTACTGTGTAGTCTGTTTTGAATAAAACCAGTTTGGTCGTTGTGTATGATTGCCAGTAAAATCAACTCAAGATGCAAGCATTTTACCCAGTATCTTTACATCTACGTTCAAAAGACTGCTTGGCCTATACGAACCACATTCGTGTGGGTCTTTGTCTTTTTTCTAAATCAAAGAAATACAAGAATGACAAATGGTTGGAGGCAGGCAGTCATTATTAATGGAGTCTAATAACATGTTTAGGAGAGGCGTTTAAAGTGTTTGAGAAAACATCTTTCTGCATAGGGAACCCATCGGGCCCAGGGGTCTTGCCATTCTGCATACTCTGGCTTGCTAGCACTATCTCCTCTGTGACAAACGGTAATTCTAGCTCTTCTCTCATTGTGTCCATTATTGTAGGTATGGGCAAATGCTTTTAAAAAATGTTTAGCTGACTTTTCCTTTAACCTGTTAACCGTTGCCAGAGCACTGAAGCGGCACTGAAGCGGTTTTATTTATATATAGTTCAAAGTTACTATCAGATTTAATGTTATACCTTGACAAACTATACATCATTACAAAGATATAAGACTCAAGTTTCAGAATTTGACCACTATTGTATTCTGAGAAACTTATGGCGACAGTTATTTCTTAATTTGTGTCAGGAGTTATGAAATGAAAAAATGAGTCGATACCTTTGATATGAATTATGCGCGTCAGCCGCTTTCATTCATAAAAAAACTCCTGTGCCGTCGTCATGACAGCGATACACAAAACAACGTCATTCCGGGCTTTTAGCTAATAAATGTGCAGATTTGGAGAAATATTGATATATTCTCATAGGTTTACATCAGATTTCTATAGACAGGAATAATATTTATTGAATTTATGGTAACACTTTACGGTAAGGGTACATGAATTATCATGAATTCATGTATAAATTCATGCATGAAATATGCATTCATTCATGCATTAATATCTCATGAATCATCAGGAACTAACACGAGTTCAATGTTTTTCATTCATGACTTCATGGATGAACAACACCTTAATTAAAACATTAACTAAGATGAGTACATCATCATGAATTATGATTTATTACGCATGATCATGATGTTTTCTTTGTTCATACAAAAAATTGGTCTTTACCACCCATTGTGGATAAAGCTATGGTTATGGTACATAAATCATGAATTCATGCATTAGAAAAAAGTATTATTTCATGCATGCAAGACTACTCTTCGAATTATTAAAGGAATGTACAAAAATCCACATTATCTAATGCATGCATACAGGCTAGAACAGTATATCAATTAACGTGAGAACTTTTTTTCTGAATTATGATCTGAGTTATCCAGCATGTTCATGTCTTCTTCATAGCCTGCAGGTAAATGGACAGACCCCAAAATTGGCCAATCACAGCACATAACATACGAATTCTGTTGGCGTTCAAATACAGTAGTCATCATTAACTAAGCATTGTTTATCTATGACTTCATCATGTTTGTGGCCCCTCAACTAAAGTGGTGACTTGGTGCTTTGAAACACTGATGAACAATGTGTTTTCATTATGATCTTAGTTATCCAGCATGTTAATGTCTTCTTCATAGCCTGCAGGTAAATGGACAGACCCCCAAATTGGCCAATCACAGCACATAACATACGAATTCTGTTGGCATTCAAATACAGTAGTCATCATTAACTAAGCATTGTTTATCTATGACTTCATCATGTTTGTGGCCCCTCAACTAAAGTGGTGACTTGGTGCTTTGAAACACTGATGAACAATGTGGAATAACTGTGAAATGACATGAATATGAACATGAAAGTTCAAGCCTTTGCAAACAATGTACTGTAGACACAAATGGACTTTGATCTTAACTGTACTGCTTTATTCTTAAACGGTAAACCAGTTAAAAACCATAAAGCTGTTTTAAAAAAATGTTTCACAAACAGCTTGATCTCTTTTTGGGTAAAGAGTAATGTATAAAGCTACTGATGCGTCTCCTCCATATCATGAAATTGTAAAACAGCTTTATGGTTTTGTAAAGAGTTTTCAGATATACAGACACTTAAAATAAAGTTCATGGTGTAGCCTATGTAGGCTACTGAATTCCTTCTCAGCTCTTTCCAGCTGTTGATTTAACTGGTTTATACCGTTTGGTTTCAGAATAAAGCAGTAAAGTTACATAACATTATTACAATTTTACAGCTAAAAACGTACGTGAAAGTATTTAGCCTACGAATATTTCATATCATAAAGATATCTGTATAATTTCCCTTTTACCATTTAATAGATTATAAATGTATGATCCCTTAACCCTAACTCCACACCTAAACATACCCATTTTATAGATAATATTAAAAGGATAAAACGTAATGGACAGATATAGGGAAATGGCAGCTTTATTAACAATGTAGCATTAAAAGATAGTTTGAGCCACTTATCCTACCCCTACCCCTAACCATTTATTAAAACTACGTACCTACAATTATAAATTAAAACAGCAGACAGACAATCACAATCATTTATTTATTGAGAAAATGTTAAAACCGGTACCAAAAGTCGTTCACATGACGATGTGTCGCAGTCCTCTCTGGCAGTAACGTTAATGGTTATGTATGAGGTAACGTTACAGAGCAGAATTTAAGTTATTAATCCATGAAAATGTTAATCCGGTTTCGGTTTGCTGTTCGCTCTGTGAAAGCGCGCGCGCTTCTCCATTTCAAATGTAGTAAACAACTTAAACACGGCATGTCGCAATCTGTTACGAAGCATGCGAGAGCCAATGAGCGTTTGATATCACTGCCGTAAAACATGTCGTAACGCTTCGGGCGCAATTTTTGAATTTGAATTCACCACGAGCGCGGGATTTGACGTTGACAGTCTCTGCTGTTAAAGTTCTGCAAGTTAAGTTCAAAGTCCATTTCTGTCCACAGTACATTGTTTGCAAAGGCTTGAACTTTCATGTTCATGTCATTTCACAGTTATGCCACATTGTTCATCAGTGTTTCAAAGCACCAAGTCACCACTTTAGTTGAGGGGCCACAAACATGATGAAGTCATAGATAAACAATGCTTAGTTAATGATGACTACTGTATTTGAATGCCAACAGAATTCGTATGTTATGTGCTGTGATTGGCCAATTTGGGGGTCTGTCCATTTACCTGCAGGCTATGAAGAAGACATGAACATGCTGGATAACTAAGATCATAATGAAAACACATTGTTCATCAGTGTTTCAAAGCACCAAGTCACCACTTTAGTTGAGGGGCCACAAACATGATGAAATCATTGATAAATAATGCTTAGTTAATGATGACTACTGTATTTGAACGCCAACAGAATTCGTATGTTATGTGCTGTGATTGGCCAATTTTGGGGTCTGTCCATTTACCTGCAGGCTATGAAGAAGACATGAACATGCTGGATAACTCAGATCATAATTCAGAAAAAAAGTTCTCACATTAATTGATATACTGTTCTAGCCTGTATGCATGCATTAGATAATGTGGATTTTTGTACATTCCTTTAATAATTCGAAGAGTAGTCTTGCATGCATGAATTCATACTTTTTTATGCATGAATTCATGATTCATGTACCATAACCATAGCTTTATCCACAATGGGTGGTAAAGACCAATTTTTGTATGAACAAAGAAAACATCATGATCATGCGTAATAAATCATAATTCATGATGATGTACTCATCTTAGTTAATGTTTTAATTAAGGTGTTGTTCATCCATGAAGTCATGAATGAAAAACGTTGAACTCGTGTTAGTTCCTGATGATTCATGAGATATTAATGCATGAATGAATGCATATTTCATGCATGAATTTATACATGAATTCATGATAATTCATGTACCCTTACCGTAAAGTGTTACCGAATTTATACCCAAATGCGTCGATGTAATCATTATGAGCGTTTGCATACTCTGTTAATGTGTTTTCAATTCATACCAATAGCCTGAGGGCGCCCTCGCCGCCCTGTGCACAGTATTAGAACATGAAGAAGTGCCATAATCATGTGACAATCCAGGAAGCCTTGAACACACACACAGCTAACAAGAGATCGCGCTGTAACTATGGCTGTAACATGCATATACAGACATTTTGAAGACAATAAACATGTTTGCTATGATATTTGAGTTACCTGTGTTTTTCAATCCATGCCAGGTATTTCCATAATAATAGATTATATTTATAATGTAATGCTAATCTATATAGAATCGTTGTGCAGAACACTATCCAATAGTATATTTTCTGTCTGATTTTTTTTATCTGAAGCCAAATTAGATCACAGAAAATTATTTAAAATACTCGATTTGCTTTATAAAGTAACGTTAAGTTTATAAGCACAAACATGGTTTTAATCTCATAAATTGTCGTGTATTGATGGTGTGCTAAGCTAACATGCTAGCTAGCCCTAGGTGCACCTGCCACCTAGAAGTTATATTATTATTTTTTGAATGATTATTGAAATGTTTCTTTATTCAAGAAATGCATTTAAAACAGTTTAGAATGTGAGCTGAACTTTGAGAAAAGAAATTAGTGACTGAAACCATATGAATAGCCTGTGAATAGCCAGTCGTTAGTAACTATAATGCAGACAAAAGAAATGCATATTTACAGCCATAACCAGGCTGGAGAGGTGTGAATGTGTGCAGGGGGAGACTGAGACTGAATGGGGCTCGTCTGCACCACAAAACAATAGAGACAATATACTGGATAGATGGTTAGAAGATGGCAATAAACATCAGAAGCATCTTAGCGTCAAATCAAAATAAAGTCACATGACATGGTCTTGAAAAACATTTCACTAAATACAGAGTTTTGGACTTATTATCTTAAGATTTTAAACATAAAATGTTTAGACATGTGGCATTAGCTGTAGTGCATTTCTAGATTGCTCCAGTGCCAACTTCAATTTTATTTTCATGAGGATGTTTCATAAAAAATAATTTCTAATAACTTTACAAAACTTTGAAGCTATTTATAACAAATTTTGTCATTATGACAATAATTAATTCTACATTACAATAAACTGCCAGGTGTCAGCTTTCAAATGAGATCATACTTGTGCTTTTAGTACAAAGGGTTCATGAACTGTATCTGTTTCAGTTTGGGTATGTCATTTCTTGGGATTTTTCAAAAGTGGGGTTGCAGCTTAACAGGTTAACTGAAGCGCAAGAAGTTTACTTGGCTTGTCATCATTCTCAAAAAAATGCATGTTTAGTCTTCAGCAATAACTTTTCAGCCTGATGAGTTGATAACATTAAAATCAGATTGAAATTTGAGTGTCTTTTTGTAAATTTCAAGATCTTGAGTAGCTGCATAAGCCGAATCGAGCCAAAGAATTTCAAGAGATAATTCTTCTAGCTTCATCCTTCGTTGTCTATTTACACAGGCTGAATATGAAATGACTTGACCCCGAGAATATGCTTTCAAAGATTCCCAAATTGTGGAAGATTAGGTCTCAGGGGTGGTGTTTATCTCCAAAAAGATATCTAATTGGGTTTTTAATTAATCAAATAATGCTTTATCAGAGAACAGTAGAGAATTAAATCTCCAACTTCGAGAAACAAACATCTTATCCTGAAACTGAAGAGAAAGTGAAAGTAGAGCATGGTCAGATATAAGAATGCTGCCATATGAACAGGCCCTCACTTTAGACAACAATTTCTTGTCTAAGAAAAAGTAATCAATACGAGAGTAATTATGGTGGACATGAGAGAAAAATTTGTATTATTGTGCTGTGGGATATGAAAAACGGCATACATCAGCTTGACCGCAAGAAGTTAAAAAACGATTGAAGTGTAATTGCAGTTTTAGAGGGTTGGGCAGGTTTAGTGGATGAACGGTCTAGAGAAGGGTTCAGAGAACAATTAAAATCACCTCACATAATAATATAGTGTGAGTTTAGGTCAGGGAGTAGAGAGAATATTTTCTGAATAAAAGTTTGGTGCGTATATATTAGCCAGAGTCACGTTTAAACCATAAATAACATATCTACCACCGGAATCAACTAAGGTTTGTGAAGGAGAAGACTGAATACATGCTTGATTGGTGTTTTGAAGCTGTTTGGATTTAAACTCTCCAGGACAGTGACCCTCCAGGAGCTCAGTTTGAGACCACTGATTTACTGTGAACTGAGACCCTCTGACACACTGAAAACACAGGATCATGAGTTGCTTGTGTGTAAATGAATACAGCGCCATGCTTCACTCTGAAACACAGAGCATGTCAGTGTTAGGTTTATTGACCAGTTTTGGCCACTAGAGGCTAGGGGTGTGCATTGGCACTGCCCTCACGATTCGATTCGATTACGATTCACCAGGTAACGATTCGATTCAATTC
This sequence comes from Squalius cephalus, assembly GCA_022829025.1. NCBI lineage: Eukaryota > Metazoa > Chordata > Actinopteri > Cypriniformes > Leuciscidae > Squalius > Squalius cephalus. Next base: position 6,651,547 of record CM040794.1, read on the forward strand.
GATTCTACGATGCATTGCGATGCATCAAAATTCTACTGCACACAGCAAGGCAAAATTTTCATCAGTCATGATGAGGCAATACAAGCAGTCAGATATTGAACAACAGATTTTATTGGCTGCTATGTGTATTATCACTCTCCTGTATCTTTGACATAAATGTCATTAAATAAAATAAAATTGAATGGTACAGGGTATTGGATATGGCATTTTCAAACCTGAAAAAGAAAGCATAAATTACTGCTTTCAGTGCTTTGAATGAGAAATGTTTCTCTTCTCTCTGCTTGAGAACCATTTGAAATTAAATTTCAACTTTATTGTCCAACTCAAGGCCAGAAAATAAACAGTGTAGGGGTGTAACGGTTCACAAAATTCATGGTTCGGTTCAATACGATACACTTGTGTCACGGTTCGGTACGTTTTCGATACAGCAAAAAGAAAGAAATGCCAGAGAAGTTTCCTTGATTTTTTTTTTTAATTCTTTTTTTATTAGAACTAACATCATAACGTATGACTTTTTTTTTCTTTGAGCAATGATGGAGCTATAATTGACTCTTCTTAGGAGCATATAAAACAAAACAGCTCCTTGGAAAAAATTAAATGTGATATTTTGTGCTTATAAACAAATGTTTATTTTAGTTCAGATTAACATTTGAGGGCGGCAATGTTATTCATAATGTCGAAATAAATCCGACATAACGTTACTTGAAGGCATTATAGCCCACTATTCCTGCCAAACTTCCAAAGTTGCAGTAAGTGTTACTACAGTAAATCCATGGTGAATGTTGCTGATCTGTGGACACTATAGTTCATTCATGTCACAATGTTTCTTCCTGGTTTCCACGTCAGCGCTGTTTGATCCGTTAATAACGGAGAAATGTGAATGTTTCTCACTAGATCTCGCAGCGATGTTATTACTTTAGTGGCGAGTTCAAATGCTTTCTTTACTGGATCTCTTAGCGCTGTGTAGTATAAGATCGGCTCGCGCTGCGTTGGTCCAAACTGATAAACAGTCCGTCACGAGTAGCTCAGTTTCGTTCCGCTTACATTGCGTTTGCCATTTGATGTTGTGGTCGCGCCAGCGCCTACATTATGAGCGCGCCATGGCGACGCGCTTACATTTGAAATAACCGTTCGGTTTGAAAATGCGTGCCTTGTACCGAACGGTTTAATACGAATACGCGTATCGTTACACCCCTAAAACAGTGACATAATCGATTATGGCACTTTGCCGCATCGATGCTGAATCGTGCATGCCCCGCATTGCGATGCATCGCCGAATCGATTATTGTTGACACCACTACTAGAGGCCCTCATTGGGTTTCATTTCAGTTTCCCACCATCACATCATGTGTTATTGTTCTCACCTGTGCTTCGTTTCCTGTGAGTGTATTTAAGTAGCTCTGTTCCTCTGTTTTTTTTTGCTTAGTGTTTGATATGTTGACACCAACCTCTCCAGTCTTTGGTAAATGCCTCCTGTGAATTTATTTGTGATTTTCTGACATTTGCTTTTGTTGTCCTCATATTTTCTCTTTGACATTTTTAAGTGTTTTTAATTGACCTTTTTGGGAAACACTCAACCTCTTGGCTTTTTGCATTGACCCCTTGGAACAACTGGAGTTACAGTTTTGGAATAACTTTATCATTAGCATTCTACATTCAGCCCTCACAGCCTAGTTCTAATCTTGGTCCTTACAGTCAGAATGTATATTTATTAGTGCTGTCAATGTTAGCGTGTTAATAACGCGTTAACGCAAAATCATATTAACGGCACTAATTTTTTTAACGCGCGATTAATGCAGCGCGTATTTTCTGTTTGACCCGTGGCCCAACCCCTAGTTGGAGAAATGGAGATACACAGTGTTGCCAACTTAGCGACATTGCAGACCCCTTTAGCGAATTAATATATATATATTTTTTTTTTTCATAAAAAAGCGGCCAAACCTTATTTACCGCTCTCCCAGCACGCTCGCGCACGCACCCCTCTCTCTCTCTCTCTCTCTCTCTCTCTCTCTCTCTGCATCTCGCGCTGCTTAATTCAGTTAAACACAGATATTATGTTGCTTCTCTAATTTTACATGAAGTATAGCCGAAATCACAGCACATATTGTCTTTATCTTATGTGTATTTGATTTCATCAGACGACGGCTCGATTATCAGGATTTTTGTGCAGATTAACATCTTGGAAGGGAGAGCTGGTTATGTCTTAATGGGTCGTGTTTCAGTCACCATTTCATATTCATTCCATTGTTTGACAACAGAAACAGTAAAATATACCAATGAAAACAGTTTTATTGAGAATTTAGCTTCATCAAAATGGGCACAGAGAGAGACAAACTAATGTAATAATAAAACATAAATGTACATTTAGCATTTTCAGAAGAGCTGCCCTGTCATGCAAAAATCTAAACATGTTTGTGTTAGTAAATTGCTCAGTGCAAACAAAGAGAAGTAATGGGAACCTGGTATTTCTTTGTTCTTTCTACATGTCTAATAGACTTGAACAAGTTCTTTGAAAAACATATATGACCTTTGAAACGTGTCTCGTCTTCATGCTCTGTTGACTATGGTTTCAATAATAAACATACATTTGCATAAAGCATCCATATTTATCCATGCCCATGTTGATTAGAGTATTACAAACTTGAAAAGTATTAATTTAAGGTACATTTAGAACAAATAAAAAATGTGTGATTAAATGCGATTAATCGCGAGTTAACTCATGACAATCATGCGATTAATCGTGATTACATTTTTTAATCGATTGACAGCCCTAATATTTATATGAGTACATCACAACCTTCACAATTTGATATTCATACTAAGCCATATCCTGTTCTCTCAACAATGCATTGTTAGTATTAATTAAAAAAAATCCCAGCCAACTGATAAGTAACTCTGTTTCAGTTAATTGCCATTTGGTGTGTGGTGTTAATTTTGAACCCTGGCTGAGATGCTAACTGTGTCCTGTACACAGCCACTAGATGGCGCTGCTAGCTTGTTCAGTGCTGTCAGAAGCAAATCATGAATGAAATAGAAGCATTTTACAGTTTTAGTAACTGTTGCAAATTAAATCTTCATACAGTCCATTCCCTTCCCCTCACCCCAAACAATATTGTTATTAAACTTATGCAGTCCATGTTGGTCATGTCTGTATAAACATGGAAAAATATCACTTTCCTGCAAATGTTTTGTCACTTGGGGGTGCTAAGCGGCCGCTTACCTTGGTTATTGGTCAGCCTCTGATTATAACATAGTTAATTATTTTAAAACATTCACCTCAGTATCTCCAGCTGACAGTTTGGACTCTTCAGTCCATCAGAAAGAAGCTTCACTCCAGAATCCTGCAGGTCACTGTTACTCAGGTCCAGCTCTCTCAGAAAGAAGTTTGAGGATTGTAGAGCTGATGATAAACTCTCACAGGACTGAGCTGTGAGATTACAGCTGTGTAGCCTGTGTAGAGAACAAAACAAAGAGCAGTAGTAATGCTTATTAGCGTTTATAATCTGCAGCGTGAAAAAAACTTTAACTGTAGTGAATTAAGCACAGCTAAAACCATTATCTCTTCATAAAACATCAAACCAGCATTTATTTTCACACACATTACTTTTATTCATTTTTCTGAACTGTCTAGGCCTGCAAGGTGTTTTTAACTGACCTTTTTGGGAAACACTCACCCTCTTGGCTTTTTGTATTGACCCCTTGGAACAACTGGAGTTACAGTTTTGGAATAACTTTATCATTAGCCTTCTACATTCAGCCCTCAGAGCCTAGTTCTAACCTTGGTCCTTACAGTCAGAATTTATATTTATATGAATACAGCCATATCCTGTTCTCTCAACAATGCATTGTTAGTATTAATTTAAAAAAAAATCCCAGCCAACTGATAAGTAACTCTGTTTCAGTTAATTGCCATTTGGTGTGTGGTGTTAATTTTGAACCCTGGCTGAGATGTTAACTGTGTCCTGTGCACAACCACTAGATGGCACTGCTAGCTTGTGCAGTGCTGTCAGAAGCAAATCATGCATGAAATAGCATTTTACAGTTTTAGTAACTGTTGCAAATCCAATCTTCATACAGTCCATTCCCTTTCCCTCACCCCAAACAATATTGTTATTAAACTTATGCAGTCCTTGTGGGTCATATGTCTGTATAAACATAGAAAAATATCACTTTCTTGCAAATGTTTTGTCTCTTGGGGGTGCTAAGTGGCCGCTTACCTTGCTTATTGGTCAGCCTTTGATTATAACATAGTTAGTTATTTTAAAACATTCACCTCAGTATCTCCAGCTGACAGTTTGGACTCTTCAGTCCATCAGAAAGAAGCTTCACTCCAGAATCCTGCAGGTCATTGTTACTCAGGTCCAGCTCTCTCAGAAAGGAGTTTGAGGATTGCAGAGCTGATGATAAACTCTCACAGGACTGAATTGTGAGATTACAGCTGTGTAGCCTGTGTAGAGAACAAAACAAAGAGCAGAAGGAATGCTTATTAGCATTTATAATCTGGAGCTTGAAAAAAACTTTAACTGTAGTGAATTAAGCACAGCTAAAACCATTATCTCTTCATAAAACATCAAACCAGCATTTATTTTCACACACATTACTTTTACTCATTTTTCTGAACTGTCTAGGCCAGCAAGATGTTTTTAATTGACCTTTTTGGGAAACACTCACCCTCTTGGCTTTTTGTATTGACCCCTTGGAACAACTGGAGTTACAGTTTTGGAATAACTTTATCATTAGCCTTCTACATTCAGCCCTCACAGCCTAGTTCTAACCTTGGTCCTTACAGTCAGAATGTATATTTATATGAATACAGCCATATCCTGTTCTCTCAACAACGCATTGTTAGGATTAATTAAAAAAAAAAATCCCAACCAACTGATAAGTAACTCTGTTTCAGTTAATTGCCATTTGGTGTGTGGTGTTAATTTTGAACCCTGGCTGAGATGCTAACTGTGTCCAGTGCACAGCCACTAGATGGTGCTGCTACCTTGTTCAGTGCTGTCAGAAGCAAATCATGCATAAAATAGAAGCATTTTACAGTTTTAGTAACTGTTGCAAACTCAATCTTCACACAGTCCATTCCCTTCCCCTCACCCCAAACAATATTGTTATTAAACTTATGCAGTCCTTGTGGGTAGGGATGGGTACCGAAACCCGGTATTAAACGGGCCACGGTGCTGAATTATGAAAGACCGCTGGATCGATAAGCTCGGACGTTATCGTTTCTGCTGTCGGTACTGGAGAAATTAAGAAAGTACACATGCTATTTATTACTGCTATTAAGAAATTATTATCTTGCGAAATTAATCTCGCCAGCCACTTCTAAACATAATAATATTGAACCATTTGTCTGTGATGGATTTTTGCTAAAGAGAGAGAGAGTGTGTGTGTGTGTGTGTGTGTGTGTGAGTGTGTGTGTCTGCCGAGAGAGAGCGATCTTTCACGCGGAGCCACGGTGCACCTAACACAACAGCCCTGCTTAATGAGTGACGATGAGGACAGAACTAAACATTCAAATGGTTACACTTTAGATCTCTGATATAAAACTAATTTTATTTTAGATTTAGATTTTGGCTTCCAATGATTATAAAAAAGAAGATAAATAGAAAATGCACTCATTCCCTCCAGCGCAACTTCCTTCCCTTCACAGCGGTGCGCTGTCATTTCTCCCTAAAACCCAAACATAACGTCAGAATCTGCACGATCGGTGATTGTTGTAAAATGTAGTCTATACTGTTGATAAACTGCGGGATGCGTTTGATAATAAAAGGCTATTAACCCTCTGAGGTCGACAAACGCGCCGGCGCGTTTTGCTGCATTTTCTCCACATTGTAGCATTATAAACTTAAATTTCTCCGTCATTTATGGTCATACAGAAAAAAGAAATATAAAAAAAGAATCTGTGATATTTCTACTTTTGTATGTGTCCACTTCCAATCAAATCAAAACATTGTGCTTTTGTAAAATAAAGAAAATAAACAGGGTGTGCGTTCTGCCTCTCCGTCGCGGTGAACTTTTTTTTCTTGAGCACGTCTATAAACTGAAACAAAACTCAGCGAATACTTGTCACACATTTATGAGCCATACACCTTTATAAACATTTAAGTGTATACTTTTAAATGATCGGATTCAAAACGAAAACAAATATTCTCTGTTTAAGTAATTTGTATAAAACCAACAAGATGTCCAGCTTCTCAAACGCTTCCTAATTATTTTTTAATTTACCACGCCCACTCGCGCAAAAGATATTCACATGCAAATCTCCACATGGAACGCGATCGCCCTTATTACCTCAACAACAAAACACTTCACTTCACTTTTCGTCGAGTTTGAAAGACGTGCCTGAGCTTACATTGGATTTACATCAGAAGAAGAAGAACGCGATTTGAAGACAAGAAAGATAAGGTAAGAAATTCTTACATATTAGTTTGCTATTGTTGCATAAATTTCACATTGCAGTTGAACTGTTGCTAGATGGTGAATATTATAATATTTAGACCCGTGTTTACTGTTACTGTGTTTGTGGATATCTGCTCAAACGTAGATATGTATATGGTAACCATACTGTTTTATATTTGAGCGCGATCGCGTTTGAATGTATCTTATTTTGGATTGTGATCGCATTTGAATGTATCATCATATTTTGGATCGCGATCGCGTTTGAAAAGCAAACAGCTTCATGTTTTTACTATTATCTCATTTCATATAGTCATAACGAATGGAAACATTTGAAGTAACATGATAATCAATATATTTTTCTCTAGCTTAGTTGTTACTGAAATCTTTTGGAAGATTTATACTGTTATAGGTTATTATTATTTTATCCAGCCCTGCGCATAGCTTATGCCTACAAGGCACAACAAACCTGGTGTTCACTGTTCATTATATCTTGTTGGAAACATTTGTGTGTGTGTGTGTGTGTGTGTGTATTCTGTGAATTTTAAAAAGCAATTTTAACCATAAAAATCTAAAATGTATTCCCAAAATCGTGCAGGCCTTTCTCTTGATATCAGTATGTTCACTTTTTTTTTCAGGGCCCAGATGACACTGAGGACTGCTGAATTCAACATTCACATGAGTCTCTGTACATGGTAAAGTGAAAATCAAACACCTTGGAAATTAAAGGTATGTACAATGTTTTTAGGAATGGCACAAAGGTCTCTGTCTTTGGATCATTGTTTTCAATTAGAGCTTTTTGGCACTTGTTGTGTATCTTTGGACGATGCTGTGTTGTAAATAAATCCAAACAATTTAAAAGCCATTGTTTTTTAAATCTCCTCATTTACAGTATTGTGCAAGGTTGCTCAGAATGATAGGGCCTGATAGCTCCTAATAGGGCCGTTAGGGGAGGGTCTTTGTCTTTCTCAGGTGAGAAAAGCTTACATATTAATGAGCTCTCGCATAAGGCTTATTCACACAAAACACGTCGTAAAATTTTTAAATCAATATATTGTCTTATCTGAATGAGCAGTCAGGGTGATTTTCACATTGTTTTAGAGCAAATATTCTAGGCTACGTGATACAATTTTCAAAAGTCTTGTGAAGAAATAATCAGTATGGGTTTCATGGCCTTATTTCAGTGAGAATTTTTTTTTGTATTTTCACAAACCACGCATAAATGTCATTATCTCAAAACTACAAACTTTTACATACATGCTGTTGATATATTATTGTAGCAGAGTTTGTGCTGAATACAGTGTAATTAGACTTTAGCCATGAAAATGTCACAAGAAACAGAAATAACCAGAAATGTCAGAGCATGTCAGAACACCTCCAGGGCCCAGAAAACAGCTCAGACCTCAGAGGGTTAAAAGTACCAAAATTGACTCTGTACTCAATAGACTCTGTTCCATATGCGGCGCGCGCTCCGAAACACACCGCAACGAGACAAGCAACGTATATATTGGGCTTCGTGTATCTAAACGATCAAATATACACACAAATATGTCAAAATGGCCGTCTTGGAGATTCACTTAAACAGTTTATTCACTTAAATACAGTATGTCTTAAATGGGCGTAAATAGAAAATATGATGCGTAATAATGATTAGATCTGCATTTGGTCTTAAAGAGGCAGCAGTCTAATAAACCTGCTGACGATTGCTCCATTAATGTGAATCAAACAACAAAAGGCAAAGAGAAAATCAGTCGCAGCTCTTGAATGATATAAACTTTAATCTATCTATGATGAACTATGCAGTGTTATTTTAAATCTGACTTTATTATATGTCTTTTTAGCCCATATTACTCCTGAACAGTAATGTCAGTAGACATGGGTATATAATTTGTATATTTGTTTTATTGTATGCTTTTTTTTGTTTGACCATGTGTTTGTACTTTGTTTTTGGTGTCCTATGTCTTCTGTATATAAAACACAAAAGCCTGCACCCTTCTGCATAACATACATGTTTTTATTTGTTTTGTTAAAGCATTGCTTTTTCTTTTGCTATAGATATTTATTTTACATTTCAAAATATAAAGCAATATTAATTATGTTCTAAATTATTTTTTTCCCTTTTTTTTAACCCTCTGAGGTCGGCAAACGCGCCGGCGCGTTTTGCCGGATTTTCTTCACATTGTAGCACTATAAACTTAAATTACTCCGTCATTTATGGTCATACAGAAAAAAGAAATATAAAAAAAGAATCTGTGATATTTTTACTTGTGTATGTGTCCACTTACAATCAAATCAAAACATTGTGCTATTGTAAAATAAAGAAAATAAACAGGGTGTGCGTTCTGCCTCTCCGTCGCAGTGAACTTTTTTTTCTTGAGCACGTCTATAAACTGAAACAAAACTCAGCGAATACTTGTCACACATTTATGAGCCATATACCTTTATAAACATTTAAGTGTGTACTTTTAAATGATCGGATTCAAACTGAAAACAAATATTCTCTGTTTAAGTAATTTGTATAAAACCAACAAGATGTCCAGCTTCTCAAACGCTTCCTAATTATTTTTAATTTGAACACGGCCACTCACGCAAAAGATATTCACATGCAAATCTCCACATGGAACGCGAACGCGCTCGTTACCTCAAAAACAAAACACCAAAACACTTCACAAGTCTCTGCTTTTCGTCGAGTTTGAAAGACGCGCCGTGAGCTTACATTGGATTTAGGCTACTTCAGAAGAAGAAGAACGCGATTTGAAGACAAGAAAGATGTAAGGTAAGAAATTCTTACATATTAGTTTGTTATTGTTGCATAAATTTCACATTGCAGTTGAACTGTTGCTAGATATATGGTGAATATTATAATATTTAGACCCGTGTTTACTGTTACTGTGTTTGTGGATACCTGCTCAAATGTAGATGTGGTAACCATAATGTTTTATATTTGAGCGCGATCGCGTTTGAATGTATCATATTTTGGATCTCGATCGCGTTTGAATGTATCATATTTTGGATCGCGATCGCGTTTGAAAAGCACCAAACGGCTTCATGTTTTTACTATTATCTCATTTCATATCATCATCACGAATGGAAACATTTGAAGTAACATGATAATCAATATATTTTTCTCTAGCTTAGTTGTTACTGAAATCTTTTGGAAGATTTATAGGCTGCTATGGTTATTGTTATTATTGTTTTATGCAGCACTGCGCATAGCCAACAAATAGGCACAACAAACCTGGTGTTCATTATATTATATATTGTTGGAAACATTTATGTGTGTGTGTATGTGTGTATTCTGTGAATTTTAAAAAGCAATTTTAACCAGAAAAATCTAAAATGTATTCCCAAAATCGTGCAGGCCTATAGTTTCTCTTGATATCAGTATGTTCACTTTTTTTCTTTCAGGCCCCAGATGCCACTCCTGCTGACTTCAACATTCACATGAGTCTCTGTACATAAACATGGTAAAGTGAAAATCAAACACCTTGGAAATGAAAGGTATGTACAATGTTTTTAGGAATGGCACAAAGGTCTCTGTCGTTGGATAATTGTTTTTAGTGCTTTTTTGTCATTTGTTTTGTATTTTTGGATTATGTTGAGTTGTAAAAAATAACCAAAAAATCTAAAAGCCATTCTTTTTTAAATCTCCTCATTCTTTGTGCAAGGTTGCTCAGAATGATAGGGCCTGATAGCTACTAATAGGGCCGTTAGGGGAGGGTCTTTGTCTTTCTCAGGTGTGTAAAAGCTCCCGCATAAAGCTTTTTCACACAAAACACGTCGTAAAATTTTTAAATCAATATATTGTCTTCTCTGAATGAGCAGTCAGGGTGATTTTCACATAGTTTTAGAGCAAATATTCTAGGCTACGTCATACAATTTTCAAAAGTCTTGTGAAGAAATAATCAGTATGGGTTTCATGACCTTATTTCAGTGAGAATTTTTTTTTGTATTTTCACAAACCACGCATAAATGTCATTATCTCAAAACAACAAACTTTTACACACATGCTGCTGATATATTATTGTAGCAGAGTTTGTGCTGAATACAGTGTAATTAGACTTTAGCCATGAAAATGTCACAAGTAACAGAAATAAGCACAAATGTCAGAGCATGTCAGAACACCTCCAGGGCCCAGAAAACAGCTCAGACCGCAGAGGGTTAATATAACAAAAAGAACCGATAAGAATACCGTTAAAGTAGCGGATCGATAAGGAGTATCGGTAAGAGTAGTAATACCGTTAAAACCTTAACGATACCCATCCCTACTTGTGGGTCATATGTCTGTATAAACATGGAAAAATATCACTTTTCTGCAAATGTTTTGTTTCTTGGGGGTGCTAAGCGGCCGCTTACCTTGCTTATTGGTCAGCCTCTGATTATAACATAGTTAGTTATTTTAAGACCATTCACCTCAGTATCTCCAGCTGACAGTTTGGACTCTTCAGTCCATCAGAAAGAAGCTTCACTCCAGAATCCTGCAGGTCACTGTTACTCAGGTCCAGCTCTCTCAGAAAGGAGTTTGAGGATTGTAGAGCTGATGATAAACTCTCACAGGACTGAGCTGTGAAATTACAGCTGTGTAGCCTGTGTAGAGAACAAAACAAAGAAAAGTAGTAATGCTTATTAGCGTTTATAATCTGGAGCTTGAAAAAAACTTTAACTGTAGTGAATTAAGCACAGCTAAAACAATTATCTCTTCATAAAACATCAAACCAGCATTTATTTTCACACACATTCATTTTATTCATTTTTCTGAACTGTCTAGGCCTGCAAGATGTTTTTAATTGACCTTTTTGGGAAACACTCACCCTCTTGGCTTTTTGTATTGACCCCTTGGAACAACTGGAGTTACAGTTTTGGAATAACTTTATCATTAGCCTTCTACATTCAGCCCTCACAGCCTAGCTCTAACCTTGGTCGTTACAGTCAGAATGTATATTTATATGAATACAGCCATATCCTGTTCTCTCAACAACGCATTGTTAGTATTAATTTGAAAAAAAGTCCCAGCCAACTGATAATTACTCTGTTTCAGTTAATCGCCATTTGGTGTGTGGTCTTAATTTTGAACCCTGGCTGAGATGCTAACTGTGTCCAATGCACAGCCACTAGATGGCGCTGCTAGCTTGTTCAGTGCTGTCAGAAGCAAATCATGCATGAAATAGAAGCATTTTACAGTTTTAGTAACTGTTGCAAATTCAATCTTCATACAGTCCATTCCCTTCCCCTCACCCCAAACAATATTTTTCTTAAAGGGGTCATATAATGGCATTTTTGTACAAGCTAATATGATTCTTTAGGGTCTAAATAAAAATTTTGTATATACTTAAATTAAAAATTCTCATTAGTATTGTAAGAAAACTCTCATTTTACCTGGTCAAAAACAGCTCTGTTTTCAGCACGCCATTTAAGTGTATCTGTCTTTAACCCTCTGAGGTCGGCAAACGCGCCCGCGCGTTTTGCTGGATTTTTTTCACATAGCAGCAACATAAACTTAAAAAAATCCGTCATTTATGGTCATATAAATAAAATAAATACATGATTATAAACTATAGAGGGTCTTCTTTTTTTTGTGTACACTCACATTAACATCAAAACCTTGTTTTTATTTTTAAATAAATAAACTAAACAGGGTGCGCTTTCAGCTCACTCTGTCTCCGCAAAAATCTTTCTGAAACAAGTCTGGAAAATGAACTGAAACTCAGCTAATACTTATCACACAACCATGAAACATGCGTCTAAAGAAAGCTTTAAATTTCTACTTTTAAATAAAACAATTCACATTCAAAACAAATATTCTCCTGCAATGTAATTTGTATGAAACTAAAGAGAAGTACAGTTTCTCCCGTCTCAGCTAATTACCTGTAATGAGTTCACACCCACTCGCAGAGCGCGCTATTCATAAGATAATGTGCTGAGGTGATCTATGCAAAATAAGGTAACGCCCCCTGAAATGCCTTAAAACCAGCAAGTTTCATTCATTCACTTTTCTGCGCCGTTGGAAGATGACACGGTTCACAGGTGAGGAAGCTCTTCAGCTCGTCCTGGATAGTGATGAGGAGTTCACTTTTTCCTCAGAAGAAGAGCGGGACTCTGACGACGAACGCTTGTATTTTGAAGAGCGACTAGATCCAGCCGTGGATACTATTTCGGATGAGTAAGTCTTTTTAAATTTACTTGCATAAGTTGACAAGCTATTTTATATAAACATAGGCTACATATTTTACTGGTTGGACAATTTCGATACTTGTCATTCAGAGTAATTTATATGTAAATGGTCTAGGCTATGCTGTATAAAGTAGGAGAGAGTTTTATGCAGTCTGTTTTCTTTCGTTTTTAGTAGTTTTGTTCAAAATAACACATTTCGAGCTTTCGATATATTTCTCTGGTATTTTAGGAAAAGCTTATGAGTTTGGGTTTATTTATGAGACGAACTCCAGTTCACATGCTGACACGGAGCTCTATTGCCTGCTGTTTTTAATTATTATGTATTAAATACAGGCAATTTGTTGATGAAACAACGATTAAAATTAAGATACAATTAATACAAAACGAAATTCACTTTAAAGAAAGGCTTTATACAAAAAAAAAACCTAATGAAATGGTCAAAATCTTGTCTGCCCACTCCATTTGTCTCGCGATTGCGTATGATCTTAGATCATGGCCTGTATGAAAGTTAGAATTTTGAAATTAATTTAGAAAATATTGTGTATTTTTTAGATTATATTTTGACTATTGTTTATGCTGCCTCATTATCATCAACGAAAAGTGCTTGCAAATATCTATTGCAAATGTGTGTATGTGCTGAAATGTGTAAATATGCCCAGCTGATGGATTGCAAATGTGTTAATGTTTGCGTTGTGCTATCTCCGTAATGGCCCATTGACACGTAATATACGCTTACAGCACGTGTCTACAATTATTCGCATCAGTTATAGTCTAATGGTAATATACTTTGAAATATTTATGTTATAATAGTTTTCTACTTTTTTATAAAAAAGGAATGTAGCTGCATCACCTTCATCTGCAACTCGGAGGGCGCGCAGCAACACAGTCGAACATCAGAAAGAGTAAGTACATATTTACCCATGTTAGTTCAATTTTTTTTTTTAATATGAGCCTGTATGACTTTATTTTTGGAGGTTGGTTGATAATGTTACATATTTTTTTTTACATAACTTTTTTTGAAAGGAATGATGTAGGTTCTGCAACTGGCACTAAGAGGACACGAAGCAAAAATCAGAAAGAGTAAGTACATATTTACCCACTATTTTACAGATGTTAGACCTGATGTTGTTTTATCAACATGCTGACTGTCCTTCAGTTATGCATGTGTACTTAGTACTTTGTTCAACCTTTATTAATATTAATATTATTATTTTTATAGGAATGTGGTAGCATCACCCTCAGCCTCACCTGCAACTCGCACTGGGAGGGCACGTGACAGGTGTCGTTCAGTTTTGAGAACAACTGAAAAGTAAGTACACTTATTCCCTTTCTTTCAGATATTAGTATAATTCTTTTTACATATTCTGGTTTTACATAGTCCATACAAACATTATGTGTCTGTATAGCTTTGCATCTGGCCAATGTTACTTTTAATGACTGAAATGCAGTTGTTATATTTTGTGTAATAAACATGCTCACAGTTGTTTGTTTGTTTTACAGCTATAAAGGTGATGGTGATCGTCAGACACCTGTTGCAAAGAGGGCCAAGACAAACATTCAGACAAGCAGCAAGCAGTCTACTCTGTCATGGCAAACAGAGACTGACATTGATATGGTTCCACAGACTCTGAGATTCCTGCCTGCACGGAAACCTGGCCCACAGCTGAGTCCTGCTGATGCACACACTCCTCTGAGTCTCTTCAAAATGTTTTTTTCTGAGAATGCAGTGTCAACTCTGTGCCACAACACCAATGCTCAAGCTGCTGGTGCAATTGCTAAAGGCCGCAAATATAAATGGACTGATGTCAGCATCAGTGAGATGTACCGCTACATTGGGCTGCTTTTTTACATGGCTATGGTGAAGATCAGCTCCATCAGCGACTACTGGCGGCAAGACAGTCTTTTCTCTTTGCCTTTTCCTGCCACAATCATGTCCCGGGACAGATACCGCACCATTTCATGGAATGTGCACATGAGTCACCCAGATGCAGATAAGGAGAATGACAGAAAGAGGGGCACACCTGAACATGACCGGCTTTTCAGGGTCAAACCTCTCATGGACAGTATTCGTCATGCTTGTAAAGCCATCTATCATCCTAAAATAAACTTAGCTGTCGATGAGAGAATGGTGGCATGCAAAGCACACACAGGTATGACACAGTACATGAAAGCCAAGCCAACCAGATGGGGTTTCAAGTTGTTTGTTCTTGCAGACTCCTCAAATGGATACACTTTGGACTTTTCTGTGTACACAGGAAAGAACAACTTTCCCACAGGCCATGGACTGTCACATGATGCTGTAACATCTCTTTTGGACTGTAAAGTTTTAGGCTCTGGGTACCATGTGTACATGGACAATTTCTATACAAGCCCAAAGCTCCTCAAAGACCTGTTTGCAATGAAGTTTGGTGCATGTGGGACTTACAGGGACAACAGGAAGGATTGCCCACGTGATGCAACTAATTCACTCTCCAAAAAATCTGCCAGAGGATCCATCAGGTGGATTCGGGATGGCCCTCTTGTATTTGTTAAGTGGATGGACACACGAGAGGTATCTGTCTGTTCCACCATTCAATCTGCTTATACTGGTGAGACTGTGCAGAGGAGGGTGAAAACACAAGATACATGGAGGACAAAGACATTTCCATGTCCTGCACCTGTGACTGCATACAACAAACACATGGGGGGTGTGGACCTGTCCGATCAGCTCTTACAGTACTACACTGCACAACACAAAACAATGAAGTGGTACAGAAAGATCTTTCTACACTTCTTGGACATTGCTGCCACCAATGCTTTCCTTATCCACAAAGAGCTATGTGGTAACATGACCCATAAACAGTTCATGGAACAGCTTATTGCAGAGCTCTGTGGTGTGTCACAGAAAGTAGCACCAAAACAAACCAGTAGTCACCATGTGCCGGTTTCAGGAGCTGAGCTGAGCTCAGATGCAAAGAACATTTGCACAGTTGGTCGCAAGAGCTGTGTGCTTTGCAAAGGACAGCTTGGTAAAAGGCAGGACACACCTTGGAAATGCCAGGCATGTAATGTTCACTTGTGTCTTCAGCTGAACAGGAACTGTTTTCAAAAATGGCACCAAGACATGTAACTATATTCTATCTGCCTTTATTTTAGTTTATTTTTCTCATTTTGCATTATTTTGCTTTATTTTGCTTAGAGCCCGCCATCAACGGGGCATAGGCATTTACTGTGAGATACCTGCAAATTTAGCACATTTAGTTCCTCCACATAGAGGAATTACAATAAAACAGATTGACAAAACCTTTGAATCTCCTCTTCTTTGTTCAGGCACTTGATGGCCCATTAATCACTGGGGGAGTGTATGTCACACCCCTGGTCTGAATCTCATTAATATTGATGGGCCTATACCCCTCCCATGCATAAACCTCTTCTGACAAAAAAACTGTTTTACAAGGTTTAAATCAATGTATTGTTTTATGAGAACGATAAGGCAGGATGATTTTCACATAATTTTGAAGAAAAAACTCTAGGGGACAATATCCATTAGTCAAAAGTCTTGTGGACACATATTTACTATATGTTTTGTTGTGTTATTTCAGCAACTTTCATTTTAATTTTTTCAAATAACCACGCATAAACATTATTCTCTTAAAAACACAAAGATTTACAAGCATGTTGATCAGATATGATGGTAGCCCTGTTTGTCCTTTATAGAGTGAATTTACACCTTTGCCATTAACATTTTTATAAATAACTGAAAAAAGCACAAATGTCAAGGCATGTCAGAACACCTCCAGGGCCCAGAAAACCCCTCAGACTCCAGAGGGTTAAATGATTATGAGCTTTGCTCACCCCACCCCTCTGTTCTGTGGGGCGTTTTGACCTGACACAACACACGTGGAGTGTTGCCTTGACAACAGTTGAGGGTATATTTTGAAGAATGGCAGCGGGAGTCTCTGAGGACACATCTGTGCAACTGTATCAATTTGAACTGGAGTCGGACCAGGAACAAAATGATGGCCCCGAATGTCACTTTGATATGTCTTTGTGTGTACTGGCAGGGTAGAGTAGTGAGATAAGAACGCTATGTGTTTACTGGTGTATATGTTAGTTCATTGACAGATTGATGTTCTACCTGAAAGACTCGAGAGATAAAATGATATAACAAGAGTAAATTTATTAATAGCTCAGCAAGCATAAAGTCTTTGGCGTAGGCCCCGTCCTGAGCAAGCAATGCGAGGGTAACGGAATCTGCAAATCCCGCCTGAAGATGAAGGCAGGGGCGCAGCAAAGATAGGTGGAGGAATACCTCCACCGGGATGGAGGAACACCTCCGCCGGGACGGAGCCCACCCCCAAAGAACTGTAAGTGAGAGTACCCACCAGTCGTGGATCCTGCAGTTCCTGAAATGAGAAAGAAAAGTTAATAGTTTTTTTTTTTATCATTAAATTAATATTTATATATAAAGACAAGGTCACAATAGACCATACATGAAAGCCTTAATATTGCTTGATTATGATAACTGCTTAGACAAGGCCTCGATAGACCATAATACCAAAATTGCTGTGCATGACATGATGTGATAGACAACATAAAAACAAGGTCCAAGACCACACATAAAAGCTAAAAAGCACAAGGTCGTGATGACCACATAGAGACAAAGCAGCGATGGACCACTTGATCCTGATAGGCTGCACATAAAAGCCTTTGAGGCGCCAGGTCGTGATAGACCACGTAAACACAAGGTCATGCTTGACCACAAGGCCACGATGGACCGCACATAAACACAAGGTCATGCTTGACCACAAGGCCACGATGGACCGCACATAAACACAAGGTCATGCTTGACCACAAGGCCGGCTCGACCACACATAACAAGGCCACGATGGACCAACATACCTCAATGGGCATATGCAGACAAGCCATGCATGCTACACGGCCATGAAAGACCACATATAGCTGGCCATGATGGCCATTAGACACAAGACTACAAACGAGACAGGCCACGATAGACCGGACGGCCATTGGACCACATAAAACCAAGGCCTCGATGAGCCACAAGGCCATAATAGCCACAAATAGGACAAGGCCACGGTAGGCCACACGGCCATGGGAGACCACATAGACGAGCCACAACGGCCGCTAATGCCACACAGAGACAAGCCTATAACACAAGGCAACTAAGCTACACAAAACCAAGGCCTCGAGGACCACAGACCCCGATGGGCCACACACAGGACAAGGCCACGATAGGCCACACGGCCATGATAGACCACACAAAACAAAGGCCGCGATGGACCACAGACCACGAATGGCCACACATAGTCCAAGGCTGCAATAAGCCACAAAGCCACTAAAGGCCACACATAAACAGGCTAAACATAAACACGGCCATAAAGCCACATGAAACCACGACCTCTAGAGGTCACTAGACCTCAATGGGCCTTGCAGGACAAGGCCACGATAGGCCACACGGCCATGGGAGACCACAGAGACGAGACCGCTTAAGAGCCACAACGGCCGCTAATGCCACACAAAAGACAAGTTTCACAAGACGAGGCTGCTAGGCCACACTACTGTAAAAGCTTACTTGGAACAAGACCATGCTCAGCCACTAGCCGAGATAGATCACACAGAGACGCAAGACAGGTGAAGATGGGCCACGAGAAACAGAGCTGAAACATATAAATCAGCACAGTAAGCTTAATGATAAAAGGATTACAGCTACTGCTCAGATAAGCATAATAAGAGCAGTGCACCACCACCAGTACTTGCATAAATTTACCTGATTGTTACTGAAGGGCTTGCTGAGCTTCGAGGACAATTGTTGAATCTGCTCTTATATAGGATTCAAAAGCAGAAGAAGACCATCTTCCCATGATCTTAATGGCTGATGAAGAAATTCCTCGTTCAGCTGCTGTAGTGGCTGCCCCAATTTTGAATGAATGACCAGTATAGAAGGAGGGGGATAGACCGCAGCTTTTGAGAGTAGAAGCTAAATGAGTCTTAAACCGGTTTTTGGAAAGAGGTGCTCTGTTAGGTAAATTGAATAAAGGGGCGAGATTGGAAGTACTGGGTCGAGTTTTAAGAAATCTAATCATCGAGAGAAAGGGACAGAAAGGGAAATTATTATTAATCTTAGATAGTGTTAAGGTGACACCTGCACCTTGAGAGTCGTTCTTAGAGTGTTTGAGAAAGAGGGTATAGAATTTAGGTGAGACGCAAAGATTGGAAAAACAAATACCACGGGCGGGATCAAAATTTTTTGTTTCTGATGTGAATTCCCCAGCTCGCATGAACCCATAAAAAGCGGATAAAAACACGGCTTCGAGCATGATATTAAGATATGCGGAAAAGAGACCATTTCTAAGAGAGATAATTAGTCTGTGCAAGATAGGCAATGTAATTGGCAGGCGTTTGTCTGGTGTTTTAGTGGAAGATTTAGCCTTTGAGTAATAAGCGGACTGAATATGCAGAAAAGAGACTTGGGAAGTTAGGATCATGGAATTTAGCGTAGAATTGAATACCAGCGAGCAATCTGCGTAGAGAAGAAATTTTAAGATTGCGATTTTCGAAATTGAATACTAAAAAGGAGCACACGGTTGAAATTAAAATAGGAAATAGCAGGATATGAAGAGAAAAAAAGCTGACCAAGCGGAAGTATATGCTTTCAATGTAGAAGAAGCGACGCCTAAGGAGATATAGTGTCTAGCCGATACAAGCAATTCTTCTAATTTAGCATTATGGCTGCTGGGGGGAGCATGTTGAAGGATCCGGATTGGCTGAAGGGCAGAGCCGCCTGAACGTCTGAAAACGAAACCGAGAAAGCGCATCAGCAATAACATTATGGTGACCAGGAATATGAGCAGCTTTGATAATGAAATTGAAGACGACGGATTGCCATATCAGACGCCTCAGAAAGGGCATGATCATAGAACAAGAAGATCTGCCTTTGTTAATGATAGCAACTGTGGCTTCATTATCACAAAACATCATTATGCGTTTGTGCGACCATGCCGAACCCCAGATGACACTAGCAACGGCGAGAGGATAGATCTCGTAGAGCGCGGATGAAACAGACCCAGAATCTGATTGAGGAAAATCATTTGGCCATTTTTCAGCGAACCATAGACCTTGGAAAAAAAAAACAAAGCCAATGGAGGGGGCGGCGTCGGTGAAGAGTTGTAATTCGACGGACGATTCGAATACGTCATTGTAAAAGAAAGAAATCCCGTTCCATTCATTAAGCAAGTGCGTCCAAAACCTGAGATCAGACAGACAGCCTTCATCTAGTTGAATCAAATTGCTTAAATTCGGAACAGAGTGAGCCAATGATAGCAACAGAGAAATGAAAGCTCTGCCTTGGGGAATAATACTCATAGCAAAATGAAGGTGTCCGAGCAGAGACAACATGTCGCGCTTAGATACGACGTGAGAAGAAGAAAAAGATTCCAAGAATGACCTGATTCTTAAAAGCTTTTCTAGAGGGAGAGAAGCTTGCATGCGGATCGTATCAAGGTTAATGCCGAGAAATTCTAACGAAGTAGAAGGGCCCATGGTCTTTTCAGCGGAGAGGGGAACGCCAACGTCACTGAAAATCTGTTTGAGAGTGTCTAGAATCGAAGATTGAGGAGATGGAAAATCGATTAGCAGAAAATCATCGAGCAGATGCAAAATGAAAGGCAGCTTGCTGACGTTCAGCAAAATCCAACAGAGGGCTTCTGAGAGGTTGTTAAAAATGTGAGGACTGCTTCTACACCCGAAAGTAAGTCTAACAGCGAAATAGAATTTGGAATCCCATTTAACTCCGAATAGTGGCCATTCTGAAGAATGAATTGGCATGGTCTTGAACGCATCTGTGATGTCAGCTTAAGCTTGCCACGCACCCTGTCCGGCTAACTTAATGAGATGGATAGCATTGTCGACCGAAGCATAATGTAGAGAAAAAGGCGGAAGAGGAATACTTTCGTTAACACTTGCTGTGTAAGAGGAATGTGGGGAAGACATATCAAAAATGAGCCGTTTTTTGCCCGAGTATTTAGGTGTAGCAACACCGATGGAATTAACCCGAAAAGGAGAGAAAGGAGGAGGAGCAAAAGGGCCAATGACATATATTTTATTAACTTCACGTTCTAGCAGTGCAGAAACCACGTCTGGTTCTTTAATAGCTGATTGCAGGTTTTTAGCTACAAAAGTCGTAGTGAGTTGAGAAAGGATGCCCACCCGAAACCCTTGAGACAGACCGGTGATTAAATAATCGACAAAAGTCGGATCGGGATGAGAAGAGAGATAGCGTGACAGTGTTGCTACATTAATTGGAGTGGAAGGGTGTCTATTGATCAGAATTTTTTCCGGATTGGGGCTTTCCCGCGAGGTGCTGGTCTGTAAAAATAACGAATTCAGAGAAAGCGAGATTGTGTTGAAGTCTGGGATCGGAAGTCTTGAGAAAGACTGCCACGTCACCGCAGTCGACCATTTTCCTGTCGACTGCCGGCGAAGGCAGGAGGAGAGAAGCCAAATTAATGTCCTTACCTTGGACTATATTAGCTCTTAAGCTTGGAGACACGGTAGCTGCGGCTGGAGAAACGAATTTCCTACCGAATGACTGAGCAGGGGCTGCCGTAGAAAGGTTGAAGGCTGAAGTAGCAACAGGAGCGGGAGCATCCAGATATGGAGTTTGAGCAGTGTAAGAGAATGCTTGTTGGTTAGATGTTGATGGCCCACTCGATGGATCGTCGGATCTAATATTTGAAGAACCGGATGAAGGAATGGCTGATCCATCCGTGACTGGCCGCAGGCTGATGAGAGGATTAGCAAGTTTATTTTCCATAATCGCCATTTTAGATTCTAAACCTTTAACAGTCTGAGTGAGGCTTTGGACAGCTTGAATGAGAAGTGAACTTGGGTCAGCGCTGACAGGAGTATGCAGAGGAGAAGGAGCCCGAGCAAGCGACGTGGATCTTTTGGCAGGATGAGATGGTGAAGATTTAGCTGTTCTCTTCCGGCCTGCTTGCTTAGGCTGGTTCGTAGCAGTAGAAGTCGCTGAAATCTGAACCGGCGGAGTAGGAGGATTACCCAAGGTGTTCTGGGCCAGAAGAATTAAATCCTTTCTGGACAAATCATGATTGAAGGGAATGCCGGCTGCCTCGAGGGTACTATATTGTCTGAAGACCAGAGTGCCCATGGAGAGTCGCGGCATTGAATACGTGTACTGCGCCGTGCAGCAGTAGGAGATGGCTGGACAAAATCCTCGTCGGAATCGGAATAATCACAGAAAGTTTGATCCTGAGACATAGCGCTAAGCATCTGATAGCGAGCAAATAATTGGCGCCGTCAGTATCTGCGAACTCAGATGAATGTAAGTACCATTCTTTTATACTGAGAGTGTTAACACATGATTGGTTAGAAGTGAGTTAATTCATGACGCGCTGATTGAGTCTTCCTGGCAGAACTTAACGCTAACCTTACATTTACAGCTAATGGTCATGAAAACATTTTTTTCGGTAAATGTAGGCTTGTCAGTGATGCGTAATGTTATCTATGCAGTGTTAGGTACAACTGTCAGGGCTGAAGCACTGACACGAGGTCACGGCAGGAATGTTTCTAACAGTAGTTGAAGGACACCTAAGATTTTTGTGTTACCATTCATCTTCATGCAGTTATAACTGTTTTTTTGACATTACTTCTTAATAAGTAACAGACACCATTATAAACCATCTACAAAAGTAAGCTTAGTGTAGTATTACCACGTTAACTTTAACACCTGCGTACACAGTTTGTAATAACACAATAACCATAACACGTTGTTCATTATAAATGTGGGATTATGAATTATATTGAGAACATCGTACATAGAAAACATGCCGTAATGTACCCTGAGTGTAAACCTTAGCCGCATTCATCGTGAAGCGTGCTAACGATTTGGAAAGATTAATATAAAGATTAATATAAAGGTTAATAAAACGTTACACTCACTTCTTCTGGAGGTGCAGCAGGAACATGAATAGTTGGTACTGATCCTTTTTTCAGGAGCAGCTTCTTAGCAAAACCAGCTTTATACTGACCCTCATTTGTAAAGCAGTCTGGTGTGTGAAATCATTGACGTTGATCGTGGGGAATATTCCCTTCAAAAACAAAACTCAGCCACTGCGTCTTCAGCGCTTCGGATTTAGGAACATCAAAATGACTGCTGTGTTCCTTATTGCACCCAAGAGCAGAACACCACAATCGCTTAGACGCCATTCTGCTCCAGCTATCAACAATGCGGACTATGATGACAGCTCGCTCAGGGCAGGTCTGTGTTGAAATGCTGCTGTCAATTAACAATCGTGGGAGGGGCGTCCGACCGTGTGACGTCACATGGTCGAACGGCTTGATTTGAGACAGGGGACCTTAATTTGAGATTTGAGACCCTAAAGGTCAGAGGTTGTCCGATTTGGGATCTAGGAGCTTGAAAGCACAGATTTAGATTACTAGCCTGGAGCCTTTCCGTCTATTGAGTGAAAAGGCCTTGAGGCAGAGGCCTTGAAAACAGTATAAAACTGCCCTGCTCCCTCCTCTGCTTGTCTCAATTGCTCCACAGTGTAACTTCTGTGTGACTTCTTAACTGGGCCTATTCTTGCAAGAATAAATGCTTTTTAAAAGAAAATTGGATTCAGAGTGTCTCTTGCACAGTGATGATGATGTTCAAGAAATTTTTGCCACAACAACAGGCACTGCCAACACACATTTCAGTACAATCAACTTGTAAAAGTGCATGTACCATTATATCCTGCAAATGTTTTGTCTCTTGGGGTGCTAAGCGGCCGCTTACCACCCTTATTGGTTAAGTCAGCCTCTGATTATAGCATAGTTAATTATTTTAAAACCATTCACCTTAGTATCTCCAGCTGACAGTTTGGACTCTTCAGTCCATCAGAAAGAAGCTTCACTCCAGAATCCTGCAGGTCATTGTTACTCAGGTCCAGCTCTCTCAGAAAGAAGTTTGAGGATTGTAGAGCTGATGATAAACTCTCACAGGACTGAGCTGTGAGATTACAGCTGTGTAGGCTGTGTAGAGAACAAAACAAAAAAGAGCAGTAGTAATGCTTATTAGCGTTTATAATCTGGAGCTTGAAAAAACCTTAAACTGTAGTGAATTAAGCATAGCTAAAACAATTATATCTTCATAAAACATCAAACCAGCATTTATTTTCACACACATTACTTTTCTTATTTTTTCTGAACTGTCTAGGCCAGGGGTTCCCAAACTTTTTCATTCCAGGACCCACCTAGACAAGAATAATCTATCTCAAGACCCACCAAAATATAAAATAATTTTAAAGCATGAATGTGGGGTGGGAGGCGTTAGTTCTCTTTGGAGCAGTTTTTTTCCTTGTTATAGTATGAATGACAAGTTTAATTGCAATACAAACTTTTGGCACATTATCAAAAATTGAGAACCTAACAGCCTAATGGCTGTTGAAATAATGTGAAGAATGCTAAGTAGTTTTTGTCTGCTGCCTCAACTGATTTACCAGACATAGCAAATTTAAAGAAATGAAAAAAGATAAAGTAAGCTTAATCATAACCAAAGGTTTGATATGACAAAAATCAGAATATAAAAAAATATAATAGACTAATAATTTTATTTGACAGTAGGCCCAGTACCTAGAATTTCAATACTAATATTTATGCTGCGAGTGTTGTTAAACTCATTGCGTTGTTCAGCGCAGAAAACGCTTTCGTGCTCGTGTGTGTACATGTGAAATACTTTTTATATATAGGCTATATTTTTTGCGTTGTAGCAAAATGCACGCAAGGGAACGCAAACAACGCACTCTTACGACGACCATATCTCTGAAAGACAACAGTGCTGTGTTGAACAGACGACAGAGAAATCAGTGCGATTTGTTTCATGAAGCGCACGCTTGCGACATGTTGTGTTAACAATTTCAGCGTCTCAGAGCGGCGCGGTTCATTAAGCGGTTCTGTGCGCATTATTAACAAGAAGAAACTCGTTTACTCCAATCACTGCTCTGCATTCTGCATGAGATCACATTACACCGGATCATTCAAATGTCACGAAAGGCTGATTCAGGTCTCTGCTGCGTTTCCCTAAAGCATCAGGAGCTAAGCTGATCGTAGAGACCATAAGTGGCAACGGTTTTACGATCTACTTAGGCATACGATGCTTTTGGGAAACGCAGCGCCTTTCGTGACATTTGATTTCTCCTGTGTAATGCGATCTCATAGCGATTTCTATTTAACGTTGGTACATCGTGCAAAATGTTTGTGTGTGTGTCATTCATGAAACGTAAATTTAGCTGCAGCCAATAGTGACTGCGCGACCCACCTCTTCCCAATCTGCGACCCACAAATGGGTCGCGACCCACAGTTTGAAAACCCCGGGTCTAAGCCAGCAAGTCACCCACTTAAAATGAAGGCAATTACAAAAGACTAACAGTGTTAATAAATTAATGTAAAGGAGACTCTTACAGTGCTCTTCTGGTGTTTCTGATCACCGGCAGCAGTGTCATCAGTGCTTCATCAGATCTTCTGTATTTCTGCAGTTCAAACTTCTCTTTAGTCTCTTCTGACATCAGGAGCAGAAACACCAGACCAGACCATTGAGCAGAGGACAGATTCTGTGCTGAAAGTTTTCCTGAGCTCAGATTCTTCTGGATTTCCTCCACAAAGTTATCTTTCAGTTCACTCAGACAGTGGAAGAGATTGATGGTCCTCTCTACTGATTCCTCCTTCTCTATTTTCTTTTTGATATAGTTAACAGTTTTTTTCATGTCCTCTGTTCTGAGTTCCAGTCCTGGCAGTAGTCCCTTCAGGTCACTCTGATTGGACTCCAGTGAGAGACCCAGGAGGAACCGGAGGAAAAGGTCCAGGTGTCCGTTCTCGCTCTGTAAAGCTTTCTTGACTGCAGCATTATGAAGCTGAAACAGTGGCTTTTTGGACAGTTTCCATGTCAGTTTTTCTCTCCAGGATTGAAGAAATAGGTCAGCTTTCTCATCTTTGCCCATCATAAACACATAAAGGGCAGCAAGGAATTCCTGTACGCTGAGATGTACGAAGCTGTAAACATTTCTTGTTGAAACCTTTTCTTCCTGAAACATTCGAGTGCATAACCCAGAGTACAACGACCCTTTTCTGACATCTAGTCCACATTCCTCAAGATCTTCTTTGTAGAAAATCAGGTTTCCTTTCTCCATCTGTTGAAAGGCCAGTTTCCCAAGCTTCAGAATAATCTGATCAAAAGACACTGCTTGGGAATTAGTTTCGGGCTCAGCACAGTATTTTTCTTCCATCTGTTGCTGCTGAGAAATTAAGAAGCTTGTGTACATCCCTGTGAGAGTTGAGGGAGTTTTGTCATTGTTCTCTCGAGCCAGTAGAGGCTGAAGAACAATGAGAGAGATCCAGCAGAAGACGGGGATGTGGCACATGATGTACAGACTCCTGGATTTCTTGATGTGACTGATGAGGTTTCCAGCAACCTCAGGACTGCTGTTATTGATGAAGTATTGCTCTTTCTGCTCATCGTTAAATCCTCGCACCTCTGTCACTTGATCAATGTAGTTTCGGGGTATCAGACTGGCTGCTGCTGGTCTGGATGTGATCCAGATGAGAGCAGAGGAAACCAGGTGTCTCTTGATAAGGTTTATTATTATCTTACTCACTGTTGTTTTTTCATTTACATTTGTAAATGTGTCATCTTCTTTAAAGCTCAAAGGAAAGCGACATTCATCCAGCCCATCAAAGATGAACATAACTTTACCATCACCTTGAGGAAGAGAGGGCAATTCTTCAGGACTACTAAAGAAATATTTGTTGAGCAGTCCCATGAGACCGCACTCTCCTTTAATCAAATTCAGTCTACGGAATGGAAGTGGAAATATGAAGACTATATCCTGATTCTCTGTTCCTACAGCCCAGTCAAAGATGAATTTATTGACAGAGACAGTTTTTCCAACTCCTGCGATTCCAGTTGTCAGCACTTTTCTGTTTCGTCGACCTGTGTCACACTGGACTTTAAACATGTCCTTACACATGATTGGCTTCTCCTTGGCAGTAAATCGGTTGTGATTTGATTCGATCTGTATCACCTCATGGTCGTTCACTCTTCCTCCAGTCTCATTCCCCACCACATATAAATCAGTGTAGATGTCGCTCAGGTATTCCTGATGACCCGTCTCTGAATTACCAACCAATATCTGCTCGTAGTCCTGTTTTAATTTGTCCTTCAGTCTACAGCTGGTCTCTGTGTAATCATGAAGAGTAGCTTCTCTATCGTCTGCAGTTGAGCCTTTAAGAAAGAGAAGAAAATACAGCAGAAAGTAAGTGATTGTGTTTTTCATAAATTTTTGTTTTTTCTATATTCAAAGGAATCACACTCTTACTGCAATAGTGTTTACATGCACATCTTACACTGATTAAATGCCTTGATTAAAACTTGAATGCAGTTGGAATTGGAATTGGATTTATCGGATTGTCACTATTGGACTCAGACTAACTTAAAGGAATAGTTTACTTAAAAATGAAAATTATTTCATCATTTTCTCACCCTCAAATTGTTTCAAACCTGTATGAATGTATTTTTTTTCCTACTATGGAAGTCAATGGGGCCCACCAACTGTTTGGTTTCCGACTTTCTTCAAAACAACTTCCTTTGTGTTCAGCAGAAGAAAGAAATTCATACAGGTTTGAAACCACTTGAGGGTGAGTAAATGACAGAATTATCCTTTTTAAGGCGAGACACGGCAGGCAAAAACATCAATTTTTTATGCAGTGGTCAGTTTTGAGATTTTGGGTTAGTTTACTCCTTCAATATGTGTTCTTTCAAGCTGCTATAAAGAAAACGTTGAAAATATACATTAAGATGTTTATTTTATTACATTTTGTTTACTTGCGGCAGTGAGTTTCTCCCGAATTTACCAGGAAGTTTGCATTCAAACGCGACACGCCGAGCTCCGTCTGTTTACTGAAGTCTGTCATGACCGGTATCATTGTGAAGCTCTGAGTCTCCCGCACAACGCTATGTAACCCAAATATGGGCATTTCCTTTCTATCAGTAACCAATCATGAATGTCCAAAGGGGGATTTAAAGTTAAGGACGATTTCTCATTTAGAGCTATTTAAATCTTTAACTGCCGTTTTCTCAAAATGATTTTTTTGCGTTTTTTTGTCATTCTCCAGTAGAAACATCTCAGCCTATGTAGCACCTATGTACACCAAACTTTCCAGTTATACACTTAGCAGTATTCTGAAGATATTTTCAGAGGGATTTGTTAATAAATCATTCCTGGCCTGATTTATGTGACATTTTAATCAAAAAAATATGGCGAAAATCAATTTTTTATGGCTATGGACAGTATATTTTGATTTCCTAGGTAATGAAAGCATATATCCTGAAATCCCTCTCAGTTTTTATTTTCATCTTGTGTGTAAACAAAATGAAAAAAGAATTTTACACCTGGCTTTATCATATGTTCAGATCTATCTACCGAAAATATATGCAAAATCGTGCATATTTAATTAGATAATGCCTAATTTGCATAATTAAACATACAAATTTCTAAAACTTGTAATACAATTTTTTTATATACTTGTGTAAGTAATCAACTGAGGAAGTTTCATGGTGATATCTATTATTTTAAAATTTTACCCTATTCACCTGTAGTGTCTCGCCTTAAGTAAACTATTCCTTTAAGGCCATGCTGACCAAAATTATTACAAGATTTTTGATCAAACCATTGACATCTAGCACACCAAACAAGACATGAGACTGTATTAGAGTTAGGTTGGGGTTATTGAAATGACCCTGCATATGTAGAAGTTCCCTTTCAAAAGCTAAAATCGATGCTGCGCTGCTTAGTGCATTGGGAACATCTTTAATCGTGACCAGCTGTGAATATTGTGTGCAACACGTCAATAGAATTGACCCGGAGGTAATATAGCCTTGGCCGATGACGTCATCGGCACGCACCTGCAACACAAGGCTATAAATAGATGAGCCACAGGTGCATCATCAGGTCTTTTGTCTTCAGACCATACTGTGCATGTGTGCGTCAAAACTCTCTCCACTATCTCTTATCTGTTCTAAGATCTTTTGTTATGAGTTAGTTTCATCAGGCAGTGTGCAGAAAATTCTTATTTCTCGATCTTTTTCTCTCAAAGTCTGAAATAGAGTTTAAAAAGTTAAAACCTCTGAGCGTTCCTCTCGTGAAAATAGATCTGTCGAGGAATTGCTATAGGTGGTTACTCGCGCAGTGGACAGGTTACAGCTTGACTGGCCACGCGAACAAGAGACCCCCAAACGTAGTAAGCTAGAGGATAGGTTTCTGTCCGGTGGCAGGGGGGAGAGACCACAACATCAGTCTCTCCCCTTCTTCGAGGACCTCCATAATGAGCTGTCTAAGTCATGGAGTAAACCATATACTTCTCGTGTCTTTGTGCCCTCGATGTCGACTTTAGACGCGGGGGTATTCGGAGATGCCTCGGGTTGAAGAGACGCTCGCGAGCTATCTCTCGCCAGAATCTGCACCTTCGATTAAGAAACCTACCCTCCCCACAAAGCCATGTAGAACAACATCAGCGCTCGTGGGTAAAGCTTACCAAGCACCAGGCTGACCTGTTGAAGGACTTGAGTGCGGGCAGTACCATCGACGAGGAAGCGTTCTATGAGCTTTGTCGAGCAACAGATCTGTCTCTCCGTGCGACCAAGCAAGCGGCCCGTGCCATCGGCCATTCAATGTCGGCTTTAGTCAGCACGGAGAGGCACCTGTGGCTTAATTTAATG
The DNA here is from genome assembly GCA_022829025.1 of Squalius cephalus. Classification (NCBI taxonomy): domain Eukaryota; kingdom Metazoa; phylum Chordata; class Actinopteri; order Cypriniformes; family Leuciscidae; genus Squalius; species Squalius cephalus. The sequence goes on from CM040794.1 coordinate 6,680,885, forward strand.
GGTATCAAAGAGAAAGACCGCTTGTTTCTATTAGATTCCCCTGTTTCTCCCTCTGGCCTGTTTGGCGACTCCGTCAATACTGTCGTCACCAGGTTCAAGGAAGTAAAGAAACACGAAGAAGCATTCGTTCAGTTCCTTCCTCGCCGCACTCAATGGGAGGGGCCATCGGCCACTGCTGACCAAAGTGCTAAACAATCAGTTCAAACAATATAAAATACATAAATACACCAACAGACACAAACACATCGTAAACCCATCATAAAAACCCATCCTAAAATTACATTTAACGAAAAGCCAAAGAGAAAAAATAAGTTTTTAGTGAAGATTTAAAACTATCAACAGTGGAAGACAACCTTAGGTGTTCCGGCAAAACATTCCACAGACGCGGAGCAGCGACAGAAAAGGCACGATCACCTTTTAATTTCAGTCTAGATCGTGGCACAGTGAGCATCAACTTGTTTGAGGACATTAAGGGTCTAGAACATTTCCGGTGGAGAAGATCTGTAATGTATTGAGGAGCTTGGCCATTTAACCCCTTAAACACGTACAACAATACCTTGAACTTGACACGGTATTCGACCAGCAACCAGTGAAGCGAAGCAAGAACAGGCGAAATATGCTCCCTCTTTTGAGTACCAGTAAGAAGCCTGGCGGCAGCATTTTATACCATTTCTAGGCGGGATAAGGATGACTTAGCCACCCCAAAGTACAGCGAGTTACAATAATCCAGCCTGGATGAAATAAAGGCATGAATCACTGTCTCCAAATCTTTTACTGTTAAAAATGCTTTTAATTTCACAATAGATCTCAAATGATAAAAGCTACTCCTCACCACTGAGTTAATTTGGTTGTCAAATTTAAGGCCATTATCAAAAATCACTCCCAAAGTTTTGGTATAAACATGAGAATTCCAACTTAAAGGACCCAGTTGTTTTTTAATCTGTATATTAGAAGCTGGTGATCCAAAAACTACAATTTCGGTTTTAGAGTCATTCAATGTTAAAAAATTAGCTGCCAGCCAGCTCGTAAAGATTGGGGACAGGCTCAGCAACCTCCCAAGCCAGACCTCAGGACTATTATTAATAGAAAGAGGAAGTCCTGATGGTCTGGTGCCCAGTCTGGTGGGGGTAGCCCCCCGTGGGACGGGGCGCGTTCAAGATCAAATCGCCCCTTCCTGTTATTCCCACGAAACCTCTCCATCCCCGCCACCTCTCGTGCTTCGGGGGGCAGCGGTTTCCAGTGAAATGTTAGATGTTCCATTGTTTCCTACTCTTATTCAGGACACGGAACATCTAATATCCCCTCAAAAGGAAGTGTTAAAATTGATACCACTCTCAGAGAGTCTGGCAGCTTGGAAACTTCTGCCAGGCATTTCTGCGTGGATATTAAGCACAGTACAGATAGGATACAGAATCCAATTTATCCGTCGTCCTCCGCGTTTCAACGGCGTGGTCTCCACTTCCGTGAAACCGGAGCTGATGCACGTACTGTCACAAGAGCTACAAAATCTTTTGAGCAAAGAGGCCATAGAACATGTTCCTCTTCCAGAGAGAGAGTCGGGCTATTACAGCAGATACTTCCTGGTTCCCAAGAAGGATGGGGGGGTGCGTCCAATCTTAGATCTTCAAGGCTTAAACCGTACAGTCAAAGTGCTCAAGTTCAAGATGTTAACCGTCAAAACAGTCGTGTCGCAAATTCAACATCACGATTGGTTCGTCACAATCGATCTGAAGGACGCATATTTTCACATAGAAATATTGCCACAACACAGGAAATTCCTGAGGTTCGCTTTCGGGGGCGAAGCGTACCAATTTCTTCCATTCGGCCTCACCCCGCACATACACAAAATGCATGGATGCAGCACTCCATTACGACTCCAGGGCATTCGCATTTTGAATTACATTGACGATTGGTTAATACTAGCTCAATCGCAAGAGATGGCGCTTCAACACAGAGACATTGTGTTAGCTCATCTAGTGTCTCTAGGGTTGAGACTCAACACCAAGAAAAGTGTTCTTTCTCCTGCCCAGAGAACGACTTATCTCGGGATCGTTTGGGATTCGATCATGATGCGGGCACAGCTGTCTCCCGCTCGAATCGAGACCATTCGGCAGACCATGAGCAAAGTCAGGCTAGGCCAAGATCGCACTGTTCGTCAGTACCAAAAGTGTTAGGTTTTATGGCTTCAGCATCCACGGTGATTCCTCTGGGGCCGTTACACATGAGACCATTTCAGTTGTGGCTAAAAGCCAGGGTATTTCATCCAAGGGCCAATCCTCAAAGGCGGGATGGGGAGCGGTCTTAAGTGGTTGTCCAGCTCAAGGGGAATGGGAGGGTTATCAGCTCGATTGGCACATCAACTGCCTCGAGCTGATGGCCGTATTTCTGGCCCTGAAATATTTTCTCCTTCAGTTGAGAGGTTGTCATGTCCTAGTGTGGGTGGACAACACAGCAGCAGTCTCTTATATAAATCACCAGGGAGGTCTGCGCTCACGCAATCTGAACAGAATAGCGTGGCAGATTTTTCTCTGGGCCCAGGACAAGTTCCTGTCACTCAGGGCAGTATACATTCCAGGGCATCTGAATGTGGGAGCGGATTTACTGTCCAGACAGAAACTACAGATGGGGGAATGGAAACTCCACCCGGAAGTAGTGAAACAGATTTGGACCAGATTTTACGAAGCTGAGGTGGACTCTTCACCTCCCATCAGACAGCGCAATGTCCCCTCTATTTCTCTCTGAGTCACCCAGCCCCCCTGGGTCTGGATGCGATGGTGCACACATGGCCCAAGATGCGGCTGTATGCATTTCCGCCAGTGTCTCTGCTCCTGGGAGTTCTAGCCAGAGTTCGCCAACAAGGGTCTTGCCTCTTACTGATAGCGCCACGTTGGCCGAACAGAGTGTGGTTCTCGGAGATAATATCTCTCCTCGACGGCTCGCCATGTGCGATTCTGGAGAGGAGGGACCTTCTGTCTCAGGCGGAGGGCACAATATTCCATCCCAGGCCCGACCTGTGGAATCTTCATGTTTGGCCCCTGATGGGTACCAATTGAGAGACACTGGGCTTTCTCCGGATGTTATTGAGACCATTCTAAGTGCTAGGGCTTCCTCCACTAGAAAGAGTTACGCCAGCAAATAGGGTGTTTTTGAAAGGTGGTGTGTTGTACACAATGTAGATCCAGTCAACTGCCAGATTGCTTCAGTTCTGGACTCTTCATGCAGGAGAAGTTATCAACAGGCTCATGCCCCGCCACTCTCAAGGTTTATGTGGCCGCCCTTTCGGCTTGCCACGCCTTGGTTAACGGGGTGCCACTCGGGAGACATCCTCTGCTCGCTCGCTTCATTCGTGGGGCCAGACGACTGAGGCCTCCAGTAAGAACCAAGATCCCTTCATGTGACTTAGCTATAGTCCTCGAGGGTCTGGTTGAGACCCCCTTTGAACCTATAGAATCAGCGTCTGACAAACTTCTTAATCTAAAAATGTTTTTTCTTATGGCAATAACTTCTTTGAAAAGAATTGGGGATATGCAGGCTCTGTCCATCTCGCCATCCTGCTTAGACTTTGCCCCAGGAATGGTGAAAGTGATTTTGCATCCTCACCCTGACTACCTGCCTACGGTTCCTTTCTCAACTGTACATCCTGTCACTCTCGAGGCCTTCTGTCCTCCGCCATTCATAACGCCGGAGCAGGAGAGATCTCACAGACTGTTTTTTTTATATCAGTCGATATCGATAATTATCACGATAAAAGTCCCAAGTGAAAGTTGTAGAAACAAGACCGTTAATTGTGGTTTTAAACTACTCTTTATTGTCAGAACATATGAGGACAAACACTTGCCAAACTGGTGAACATTTCACAAATCTGAGGTAGAACATTCAAACATTTGTCATTTTTCCTTAACAAAATAAATATCTTTATTGGACAATTAATTTCTTAGTTTCTGCATGTGCTAATTTTTATTTGGTAAAATGTAATATTCTGACTGTTTGAGTTTTATTAAACTTAACCATTGGTCATCCAGTATCATGCATTTAGATCATGATAACCTCACTATCATGGCAAAATGTAACTTTATGGTTTCTATGGTGTTTGTATGAAAAACAGTAGCCTAAATACATTATTAAATACTGTAATTATATTCCATCAGTCCTTTAATACATCGTCTACATTAATAATATAATACAATTCAATATGTATATCCCACATTTCATGGTGCAGTTAATATTACTAGGCTAACGTTACAGTAAATCCATGGTAAATGATGGGAATTTGTAGACGGAAAAGCCTTCTGACTGTATCGTTGCAGACAGTGTTTCTCCTGTTTGTCAGCGCTGTTTCATCAGTGATTTAAACCAGTTTAAAGGCAGAGACATTGTGTTCTTCGCTGAATTCAAGCGCTTCTCGCTGGATCTCGTGACGAGAGCGATCAGAGTAAACGCATCGGCTCTAGTGAGCTCGTGCTGCGCTGCCGTTTGGAATTTGAGCCGAGTGGATAAATGGTCCGTGTGGCGCGCGGTTCAAATGAGTTTTGTTCCCCTTTTGGGGCATAAACATTATAGAACATTTATCGAACTCTTGATATCGTTTTATCGAGAAAAATTATATTGCGATAATTATCATTTTATCGCCCAGCCCTAGGTCTTAGGGCTCACTCCACCAGGGGGGTCGCCTCCTCTAGTGCTTTGGCAAGGGGTGCCCCCTTACAACTTGTTTGTGATGCGGCAGGCTGGTCCTCTCCGCACACATTCATAAGAATTTATAGTTTGGATGTTCATGCTACTCCGTGCTCTCACGTCCTTGAGTCGATGTCACAAGCTAATGTCTGAGGCCTTCTTGCGTTCTTGTGAGCACACCTGCACAACCGTAGGGGTCCAGACACTTTCAAGCACGGCGGCGTGGGTATTCTCGTTCCCAATGCGCTGAGCAGCGCTGCTTTGATTGTAGCTTTTGAAAGGGAACGTTCCGGGTTACTTGACTGTAACCCTGTTCCCTGAAAAAGCGGAACGAGATGCTGCGCTACTTTGCCATGCTGAAGATGTCCCGGGACTGCTCTTCAGACAAAATATCCTGACAATGCACCTGTGGCTCATCTATTTTACCTATATTACCTTCGGGTCAATTCTATTGACGTGTTACACAAAATATTCACAGCTGGTCACGATTAAAGACGTTCCCAATGCGCTAAGCAGCGCAGCATCGATTGTAGCTTTTCAGTAAAGTAACCCGGAACGCTGCTTGTAGAAGTTTTAATTCAGGGTTTAAGACTCTTGTAAACCATTTAACCATTCGTAAAATCATGACTAGACAGTATGTTCTAATAAATGTACTGGTATAAGATCTGCTGCTGTTCTTCTTGGCCCTGTAATTGTTGCTTGCTGTTATATTTTCTCTTGTTTCCATGTACAGACAGGGATTATTTACCCCTGATCTCTTCTGAATGAGCTCCAACAGTGGCAGACGTCTTCATATTGCCTTCAGCCTGACTTGAGTGTGTGTGAGAGAGAGGATCACTCACTGGGAAACATAAGTCACACAAACACATCAGCAAGAGCAAAGAGCAAAGTTCAAGTCAAACCATTACATTGTTAAACAGTCACAGTCACTGTGAATTAAATGTTACCTTGCTTGTGTTTGTTCTCCAGCTGCTCAGCCAGATTATTCTGGTTCATCTTCCTCAGGACTTTCACTGTGATCTTCACAGTTTCTTCTGGTCCAAAACATGCTACCATCTTATCCACTGTGTCTAAGATATCTGCTTTCTCCATGTCATTCTTTGTTATACACTCATGATCATTCTGTAAGTGCCACTTAAATGTCTTTTGTTCAGCTTCTACCAGTTCATTCAGTGAGTTTAACAGCAGCTCTTTAACAGACGCCATCACCCTTCACAGATTCACAGCTGCAGGATAAAAAGAAAAATATCTGAAGTAGTTTCACTCTTAACATATTGACCTAAGCGCTCAAATGTTATTTGAAATAATGAAATGAAGCTGTGATCGGATCAGGACTCTCATCCAAACTCGTCTGTTAAAGGGGTCCTATAATGCTCTTTATGCATGGCATCTATCTGAAACATGCTAGCAATGAGTACCCTAGCAACCATCCAGAATACACTAGCAACAAAATAGTAACACCCTAATGTCCACCCAGAGTACCCTAGCAACTATCCTAAGAAACAGCATAGCAACACCCTAGCAATCACATAGCAACACACTAGCAACCAACCCAAGTACTCTAGCAACCGCAGAGCAACACCCTAAAATCAATCTATCAATCTGTCTTGTCTGTTTTTCTGATAGACTGTATTGCCTTCAAAAACTTTCTCAAGCCAACTTCAAAGTTTGTCTCGATGTAGTTTTTGAATCTAGTTTATTATCTCATCCTGTAAATGTTTTTTGAGTGGAAAATGTGCTGTTTTTGTCTCTTTAAATGCAAATTAGCTGCTGCTATCAAGCTGCCTGTTATGATTCCTGTCTTATGTTCCCCTTGTCTTGTGTGGACTTTTGTCATTTCCTGTCCTGTACCATGTTTTGTAGTCCCTTGTAGTTTTTCTTGTTTATTAGGCTCCCGAGGTGTTTCTGATTAGCCATGTCCCCTTGCTATCTTGTTTAGCTTGTTAGTCTCTGTATTTAAACCCTGTGTCTTGTTTCAGTGTTTGTGGGTTCTTGACTTTGTAATGTTGTTTGTGCTGTTCCTGAGTCCTGTTCCATAGTCTATGTCTGTCAAGTTCTGAGTCTGTTTAATTAAAGCTGCGGCACATGGATCCTGCTTTGTCGTTTGATTCAATAATTACTGCTTCAAAATTAAAGGGCTGGTAAAATACCTTTTTTGAAGGCTTGATTGTGTTTGTGGGGTGCACTGTGACGTGTTCATGCTTCGTTTTTAAAAATTCACATTATTTTTCACATATTTAACCATTATTTTACACTGCTCTGTCCCTCCTTGTAAAAACGGTCGGATGATTTCCGGGTTCTATGAAGCCCCTCCCCCCCTCAAAAATACGTTGTCCTTCGTTTACTTCCTTGCTACAACGTACAATTAACAATACGAACTATTACAGGAAAACACAACGACGAAAAATAAATCATACTTACAGGTTGTGGCCCATAAACAGTTTCTGTTTTTAAAGTTGGAACTGCTCCATCTTTCAGGACAAGCCATTTTGCGAATCCTGCATTGAACTTTTTTGTTTTTTTGAAAACTTTTTTTGAAGATTGTGGAAGCTTTCCTCCGTAAAATGTGTAGCACAGATAGCGAGATTTGGGTAATAATTAAGAGGGACCGAGTTAAAAATAAATTTCAACCATTGATCTCTAACTCCCTCGTCCCTAGGAAGGTTGAACAAAGTGGACATGAATCCGGATGAAAATAACAACGTCTCCTCGGCATCAACACTCCAGCCTACTAACTATACCACAACAACTCTTCTCCAAAGCAATATAAAATTGTCTTGCCCCCCTTATTTAATATTCTCGGAGGAGGGGTTTATGTAAATATTGGGCTTAGTGATGTCAGCAAGCCCGCAGGAATGTCGTGTAGTCCCTACCGGCCGTTTTCTGTATTTCTTAGAAACTGATTTCTTTAAAAGCAAATATCTCCCTTTGCTTTAAACTCTGAACGTTGTAACTTTGCAGATGCTGTTTATGCTCAAACAGCAACATTACACTAATTAAAGTTAGAAAAGTGAAATTGTGTTTTACCACCCCTTTAAAAACCTTGAAATGGAGACATTCTCTCATTTCTAACTCATGAAGACAAACATCCCTTCAAACAACACAATCATGAGATTAAACAACAATAGCAAGCACTGCAAGAGCAAGGAAATAAGTAATATAAAATTGTATAACCGACAATGACAAATTAATAATAATAATAATGACTAAATGATAAAATGAATAAATTGTGTAAATGAAATAATAATATGAACAAATCATAAATCAAATGACAACTATATAAATTAATATTAATTTAAATATAAAAGGAAAGAAAAGAAAACAACGGTTATTGAAAACCCTTAGATCCTTCATTCCTCCTCTTAATCATATATGAAAACACTGGATTGCATAGACTGATTAAATGCAAGCACTGATCATGATCAAAACATACTCTGAAAAGCTTGTGTGATCAGGTTGTATTCTTTCTTCTACATGCTCTTCAACAGAACCCCTCTTCTCTGTCGTACCGCATACCAGCGTCAGTTGAGGGTGTGTGTCTGACGTAAGATGAAAGCCTTACGACAGTCGAGTGCGTCACAAAACAAACTAATGTACAAGAGTCTGATGAGAAACACTCTTGAAACTGTGACAAATAAAGCTGCTTTCAAATGATTCACAGTGGCCCTGTGACGATGAGATGCAGTTATGATATCGTCACCTGGTCCGTGTGACAGAAACACATGAGCGCAAAGCACAATCTTTTTTTTTAATCTTTTGTAAGCCAGACCTCCTCAGCCTTTAGGAGAGAAGGGATCAGTGAGTTAAGCTGAAGTTGCGTTTGTGCTGTTTAAAGCAAATTAACTTTGCAAAGTAGAAAAAGTGTGCGCTGAGTTAAGCGTTTGTAACTATTCTATTTTCTTTTCAATTTGTTTTATTTTCTTTATACGTATTCACATACTTGTAATTTGTACCCCAATTATTGCTATTTGCAGAGGTGAAAAGTAACGAATTACATTTACTCAAGTTACTGTAATTGAGTTTTTTTTTTTTTACTTTTTTAAAATCTGTAATTTTACTTTTACTTAAGTATGTTTTGTAATTCGCTTGGTCCCTAAAGGCATACGTTATGACAGGCCTCAATATTGATCCGAACCATGTGTCCCACTCAGAGGAGAAAAGACATGATCTGTATTGAGTTTAGCTAAATTGTGCACTGCTCTTCCAGTGTTGTCTGGGATATATGAACATGTAACAGTTGCATGTTCCTCCCTGGGAGGCTAACAGAATATCAAGAGCCATTCGATTTAGTAAAACAAGCTTCCTCATTACATGCACTTCTTCTGCAATGTCAGCAACAGAACTAAGTGAGTTTTGCTGTGTCCTCAAACACCAAAGGTGGCCTCATGTAGTGCCTGTACTTCATTCTGTACATTGATCATATTTTCAGTTTCAGAGATTCAATTCTCGATCTGTGTCATGATTAAAAGATGTTTCACATAATCCTCTCCTCTGACATTACTCACATTGCCAGTAATAGAAGCTAAATAACATCCTTAAAATTCCTTACAGAGGAATAGATAAGCTTTGTTACCACAAACAAAGTGTGCGTCATTAGTACAATGAGTGTATCGATTTCTCATTGTTAGAAGAGTTGTGTCACATCTGGAAAATTCACACATCTGGCTTAGACTTGCTCACTACATTCTTCCCTTCAAGGCACCAGGAAGAATTCACTTATTCCCTCCAGATTTCACATTAAGACAAACTGATATCTATAATCAGTACTGTTGTATGCAGTCAAATGCCATGAACTATAATGTTAATGAGAATAATTTCTGTAGTGACATACACTGCTCGTGAACAGCAGTTTGTTGTGCCAGGAATAATCAGCCACATTATAGACACATCTGTAAGCATTTGATTTTGTCAATGGTTCAAAATTGCATTTAGCACAAGTTTCACCCTGTAATTTCCAAAAGTCATTGTGAAAATCTATTCCTTTACCACCTCCTATTCTCTGTTTTTAATTTTTCCCTTTTACTCTTTTGCCATTTGTTGTCTCAACATTAAGGCAATCTATGCTCTAGTACTGTTACTCTAAACGAGTTATCTGACAGGTTTATCATTTTGATACTAGAATTAGTTGATTTCTTCGATGATGCATCATACTATGGTAGTTAAGCAGTGAGTAATGTTGTTGTACAGGAAACATAGTTTAGATTGTTGAATGGCAGGGCTGTCCATCACCAAATTACACAAACATCTCATTAAAATGTCTACAAAACTATAAAACTGATCTGAGATCAGGTAACAGAGACATGCTCCTGACCCTTGGTTCGAAACAAATTATTCAAAAAAAGTTTCAAAGCTTCTCAAAGCAGTGCTTCGACCCATCACTAGTGAAGACATAATTTTTACTGAACACAAGATGCAAAGAGAGCTACTGGAGTATAAAGTCAGTATCTTGGTGCTCTTTGTGTGAGGATCACATGCCAAGGCCATGGAGAGGAGTGAGGGGAGTTAGTTTTAACCACAGAGGAATGTGAATGCAATCTAGCATAGTTTCCACTGATGCATATGTTGACTGAAGTATTCTCTTTAAGGAATGAGGATTGTGTAGCATGAGATATACATTCAATTTAAAATATGACAGATGTATCTCTACCTTGTAAAGATAATGTAAGTTCCTTTGGTCAGCATATAAATGCCCAGCTTTTGTGTACTGACTCGGAGAAGGCTGGGAATGAATATAATAATAAACTAGAATGTACATTTCCTGAAGAAAATGTGAGTGGTGCTTGCAGTGGCAAAACTCGCCACTCGGTGGCTAGGGTGCAGTTAGCTAGTTTTTTAGCAAGATGCTAACAAAATTATTATGTTGCTAGCATGATTAGCATGTTGTTAACATGATTAGTATGTCGTTAGCATCATGTTAGCATCATGTTAGCATTATTAGCATGATGGTAGCATGTTTTAGCAAGATGCGAGCATAATTAGCATGTTACTAGCATGATTAGCATGTTGCTAGCATTATGCTATTGTAATTAGCATGTTACTAGCATTATTTTAGCAAGACGCTAGCATTATGTTAGCACGATTAGCATGCTGATAGCATAATGCAAACATGATTAGCATGTTGATAAGCATGCATGATTAGAATGCTAGAATCATAGTAATTTTAGAGCAATCAGGGGCACTCTAGAGATGGTTGTTGGCGATTTGAACTAATCCATGATAATTCATGGTAAATTATTGTAAATCATGGTAAACTGTGGTAAATTATGACAGAATCAAAGTAAATCATGCTAGAACTAGGGCTGGGTATCGTTCAAAAAATTTCGATACTGATACCAATACCGATACCTTGATTTCGATACCAGTTCCTGAACGATACTTTTTTCGATACCAATTTTATGAAATCCATTTTAACAAGATTACATAACACATTACCTCAGAAAAACTTTGGTTTTATTTTTTCAGTTTGACTCATGCTCCTTAGCCAGTGCACAAAGGAACAAAAAAAGCACAAAGGAACATTTTTTTTAATTTTTTTTATAAAGAGCTCATGCTCACCAAAGCTGAATTTGTTTGATCAAAAATACAGTTAAACTTGTAATATTGTGAAATAGTATTACAATTTAAAATCTTATTTGAATATATTTCAAAATGTAATTTATTCCTGTGATGTCAAAGCTGAAATTTCAAAATCATTACTTCAGTGTCAAAGGATCCACAGGAAATATGAAAACAGTTTGCTGCTTAATATTTTGGAAACTATGATACATTTTTTCATGATTTTTTGATGAATAAAAATTTCAATAGAACAGCATTTTTGTAAAAGCGAAATATTTTGTAACATTACACAGTCCACCTTTGTCAAGTCCGAGTCGAGTCCAAGTCCTTACCAATCAAGTCCGAGTCCAAAGGGGCCTGAGTCGGACTTGAGTCCGAGTCCTTAACATCCGAGTCCGAGTCGAGTCCGGCCGAGTCCACAAAGATTTCAATGATTTGAAATTGACCTTTCACAAAGACCCGCCCCTCTTAGTTACTGTTGCTACGTCCGACAAGCCATTCTGCTCTCACTCCACTTGTTCTCACACAGTGAAAAATATATTGCGGAGCAAAGAGGATACTGACAATGCGCCAACAGACAAGACAGAGCAGGTTCCTTTTGGTATAAAATAAAGTCTCAGCTTTAAAAATTGTATAATTTTTGTGAAATTCAAACAATAAATAATATGTAACAAAAATCATAAAATTATTAGACGCCAAAATGTTGCTATGGTTATCACATTCTCATGTTGCTATGGTTACTATGTCAAATCATCGCAATTTCATGACTTTCACAGGACTATAATTTAGCGGGTTCACTCCCACATTTAAATGCGGTTATCACTCCTTAAACTTTACAGTGTGAACGTAAGCGCTGGTCCTCTATAAGCATGAAAAACTATTATTTAGATCGTCAATAGCGCTCCCTTTAAGCCATCACTTACCGCATTCTGCACTCACTAAAACTCTCGTCATAATACCGAAGTTGTCTGAACTGCACAGTGAATCTCTTATTTACATCGCGTCTAGACGGTTTAGAGTCACCATGTGGAGAATTCGCTCAAAATGTATGTTCAGAATCAGCACATACATTTTGAGCGAATTCTCCACATGGTGACTCTAAACCGCCTCTGATTGGCCACTGCGTTCATGCACGTAATATACATGTCTGTGATTGGCTACAATGCTCAACGCTGAAACAACACAATGTTTCGTTTCGTTTCATTTCATTTTTTGAAATATAAAATATTGTGTCCTCCAGTGCCCGGACTCGACTGTACTCGGTCCGTGTCAAGTCCGAGTACAAATTCACCCGAGTGTGTGACAAGTCCAAGTTCATTCAAAATTGGACTCGAGTCCGAGTTCCCCAACTCTACCAAAACGTTCGGTCCTGTTTTTGAATGCTGTATGTTGTGTTGCCATACCCCTTTTACTTTGGTTGTGTGGGTGTATAAATAACACATTTGGGAATTGAAACTAGACAGATGATTAAATTTAAACCTTGTGATTAACAATGAAGTAATCATTAAAACAAAGCTTTTTTTAGCTTGCTTTACCTAGTAACAGAAGGGTTTGCATGTGAAGAACCAATCAAATTCATATAATTTTGCCATACCTCCGTATTCTATAAAAACTGTTGTATTCGTGTTTTAGGTGGGATTCTCAATGGAATTTGTCTGAGATCCTCAGAGATTGGAGATGTTAGTGTAACACCCACCCGTCAGAAGTATACACAACAATATCGACTGAATGCTTGACTCAATGCCAACAGGTAGCAACTACAATTTGGTTCAATACACTGAACCAGATCAATGGACCAATCAGAAGATACAAAGCTCGAAGGAGGCAAAGCACACACAACACACAAGTTTGAGGTTTTAGATTTTTGTTCTATTGGCTGTTATAATTTTTTTCTTTGTGTTGATGTAATGAACGTAATGAACAGTAAATAATAAATGGGGGAGATACAATATGATCAACCCTAATCAAATTCTTATTTGAAAGAAATTGATAAACAAATAAATTGTTCAACAAAACTTTTTCTTTTTTGACTCTCTGGTTGATAAATTCCCTCTTTTCTTTTCGGCTTAGGTTTGAATTTCTTGGTTTCTATAATTTAAATATGACTATTTGTTGTAGATTAATAAATTTAGTCCTAATTTTCCTGTCTTTACTGTAGTTGAAACCAGTTGCTTCAAATGCAAACTCAAATCAGTATTTTAACTCAGATGATTCAATTAGAGTAACAATTGACATGAATTTACCCTTAAAAAATTTACAATATGTATATATAACCAAATAACACTTCTTTTAAGATATATATATATATATAAAAATCAAATGGTAAATAAGGTCACAAAACTGCAAAAATAAAGGTTATACACACCTCAGTCTATTCGATAAATTCAGATCAGAAAAATATACCTCAGTCCATTCGATAAATTCAGTTCAGAAAGAAAAATCAGTCCATCAGAGTTCAGAAGGAAAAAACGACACCACTAAGTGGATAAGAAGATAAGAAGTAAAAAATCCAAATTCAGTCTGGGGGGCTCGCCATCTTTCTTTTCTCTCAGCGCGGCTTGATGAATCCTCATCATGCACGTAAATCACAGCGGAAAATCCAAACTTTGATTCCTCTAAATTAACAGTGTTCTGTTAATATTTTCTCCAGATTACATCACAAACTATAGCGATGACTTAACTAACTTTGGCTCGATATTCTGGATCAACAAGGCCATAACAGGTAAGCTCTTTCACAAAACTTTTCAAATTGACACTTAATTTAACTTTAACCTCTAACAGTCTCGTCCGCGTCTCACAGTGGGTGGAGTCAGCATCGCTGCGGATCACACTCAATTGGAAAATCTACACCTGCAGTGCAGATTCCAATTCTAATTAGATACATTTTACTGCAGTAATTTGCATATTACTAATATAATTAATAAAGCATTTTATTTATCTCAATTTTATTTTATCACCGTCTTTTTTTCCACATAAACAGTTTTACTGGAAGGGTGAATACGCCAAAAATAGTTTTTTCTATTGACTGCAAATTGACTAATTTGAGTCTGGGTTACATTAGGGATCGTCGATTGGAGACGGCCACGGTAGACTTAACCCTCTGGGGTCTAAGGTGTTTTTGGGGTCCTTGAGATGTTCTGACATGCCCTGACATTTGTGCTTTTTTCAGTTGCTTATAAACATATTAATGGCAAAAAAAAAAATTACACACTATTTAGCACAAACAGGGCTACCATAATATGTGAGCAACAAGAATGTACATGTCTGCATTTTTGAGAGAATAATGTTTATGCATGGTTATTGAAAAAACTAAAAACTAAAGTTTCTGAAATAAGACCACAAAACACATACTAAATATGTGCCAATAAGACTTTTGTCTAATGGATGTCATCGCCTAGTGTTTTTTCTTCAAAATGATGTGAAAATCACCCTGCCTAATCATTCACAATAACACAATACATTGATTTGAATTTTGCAAAGCACTTTCTGTTTGGAAAGGCAATATGCGGAGTGGGCGTCAACGATCATGCATATTTAGTGGTTCACACCTGAGGAGACAATGGGGCCTGCATACTTAATTAGCCATTCATTCAAGAGCAACAGTTGGAAGCATCTCAATTCTTTTTTATTTTTCCACATATTGTGCTTGCAATTTGGCCTATAATATCCAAGGAAAACATGTCTAGTAATTGTGCAGTTAATTCTCATACTGTATTTTCAGTTTTGGAATATTGATCCTCTCCCCAAATTTGTCACTAATAAAACACAATAAAAAATATTTAAAGAAAAGGCTTATATTTACCTTTTAATAGTTTGTTTACATCTACCTTGTAAATATATTTTTTTATTAAAAAGGTTACAATTACAACAACAATTCAAGTGTAATCTTTCTTTGTAAAAACTAAAGTATACATTTTATCATAAATATTTCAAAGTTAAGGATTTGATTGATTATTTGATAACTTTATTTTTGACAAAACATACTATATTTAACATGAGCAAATATTGGCAAACAAAAGCTTATAATCTATCCAAAACTAATCAACGAAATGTTGTCTTTCATATGTCTGTAACATAGGTCTTTCATTTTTATTATAAGAAATATAAATGTTAATTTGCAGTTTAATACGTTGCTTATACAAATACATTTTATTTCAACATATTTCAGTCGATTTTTACTCAGTATAGCAATACAGTTTGCTAAAACCGAAACATTCATTCACAAACAGAAACGCCTGACTGTAACGTTGTTTTTATGAAATATTAGGGCATATAAATGTTAATTTTCAGTTTAATACGTTGCTTATACAAATAGCCTACATTTTATTTCAACATATTTCTGTCGATTTGTACTCAACTCAGTATAGCAATACAGTTTGCTAAAACATCATCATTCATTCACACAGAGACGCAATTAAAATTTAAACTGTCTTTTTGCGAGCTGTGGTAAACAGCGCGCATCTCTGCGGCTGCCGTTCATTCATTCACAGAAACGCGATTAACTTGAGAAGGAAAAAAAACTTACTACAGTATTCGGATCCTCTCTCCTCGCAATACCCGCACTCTGAGGTAGATTTTCCATTATTATTATTCCTCACAGCGCTGCCAGATGGTGTAAACACGTAGGCTACAATGATATGATTAAACTTGTGTTTTCTCGAGCTGATATGGGGGCGTTCACAGGTTTGCTTGGATTGCCTCAGTAATTTGCGTTTGAATAGCACGCGCTCTCCGTGGGCGGGTTCACATTACATTTGAATGAGCTCTAATTAGCTCGACTGGAATCGCTCTCTTTTAATACAGATTTCACAAGATGAGAATATTTGTTTTTTATATAAATTACCTCATTTAAAAGAAGAGAATTCAAGCTTCATGCCTGTGTGTCTGTATGCCTGTTTGACTGAGTATTCGCTGAGTTAGTTCATTTTCGGACGCGTTTCAGAATGGTCTTCACTGACAGAGAGAAGGCAGAACTCGCATCACGTTTATTTTTCTTTATTTGGCAAAAAGCACAACACTTTGTTTTTATTGTGAGTATACACAAAAATAATACACATTTAACAGAATCGATTGATGTATGAAACTTGCTTGTAATATCAAAGTCAACAGAGCAAAATTAATTTCTTTTGAACTGAACTGAAAAAAAGCGAGCCTATCGCGCCGGCGCGATTGTCGACCTCAGGGGGTTAAGTACTTAGTTAGGTTTAGGGAAAAATCTACGACAACACACACACACACACACACACACACACACACACACACACACACACACACACACACACATTGACATGCATTCTCAGGGCCAGTTCTGCAATCCTACTGTATGTGTACAGTGTGTACATTGAGCACTGCTGTTCAGTCGGCTCGTTTGGGGCCAAATTTATTTTTATTTTTGATACATTGTATTTTTGAAATATATAAAACAATTGATTTTATTTGGATGAATTTGTCTGCCTTTTATCAGATTTACCAATTGTTATAATTTCTATTTGTGCTGGTCAATTATGAACAATAGGTAAAATTAAACTGCTTTTGATAGATTTGTGAGGGGCCGATCGAGTGTCTCCTCCACTGACAGATGTAATCTCACTCCAAACTTTTGATAAAACTTGAGTCCTGCTTATATTTCTGACATTCTCAAAGTACGTACTACTTCTGACATGAAGGACCAATGGTTTTGCAATGGTGGGTTTGTAGACAGTCTCAGAGTGGTGTAGACAGGCTGTTGGAACACTAAAGACACAATAATCTGATGTTGCGGAAATAAAACACAAACGGGTCTTCCAGAGGGAATAGGTTTCAGCTTGTTTGAGGCTAATTCTTCACATTCATGAGCAATGCAAGCACAGTTCAGCAGTGCAACACCTCCACTCCACCCCTGATCTTATCAGACGTTTGGGTGTTGTTGAGTCTTTTTGTACTAACCAAAGACGAAAACAAACCATTTTCAGACGCTTTATTGCTAGTTTTAGAGTGTCTGAAATGGATGTGTGTATTTATGTTTGTTTATAGAGCTGTGGTGGTGAGTGCCAGAATGATTCTTCCTCTTTCTCTAATCTTTCTGCTCTTGACTTCTGGTGAGTCTCAGTTGTTTTAGAGCTGTAAGCTTTTTTTTTTTTTAAAGCTGCTGTCTGCCAATCAGAAACACTCTCAGACTATCAATTATTTTCACTGACATTGGATTGGTTGAAATAAGGGACATGCAGAGAGTTCTTCAGGGGCAGGGGCTCAAATGAAAAAAGGAGCATATATATAAGTACTGACGAAAAGTTTGTACACTATTTTAATGTTTTTGAAAGAAGCCCTTTATGCTCATCAAGGCTGCATTTATTTGATCTAAAATACAGAAAAAAACTGTAATATTGTGAAATATTACTACAGTTTGAAATAATGATTTTCTGTTATAATATACTTATAACCTTTGATACTTTTTCAGGATTTGGATATACAATATACACTTCTGTTCAAAACTTTGGGTTCAGTTATATTCTTTCTTTCTTTTTCTTTTTAAAATAAATTAATAGGCTATTTTTATTCAGCAAGGATGTGCTAAATTGATCAAAAATGACAGTAAAGATTAATATAAATCGATCTCTGGGAGACCGTCTGCAAAGTACAAAACCCAAAAAGCGCTACTACAAATATTAGTCATTAACTTCAATGTTACACACTGTAGTGTCACCAAATTCAGTTTACACATCAATGGTTTGTGGCAAGATCCATTTCCATTTTTTTGAGACATCCTTCAACTTTTTCTAAAACATTGTCCCAATTTTTACACACAAAAGTATCATCTCCAAGATAAGCACCAAGATATTTAAACCCACCCTTGTTCCAAATTAACCCGGCAGGTAAAACAAGTTTTCTACTTAACTCATCACTGATTGTTACCGCCCCACTTTCCCCCAGTTAATTTTAGCAGAGGACAATACACCAAAAACAAGAATATTTTCTACAAGGGTGTCAATATCTTCTTGTTTTTTGACAATGACAACAACATCATCAGCATAAGCAGATCATTTAAAAACTCCAGGAAGGTTTACACCGAAAAGAGATTGCCATAATTTGTGCAGAAGAGGCTCTATGGCCAAGGAGTACAGCTTACCAGATAATGAACATCCTTGTCTGACCCCCCTATGAACTTTAAAAGGAGCACTTAAACCACCGTTGATCTTTAAAATACTCTCAATGTCACTATACAAGACTCGGATCATGTTTATAAGGCCAGAGCTGAACCCAAACGCATCTAACGTTTGCCACAAATACTGGTGTTCGACTCTGTCAAAGGCCTTTTCTTGATCAATTGAAATCAGGCAAATTTCAAAACCCAATGAATTGGAGAGGTCCAAAACATCACAAATTAAAATGATATTGTCAGATATCAACCTATTGGGTATACAATAAATATGGTCAACATGAATAATATGCTCCATAACTTTTTTCAGTCTCATTGCCAATAGCTTTGACAAAAGTTTGTAGTCAGTGCAGAGCAGAGCAACTGACCGCCAGTTCTTGATCTCTTGTAAATCCCCTTTTTTGGGGAGAAGAGTGAGGATTGCTCTCCTGCAGCTCAATGGTAAATGTCCTTTACTTAAACTGTCTCTGAGAACAAGCAACAAATCTTAGCCAATCACAGGCCAGAAAACTTGATAAAAGTCCACAGGAAGGCCATCAATGCCTGGAGCTTTACCGCTTTCTAGACTCTGCAGCGCAGAATGTAGTTCATCAGCAGAGATCGGTGCATCCAACTCTGCGTTAGCCTCCTCGGAAACCCTCATAGAAGGACTGCGCCACCTCTGGTCTCTCCTGGAACTCACTCTTGAACAGGGTCCCCGCGGATCCTTAAAAAGTCTTAAAAGGTCTTAAATTAGATTTTTTTAAATTTAAGGCCATAAAAAGTCTTAAAAATATATATTTTTTTAAAAATGTCTTATTTTTACTTATGAAAGGTCTTACATTTTAGATGACACTTTGACTTAGTTTTAATTTCGAAAGCATTTAGATAAGTCTAATTAGCGTAGGCCTACGTTTTTTTTTAATTCTATCTTGGTGGATTTGCTTGTTCACGTGACAATTCGCGTCACTTACAGCAGCATATTAGTCTACGTCTGTCTCCTGCACGCGAGAGGAGAGAAGAAAACGAGTAAATGTCAGTTCAGTTGTAAGTTCATTCTTTATGTGCTTAGGAGTGTGCAATATTGTCTATGAACTATGATGATATTGTAATCATTGTTTTAACTATGTACGAGGCACTGCGAGTGCGAGCTGACATCGTGTTTGTCTCTCATGCTTGCTTTCACAGCGTGATGTGTCAGTGCAGTTATAGATGTCCCCAAATGAGTTTTTGTCTTATATTTATATTATATTATGTTGTTATATTAGAATATCACATGAGCAAGAGTGCCGTTTTCCTTTGCACAATTGCAAATGTGCTATTTATTTTATACAACAGTTAAATTAACAATAAAGTTAACACTGTGAGTTACTTTTTGGACACAATATGGTCAATTTTCTCTTTATATCGCCGACGAAAATTTCGTAATGAAGCCATGGTCCAACATGGTTTTTTACTGAAATCCGCGCTTTGAACGAATCATTTTAACGATTCAATGAACAATCACTTGTTTTTCTGAATGAATCAGCCGTTTGAACGAATCGGTTGAATAAATGACTCCAACAACTCGCTTATTAAGACAGTGAATTGCCGCCACCTACTGGTGGTTTAGTTTCATATTTAACGTATCCTTTAAAACGATAAAATTATAAATCATTTCATATTTAAATATTGAATAGCTTTATTTATGCAATTGTAAATGAAGTGTAAATATAGTAGGCTAATGCCAGTTTTGATGCCGCTGCTGTGTCACCTCTGCACTGCATGGATAGATTTTACATCCATCACTGCTGTGAACTGCATAGAATATAAAAAATATGAATATCTTCGTGTGTCTGCTGTCAACAACAGGCCTAAACCAGCCAGGATACCAGTACAAAAACACAATCAGTAAAATATCATCTAATTATTATCAACAAAACTTTGAAAATATCTAGACATATTTTTGTCAATATTGCGCACCCCTAATGTACGGTATTAATTTTGATTTCTTCAGGTCTTAAAAAGCCTTAAATTTGACTTTAAAATTGTGCAGATACCCTGTTGGAGAGTTTCTCATAAAAAGCAACTGCAGATTTACGGATATCCACAGACTCTTGCAGCAGTAGTCCGGTACTGGACCACAGAGAGTGCATAAGTCTCTTTTGTCCGTTTTTTTCGTTCAAGGCCGAAAAAAAAATGAGAAGGTGCATCCATTTTGGCAATATTTTGATGACGCGAGCGAACCAGAGCCCCTTGAGCAGAGAAACCCAACAGGTTAGATAGAGCTGACTTTTTCCTTTTGAGAACTTTGAAATGTTCTCCTTCTCTTGTTGCGTCTGCCAAATCTTGCAGCTTCACTATTTCACTCTCCAAAGCTTTCATAGATCTTGTCATGTCCCTTGTGACATTGAGAGTATACTGTAGGCACAGCTGTTTTATATTGACCTTCCCTATGTCCCACCACTGTTGTAAAGAGGTGTATTCAGATTTTTCTTTTGTGTAACCACTCCAAAAATACTTAAAAGCATCTTTAAAAGCATTATCAGAAAGCAAAGATACATTAAAATGCCAAGTCAATTTTGCATTTCACATCCTTACCAAAGATGGCAACTTGTACAAAGCAATGAACCGAAATACCAGTTCATTACTCTGAAAATCTATCAAGCCTAGCAAAATACATAGAATTATCTTTAACATAAATTCAAGTATATTAACACTGAGTAGTATGAAAAAGCCTCCAAACATCATATAAATCATTTTAACAAGACAATTCTTACTGGCTCCATGTGTTTTTTGGTGGTTTCTGTCTAGATTTGCATTTTCAGGGCAGTTAAAATCACTACCTAGGAACAGATATCCATCATCACTACAGTTACTTATTACAGTATTTAGAGAGTTTAAAAGACCACCCTTTCTGTGTCTACAGTTGGACCATAAACATTGATGAAAGTCATTTTTTCACTTTCAAATACAGCTTGTATTTTTAACAAGCGACCTTCAATGATTTCTTCAGTAACACAAGAAATGGGTAAAAAATCAGGATACCAACTCCACCACTGTTACTACTCGTTATGACTGAGAACAACTTACCCATCCCAATCTTTCTTCCATGCAGTTTCATTTTCAATGGTGCTATGCGTTTCTTGTGAAAAAATTACATTTAATTTCTTAACTTTAAACAAACTGATAAGGGAAACTCTCTTTGCATCCTCTCTGGCACCATTGATGTTTAAAGGACCCAGCTTTATGTCACACATAGCAAATGTTAATTTGCACTTTAACAAAACAGAGAGGATAAAAAAAAAAAAAAAACCACTTAACCATCATTAGCTATTTAACTTTTATCATAAATTATTTCGAAAAAAATGTCTTGGTCTGTAAAGGTCAGTTGGCCGGGGTGTTCTATATTTTTCATGAATAGTTTTACTGAATCAAGGGACAACTTTAGATCTGGGAAAAACTCATCAACTTTAACTGATCTCAAGCCTTTGGTTCTTTGTAAAAAGGACTGAATTTTGGTGAAAGAGTAAGCACTCTCCACATCCATCTGTGTGTCTCCACTAACATCACTTTCAGACTCTTCGTGTTCATCAGCCCATCATCTGACTGAGAAGAACAGCTCATGGGATTCATCTTTGACACTTTTGTAACTTGTTCAGTGTTTGATTTATTTTCTGGATTTTTTCACTTGGTTGACAACATTCGCGGTTTGACCAACATTTAATTCCTCTTTTAAAACATCTTGTGCATTTTGTTCACTCGCTACTTTTTCTATCTATCAAACTTTAAACTACTTTTAAACTTCAAACTAATTTAAACTTCAGATTACTTTAAACTTCTTCAAACTTTCTGGTCCAAACTTTCTCAATCCAACTTAAAGTTTGTCTCGACGAACTTTTTAATCAAGTTTATTATTAATATTATTATTATTGAGCATTTTCACATAGGTGAAATAAAAACATTACATAATTTATTTACTCTGGCTTCTTCCTTTAAATATCACAATCCAGACACTTTAATTGGAGAGTATAGATTTTCTGTAGCCATCAAAAACACATCTGTTTGTCATAATCGATATTCTCACTAAAGCTGATCGTCTGTGAACCAACGCCTGGCCTATAGAAGAGTGGAAGTGTTGAACATTTACATGCTTACTTTCCACCTCTGTATATTTCAGATTGTAAGTCTGTAAATTAATCTAAACTAAAAGCAGAATCCCTAGAGCTCGATATCATTATAATCCTGAAGATTAATTCCTGAAGACTTACCGTGATGTGATATTTGTGCCAGTGTAAAATCTGTGTTGGCTCTCTGTCACCCTGTTTGAGTTTGCATTCTGTGATCTGTCTACGCTTCCTCTCTATGGTTTTCCTGCCTGTAACTTTGACGCAAACAGAAAACAGACTAACACATGTATTGACACATGTATCCTCTGTCCAGCTGTATTAAACTGAGAAACAACTGAGCAGCAATCTGGTCTCTTTGTCTCTTATTTGGTTCTCCAAGTGCACTGTCAGGCTTCACGAGATTTGGAGGGCATTGCAGAAGACTAGATAATTGAATAAAAAAAGTCACGCTGGTTTGGGTTTTGGTCTCACTTTCACATTTCATGTCTTTAATTTTGTAATTTACCTATAGTCAAGGTTCCTGTCATGTGATCCCCTTTTCCCTCATGTGTTCTTGCCATGTGCTCCTCTTGTGAATGTGTCATGTTAGGTGTGTTGGAGATCGGCTGATGTAACCGATCGGCGAGAGTCGCTGAAAACAGAGACGTGAAGTCTGAAGACACTTTCTGCTTCCCGTAGTGACGCTCACATGATGTTTGCATACTTTACCACAGCTTTACCTCAGATATCAACAACAAATAAACCCTGTCCATCTACAGACATCAGTCCCATCAAGTCTCTCCAGGAATGGTTTATATTCTGAATTAAGTGATGAGAGTCAGCCTGTGGACATTTATCAAGAGTGCTGTCAATCACAACACTGAAATCCCCACCTATAACAAGTAGAGAGTTAATTTACAGATGAAGCGTTTAGCATTGACATATCGGAAAACTCAAACTATAAAATACACTTTTATGATTTGCAAGTTCCCAAAAGTTAAAGGGTTAGTTCACCCAAATTGAAAGTTCTGTCATTAAATACTCATGTCGTCCCGAACCCATGTGACTTCCGCTCTTCTTCACAACACAAATTAAGATATTTCAGAAACCACAGATTTCATCAAAAAGATCTTCATTTGTGTTCCGAAGATGAATAAAAGTCTTACGGGTTTTGAACAACATAGGCCAGGTTGTTTAGATCCCGAATGATCCCGACCAACCAGCACGCTCTATTGCTGCGACATCATCAGCGCTGAGGCGGCAGTACTGGTGGATATAAATATGTAGACTGAATACTCTTTAATTATTTAAATGGATGTTTATGTTTGTGGAATATATGTATGTATACATTGATAAGTTTATTTCTGTTGTGTAATTTGTTACAGCAGCATACGTGTATGCCCAAGTTCTTCAGTAAATAAATAATATACTATATTACTACTACAATTACTATAGTATTATATATATATATATATATATATATATATATATATATATATATATATATATATATATATATAAAATAAAGTACAAACAGTAATATTGTGAAAATAATATTACAGTTTAAATCAGCTGTTTTCTATGTGAATATACACAAAGTGTAATTTATTCCTGTAAATTACAGGATCATTACTCCAGTCTTCAGTGTCACATGATCCTTCAGTAATCAGTCTAATATGATGATTTGATGATCAAGAAACATTTATGATTATTATCATTATTGAAAACTGTTTGGCTGCATTACATTTTTGTGGAAACAATGATACCATTCATACATTTGTGATCAGATTGTGACACTGTCACACATGACACATGTTTTAACCACTCTGTATATTATAATGATTTTATGTATATTAGAGTTTTAATAGGTTTACATGTTGTCTTAGTCATTTTAGTCCATTTTATTCCTCTTATCTGTTTTTATGTTTGTATGTCTTTAAATGATTATGGTCTGCCTGTCATGTGAGCAATCACATGACAGGAAACAGGAAATAGCCAGCATAAATGAAGCAGCATGGCAAACAAACAGGGTCTCTGTCAAGAGGACCTAAGCTGGATCGAGGAGTTGCTTTTAAAGGAACACTCCACCGTTTTTTGAAACAGGGCTTATTCACCTTCTTTCCTACATTTAGAGAGGTGGGCAAATGCATTTTTGTCTCAGTGCATGCATTGTTTTAGTTTGACAGGGTCGGTGCTAGCTTAGCTTAGCATAATGAATGGAATCCTTTGTTGCCAGCTAGCATGTCCTGAGTAAAAGTGATATAAAAAGTTTAAAAAACCCACCTAATTGCTTCTTATGGCCTGCGTATTCACAACAAGTACAAATAGCGATGCAGATTAACACTAGGCGATTTCCTATGCAGATATTGACTTGGGACTATATTAGGGGGAAGCACAGGCGAAGCACTGCTACTTGGGCGCAAAGATATCACGCCCAAGTAGCAGTGCTTCGCCTGTGCTTCCCCCTAATATAGTCCTTAATATATAAGTCAATATCTGCCTAGGAAATCGCCTTGTGTTAATCTGCATCGCTATTTGTACTTGTTGTGAATACGCAGGCCACAAGAAGTAATTAGGTGGGTTTTTTAAACTTTTTATATCACTTTTACTCAGGACATGCTAGCTGGCAACAAAGGATTCCATTCATTATGCTAAGCTAAGCTAGCACCGACCCTGTCAAACTAAAACAATACATGCACTGAGACAAAAATGCATTTGCCCACCTATCTAAATGTAGGAAAGAAGGTGAATAAGCCCTGTTTCAAAAAACGGTGGAGTGTTCCTTTAAGGACTTACCATTCCAGCAAACCACATCACTTTCATTGGATTATCACTACAGTTGGATTGTATATACACCGGTGGACACTTACACATTGGGACTTACAGCACACAAGGACTCTTAAGGACTGTTTTATGGTATGGAACCAGTGGACTATGCTTTTAACAGCCTAAGGCTTCTTTGTTGTATTGTGTTGTTTTAAGTTTCTGGTAGAAACTGTAAATACACTTCATTTATTCACTTTACTTCTGTTGTCATCTCATCTTTTAAAACACTTCAAAAACTCACACAGTTTAATCTGACCCCATTTTTAGCTCATGTAACTCTACCGATTAGGCTGATTGTTACAAGATTAAAAAAGAGACATTACTTTTATTCAGCAAGAATGCATCACATTGATCAAAAGTGTCAAACAACATTTGTAATGTTAAAAAATATTTATATCTAATGAATGCTTTAATAAATTGAATAAATACACATTAATGCTGTTCATTGACCTTTAGATCCATCTGAAACTGTTCTGGTCAGAAATAGCCCCGAAACTCACTGAGACATTTCATTTAACATGTAATCAGCCAAAGGTAGCGAGAGCGTGGGCAACTCTGGAGGAAGCCGTTAAGAAAATTAAACACAACAAATAAATCCACTGGACGAGGTGTCATTAAATGTGAGTTTTACGGTGAGATGAAAGAATTGATCGGAAATAATCATGACGTTGACTTCCCAGAAAACTTTAGACACACTTCTACAATCATTTCTGTGATTCTCCTCTGCATATGGAGAATCACTGGGGTGTCCAGCCACAGGTGGATTATTTCAACCCCAGGGGTGGGCAAGGCGGCTTGCCAAGGGAAAGACACATGCTCAGAGAGGCTTACAGTGGAAAAACACATGTAGGGGTCGCCCAGAGGGGGAACCATGCACATGGCGGCACCTAGCCAAGCGCGAAAGCTGCTGGTGGCATTACTCTGGTGTTGACGTCAACAGTGCTGGAGGAACTCAGGGCCTGCGGGGAGGCTCATCTGAGGAGAATAATTGCACGTATACCGTCCGTGGAGAGGAATGGCGAGCAAGCGAAGACACCTGAGCAGAATCTAGTACCGGCTGGTTGACACGCGTACATGAGAAGAAACTGGCTCCACTTGGAGATTGTAGAATCTCGCGAATGTGTTAGGTGTCGCCCAGCCTGCAGCTCTGCAGATGTCTGTTAGCGAGACGCCATGCGCTAGAGCCCAAGAGGAGGCCACACAGCTAAGTGTGTCTTCAGAACCTGTGTTTCGATAGTCCTCCTCCAGTTCAGCTAGTTCAGCCTCAATATCAGTGCGACGCCTAAGCCTGGCCCTTTTGCAAGACGACTGATACGAGATGATGTGCCCTCTTATCACGGTTTTTAAAGGACTCCCACAAAGTAGAATCAGAGACAGCGCAATTGTCATTAATGAGCAGAAAATTTGCAATCTTGGTATATATATAGCCACTGAACTTGTCGTCTAAATATAGAGAGGGGTTGAATTTCCAACTATATTGAGGGGCATAAAGTTTGAAGTCAATCACCAATGAGAAGGGGGCATGATCGGAAATTAAGATACTATGGTAAGTTGAGCTTATTACATTCGAAATAAGTCTAGAGTCTTATGGAGTCTTAAGGGGTGCTGGTGCCTCCATATGTCAACCAAGTCCAGAGAATTGGCAAGGTTATTGAGAACAGAGACAGATTTCAATAATAGGGCCACGGACGAGGAGGACCTATCCAATAGCGGATCAAAATAACAATTAAAGTCGCCGCCGATAATTATGTTGTAATCATTGTATTCTGTGACAAGGCTGAATATTTTACAGAAAAAAATAGGGGTTATCGAAATTTTGGGCGTAAATGTTTAAGAGAACTAAAGGGACTGAGTTAACCGTACTCGTGACAAGCATGAACCTCCCACCTGGATCGGTAGTCTGCGATTTGAATACAAATGGGATGGTTCTGCGAACAAGAATGGCAACCCCCCTCGCCTTGGAGGAAAAGGTGGACTGGTACACCTGTGACACCCACGCAGATCTTAAGTGCCTCTGCTCTGAAGGTTGGATATGGGTCTCCTGCAAAAATACAATATCAGACGACAGGGACTTCAAATGTGAGAATACTTTACCTCGTTTAAGAGCCCTGCCCATACCCCTACAATTCCAAGTAGTAAAAGTGATGTGACTCATCCCTGACCTAAGTGAGTTTGACACGCGACATACAAAGGGCTGGCGAAACAAAGCGTGACAAAAAAAGACAGATGAAGAAAAACAAATAAAACCCCCACAAAACCCAAACCCGCTAAAAGGACTAAGCGATACATCCCACTAGCTAACAAGGAGGATGCCGGGTAACAGAACCAGCCAAATTATACACAGAAAAGCCCACTTACCACAGTGCCCCGTGCACATCTCCAACACATTAACAAATGTTTAAATTGCACCCACAAAAAGTACTCAGTATAAGCGATATTCAGAACACACGCTTGGTGAGATCTAGATAACAGGTGGGAGGGTATAAACAGTGCAGCATATAAAACATTAAACTTAAGAAAATAAGGAGAAAATACCATAGGGAAGTGTGTGTATATATGAAAAGGTAAACGCATCAATTAATTCACATAGCTGGGAGTATCAATCAGTATTAATCCGAAGGTAAAAAATGAAATTGTCCCAGTGCTAGTTTTGTGTACCTGAGAAAGCACACTGTGTGAAACGCTATTTAAACACATAACGTTACTTTATGCTGCATCAATGACCAACTGAAAGTAAAAGTTAGACCTGAACCTTTATCAAAACGCTGGATAGGAAAATATCCAGTCCGCAAAAAAAAAAAAAAAAAAAAAAAAAAAAAAAAAAAAAAAAAATATATATATATATATATATATATATATATATATATATATATATATATATATATATATATATTATTTTTTTTTATTTTTATTTTTTATTTTTTTTGCGGACTGGATATTTTCAGAATCAGTGATACATATATATATATATATATATATATATATATATATATATATATATATATATATATATATATATATATATATGTAACCCGGTTAAAAAAGCATGAGGTGATAAGTGATGCTTTTAGTAGGCCTATCATTTTATAGTCAGAGCATATAAATAGTGTGATTAAAAATGTTTAAATTCATTTAAAAGTTATGATAAAAATGTTAAAAGCAGTTTAAAAATTATTATGTTTATTGTTTATTATTTAAAAGATAATGTATTTCTGAAAACTGTCTTAACCAGCATTTATGGGGTTAATAGCGATTGGGCGACGCGTCAGGTCGAGTTTTTTTTTTGAACACGGACGAGAGAGGGGAAGCAGAAAAGTGAGAGTGACACAGGCCCTGTCCCAAATGGCACACTCCGGACTTGTGGACTTCCTCAGAGTCCACACTTTGGTGACGTCATGTAGTGCAGACCTATAGGGCCCTTGGCGCGAGTCCACGAGGGCGCATTGAGAGGTATGTTTGGGACAGACTCGATCGTCCCGCCGGAAATAACGGTCTGGTTGTTGTTGGACAGGAGAAATCACGTTTTTGCGCTCCGACGTCTTATCTCCATGTCAACTACACAGCCTAATTTTACAGTTCTATATTTTTATATTGTGCATGCCACCTGGGCATTAGACAATAGATACATCATGCTTATTTAAAAGATGTATACAGTTGTAGCTAGCTGCATAATAATACATAATGTTCCATTTGAACTAAGATTATACTTTTAACACATAATGAAAATGTGCATGAGTTTCAGATGAATTTACAGGTTTCAATATTCATACTATGTTTACATATGACTCAGTAAAGCCCCGACATTCGGTTCTATTTATTTAATGAATTATAATGTGATCGTATTATTCAACAGCTAGTAAAATATACGTAATAAAAACCGTAATATTTTCTTCTCAGCCATGTCAACAATTATCCCTGAGCGAGATCTCCTCCCATCCGCTGTCTGATTGGCCTTTCGCAAGGATTCCTGGGTAGTTAAAGTGCGTGAAGCCTGCTTCTATGCGGGCTTCGCGGAAGACCGCTTCAAGGGTACAAAGGGGGCGCTGCTGAGCGCACTTCAGAGCGTTAAAATGCTGAATGGGACGGCCTACGGACTCGTAGACTCGGCGAGCACGCGCAATTCAAGTCCACGAGACCGAAAGTCCACATGAAGTGCGCGATTTGGGACAGGGCCACAGAGATTTTCTGAGTTAATTTGTGAATGAGTAGTGCACAAACCAGTGTGTAACTTGTGTCTTATGATTGTTTTCACGACAACCAGTGATAAGAGTGACAAGCTGCATATTGAGAAACGGGAGGAATTTCTGCACGAAGTTCAGAGACTGTTTACATTTGTGCTACTGCTAATGCTAACGATTAGTCACCTTGAAGTATAGGCTGGAGTCCGTTCATTACAAGTGAACGACATTTTCTAGTTAAAGTTTGACTCCCTCAGTTGAACTGTTTGTGGGGTTTATCTGCTGTTTTCGACCTGAAGACAGAGAAGAGACTCAGACAGAGCTTGGAGCAACCAGGACTTCTCTCGTGTGTTTTACTGGAAACGTGGAGGAGAGAAGAGAAACCAACGGAGTTCGTGTTGAAATGCTGATCGGATGCTGAGCCTGATCCTGTGATTGTTGGACAAAGGACTGGCCAGAAACATTAACTCAAGGTATCCTTTATTTTGTTTGCTCGCTGATGAGTGAAGCGGCCATTGAGTTTTGGGCCACAACGGACACAAGCACCGCATCAGGCCTGCTACGGTATTTTAGTTTTATAATAATTTTGGTTGCCGGCTTTTGATTGCATTAAGGTGTGTGTGGGCCCACAAAGTATGTTGGTTTAAGTAACTTTGAAGTGGTACATTTGAGGTTTTCTGAATTAATCCATTTGAAGGTTAATAGGGTTTAAATTGTTGTCTGCCTTTATATGGTACAGTATTTTCCTATAAAAAAGAGAGACATTTTGTGTTGAAGGTTTAAAAAAGAACAATCATATCCTTATTTCATTTTTTTTATTTCGTTGGAGATAATTTCTTTATTGAGTAAATAATTGAGATATATTTTTCTAAAACCTTGTGTTGTGTTACTGTATTACTTACCTGGAAAGAGGTTTTCCTTTTATTCTGAGAAAGACATACAGACACTTATGGTTTAAAAATCTTTATTAAAACTATAACTTAGGAAACGTGAATTCATAGGTAGGTTAGAAAAACATTTCATGTGTGCACTTTAAAAGAGAGATCCAAGATAACATTTAAAACTGAGTTAATCAGGGTTAAAACACATTTGATAAAAACCATAAAAGAACCCAAAAGCTCTGCCCTCATCAATATACATACTGAGGGGAGCGCTACATATGTATCACTGATTCTTGAGAGTCAGGACAAAACATGTCCCACATAGAAAAGTCTACTCTAATTTATAGCAAAAATTAAGAAATTCATCATGATTGACATACTTACAAAGTTAAATCTAAAGGAATTCTATATACCTATCTGATTTTTAGAATAAACCTTTTTATCTTTTTGGAGAAAATTTGTTTAAATGTATGGTCTGTGGTTAGAAGGTCCATGTTATTGCACTTGTCCTCAGCAAGAGGTCACAATATTAACCATCCCAAAAAACTTTAAAAAAGCTCTACAATTGTGAAAACATATATATCAAATAAAAATAAGGGGTATAAATATAAAAAACAATGCATGAAGTGAACATCAAACAATATTTTCCATAAAAATCTGCCTATTAAAGTTGTGTCCTCAGTTTCTGTCAACTCCGTCAGATTTTTTCATAAAGCTCTTTAAATCAGGAAATAGCATGGTCAGCTATATCCCTGAGGACCCCTTTTCATCTCCCTGCCTGTGGTGAATGCAGCACTACCACACATGCTCTGGTGCGTTTTACATTTTTTTATATTTTAGACAAACGTTAGACGTAAAATTCCTATGGTCACAGCTGCACCATGTCAATACCATCTTTCTGTTAAGATACTTTTTTTAAACCATAGTGGATTGAATTTAAGCATTTTAGTGAGGTTATTGGGACAGCTAGCAACTGAGGAAAAACTACCTAGCTGCAGTGTACAATACATGTTTTGGTGGGAAAATACATGCCCTTACGTCAACTCCGTCAGACGTCAACTCCGTCAGGTTCTATGTCTGACGGAGTTGACCTGTAAGCTGACGGAGTTGACAAATCCACCAATAACCTCTTAACCCTCAGACGGTCCTCGGTCACTTCTGACCGATAAATTTTCTGTTTTGAATTTCTAAAAATCACAGCTTCATCGGAATGTTATGAAACTTGGTGACTTTTATGGCATTAGGTATGTGAATACAAAAAAAAATTGAGGTCATGATCCGAGCATGCTAAGTGGTCGTAAAAAACGATTTTGGTCTTCGGTCAAAAATGACCGACCCATAGGAAATGAATGGGAAATTGACAAAAAAAAAAACATTCTCCGAATTTTTTTGTGTACAATCTACAAATCGGCCTCAATCCTAAAAAAAAGTACACCGCTGTAAAGGGGTGACACTCTACAACATCAAGAGTACAAAAAAGACACACCCACCCACACACACACACATACACACACACTTTTATACACATAAACACCAATAAATTTAGATTACAAAAAATCTGTTTTGAATTTTTAAAAATCACAGCTTCATTGGAATGTTACGAAACTTGGTGACTTGTATGGCATTAGGTATGTGCACACACAAAAAAATTGAGGTCATGATTCGAGCATGCTAAGTGGTCGTAAAAAAAATAGTCACACTTGTGGTCTTCGGTCAAAAATGACCCCCATAGAAAATGAATGGGAAATTGAAAAAAAAAAAATGTAATATTATTTTACAAAAAGTGTTATAATTGAATGAATTGCATTTTTTGTTACAAATTATGTAAAAAAAAAAAAAAAGTAAATGTGTCCATAAACAGCTGGGAATTCACATGCCTCTCCATAGAGAACTGTAGATGCCATATAGTGGTTACACCATGCTCCTACGCTTTCTCTCCATACTCTCACCAGATGGTGCTAATCTGCTTCAAACATTTTTTTTGAAGGCCTAGACTCTATATTAAACTAAAATACTGTATATATTTTTTTTTTTTAAAAATGCATATATTTATATAAATTTTTAAACTATTTTCAATGGCAAAAATGAAATGTTGTTGAAATGAAATGTTAAATAAAAATGATGTTATTTAAGCCAGCGCAAATACCTTTGTTTACATCCTGTTTTTCGGTTGAAGTCCAAAGTAGTCGATTGCAGAGTTCACACGCATAGGTTTAATCATAGATATCATATAAAGGCTAGATGGCTCGTCCGCGCTGCTGGCCAATGGAGCTCGACATCCGCACACGGCGGCCATCTTACGACAGGATGCTCGCTCACTCATAACATGGTGCATGTACTTTTAAATAACCATAACTTGCTCAATTTTCTACCGATTTTCAAACGGTTTGGTTTGTTATAAACGTCAGAGATGTAGCTAATATACTGCATACATATGAATAATTATGTTCAAAATGTTTAAGCATTCAGAATTATAGCCACGTTAATAACGTTTGTAAGAAACCAAACCGTTTGTAAATCTGTCCAGATTTCAGCGAGATAAGAGGATTTGTGTGCGTGCTGCTCACTCACCTTAATTCACAGAGTCCTGTCCTAAGATGGCCGCCGGTGATGCCGGAAGTGACTCCGCCTTAAGACATCTAGCCTTTATATGATATCTATGGGTTTAATACCTATGATCACGCACGTGAACTCGGCAATCGACTACTTTGGACTTCAACCGAAAAACAGGATGTAAACAAAGGTATTTGCGCTGGCTTAAATAACATCATTTTTATACATTTCTTTCACATCTACTGCAGTCAGACT
Source organism: Squalius cephalus (assembly GCA_022829025.1). NCBI lineage: Eukaryota > Metazoa > Chordata > Actinopteri > Cypriniformes > Leuciscidae > Squalius > Squalius cephalus. The sequence continues at coordinate 6,714,009 of CM040794.1, forward strand.
CACTCGTGTTCACTCAGAAGGAATCACTCACATTTTCTGTGCACTTGTAATGACACATCAAGGATGTTAAGAGGCTAAAAGCAGGTTTAGTACTTGCCCCATTGAAGTCAACAGGGTGCAAATTTTAAAAATAGAATAACTCGGTGTAGGCAACACCGATTTTTGTCGTTGTTCTCTGTATTGACAGCACTCCAAATGTACAAAAAAATGAGCTCAATGTTAAAATTGACCGGAGTTCTCCTTTAATGTGTGAATATAATATTATTTGTGAATATAGTGAAGGGTTAAACTGTTATTTCAGGGTTTTATTTACAATGCACATACATAGCATGCATTACATTATTTAACCATACACATCTGACTTGTAGAGAATGGGCAGGCAGTGGTCTGCTTATTATTGTGTAACGTGTAACTTTGCCAGCACTTTAATATATATTTATATGTAGAGATAGAGAAATGAGAAGCCAGTGTAGGGCTGGGCGATATGGGCAAAAAAAATTTATCACGGTAATTTTTTTTTTTAATCAGTCGATATCGATAATTATCACGATAAATGTCAAATCTTTATTTCTTTCAAGTTTAAAGGCAGATTTTTGCTCCTAAGTGAAAGTTGTAGAAAACAGGGCGTTAATTGTGGTGAACACTTCACAAATCTGAGGTAAAACATTCAAAAAAAATTTGGCAACACCGTCAGTTTTTCCGTCAACACCGTCAGATCTTCGTCAACAGCGTTGGATGTATGAATGTTTTTGTTATTTTTTTGGGAAAAAAAATAATTCTTCCTTCAGTTTATGTTGTTTTTGTAATAAAGGACCATCTGATCTACATCCTCTTATGTTTTATTTATTTAAGGAATTTGTTTTTATAATATTGAAATTAAAATCAAAGTTTGAAAATGCAAACGTTTAGAAATATGAGTTTTCAGAATAGTGTGACATCACAACTTAAGTTTATATATTGTCATTTTTTTTACATATCAGAGTAACTAAACACTATTACAATATACTTCAGAACTTTAGATTCTTGTTGGATTTGAAGAATTAAAATTGTATACTTTTTAGTGTGTCTGACGGAGTTGACACAAATCCAGTTCTGAAGGGAAACATGTTTATTTATTAAAAATGTGTTTTTATTTAGAACCTGTTCCTTTACATGGTTAAATAGCTAAGACCTTTCTCTGCAAAAACATAACTCTAATTGATATAGTGTGTATTTTTAAAAAAAGTTTTTTAAAACGTGTTTTGTCCCGACTCTCAAGAATCAGTGATATATATACACGTGGCGATATGAGGAAAGAACGGTTGAGGGGGGCACGCTCTCAAATACAGAGCTATAATGAATCACGACTACGCCACCCCAGCATTAATTCAGCTGGGGAAATACCCATAAAAAAAAGGGCACACAAGTTCATTTCTCCCTCCCACAATAACAAGACACTGAGACGTGAATACGTACAGAAAAGGATAATTCTTTATTTACTGATCATAAATAATTTAAGAGGCTACTAGAGTCAGTAAAACGATGGATGCTGGATGGCAAGGCCACTAGTTTGGCTATTAGCATGAAGTTCAATCAGTAAACAGACATGTAGACTCTCGGGACGGAGCTGGGGTGCACCATTAGCTGGGCAGGCTGAGCAGTAGACCTCGAATCAGCCCGCAAGGAGTACACCGTGCCCAAAACTTCCAAAGCACACACTTGTGAAATCCACTACAAGAAAACCTCTACCGCACACTCAAAGGAGAACTTCTGTTCACCATGCACAGGATGGCTAGCCTGCCCGCTTTTGGGTCACCCCTGCTCCTGTGAAGAAAAAAAGAAAACCAATAAACAAAAGAATATAAATGCAGCCTATAAACAAACAGCATTAATTGTTAATATTGCCAGCAATAGGCAATTAAAGCCAAATAAACGCACAGAAACAAAATACCGTTGCTACCGACAGTAAAGACAAAGAACACAAAAACAAATAAAAACACAAATTAAAGTGAAACACATGAAAGCAAAACTAGAAACAAAACAAAAGGAAACAAAACAAGTGAAAACAAAACAAATGAAAACAAAACTACTAGAAGCAAAACAGCAGCATCGAGGCTAAACAGCGTCGCGATCAAGCACCCTCTTTAATAGCCTAAAATACACAAGAAACAGGATTAAAAACATACTTTTACTTAAAAGTGGCCATAAAGACATGAGTGGGTTTACATACCGATCAGCAGGACTTCCGTTCAAATATCCGGCAGACCATTCCCTCATCCCATTTACTACACAGAGGAATTCACACGTCATACATTTGCAAAATAAATACAGTCCCACGCCCGCATAAATGTTTCATGTTTTTTTTACCGAAGCGATGATAGCGTTGCTTCGATTGCGTCGAGGCGGTCCTCCAGAAATTTCTTTAGGCCATCTACGAGAGAGGCGATTTTCGTGAGCTCAGCCCCGTGGTTAGCAATACCAGCTAATATCGCATTGTTGCTAGCGGCAGACGAATTCGTCTTGGATGTATCCCTCTGACTATCGTCTTTCTTAGGCATGTTGACATAAACCCACTTCCGATAGGCTACAACACAGTTTTAAGGGCAAGCCAGCATAAAATAAAGTTAAAGTGCAATGATATGAAAGTAAAATTAAGGAGATGTCACGGAGCACTCCGAAAACACGTCTACTCCATCACTGCGCACGAGCGCCCCCACCCCAGGTGATAGGCTTTCTAAGCGAAACCCCATTCGTCGTCACTGACGTAACTCGTAGTGACCACAAAAGGGAATGTCAGTAACCAGACAGCAAAATAAAGGAATTCATACAGGTTTGGAAAAGCTGTAAATAATGACAACATTTTCACATTTAAGGTGTGATAGAGTTCACAGTGTTGAGCAGACCAACGTTGTTCTGTCATTTTCATTTACATTGACCTTTTGACACCTTTTGACATCACAAAAATGATAAATATTCTCTGCTACAAAATTGACAAATTTCAGGAAAAGCCAAAACAACTTGAACCGTTGGGTTAGTAAGTGTCAGATGTTCTAGAATGGCTACAGCACCTTTAATGAATTTTCAATTAAATACATTTTCACTGTTTATAAGAATCTAACTGTAACACTAACCTTAACCCTAAGTGTGGATTCCTTTCTCCACCAGATTGTTAAGCGCCAGATCCTCGAGGCAAGTTGGACATCATTGGAGTGTCAGAAGATGACGTATGCTCATCCTTCTGGACAGTGAATTGGAAGATTACACTGTATCAAGTCATTTTTACTCGAGCAATATTAATGACTCGGTACAGCAACGTCCAATTAAATAAAAACTCTGGCACATTAATAACCGTATGCTGAGTGTTCATCAACTTGAGCAAATTCAGACCGCAGAATCCATGGGTCCAATTCGGGACATTGAATCCCTGGATCCAATTCGGGACAGTGAAACAAGTAACAATGAATGAGGCTTAACATTGGTTAAGTTTATGTCATGATCATTGACTTTTATTTTGTTTTATTTATTTATTTTTTTTTTTTATTTTTTTTTTTTGATTATGTTTTGTTTTCTTAAGTTCTGGTTGCTCTGTTTATGGTTTCCTTCTTTTCTGATTGTGTTCTTGTTTGTTCCTTTGGTTACATATTATCTGCACCTGTCTGTCAATGTGTTAGCCTTAATGTATTTATAGTCTACTCCCTGTTATATTTAGTCCCTTGTCAGTTCTTGTTTATGGTTGGTGATGTTTTTTTTTCTATTTCTAAGTGTTCTCCTATGTACTTGGATGTGTTATTAAACACTGTTCATTCGAATCTCTTGTTGTGCGCATCTTTGCATTCACTCCATTACATTACAGTTTGTTTGTTTTTATGGGGTTTTTCAATTTGAATAACATTGTGTAAATTACGAAAAACGTAATTACACACACACCCATACCGGAAACACACATTTTGAAAATGCATGAGCTGTTCTCCGATTGTTTCAGGAAAAGATTTGAAGCATCAGGAATGTTGAAAACAGTGCCATCTTGTGGCAGGTCAAAAACCCAAATGTTTACATCTCTGTTGTTATATCAATTAAGCACAAATAAAAAGCCTTTTTTTTTGTAGGGCTGGTGGAATTAACGCGTTAATCTTTGCAATTAATTTGAGCTGTTTAACGCATTAAAAAAAAAAAAAAATGCAATTGACGCAGCACTTTTTTTGCCTCGTTTTAATGACTTCCTGTTGCGGCTGCTATTGTGAGTGTGTCATCCCAAGTCATCCTGTCATGATGAGAAGGACAAGGTCAAGGATGGAGTTTTAGGAGGAATGTTTGCATTTAAAAAGTTGCCTAATGGTGAATTTGACATAACAAAGATGCTGTGTATAATTAGCAAAGCTGAATTCAAATACCATAGAAACTGGACGCACTGAATTCTTGTCTGCCGAAAATATGCCACCCCTCCCGTCCATGTTGGTCTGTCATTCACGGCCCAAAAGCTCCAATCATGAACCGATCACACACTGGAAAAGCAAAGTCCGCTCAAATATTTCTCAGTAGGCTAGTAGACTTATGTTTGCTGAGCTGGTATAGCCATGCTGGGCAAAAATGGTAAAATTATGTCACGGGGTGACGTCAAGCGGAACTGTTCTTTCCCATTTTTGTTTCCCTGTGGGAGCGAGTTTGACGTAACACCAGGCCGGTTCCGGGTCCTTCCGTGTAAACATTCTGGCCGGGCTTAGTAATGGGGAAATGAGCGGCATCTGGGTAATGAGCGGAGATTGAGCCACGAGTGAGATGGATTTGTGAGGGGGATTATAAAAGGATTGGTGAATGTGGAGACAGTGAAGTGTTGGAAGGGTGGACGCTCGACCCCCAGGAAGGGCGCATGACGGAAGACGCACAGGAAACAGCGTGGGGTGATTTTTGTTTGATGGATGGCGGCAAATGCAGCGAAATCGATTATGTCAAAATATAAGAAAAATTATAATGGAAATGGACCAGAGACACTAGTTAGTGTTGATGATACGGATGTGGAAGATGATTAAATGGAGTTAGGAAAGACAGGAGAAGAGAGGAATATGGATATAAGGGAAGATGTAGGTACAAAGAAAAGAAAGAAAAAAACATCAGATAGAGGTAAGAAGTTCAGGTGAAAGTGGAAATGAACAGGATGTGAGGAATGTAAATTTGGATGAGTTGAAGGTAATATTGAAATTTAAAGAGGATGGTGGAATACAAAAGGTAAGTCCAATTGCATTAACAAAAGAGTTGAGGAAGGTAGTAGGAGAAATTAAGGTTGCAAAAGTGTTAAGCAATGGAGATTTGATGGTGGTTTGTAATAGTGAAGAGCAAAAAAAGAAAATGTTGAAAGTTAAAGTAATGTGTAAGCAGGAAGTGGTGAGTAGTAAGATTGTAGGACAGAGACAGTGGGTAAGTGGAGTAATATCTGGAGTGCCATTAGGAGTATCTATGGAAGAACTTAAAAGTAACATCAGCGGAGGGGAAATAGTTGGTGCTAGGCGACTGTTTATGAATAGAGAAGGGAATAGAGTGGAGAGCCTTTCGGTGGAGCTTAGGTTTGATGGAGTAATTTTGCCGGATAAGGTCAAGCTTGGATTTATCAGTTACTCAGTAAGGCCTTTTGTGCCTCCTCCATTAAGATGTTATAATTGTCAAAAATACGGGCATGTGGCTATGGTGTGTAAGGCTAAGAAACGATGTGCAAGATGTGGGGGGGAGCATGATTATGGCAAATGTGAAGGAGCAGGACCAAAATGCTGTAACTGTGGAGGGGATCATAGTGTTGCGTATGGAGGATGTGAGGTGAGAAAGAGAGTAATTGAGGTACATAATGAGAGAGCTAAGAGGAATATAACATATGCAGAAGCTGTTAAAGTGGTTGATACAAGGAGTAAAGAGAAAGAAAGAGAGAGGGATGTGCAAAAAGAGAGGAGAAGTGAGGAAACATCAGAGGTGGAAGATAGGATTACAGAAGAGACAATGATTGTAAGTAAAGTTAATTTCTTGTTGTTCATAGCTGAAGTAATTAATTGTACTGCACAAACTGAAAAGAAGACAGCTAAGATTCAAATTATAGTCAAGGCAGCAGAGAGATTCTTGGGAGTAAAGGACATAACATGGATAATGGTTAGGGATGGGCTGATTAATGAGACACAGTCAAGCCAGGAAGCATGGTTTGGATAGGAGGATGATTTTAATTTTACAATGGAATGCAAGAAGTCTTGTGGCTAATGGATTGGAGTTTAAAAGTGTTATTAATGAGATGGAAGTTAAACCGGATTTGATATGTATACAAGAGTCATGGCTTAAACCTAGATTTGATTTTTGTTATTAAAGGATATGTGAGTGAGAGGAGAGATCGAGAGGAGGGTAATGGTGGAGGGTGTATTACTCTGATTAAGGAAGGCATGCAATATAGATCATTAGGTAAATGTGTAGCACAAGAGTATGTTGTAGTGGAGGTATGGGTGAATGGACAAAAGTATGTAATAATAAACTTTTATAATCCTTGTAAGAAATTAGTGTTGAGTGAGTTAGAACAAATAGAGGGTCTTAATGAAGAGAGGGTGATTTGGTGTGGGGATTTTAATGCACAGAGTATGTTATGGGGAGGTTTAGTGACAGATTGTAATGGAATGGTGATGGAAGATTTGATAGATCGGAGGAATTTGGTATGTCTGAATGATGGGGGTAGTACTAGAGTAGATGTGGCTACAGGTAAAGAGTCTGTGCTAGATCTAACAGTGGTGTCTGATTCAATTGCAGGGAGTGCTGAGTGGGAAATATTGCGACAAGATACTATTGGAAGTGATCATTATCCAATTATGATATATGTTAGTGTAAATGTTAGAGTAAGTAAGGTGAGTCAAGGAAATATTGGTAGATGGAGGTTTGATAAAGCGAATTGGGAAGAATTCATGAGTCTGAGTGAAGAGGGATTAAAGAATATTATAATAGAATCAGATAGATCTGTAGAAATGATAAGTGATGATATTGTTTATGCCATTCAAGGAGCAGCTAATAAATATATACCAAAAGGGAAAGGAGGTAGGAAGAATAAGATAGTTCCGTGGTGGAATGAAGAGTGTGCAAGTGCAATAAGAAGGAAAAGGAAAGCATTTAGGATAGTTAAGAACTCATAATTTTCAAGATTTAATAGAGTATAAAAGAGCACAAGCTGAGGTAAGGAAGATTGTAAGGAAAACTAAGAAAGAGTATTGGATGGCTTATTGTGATGAAATAGGGAAGAATACACCAGTAGAGGAGGTATGGGGCATGATTAAAAAATGAAAGGGATTCAAAAGAGTAATGGATATCCAGTTTTAAGTATGGAGGGAGAAATAGCTGTGGAGGATGAAGATAAAGTGGAAATGTTTTTAAAGGCATTTATTAAAGTAAATAGCTCAGAGAATTTGACTGAACAGAGTAAGAAAATGAGAGAGTGTGTGATGAAGGAATATTCTGAAATAAAGAAGAAAAAAGAGGCTGAAGATAATTTGTTAGATGTATCATTTTCTATGAGTGAATTAAAGAATGCAGTAAGAAGAATGAAACAATCTACTACAGGAGTGGATGGAATTAGTTATTGTATGATGAAGCATTTTAGTGAAATTTCTATGGAAGTGATTTTAACATTTTATAATAGAATATGGATGGAAGGTATAATTCCCCAAAGTTGGAAGGAAGCATTAATTATACCTATTAAAAAGCCTGGGAAAGATCCAAGTAATCCTATAAATTATCGTCCAATAGCTTTAACTTCTCATTTATGTAAGGTAATGGAGAGAATGGTAACTGACAGATTGACTTATCATTTGGAAAAAATGAATTGGTTTTCTTCTTATCAAAGTGGGTTTAGGTGTAGAAGAGGGACTATGGATCCAATAGTATTTTTAGAAGATGAAATAAGAAAGGCATTTATAAATAAGGAAAGTGTTATTGCTGTTTTCTTTGATATAGAAAAGGCATATGATATGTTGTGGAAAGAGGGGTTACTAATAAAGTTACAGAAGATGAGTATAAAAGGAAGAATGTATAATTGGATTAAAGAGTTTTTAATTGGAAGAAGTATTAGAGTAAAGGTGGGTGGAGCAATATCTTCAAGTGGAATAGTTGATAATGGTACACCTCAGGGCAGTGTAATAAGTCCACTTTTATTTATTATTATGATTAATGATGTTTTTTTAAGGATTGATAGAAGTATGGGGAAATCATTGTTTGCTGATGATGGGGCTATCTGGTTTAGAGGAAAGAATATAGAGTATAACATAAAGAAAATGCAATGTGCGCTAAATGAAGTAGAAAAGTGGTCAGGGGAAAATGGTTTTAAGTTTTCAGTGGAAAAGACAAAAATAATAGTTTTTACTAAAATGAGGAGGAATATGGATGTTAAGTTAAAATTATACAAAAAAGAATTAGAGCGTGTAAGTACAGTAAGATTTCTAGGAGTTTGGTTTGATACTAGATTAACTTGGAAAGAGCATATTGAGAAAATGGTGGGAAGATGTAAGCGAGTTGTGAATGTAATGAGATGTATTTCAGGTCAGGAATGGGGAGCAGATAGATTGGCTTTAAAAACTATATATATATCTATGATACGATCTATAATGGATTATGGTTGTATTGTATATGGTTCTGCAAATAAATCTCATTTAGTTAAAATAGAAAGAATTCAATCTCAAGCATTAAGAATTTGCTGCGGAGCATATCCAACTTCTCCAGTTTCGGCTCTTCAGGTAGAGATGGGTGAAATGCCCTTGCAGATAAGAAGACAGCAATTAATGGCATCTTATTGGGCAAATTTGAGAGGACAGAGAGAGGATCATCCAACAAGGAAGGTAATGAGTCCTAGCTGGGAACATGAGAAGAGAGAGGGTAATAGTTTTGGATGGAGTGTGGGGAAATTAGTTTGAGATATGAGATTGGAGGAGGTTGGATATGCTCCAATAATTCCTTTATCTCCAGTACCATTATGGGTTATGCCCCAACCAGAAGTAGATTTAAGTTTATTAGAAAAAAGACAAAAGGAAGGTTCATATGAAACAGAAGTATATAATGTAAGGGAGTATATTGGGTCAAGATATGGGGAGTATATGCACATTTTTACAGATGCATCAAAAGATCCAAAAACTGATCATGTGGGTTCTGCATTCATTATTCCAAAGGTTAAAGTGTATAAGAATAAAAGGATATCAGATTGTTTATCGGTGTATACTGGAGAGATGTTTGCAATAATTATGGCAATAAGGTGGATTAGGGAAGTTAAAATATCCAAGGCAGTAATATGTTCAGATTGTAGTTCAGCTCTAATAAGTTTGAAGGAGATGAAGTCAGAAACAAGACAGGATATGGTAATAGAGATAATTCAAGAATTATATTCAATCAAACAAGCTAGTTTAGAAGTACAGTTTTTGTGGGTTCCAGCACATATTGGGCTGAGAGGTAATGAGGAGGCTGATGCATTAGCAAAAAAGGCAATAGAACGAGATATAGTAGATATACCGATTTTATTTAGTAGGTCAGAAATTAAGTCAATTATTAAAAAAAATATTCTGAAAATATGGCAGCAATATTGGGATAATGAAATAAAAGGTAGACATATGCATCAAATAGAGCCAATAGTGGGTAAAGGAAGAGTATCAGGTAGGTGTAGGTATGAGGAGAATATGATTACAAGATTAAGATTGGGACATACAAGATTGAATAGTACATTGCATTTAATAGGTAAGAGTCCAACAGGTTTATGTGAGGCATGTGAAGTTAGTGAAACAGTTGAGCATGTAGTAATGCACTGTAGGAGATATAATGTTGAAAGGAAAGAGTTGAAGGAGGAATTAAATAATATAGGAGTTAAGTTCACTATTCAAAATGTATTAAAGTCAGATAGGAGTATAATAAATCTAATGGTAGAATATTTGGGAAATACTGGGTTAAATAAGCGCATTTAAATAAGGGTGTTTTTTTTTTGTTGTTGTTGTTGTTTTTTTTTGTTTTTTTTTTCTTCTACCTGTCATGGGGGCTGAGAGTAGACGGAGGAGCTGAACACGCAGCGCCGGATGAAACTCTATGAAGCCTCTGTGCGGGTAAATAGAGGTTATAGTTTAGGAAGTGTCAATGGTCCATTTCCTAGATAGGTGGCGGTAATGCACATATCTGTCTGCGATCCGCCGTAAAAAGCAAGAAGAAGAAGAGAAGAAGAAGAGACAGTGAAGTCATTGTTGTCGAGCAGATCACGAGTCAAGCAGATCACGAGAGAGCAGATCGCACAGGACGGGGAAAGACTGCATGTTAGGAAGAAGGAGTCGGAGATCAGCGGTTTGGTTGAACTGTGTTATTTCATCGAACAGATAAGTGTTATCTGCCATTCCTATTAGGAAGCTAATGCCTGCAGTGCCTGCTACCCGCCATAGTTTGGTGAAGCTGCCCCGGCGTCCATTGAGATCTGGTTTGAAGCCTTTAATGCCAGTTGTGTGTTCATAGTAAACTTTCTACACAGCCTTGGATGTACAGTTTCGTCAATTGAGAGGAGGGGGTCGGCTGGGACCACGAGTGGAGACCTTATTCACTGTGAGTTGTTGTGTGAAGTGAACACGTGTGATCATTTGAAGTGATTGATTTATGCACTGGTGTGGATATTGTAATTTTGTGTCTGCCCGTGTCCCCAGTTGGCATACTCGTGGGTCTCGCCTGCCGAATTGAAATTAATTAACTGCTGTGTGTTGAGCGTATGCTCTACAGGAATGCAGTCCCATCCTGTCTGAGTTGAAGAGGATTAGTGGAATATTCACGCATTGCTGTTCGACTTTCTGGCTCAAAGAGGAAGCATCATCTGTCTATTGAACTGTCCACATTGAAGAAGACCCAGTTGTTAACTGTTGGATTCTGTACTCACCACTGTTGTTCTGTGAACATAGAGAAACTGCCCTCTGCCATCGCATGCTGCCATCGCTGTTCTGTGGTAAGAAGACCCAGTTGTCGACTGTTGGATTCTGTACTCACCACTGTTGTTCTGTGAACCTAGGGAAATTGTTATCCGCCGCTGCATCCTGCCATTGCTGTTCTGAGGGGGATCCTATTATCCGTCGCTACATTCCAACTGCTGCCGGCCTGTGAAAGGAAGGCGACACCCAGTCAGCGGGTGTTGCCCCGCGGAAAGAGAGCTCCCCACCTGCCGCTATCCACCTGCAGTCCTTGGTATCCTGTCCGTTATCTACAGCCGACTACCGCATTTCGTCGGATGGTCCCCTGCCCTACCCCCTCGTCCCGAAAGAGGTGACACTCAGTTAACTGATGCTGTCCTGTGAGAAGAGTAACCCCCCCCCCCGTTTGTCGATCCTTACCAGTGCCTGCTCCATTACTTATCCCCGGCCGAAGAGGAACTGCTGTGTGTTCCCCCACCAGTGCCTGCTCCGTTACTTACCGCTGGCTGAAGAGGAACTGCTGTGTGAATCCTTACCAGTGTCTGCTCCATTACTTATCTCTGGCTGAAGAGGAACCGCTGCGCGAATTCTTACCAGTGTCTGCTCCATTACTTACCTCCGGCCGAAGAGGAACTGCTGTGTGAATCTTTACCAGTGTCTGCTCCATTACTTGCCTCCGGCCGAAGAGGAACTGCTGTGTGAATCCTTACCAGTGCCTGCTCCATTACTTATCCCCGGCCGAAGAGGAACCGCTGTGTGTTCCCCCACCAGTGCCTGCTCCATTACTTACCGCTGGCTGAAGAGGAACTGCTGTGTGAATCCTTACCAGTGTCCGCTCCATTACTTCCTTCCGGCCGAAGAGGAACTGCTGTGTGAATCCTTACCGCTGGCTGAAGAGGAACTGCTGTGTGAATCCTTACCAGTGTCCGCTCCATTACTTCCGTCTGGCCGAAGAGGAACTGCTGTGTGAATCCTTACCAGTGTCTGCTCCATTACTTACCGCTGGCCGAAGAGGAACTGCTGTGAATTCTTACCAGTGCTGCTCCATTACTTACTCTGGCCGAAGAGGAACTGTTGTGCGAACCCTTACCAGTGTCTGCTCCATTGTTTGCCTCCGCCTGTCCGAAGAGGAGTCGCTGTGCGAACTTCCCACGCAGCCTGTCGAAGAAGAGAGGTGGATCAGCCTGTGAATTTTAGTTCAATAAAATACAGTTTTTGATACTGATTATCTTGTCTGGTCTGTTGGTGTCTCTGGGTAACTCCTCGAGGTGGTACGCTCAAAAGGGGAGGGAAGGCCACCCCGGCCTGTGACAATTACCCTTTTTTTTTCCATGTCAGACAGGTTCGGTCAGGCTCAAACCAACCACCCCCTCATGCAAAGTAGAGAGGGAAAAATGATATATATATATATATATATTAGGGGTGTAACGATTCGTTTTAACAACGATTCGATTCGTATCGCGATTTGTGGTTGTCGATACGATTCAAGGACGATATTGGTTAATTTAGAACGATACGATCCGAAACGATTCAGTGTCTTGAAATCGATTCAGTGACTTCTTAGCCAAAAATTCTTGAAAGGGAATCAGGTATCAATTAATTATGCGCGTGCAATTAAAGTGCACGCTACGAGCACAGTATAACGATGACAGGACATGAGATTTCGTTTTTCTGAGGTGAGAGACTTTATTTCGTTACAAGTTATGAAAATAATGATAGAATAATGACACGGACATCCTGACAACATCATCTGACCGCAGATACTGAATCTGGACAACACGTTTTTTCTAATTTAAAACGTAACAACGTTGCATGCTTGTAGTTTATTTTGTGCTTTATATACTGTATATAGGCTAGTGAAACGATATACGCCTGCAGCGCGCGCCGCCGCATTTGCGCGTGCATTTGAAGAGTGTGCGCTACTGCAGTATAGTGGCTGAGAAGACAGGAAAGTCCGTTTTTCTGAGGTGAGAGACTTTGCGCTGCTTGTTGTCTTTGCGCTGCTGCTGGCGCGTCACGCATGGTGATCACGTCACAGATAGGCAGACTGAATCGAGTAACGTTTAACGCCTTTATCATTAAAAGTGCTAAGAAAAAAAAACATCCTTATAAAGTCTGACGTGCTTAAATCCAATGCGTTATTTCATAGTATCGATACAATCGATTCATTACCTTTTAAAACGATGTTAGATCGATATATGTCTAGATCGATATAACTTGCCGAGCACAGATCGATGTTGTTGGATCATTAAGAATATCGATGTAGTTGATGAATCGTTACACCCCTAATATATATATACACAATATATTGCATTGCATATAATGTGTGCTGGTCAACTAGTCTAAAATTAAGAAACCCCCTTTTAAAAAAACAAACAAACACCTTGGAACATTGTGTACAATTAAGATAAGCTACTTAATTAATTATTCCAATATCCAAATATGATACTAAATACCACAAGGAAAAGGGCTTCTATTTGTGACGTTGTGATGAAGAGGTGAGGCGGTCGGATCCATCTGCAGATTTTATTAACACAGGTGATGAAACAGAGATAAGCAGACATTTAACTCAGGAAAGCATTAATGAAGGGACAATCCAGTACTCGAAGTGATACACAGGCAAGGGTCAGGGCAGGTGGCGAAGGTTCATTAACAGAGTCCAGAGTCCAGGCAAAGATCTAAGGTCCAGGGAAACACAGGGCACGGAGAAACACCAGGAAAACGCTTGGAATTATCTGCGGGGCAAAACAAGACTTCGCAAAGGGACAATGGAAGGAGCAGTCCAGAGAAAGGGTAGATAATGGTGCGCAGGTGATAGTGATGAAGGTGATCAGGGAAACCAGGCAGAGATGGATAATAATGAGAGCAGAGGGGAATTGCAGTTCTAGAACTCAGGAGAGAGGGAGCGAGTGAAACCAGAGGGAGGTGTAGCAGTACGCTCCGTGACAGACGTGCTGTCTTTGCATTTGAACATTGCACATTTTAAACAGGACACGCATTAGCTGAATAAATTTTAGCCAATACAAACATATTTATAGAAAACAGCTGACAATGAATAGACAGGAGTCCAATAATAGCATAACGAATCACTTATTCTAAAAATAATATCAAGTATAAGTTAGACCAGTGGTTCCCAAACTTTTAACAGGCATGTACCCCCTGAGACATTATAGATCTTCCGGAGTACCCCCAACACCACCAATTGTTAACAAGTTTTTTTTTTTTTATTAATATTTATTTTTATCAATTTTGTCGAGAAAAGTGAATAGAATCATAAACATATGATACAAATCTAATCAAAAGTCAACATATGATACAAATAGGGCTGTGACGGTGGCAGTTTTTTACCACCGCGGTATAGTCATGGACCCAAATACCGGCGGTGTTGCGGTGGTCTGGGGGTTGTTTTGAAATAAATAAAAAAACAAAACAAAGAAACAACACACTAAAGCCTGTAAAGCATTGAAATAAATATCAGTAAATACTGGTAACCTACATAATATAATATAGTTGAATCTATTTAAAAATAAATCAAAACTTTCCTTAAATTTTCCACACAAAGACGCGTGATACAGCCTACCGCTCTGCTCTTTGAGAGGGATGTGGGACACGAGCAGGAAAGAGACCATCGATCTATTTTCTGGTAGGCTATCTTCATGTTTTCTACTTGTAAAAGGTATGAAGAGCGAATTCTATCTTCCACAAGGGCATTTAGCCACTGATATGGCATTTAGGCAATGTTTGCGCGCTGCCAGAGAAAGCCAAACTAAAATCACCCGCGCGTGTGAAACGCGCTTTACAAATGAACTAATAATAATAATAAATATAACTTCACGCGCCTTACCAATTATCATATGTCTAATAACAAGCACAAACTGTGTTAAAAAGAATTTGACGTACAAGTAAAAAATGTAGGCTATCTGTCCTAACACAGTAAAGAATACGAAAATAATCGACCTAAAAGCGAACAAAGGAAGAAACGTTTATAATCCCCTTTGGAAATGGGTGAGACGCGAGTGAAGATATGGGAAAAGAAACAAGAGATTCCATGCAGGGATGAGTCACGATTTTTGAATATTTGATTAGTTGATTTAATTATAGAATAGGCCTATCTAATGTTCTAATGTCTGTTGTGCGATCATTCTCTAAAATAAAATCTCCATGTTCTGGTGCTGATGCGGTGGTGACGCGTTCATGTAACCGGAGGGTGACGCTGCCAATAACGCACATAACAGCTGTCACAAAGAGCCGGCAAAAGTAATGAATGTGTCAAATATAGCAATGAGACATTTGAATAGTTTATTAATAAAGTGTTTGTTTTTTTGTGTCAGTGTTAGTTAGTTGTTGACGATGCTGACTCGTCATCTTCGCAGTGAACGCGCCTATAGAGAGAAATGCAAACTTCATACGGATTACATGCATATGCTAGTCGGTTTATTTTAGTTTTGAATTGTTTTGTTTAAAAGTAGACGGTTCAAGCTCTCTATAAGGAATAACTAATGAAATATCTTTAAATTCGCTAATAATCGGATGACCAGATTGCAAACCAGAATTCAAAGCCGAAAAAGCTTAAGTTTATGGGCTCACGCACAACTCTCTCATTCGTACCTAATTCACCGGAGTAAAGATAGTTTTGCGGTTTGATATTCTTTATTCTTTTGGCTATGGTACCGCCGTGCGGTGTCGTAGACATGCAAATAATATCTCATGTCGTTATTCATGATTTGTGAATTTGTGTGACGCGGTCCTCCGGTCTATTTTTTTTATACTGACTTTTATTTTTAAATTGCCTATAGCTCCAAAAGTCGGTCACTTAGAAGACTGAACCCAGCTTCATCTTGACCTGCTTGATTTGTGAATTTTTTTCACAGCAAAGCTCATGTCCATAAGCGGTTTGGTATGTCCACTAGACAGGAAGTTGGAAAATAGACGTTCTTTCACGTTTAACATTAATTTATAAAAAACACACAGACCGCTGGATTACCAAAACACTTGTTTTTTATTGAGCTTGATTTGTGAAAACTTTCACAGTTCAGTTTGGGTCAGTTAAACCTTCCCTGAGTGGTTAAATAACCCTTTCTGATTTGTGAAAACTTTCACAGTTCAGTTTGGGTCAGTTAACCCTTCCCTGAGTGTTTAAATGCCCCATTCTGATCTGAGAAAACTTTCACAGTGCAGTTTGGGCCAGTTAACCCTTTCCTGAGTGTTTAAATCAACCATTCTGATCTGTGAAAACTTTCACAGTTCAGTTTGGGTCAGTTAACCCTCCCCTGAGCGTTTAAATGCCCCATTCTGATCTGTGAAAACTTTCACAGTTCAGTTTGGGTCAGTTAACCCTTCCCTGAGTGGTTAAATGTCCCTTTCTGATTTGTGAAAGGTTCCACAGTTCAGTTTGGGTCACTTAAACCTTCCCTGAGTGGTTAAATGTCCCATTCTGATTTGTGAAAACTTTCACAGTGCAGTTTGGGTCAGTTAACCCTTCCCTGAGTGTTTAAATGCCCCATTCTGATCTGTGAAAACTTTCACAGTGCAGTTTGGGCCAGTTAACCCTTCCCTGAGTGTTTAAATTAACCATTCTGATCTGTGAAAACTTTCACAGTTCAGTTTGGGTCAGTTAACCCTTCCCTGAGTGTTTAAATTAACCATTCTGATTTGTGAAAACTTTCACAGTGCAGTTTGGGTCAGTTAACCCTTTCCCTGAGTGTTTAAATTAACCATTCTGATCTGTGAAAACTTTCACAGTTCAGTTTGGGTCAGTTAACCCTTCCCTGAGTGGTTAAATGACCCTTTCTGATTTGTGAAAGGTTCCACAGTTCAGTTTGGGCCAGTTAACCCTACCCTGAGTGTTTAAATTAACCATTCTGATTTGTGAAAACTTTCACAGTGCAGTTTGGGTCAGTTAAACCTTCCCTGAGTGGTTAAATGACCCTTTCTGATTTGTGAAAGGTTCCACAGTGCAGTTTGGGTCAGTTAACCCTTCCCTGAGTGTTTAAATTAACCATTCTGATCTGTGAAAACTTTCACAGTGCAGTTTGGGCCAGTTAACCCTTCCCTGAGTGTTTAAATTAACCATTCTGATCTGTGAAAACTTTCACAGTTCAGTTTGGGTCAGTTAACCCTTCCCTGAGTGTTTAAATTAACCATTCTGATTTGTGAAAACTTTCACAGTGCAGTTTGGGTCAGTTAACCCTTTCCCTGAGTGTTTAAATTAACCATTCTGATCTGTGAAAACTTTCACAGTTCAGTTTGGGTCAGTTAACCCTTCCCTGAGTGGTTAAATGACCCTTTCTGATTTGTGAAAGGTTCCACAGTTCAGTTTGGGCCAGTTAACCCTACCCTGAGTGTTTAAATTAACCATTCTGATTTGTGAAAACTTTCACAGTGCAGTTTGGGTCAGTTAAACCTTCCCTGAGTGGTTAAATGACCCTTTCTGATTTGTGAAAGGTTCCACAGTGCAGTTTGGGTCAGTTAACCCTTCCCTGAGTGTTTAAATTAACCATTCTGATCTATAAAAAAAACATACTCGGTTACTAACGTAACCTCGGTTCTCTCTAGAAGAGGGAACGAGTACTGCGTTTTATCAAAACGCTACGGGAAAAGTCTCTTTTCACGAAACACTGAAGCAAAAAATTATCCTTTAATTTTCATATATGTAAAACGCGTTGCGGCAGCAGCAGACAGCTATGGCGAGACGGCTTGCTCGCTCATTGGCTGCTCTGCGGCAACTGCTTAAGCCTATCGAGCGAGGCCTGAGATGACATCAGGCCAATGAGGGCGCTTCACGCCCTCCTCGCCACTTCCCGCCGAAACGGGCGTGGCTTACCTCTATAAAAGGAGCTTGAGAAGGCTGACTCACTTGATTTTGATCGCCGAAGCGAACCAGAGTGAACCGTACGCACGGCAGAGAACGCAGTACTCGTTCCCTCTTCTAGAGAGAACCGAGGTTACGTTAGTAACCGAGTACGTTCTCTTACGAGAGTCCTCTCGTACTGCGTTTTATCAAAACGCTACGGGAACCCCTTGCAAAACGCCGTGCGTGCTGGGATAAAAACACTGATCACCGGAAGCTATTTCAGGCATATAGTGCATAATCACCAGATTGACTCACACAGAGTCAGGGAATAAGGGTGGGAGCCTTAATTCCCTAAACTGTAGCGTCGTAGAATAGACATGTCCACAGACGCAAGTATAACATCACATAGACAGGGTAGGGAACCTGAACTAATGCGGAAAATGTGGGTCTTACACAGTTCTGCCCAAGATAGTCGGTAGCGCATTGCGCATGAGTTTCAGCGGTCTGACTAGACGGCTGAACAGATTACACCGACAAAAGCTTAGCCTGCAAGGCGGGAACCTCTAGGTTATAAAACCTGATAAATGTAGACGGCGAGGCCCAGCCTGCCGCCGTACATATATCCTGTAGGGAAATCCCGCTGGACCAAGCCCACGAAGAAGCAACGCTTCTCGTAGAGTGCGCTCTGACTCCCAACGGGCATGGAATGCCCTTGGCAGTATAAGCCAGCGCTATGGCGTCAACTATCCATCTGGATAGACTTTGTTTCGAAACAGCCATTCCTTTGGAACGTCCGCTGAACGATACAAAGAGCTGCTCTGTCTGTCTGAAGACAGCAGAGCGGGACATATAAGCTCTTAAAGCCCTAACAGGGCAAAGAAAACTCGAGTCCCCTTCCTCACTCGATGCCGGCAGGGCAGCCAGGGAAATGACCTGAGCCCGAAAAGGCGTGTTGAGGGATTTCGGCACATAGCCGTGCTTAGGTTTGAGTATGACTTTAGAGTCATTAGGACCAAACTCCAAGCACGCCGGGCTCACAGAGAGCGCGTGCAGGTCGCCTATGCGCTTCACTGAAGCGAGAGCCATCAAAAACACTGTTTTGAAAGACAAATGTTTGAGGCTAATAGACTGGATAGGCTCGAAAGGGGGACCTTTCATGGCCGCCAGGACCGTAGAAAGGTCCCACAAAGGGACTGAAGGAGGTCTGGGCGGATTCAGTCTCCTAGCTCCCCTGAGGAAGCGGATGACTAAATCATTCCTTCCCAACGACTGACCCAGCGTTGAACCAAAGAAGGCTGAAATAGCCGCCACATACACTTTGAGCGTGGAAGGGGATCTGCCCTTATCCAACAGCTCTTGTAGGAAGGAGAGAACCTCCGTTACCTCACATTTGAGGGGTGAAATGCTCCGAGCTGTACACCAGCCGGAGAAAACCGACCACTTCGAAGCATAAAGCCGCCGAGTCGACGGCGCTCTAGCCTGAGTGATGGTATTCACGACTCCCTCTGCGAGACCAACGGGTATCCGTTGAGCGCCCACACATGAAGGGACCACAGTTCCGGGTGTGGGTGCCAAATCTCTCCTCAACGGCAGTGGCCATGGAGCGATATCTGCCAACTGCATCAGAACTGGGAACCATATCTGGTTCTCCCAGAACGGAGCTACAAGCAGGACTGGGCATTTCGTTTTCCTGACCCGTTCCAACACCTGTGGCAGGAGGGAGACGGGGGGAAAAGCGTATAACGGGCAGCGCGGCCACCTTCGGGACAACGCGCTGTCGGTCTTTGAAAAGAACGCGGGGCAGTGCGCGTTTTCGCGGGACGCGAAAAGGTCCACCTCCGCTCTGCCGAATCTCTCCCACAACAGCCGGACTGTTTGTGGGTGTAGAGACCATTCGCCCGGGGGAACATTGTTCCTGGACAGTCTGTCTGGGCCCACATTCTGAAGCCCAGGTACATGCACTGCTCTCAGCGAGCGTAAGTTGTGCTGAGCCCATAATAGGAGGCGTTTCGCCAGCCTGTACAGGGATATGGATTTCAGACCGCCCTGGCGATTTATGTAGGACACCACAGCCATGTTGTCCGAACGGACTATGACGTGTTCGTCCTTGATGTGGGGACAAAAACGCGTCATCGCGTTGTGCACTGCCAGCATTTCTAGGCAGTTTATGTGTTGGAGCCTTTCTCGTTCCGACCACAGGCCGAAGAACGGTCTGCCCTCGAGCAGAGCTCCCCATCCCGAGGTGGATGCGTCTGTCGACACCATCCTCACTCTCGAGGAAGTCCCCAGGCTTACACCTGATTGGTACCAGTCGTCCGCCGTCCAAGGTGCCAGGGCTGAAACACAGCTCTGATCGACCTTGAGGCGTAATCGACCGGTCGTCCACGCTCCGCGCGGTACCCGTGCTTTCAACCAGAACTGCAGCGGGCGCATGCGGAGCAAGCCCAGCCGGAGAACTGACGATGCTGAAGCCATGAGACCCAGCATCTTTTGAAACTTCCTGAGCGGGGTGACAGCGCCGCGGCGGAAAGACCTCGCCGCGCGCTGAATGATCAACACGCGCTGTGGTGACAGCCGCGCTGTCATAGACTGTGAGTCCAGAACGACGCCCAGAAACAAAATCGTTTGACTGGGGTTCAATGAACTCTTTGTCCAGTTGACTGTGATACCAAGATTCTCGAGGTGATCGAGTAAAATGGTTCTGTGCTCCACGAGCTGTGATCGTGATTGAGCTAGGATCAACCAGTCGTCCAAATAGTTCAGCACTCGCATGCCTCTGAGTCTGAGAGGAGCGAGCGCTGCGTCCATGCATTTCGTAAATGTACGAGGTGCTAGGGACAAGCCGAATGGCAGGACTGTATACTGGTATGTCTGACCCTCGAAGGCGAATCTCAAGTATCGCCTGTGGTGTGACGCTATCTGTATTTGAAAATACGCGTCCTTCAGATCTATCGACATGAACCAGTCTTCTCGGCGAACATGCGCAAGAATTTTGCTGGTTGTGAGCATTTTGAAACTGCGTTTCACTAATACTCTGTTCAGCCGTCTTAGATCCAGTATGGGTCTGATACCGCCGTCCTTTTTGGGGACTAGAAAGTATCTGCTGTATAGTCCCCCTTCGCTTAGAGCTGGGGGAACGCGCTCTATCGCCCCTTTGCTTATCAGTTTTGATATTTCAGCTCGAAGTAGGTGAGCTACTTCCAACGAAACCGTAGTTTCGACGCGCGCTATGAAGCGGGGAGGGCGTCGACAAAACTGTAGCGAGAAGCCTCTCTTTATAATGCCTAGCACCCAGTCCGAAACCCCTGGGAGCGCTGCCCATGCTTCTGCATGCCTGGCTAGGGGCTGGATACGGAGCACGCTCTGATCGCCGTGCGACAGAGGCGCTTCGGGGGATACAAACATAGGCGTTATGCCTGTGGCATTTAAGGTGGGGCGCGCGCTTAATACAGCGGGCGAAACGCTCGTCCTCGACCTTACTACAGTGCTTAGCTGAGTGAGGGAGGACTGAGAAAGTCTCATAGGACCCGTGTGAGCGAGTAGATGTGGGCTGGGAGCGGGCACATTTACTGCATTGGGCGCGGCGTCTGCCTGAGCAGAGCGCGCGCTCACAGTTCTCGTTTTTACAGAGAGCCTGTGATGTGTTAGACATAGTGTTCGTGGGCACTGGGAAGTGGGCACTCTCACTATGCTGGAAGCGCAACCGACCTGAGTCGATTTTATGTGCGCGGGCCCTAAGTGTAGGGCTGTGCTTATGTGTAGTGATGGGCACTGAGGAGTGGGCATCGAGACTACATTTATAGCACCATCGGCCGTGGCCGGGACACCAGAAAATACACTCTTTTTGAGATTTATCTGGGTAGCCGTGAGAACGGCTTTTGTGTGCAGGCAAGCGGGCAGCAGTGCGGACTTGCTCTCTGCAGAAAACGCTGGAACAGTCGCAGATCTTGGGACTGAAACAGCGGGGCGCTTGGGTGAGAGGCCGGCCGCAACGGGACTCACACACCTGCGCTTTCCTAGGCTTGCTAGGACTTCTTCGGCACTTCCGGTTTTACCACAATCCTCGATCGCGGCCCGCGCGAAGAGGGGCGCCGGGCGCTGGACCGAGAGCGGGGCCTCGAGCTGCGCTGTTGTGGCTGCTGCGAAGAGGCGGCCGAAGGCGGGGGCTGAGGCTGAGAGCTCCGCGGAGTCCGTTTGTCACGAACCGCTGCAGAACCGGAGCGCTTCGGCAGGAAGTGCTTGAAGGCTTGAGACGCTTTCTGGGCCTCAGTAAATCTCTCCACGAACTCGGAGAGAGAAGAACCAAAAAGGCCGGTGGAAGACAGCGGGGCATCGAGAAACGCAGTGCGCTCGGAATCGGCCATCTCCGTGAGCGTCAGCCATAAGTGCCTCTCAGCGACAGTGGCGGAAGCCATACACCGTCCCATGGCTTGTGCGGCGGCTTTAGTAGCTCGGAGCGTGAGATCTGAAGCGCTCCTTAAATCCGCGATGCAGATAGCGTCAGGTCCCATCTCGTCCAGCTTACGGAGGAGATCACCCTGGTAAATCTGCAGCGTAGCCATGGTGTGTAGCGATGACGCGGCCTGCCCAGCGGCGGAGAAGATTCGCGCGAGCAGCGTCGACGTCATGCGGCAGGCTTTAGAAGGCAACACCGGTTTAGTCCGCCGTCCAGCAGAGGGCGGGCAAAGGTGGGTCGCTATCGCCTGTTCCACCGGCGGAAGAGAGAGGTAGCCTCGGTCTTTGGCATTATCCAGAGAGGAAAATGCAGGTGACACAGATGAGCGCGTCCGCGCAGAGTAGGGCGCGTTCCAAGCCTTCGCAACTTCTTCATGTAACTCAGGAAGAAAAGGAGCGGGCTTAGATTCCGGAGAAGTGCGCTCACCAGGGAGGAGCTACCATCCAGCCGGGTTCGAGAGGGGGGCTCCGGTGCAGACCACTTGAGGCCGAGGCTCGCCGCGGCCAGCGCGAGTACTCGCATGAGCTCCGTCTCGATGTTGGCTCTCGTTGAGGGCTTGCGGGCAGGAGGCGCGAGATCCTCAGAGCTCGCCCAATCCTCGCTGCCTGAAGCTAGCAGAGAGCAGGAATCCTTCTCCCCCGACGCGGCCTCTGAACCGACTTCCTCTGATGAAGCGGCGGCAGACTGCGGGCGCTGAGCATCAGGAAGTGATTCGAGAGAGGCCGGTGAAGCTGGCGGGCGAACCGGCGAGCTTGGTCGGGCTGGAGCGGGTTCCGGGACCCGCTGCGAGCGGCGCTTCTTACGGCGCGGCATCGCGGCGGTGAATGCAGGCTTGGAGAAGGATGCCAGGCGAGTCCTCAGAGTCACCATCGGCAAAAGCTCGCAGTGAGGGCAGCCGCCGTCAGCGAGCGCGAGCGCTGCATGGTCCTCACCCAGGCAGGAAACACAGATGACGTGCTTGTCTCCCTCGGTGAGTGGGGCTCGGCACGAGCCGCAGGAAGGCATCTTTAAAAAGACGCAGCTCTTTTAGGGGTGAGTGTTGCAGCGAACACACACACACACAGAAAAGCAATAGTAGTAAAAGGATATAGGCGTCGGAAAGCGCAGCAGGTACGGCTATAGAAGGCGGCGTTGGCCAGCGGCTTCGAGGGCTCGTCCCGCTGAGGTGCTTGCTTCAAACGACGCTGCTTCCGTGATCCAGCGATGCGTGCGCTTCGCTGAAGAGATTAAAATCAAGTGAGTCAGCCTTCTCGAGCTCCTTTTATAGAGGTAAGCCACGCCCGTTTCGGCGGGAAGTGGCGAGGAGGGCGCGAAGCGCCCTCATTGGCCTGATGTCATCTCAGGCCTCGCTCGATAGGCTTAAGCAGTTGCCGCAGAGCAGCCAATGAGCGAGCAAGCCGTCTCGCCATAGCTGTCTGCTGCTGCCGCAACGCGTTTTACATATATGAAAATTAAAGGATAATTTTTTGCTTCAGTGTTTCGTGAAAAGAGACTTTTCCCGTAGCGTTTGATAAAACGCAGTACGAGAGGACTCTCGTAAGAGAACTTTCACAGTGCAGTTTGGGTCAGTTAACCCTTCCCTGAGTGTTTAAATTAACCATTCTGATTTGTGAAAACTTTCACAGTGCAGTTTGGGTCAGTTAACCCTTTCCCTGAGTGTTTAAATTAACCATTCTGATCTGTGAAAACTTTCACAGTTCAGTTTGGGTCAGTTAACCCTTCCCTGAGTGGTTAAATGACCCTTTCTGATTTGTGAAAGGTTCCACAGTTCAGTTTGGGCCAGTTAACCCTACCCTGAGTGTTTAAATTAACCATTCTGATTTGTGAAAACTTTCACAGTGCAGTTTGGGTCAGTTAAACCTTCCCTGAGTGGTTAAATGACCCTTTCTGATTTGTGAAAGGTTCCACAGTTCAGTTTGGGCCAGTTAACCCTACCCTGAGTGTTTAAATTAACCATTCTGATTTGTGAAAACTTTCACAGTGCAGTTTGGGTCAGTTAAACCTTCCCTGAGTGGTTAAATGACCCTTTCTGATTTGTGAAAGGTTCCACAGTGCAGTTTGGGTCAGTTAACCCTTCCCTGAGTGTTTAAATTAACCATTCTGATCTATGAAAACTTTCACAGTGCAGTTTGGGTCAGTTAACCCTTTCCCTGAGTGTTTAAATTAACCATTCTGATTTGTGAAAACTTTCACAGTGCAGTTTGGGTCAGTTAACCCTTCCTGTGTTTAAAATAACCATTCTGATTAGTGAAAGGATGTTTGAATCACTTAAATGAACAGTTTTATTGAAAGGTTAGTGTAACAGGGCTGAGAAACCCATACACAAGATACACATAACTTGTTATGATTGAAAAATAATGTTCAGTTTAAAATTATGTACATTTAAGGTTTAATCATTCTTATTTGTTATAGCTAACACACTTGGATAAGAAACATACAAATAATCTTTACTTTTACATTTTACATTTTTTACGTTTTCAAAGTACTTTCTCTTTCACAATAAGGCATGAAAACATCACTGTCATTAGTTGACCCTTTTAAAGAAACTTTTGTTACAAAATAGCATATTACTTTCCATTACAGTATCATGTGTGTATTTACACAACGCAAAATGTGCAGAGCCATGGACTGTTATCCTTGGTTATTGACTTCACCTCTTTCAGGGTCAGATTAGTACATTTTGTATGTGCCCAGAGCAAGCAGCTATCACACTGGATCAGGGGCCGTATTCACAAAGCATTTTATCTTACCACTAGGAGTACTCCTAAATCACACTAAAAGATTTTAGCTAGGAGTTTTCTCTTAAAAGTTATTCACAACGCCTTTCAGACCTACTCTTAGTAAAGAAAAATGACAACTCCTAAACTAAGAGTGAGTCTTCGTTGTTATGGATGACGTCATTACTCATGCACGAGCTTGACTGAAGTGACCACCTTGATTGGCTGATGATTGTAACGCGGGAATGATTCCAAACACCTCCCCTACGATGATGAGTGACAGGTGACAGGTCTGAGAATGCATGCGCTACACAAGTAGTGCGAAGGATGGAAGATAATGAATAACTGAATAAATAGCCTAAATGAATAAAGAGTAAGGCAAAACAAATAGCCTAGTAGCCTAATGAAACATATGGATTCATGCAATATCTTTGCAACATTATTGAATTAATCTGTCTCTATATGCCTCTGCCTACGTTTGCAAAGAGAAGAACATTTTAATTTGATTCACAATGAAACGTTACAATTAGTTTACATGCAATGAGTAGCCTAGTTTTGGTTGTTGTTGGTGGCGGCGTTATTGCATCCCTAGTTATGCCTACAATGCAGAATTGTTCCCTGGCGATTGGAAGCTCCTGTAGCCGCCGTAAACGCATTTCAAAACATCGCAACGTGAAATGCCACAAAAAGCGGTTTGTGAATAGGTCTTAGTGAGTTAGGAGTCCTCTCGACTTCTTTTAAGCTGTCCCAGGCTTAGGTGCTACTTTTAGGGCTAAAATGCTTCGTGAATTACTCTTAGTCAAAAAAATTAGGAGTCCTAAAGTTACGAGTGACACGCCCATTATTTTTAGGAGTTGCTCCTAAATTCGCCAGTTAGGAGCTACTTTTAGCCTTAAAATTCTTTGTGAATACGGCCCCTGAATAACATTGTAATAAGAAAATGTATGAAATATTTTACACATTATTTATTTTGTTGTTGTTGTTTATAAATATATGCCACACAGACAAATAACTTAATACTCACCCACAGTGCATTCTCAGCAATCTCTTTGCAGCCACAAAACTGGCAAATACTTTCAATAGGCTCTGTCACACAATCACACAATCAAAGGTCACTTTTAAAACTCACTTTATAACAGCAGTCAATATTGAAGAATTTTGTTTGTCTTTAAAATTAAATTACAGTTACGGTAACACTTTATAATAACAGTACATTGGTTCATAAGATCACTTAGAAAGTGTAAGTAAATGATTGATAAACTATTTAAATGTGCAATCATATAGTAATAGTTACTTAGTGTGCTAATAAATGCTTTATTAACACGTATTCCAGTTATAAAGCATTTAGAAGTTGTCAGTTAACTATTTTTGTGAGCTCATCTAAAGTGAGGATTATTTATGTTGTTTATGAAGGAGATTTAAAGGCTCAGTTAAATATCTCTATGTCGTGTATCACTGTCATCCTTTAGATGAGCTCACAATAAATAGTTAACTGACCTCTGCTAAATGCTTTATAACTACCTGAATTAACCTTAAATTACAGTAGAAATACATGTTAATAAAGCATTTACACACCAAGTAACTATTACTATATGTCTGAATAATAAGATGTATGAATGTACATTTAAATAGTTTGTTAATCATTTACTGACACTTTATAAGTGATGTTATGATTAACTGACAACTCCTAAATAACTGCTTTGAAAATAATACAATACTTAATTTAGACATCAATTTATCATTAATAAAGTATTAAAATACAATTATTAAACACATTATAGATATGAAATCAAGAATAAATCATTGATAGCTGTATTTATAAACTGCTTATTAATGATTAATAGCATGCACTTATTATAAAGTGTTACTAAAGTTAATGTTAATACCTGAAGAAGCTAAAATAGCAGCTGCCATCTGTTGCCTAATTTCAGCTATTGCCTCCAGCCTTGCATCGATGGAAAAATGGTTGGGTACAGCAGGGAATTCAGAGACAATTACCTCACCAAACTGAAAGTAACAACAGAAAAAGTAATTGCACCATATAGTAAATTTACCACTTCAGTGTACATTTGTCAAAAATGTTTATATACCTTCATAACAAAAACCCCACAACTACTTCCATCCTGCTGGTTTGTGTGTGTAATTGTCATTGGCCTCCATCTGATCTCACACCAATCTTTTCTGCCAAGAATGTTGTGGCGCATTTGAAAGAACCTCCTAAATTGCAATTGCAAACAGTCCCAGAGATTGTAATTATAGCTTAATTAAATGCAATAAACAATGAAATGTAAAAGTAGGTACCTAAAATTTTGTCCTGCTTTCTTTGCCAGTGTCTTCTCATTTGAACCAAAAGGGTCTAAAACTGAGACCTCTTTTGAAGCAGCATTTAGAATCTGGAATAAAAAAATAAAAAAACCTTATGAAACTCATTACTAAATGCAAACCTTTAAATTTTGTTTGTAAATATAGCCAAATGTAGTCAGGTTGATACAAGACATAGAATAATGTTTGTAACTTGAGGAATAGTTTAACATCCAACCCTTTTTCTATAATAATTGAATAACAGCTTTTTTTTTTTTTTTTTTTCTGTTTTCACTTTCAGTTTAGGCTAGTTTTTATTTTTTGCCCTTTTTAGTATACATACTATTGTTGGTATCATTGTGTATCATTGTGTTACTACATGTATCTATGTATGTGTGTGTGTGTGTGTGTATATATATATATATATATATATATATTTAGTGCTTTATTTATTTATTTATTTAGCCATTGTTTATGTGATGTACTCGTGGTCTATCATTTGGTCTAGTACTCTGATGTATATAATTGTATCATTGTCTGATGAACAGCAATATGACTTTTAGTCTGTCACGTAGGGACTAAAGAAACTCAGGGAGGACTCAATTGCAAAAGGAAAATAATGTTTATTTACAAAAGAGAAAACAAAACACAAAACAAAACCCACAAAGGGGAAAACATAACTAAATACAAAACAACAACTTCAAAAAGGAACATACCAAACGGGTCACGGGAGAACAAGAGAACATTACAAGACAACGAACCAGCACAAGACTACAAACACAAGGAGGCTAAATAGGGGAACAAACAAAGGAGGGTAACGAACACAACAGGTGGGGCAAATTAACCAATAACTGGATAACAAGATGGGAGGGGCTAAACGACAGACACGAGCACATGGCTCAAAACAATAAAACACCCATGTGCATGACAAGACAGGACAGGCATGTGACATAACCCCCTCCTTAAGGAGCGGCTACCAGACGCTCCACTAGGACGGGAGGGACGGACCAGGGCGGGACGGGAGGGACGGACCAGGGTGGGACGAGAGGGACGGACCAGAGTAGGACGGGAGAGACGGACCAGGGTGGGGTGGGGTGGGAGGGGAGGGACGGACCAGGGTGGGACGAGAGGGACAGACCAGAGTGGGACGAGAGGGACAGACCAGAGTGGGACGGGAGGGACAGACCAGAGTGGGACGGGAGGGACAGACCAGGGCGGGACGGGAGGGACAGACCAGGGCGGGACGGGAGGGACAGACCAGGGCGGGACGGGAGTAACAGACCGTCCATCGGGCGGCCAGGGAGGAACAGACCGTCCATCGGGCGGCCAGGGAGGAACAGACCGTCCATCGGGCGGCCAGGGAGGAACAGACCGTCCATCGGGCGGCCAGGGAGGAACAGACCGCCCCTCGGGCGGCCAGGGCGGAGACTTTCCCTCGGGCGGCCAGGGCGGAGACTTTCCCTCGGGGGGCCAGGGCGGAGACTTTCCCTCGGGCGGCCAGGGCGGAGACTTTCCCTCGGGCGGCCAGGGCGGAGACTTTCCCTCGGGCGGCCAGGGCGGAGACTTTCCCTCGGGCGGCCAGGGCGGAGACTTTCCCTCGGGCGGCCAGGGCGGAGACTTTCCCTCGGGCGGCCAGGGCGGAGACCTTCCCTCGGGCGGCCAGGGCGGAGACCACCCCTCGGGCGGCCAGGGTTCAGGAACTGGAACTGGCACCACCGGCTTGGGCACTGGAACTGGCACCAACGGCTCAGGCACTGGAACTGGCACTAGAACTGGCACCACCGGCTCGGGC
This sequence comes from Squalius cephalus, assembly GCA_022829025.1. NCBI lineage: Eukaryota > Metazoa > Chordata > Actinopteri > Cypriniformes > Leuciscidae > Squalius > Squalius cephalus. The sequence continues at coordinate 6,742,969 of CM040794.1, forward strand.
ACTGGAACTGGCACCAACGGCTCGGGCACTGGAACTGGCCCTGGAACTGGCACCACCAACTCAGGCACTGGAACTGGCACTGGAACTGGCACCACCGGCTCGGGCACTGGAACTGGCACCACCGGCACGGGCACTGGAACTGGCACCACCGGCTCGGGCACTGGAACTGGCACCACCGGCTCGGGCACTGGAACTGGCACCACCGGCTTGGGCACTGGAACTGGCAGCAACGGCTCAGGCACTGGAACTGGCACTAGAACTGGCACCACCGGCTCGGGCACTGGAACTGGCACCAACGGCTCGGGCACTGGAACTGGCACCACCAACTCAGGCACTGGAACTGGCACTGGAACTGGCACCACCGGCTCGGGCACTGGAACTGGCACCACCGGCACGGGCACTGGAACTGGCACCACCGGCTCGGGCACTGGAACTGGCACTAGAACTGGCACCACCGGCTCGTGCACTGGAACTGGCACCAACGGCTCGGGCACTGGAACTGGCACCACCAACTCAGGCACTGGAACTGGCACTGGAACTGGCACCACCGGCTCGGGCACTGGAACTGGCACCACCGGCACGGGCACTGGAACTGGCACCACCGGCTCGGGCACTGGAACTGGCACCACCGGCTCGGGCACTGGAACTGGCACCACCGGCTCGGGCACTGGAACTGGCACCACCGGCTCGGGCACTGGAACTGGCACCACCGGCTCGGGCACTGGAACTGGCACCACCGGCTCGGGCACTGGAACTGGCACCACCGGCTCGGGCACTGGAACTGGCACCACCGGCTCCGGCTCTGGAACTGGCACCACCGGCTCCGGCTCAGGAACAGACACTGGCTCCGGCTCAGGAACAGACACCACCGGCTCAAGTGTGTGCGTAGCCCACACACACCACATGGCTGTGGCCATAATGGCCAGTGTCGCGGTCACTGAGGGCTCAGGCTCAGGAACAGACACCACCGGCTCAGACACAGGCTCGCCGGCGGCCATCTTGTCAGGGGACACAGGCTTGGCAGGCGTGACGTGAACAGGCTCGGCGGCGGCCATCTTGTCCGAAGACACAGGCTCGGCAGGCGTGACGTGAACTGGCTCGGCGGCGGCCATCTTGTCCGAAGACACAGGCTCGGCAGGCGTGACGTGAACTGGCTCGGCGGCGGCCATCTTGTCCGAAGACACAGGCTCGGCAGGCGTGACGTGAACTGGCTCGGCGGCGGCCATCTTGTCCGAAGACACAGGCTCGGCAGGCGTGACGTGAACTGGCTCGGCGGCGGCCATCTTGTCCGAAGACACAGGCTCGGCAGGCGTGACGTGAACAGGCTCGGCGGCAGCGACGACCATCTTGTCCGAAGACATAGGCTCAGGAACAGTCTCTGGCTGGGCAGACGTGACGTGAACTGGCTGGGCAGACGTGACGTGAACAGTCTCTGGCTGGGCAGACGTGACGTGAACAGTCTCTGGCTGGGCAGACGTGACGTGAACAGTCTCTGGCTGGGCAGACGTGACGTGAACAGTCTCTGGCTGGGCAGACGTGACGTGAACAGTCTCTGGCTGGGCAGACGTGACGTGAACAGTCTCTGGCTGGGCAGACGTGACGTGAACAGTCTCTGGCTGGGCAGACGTGACGTGAACAGTCTCTGGCTGGGCAGACGTGACCTTCCTCCTTCTCCGCCTACGATGGCAAGGCGGTAGCACCGAGCCCACCGCCTTAGGGGAAGTTCCACTCACCAGCTCAGGTGTGTTGGTAATCTTCTCAGGAGACCCAGACGTGACTGCTGTATCCCACTGACTCCGATGCTCAAGGTATCTGGAAAAACCCCAAAAGTCCAGGATTTCCAGACCCTTCATTTCCCACCCCGGCAATGGGTCATCAAGACAGGAATTAAAAATTTCTTTTAATGCTGCCTCATTGTATCCCATACCTCTTGATAGAGTCCAAAAAAATTGAGCTAGTCCACCCACCGACTGTCCCTGTTGGCGTAATGATGTTAGATTACTAAGTCGTCCCCTCCTCTCTTCATTGGTGGTAGGGGAACAGATTCGGAAACCCGTACTGCTGGATCTAAACATACTTCTTTTTGCTGAGTCCTCAAAATGGCTGGTTCGTTCTGTCACGTAGGGACTAAAGAAACTCAGGGAGGACTCAATTGCAAAAGGAAAATAATGTTTATTTACAAAAGAGAAAACAAAACACAAAACAAAACCCACAAAGGGGAAAACATAACTAAATACAAAACAACAACTTCAAAAAGGAACATACCAAACGGGTCACGGGAGAACAAGAGAACATTACAAGACAACGAACCAGCACAAGACTACAAACACAAGGAGGCTAAATAGGGGAACAAACAAAGGAGTGTAACGAACACAACAGGTGGGGCAAATTAACCAATAAATGGATAACAAGATGGGAGGGGCTAAACGACAGACACGAGCACATGGCTCAAAACAATAAAACACCCATGTGCATGACAAGACAGGACAGGCATGTGACATAGTCATAATAAATATTTTTTTCTATTTAATGAGCTGTGGTGTGCCAGCTTTTTCCAGTTGCCGTTTTACTCAATTACATACATTTTCATTAATGCATAGAAATATATATAATCAATGAGCACCAAATTTAAAACTCACCACCAAGGCCCAGTGGTTCTCATTTACATTCAGTGGTGCAATTGCTGCATCAAAGTCCTCAAATTTAACCTGTGAAAAAAATATTAAATTCAATTTAAGCAATGGAAAAATTAATGAAAAAACATTTGATTAATAAATGAATAAATAACAATGCAAGTCTACTGAAGGTAAGTTAAATTGAGCTTAAGTGTAGTTTTATTTCAAATAGTGTGAAATATAATATATTTTATATTATACAAAATTAAAGACATGAAATATAAAAAAAGACACAACATAACATGTAAAGAGACATGGCATTAATATACAACAATATTTAAAATAATTTAGTGCTACATTTATGGATTGGCATGCATGCAAATATGTTGTTAAATCACACATCAAAGTTTTATTTTATTGTTAAGTCCTTACCTTTGACATTAACTGTCTCTTTACCTTCTCAACTTCCCCATCCATTATTACACCAGCAGTGTAATTATTAATGATCATTACTTTTTTTCCTGCTTCATGTTGAGTTTTCACCATCCAGAGGTAGAATTCAATGGTCTGTATTTAGTGGGTGCAACAAAAATTAATATGTTAATCACATACATTGGAATGAACATTAAACATATTTAATATTTTCTATGGGTTTTGAAGCATTGGCATTTCAAAAGTAATTTCATATATGTCAATACAAAATAAAATAGAATTTAAAAGGCATTATAATACCATGTATTTAGGCGTAGGGTTAGGATTATTTACTGATCTAAATGGATAAAAAAATTATCATCAATGCAGGTAATTTGGAAAAAGTACAGGAATCTTACAATTACAATGCAAAAAAGGCCTTTTGAAAATATGTATCTTGCATTGTCCACTACTTTAATTAAGATATTTTTTTAATTATTACTGTTAAAGAAGTTCAAACAGTTTTGTGTTACAGATCAAACAAAGTTTGATCAAACAAAGTTTAAATGTTTCTCTGACATCAAAATATGTACAACTAAAGAAGAATGAGATGAGGATTTTAAAGAATGAATAATGTGTTGCACCTGTGGTCAGTTTTGTACCAACACCTTATACAATTTGCAACTTGTAAAAATACTACCAAAGAATAATAAATCATTGAATTAGCATATGAATAAAAAATCTGGATTTTTTTAAAGAGTTTAGTCATTGTAATATTAATACATCTTTTAAAAATTATGATAACAGCAGATTGATGATTGATGTCCATTATTTTACTTAAAACATCTTACCTCTCCACATAGCCAATTTTGGGGACACAGTGTTTGGAAGTCTTTTACTCTCAAAACCAAAGTGTTCTTGTGGTCTTTTTGACTTAAGGGCAGTGCAGCGATGACAGCTTCTTCAATGTCTGTCTCCCAGAGAGCATGCATCTATAATAAATATTTTATTTGCATGTTATGTTTTTCACAGAACACAAATTTTTCACAACATTAAAGGAAAAGAAGATTACCTTTTCTTGAGGATCTTTGATTGCAGCTATTTCTGACCATGTCTTTAAGTGCTTGGTGTTATCAAGTTGCTGGACATCTTCCTCGCATACTTCAAATGCCTCTGTTTGAATTGCTCTTGTGTCTGTTTTGCCTGTGTCAGTTTTTCTATCTCTAACAGAAATGTCCTTTTTTCTCCTTTTGCCTGGCTTTTTGTTTTTTTGTTTTTTCGGGACTGGCATGATTGGAGGGACACTATAGTACTTGGACTTTTTGGGTGTGGCAACTCTTTTGGCCCACTGCTCTTCAGTTAGCTCCATTGCTTCCTTTTTTCTTTTTAATTTAGAACATTTGGATCCAACTGACAAACCATGTCCAATCATGTGTTCCTTGTAGCGTCCTCGTAAAGATGAATGAAGTGTGCAGATAAAATCTGCTGGCCTCATTTTTCTTCGTCTTTGTAAGATGGAATTTTTTAAAATTCCAAACCAACATTCTACATGGCTGTTTGTATCCCTGGTTCTCTCACAATCTGGTGTTATAGGTTGGGGTTGTTTTTTGGACTCTGAGGCATACTGTTCCATATTTCCAAGGAAAATGCCACTCCATAGTGGGAAGAGGCCCAAGTAGTGCCCTGTCAGGAGAGTGACAATCCCTTCACACTTGTACATGTTGTCTTTCACACTGATAAGTGTGTTTTCTTTCTCCATTAGCTCCATAGCCTCATCCCTTACTTTACCAAACTCAGAGGTAAACTGGGAGCGTCCAATTATTGTGTTTTTTGACATTGGAATGTCTTCTTCAGCAGGGATGCATGCCTTGAGGGAAATGTCATCCTCAACATCCAAATCGATTTGCTTTATGTAGTTTTCGAGTTTTTCAACTCCCGCTTCTACAGTTGGTGTGTTTGTTTCAGCCAAAAAGACAAAGCACATCTGCAGAAAGATTGCTTTAGCTTGCTCAAGACTGGTGCTATTTTGCAAGAGTGCAAAGCAGAACACAGCAAAGTTGTGCAGTCCCTTGTCTTTTGTCACTTTGCTGACTGCATTTGAGATGGTTTTCACCATGTGTGCAGCACAGATATGCACCACTGTGAATCTCATTAGGTCCTTCTTCTGGAGTCTGTAATGACAGATTTTGTGTGCCCTGTGTAAGTAAGTGTCAACATTTTCTTTGTTGAATGATAACAGCACACTTTGGATCAACGCCCAACTAAAATCAATGTGATGGATTTTGACAGAAGTCAACTTGCAGACACTGTGCACAAATTTCAGAAGCCAACTTGAAATATTTGGCACATTGTGTTCATTTGTCCACAGCTCAGAAACTGGAAGTGGAGGTTTGTTGAAACCATCTCCTGGGAGAACAAGAGCATAGTAGAGTATTCTCTTATCTTGACTGGGGATCTTGCTCACTATTCCTCCAGTGGCATCAAGATAGAGGGATGTGTTATGGTTTTTCCGGAGGTGGGACACAAGGATTCCCATTCCCTGTTCTGTGTACATTTGCACTGCAAAAGGGTCAACTTGCAAATGCTGTATATACCCAGGGCTGTTTAAAAATCCTGTGTCACACTCTCTGAGTATTTTCTGCGTTATCATCAGTTCCATGACAACATTATCATGAAACCTCTGACTCCTTTTGAACTCAGAGGATATGGTTTTGAGAACATTTTTTGTGAGGCATTTCGAAATGTTCCCAGCCATGAGCTCTTCAGTTGAAGTGGAACTCAGTTTTCGGTAGTAGAAATTGGAAATTCCGATTTTTATTGCCTTTGCAATTTTGCCTCTTCGAGTGTAACTCGCCCTACGAAATTTTTGTTCTTCTTTTGCGTGTCTAATACGGCCAAATTGGGTGACAGAGATGGTGATTTTTCTGTTCTGTTGTGCTGGCTTATTACAGGTGAACACATATTTGGCCTTGCAGTCCGAGAATGTGCACACTGCCTTTAACCTCATATATGGTCCATGTTTTTGACTGTGAGGACATCTAACTCGCTGGTACTTAAATGCAATTGGACATGATGGATTTTTTTTCCTGAACTCTTTGTAAACTATTTGAGTCCAAGGTGTTCTGAGTTTTAGTTGTCCTCCTTTAGGTGCTATTTTTTTCCAGTCTTTACTACATATATGAATTTTAAATTTCTTTTTACCTGGTGTTGCTTGTCTCCATTGGCTCTTTTCCTTTTTTTCCTGCATTCTCTGGTCCTCTATTGCTGTCATCCTCAGCCTCTACAACTTCTTCAGGTGAAGGAATGACTTCAGAGCAGTAATTACGCTCATTGCTTTCCTCAGCCATCTCACTGCACAGAAAATCATTATCTGATACTGCATCACTATTGTCTTCCTCGGTTTTATCCAGCTGGTCAGTTAGCTTCATTGGTTTTCGGAAATGTTTCAAAACTGCTGATTGCACATTTCTACGGTTACTGTGCCATACAACCGAGAGCCACTTTCGGTATTTAAGTGTGTCACTTCCAAAAATATTTTGGGCTACCTTGCTCCATATGATGGAATTCCATGGCATCCTTTTCTCTAGAGTCACCTCAGCTTTTAAAAACTGTTCAACTAGTCTTTCAACCCCTCCACATTCACTCCAAAGGTCTGTAGCACCATGCTTTATACCTCTTTTTTTGTGTGGATTGGCCATGATGGTCTAATCCACGGGTTAATCTTGCATGATTTTTCAGAATCTAATGTGCTGGATTTACCTGTTACACGTGGTCTTTTGATGGGTATTGTTTTACCTGCCTGTGGTAAAAATATGAATAGAATCCAAGAAAAAAGTCTGAAACGATGTAAAATAATAATATATATTATATTTGTGATGGATCTCCGTGTCGATTTTCCGAAAATTATGCTGTACGGTGTCAGTGACCGCGTGGTGAAAGTATTCGTTGAAATTACATTATACTGTTAAAACATTTATTTTAATTTACTTTAAATAAATATTCCAGTCTTCTATGTTACTGTTTAAAAAAAAAAAAAGTAAAAATAAAATTGTCGTAAAAAGTTTATTTATTTCAAACCATTAAATGCCGGTCTTCAATGCTGTTACAAGGCGTAGGCATCTTATATATATATATATATATATATATATATATATATATATATATATACTACCATTTAAAAGTTTGGTGTCAGTAAGAATTTTAATTTTATTTTGGGAGGAAAGAAATAAAATAAATCAATACTTTTATTCATCAAGGATGAGTTAAACTGATCAAAAGTTACAGTAAAGACATTTTTAATGTTAGAAAAGATTCTATTTTAAATAAATGCTGTTCTTTTGAACTTTCTATTCATCAAAGAAGTTTGAAAAAATTGTAAAAAACTGTTTTCAACATTGATAATAATAATGAATGTTTCTTGAGCATCAAATCATCATATTAGAGTGATTTCTGAAGGATCATGTGACACTGAAGACTGGAGTAATGATGCTGAAAATACAGCTTTGATCATAGGAATAAATTTAAAATATTAAAGTTTAAAATATATTAAAATAGAAAACAGTCATTTTAAATTGTCATAATATTTCTCAATATTACTGTTTTTTTTATTGTTTTTTAATCAAATAAATGCAGCCTTGGTGAGCAGAAGATACTTCTTTTAAAAACGTTAAAAAATCTTACTGCCCCCAAACTTTTGAGCGGTAGTTTGTATATTTGTATATATATATATATATATATATATATATATATATATATATATATATTATGCATATTTCACTCAATAATTTAAATTACTCAAATAGATTTTTGTAGAAAAAATGTGGTTAAATTTGGTTACATTTAAACACAATTCCTTTTATTCTTGTTTTAAACCCCGAAAAAGCAACAGTAGGCTTTGTGGTGAAATTACACATGGCTTAGACTTGCCATATTCATCCCAGTGCAGTTACGGTAGGCCAACACACTTTAATTATTTAATTATCACTTTAATAATCATTTAAATTATAATTTTACATGATCAAATTATTATTTTAACCAAAAATGAAGTACTTCATTTTATGCATATTTTCACACAAAGATTATGATTTATGTGCACAACGTATACATTTGTACATTTGCGCAAGGAATATGGTCCTCAGATTTTGGAATGAAATTGTTTATAAAATTAATACTGAAAAAAAAAAAAAAAATTCACAGCACTGCCAATTCATCATCTTTCTCATAGTATTATTATTATTAGTAGTAGTAGTAGTAGTAGTAGTATTACTAACAACAACCACAATAAATGAAATAAAATTGTAATAGTAATTTCTCATAGGCTACACAAAGCACAGCAAATGTAGTAACAAACAATACGTTATATTATACATGAATACATCAAATTAGAGACAATGAGATAAAAAAAAAAACACACACCAGTATCTAAAGTAACAATAACATTAATTTTAATTTACAAGACATGGAAAAACATTAAAAAAATGTAATAAATCAAATCATTTTAGGGTACTGTCATTTCCTACCAATCCCTATGTGTTATATGTTAATGGTTTGTCAGGACTAATCTGTCTCTTCGCTACAAACTTTGTTTCTGTTTACATTCCGTTCATGTGGCTGTCTAGTCTCCTTTTATTATCACTCTTTTATGTTCTCTGTATTCTGGTTCTGTTTCAATGTCAGTTTAGTTTTGAGTTACTCATGTTCCATGTGTCTTCCTCTTCAGACTTTTCAAGTTCTGTTGGAATGCTGTCTTGCCAGTACGCACCAGTGTCTTGGTTCCTACCCGGATTTTGTCTCGTGACTATTAACAAGTTAAACACTCAGGGAAGGGTTAACTGACCCAAACTGAACTGTGGAACCTTTCACAAATCAGAATGGTTAATTTAAACACTCAGGGAAGGGTTAACTGACCCAAACTGCACTGTGGAACCTTTCACAAATCAGAATGGTTAATTTAAACACTCAGGGAAGGGTTAACTGGCCCAAACTGCACTGTAAAAGTTTTCACAGATCAGAATGGGACATTTAACCACTCAGGGAAGGTTTAAGTGACCCAAACTGAACTGTGGAACCTTTCACAAATCAGAAAGGGTCATTTAACCACTCAGGGAAGGTTTAACTGACCCAAACTGAACTGTGAAAGTTTTCACAAATCAGAAAGGGTCATTTAACCACTCAGGGAAGGTTTAACTGACCCAAACTGAACTGTGAAAGTTTTCACAAATCAGAATGGTTAATTTAAACACTCAGGGAAGGGTTAACTGACCCAAACTGAACTGTGAAAGTTTTCACAAATCAGAATGGTTAATTTAAACACTCAGGGAAGGGTTAACTGGCCCAGACTGAACTGTGGAACCTTTCACAAATCAGAAAGGGTCATTTAACCACTCAGGGAAGGGTTAACTGACCCAAACTGCACTGTGCAAGTTTTCACAGATCAGAATGGGGCATTTAAACACTCAGGGAAGGTTTAAGTGACCCAAACTGAACTGTGAAAGTTTTCAGAAAATAGGGAATGGTTAATTTAAACAATTAAGGAAGGGTTAACTGACCCAAACTGCACTGTGAAAGTTTTCAAAGATCAGAATGGGACATTTAAACACTCAGGGGAGGGTTAACTGTCCCAAACTGCACTGTGAAAGTTTTCACAAATCAGAATGGTTAATTTAAACACTCAGGGAAGGGTTAACTGGCCCAAACTGCACTGTGAAAGTTTTCACAAATCAGAATGGTTAATTTAAACACTCAGGGAAGGGTTAACTGGCCCAAACTGAACTGTGGAACCTTTCACAAATCAGAATGGGGCATTTAAACACTCAGGGAAGGGTTAACTGGCCCAAACTGAACTGTGGAACCTTACACAAATCAGAATGGTTAATTTAAACACTCAGGGAAGGGTTAACTGGCCCAAACTGCACTGTGAAAGTTTTCACAGATCAGAATGGGACATTTAACCACTCAGGGAAGGTTTAAGTAAATGGTAAATGGACTGCATTTATATAGCGCTTTCACAGACACAATGGCCACCAAAGCGCTTTACAATATTGCCTCACATTCACCCATTCACTCACTCATTCATACACCGACGGCGGTGTCAGCCATGCAAGGCGATCCAGCTCGTCGGGAGCAGCTGGGGTTAGGTGTCTTGCTCAAGGACACCTCGACACTTGGTCAGGTGGAACCGGATAAGTGACCCAAACTGAACTGTGGAACCTTTCACAAATCAGAAAGGGTCATTTAACCACTCAGGGAAGGTTTAACTGACCCAAACTGAACTGTGAAAGTTTTCACAAATCAGAATGGGGCATTTAAACACTCAGGGAAGGGTTAACTGACCCAAACTGAACTGTGAAAGTTTTCACAAATCAGAATGGGGCATTTAAACACTCAGGGAAGGGTTAACTGGCCCAAACTGAACTGTGGAACCTTTCACAAATCAGAATGGGGCATTTAAACACTCAGGGAAGGGTTAACTGGCCCAAACTGAACTGTGGAACCTTTCACAAATCAGAATGGTTAATTTAAACACTCAGGGAAGGGTTAACTGACCCAAACTGAACTGTGAATGTTTTCACAAATCAGAATGGTTAATTTAAACACTCAGGGAAGGGTTAACTGACCCAAACTGAACTGTGAAAGTTTTCACAGATCAGAATGGTTAATTTAAACACTCAGGGAAGTGTTAACTGGCCCAAAATGCACTGTGGAAGTTTTCACAAATCAGAATGGGGCATTTAACCACTCAGGGAAGGGTTAACTGACCCAAACTGCACTGTGAAAGTTTTCACAGATCAGAATGGGGCATTTAAACACTCAGGGAAGGTTTAAGTGACCCAAACTGAACTGTGAAAGTTTTCACAGATCAGAATGGGACATTTAACCACTCAGGGAAGGGTTAACTGACCCAAACTGCACTGTGAAAGTTTTCACAGATCAGAATGGGACATTTAACCACTCAGGGAAGGGTTAACTGACCCAAACTGCACTGTGAAAGTTTTCACAGTTCAGAATGGGGCATTTAAACACTCAGGGAAGGTTTAAGTGACCCAAACTGAATTGTGGAACCTTTCACAAATCAGAATGGTTAATTTAACCACTCAGGGAAGGGTTAACTGTGAAAACTTCCACAGTTCGGTTTGGGTCAGATCAGAATGGTTCATTTAAACACTCAGGGAAGGGTTAACTGACCCAAACTGAACTGTAAAAGTTTTCACAAATCAGAATGGTTAATTTAAACACTCAGGGAAGGGTTAACTGACCCAAACTGCACTGTGAAAGTTTTCACAGATCAGAATGGGACATTTAACCACTCAGGGAAGGTTTAAGTGACCCAAACTGAACTGTGGAACCTTTCACAAATCAGAATGGTTAATTTAACCACTCAGGGGAGGGTTAACTGACCCAAACCGAACTGTGGAAGTTTTCACAGATCAGAATGGTTCATTTAAACACTCAGGGAAGGGTTAACTGACCCAAACTGCACTGTGAAAGTTTTCACAAATCAGAATGGGGCATTTAAACCGTCAGGGAAGGGTCAACTGACCCAAACTGAACTGTGAAAGTTTTCACAAATCAGAATGGGGCATTTAAACACTCAGGGAAGGGTTAACTGACCCAAACTGAACTGTGGAACCTTTCACAAATCAGAAAGGGTCATTTAACCACTCAGGGAAGGTTTAACTGACCCAAACTGAACTGTGAAAGTTTTCACAGATCAGAATGGTTAATTTAAACACGCAAGGAAGGGTTAACTGACCCAAACTGCACTGTGAAAGTTTTCACAGATCAGAATGGGACATTTAAACACTCAGGGAAGGGTTAACTGACCCAAACTGCACTGTGAAAGTTTTCACAGATCAGAATGGGACATTTAACCACTCAGGGAAGGTTTAAGTGACCCAAACTTAACTGTGGAACCTTTCACAAATCAGAATGGGGCATTTAAACACTCAGGGAAGGGTTAACTGACCCAAACTGAACTGTGAAAGTTTTCACAGATCAGAATGGTTCATTTAAACACTCAGGGAAGGGTTAACTGGCCCAAACTGCACTGTGAAAGTTTTCACAAATCAGAATGGGGCATTTAAACCGTCAGGGAAGGGTTAACTGACCCAAACTGAACTGTGAAAGGTTTCACAAATCAGAATAGTTAATTTAAACACTCAGGGAAGGGTTAACTGACCCAAACTGAACTGTGGAACGTTTCATAAATCAAAATGGGGCATTTAAACCGTCAGGGAAGGGTTAACTGACCCAAACTGAACTGTGAAAGGTTTCACAAATCAGAATAGTTAATTTAAACACTCAGGGAAGGGTTAACTGACCCAAACTGAACTGTGGAACGTTTCATAAATCAAAATGGGGCATTTAAACCGTCAGGGAAGGGTTAACTGACCCAAACTGAACTGTGAAAGGTTTCACAAATCAGAATAGTTAATTTAAACACTCAGGGAAGGTTTAACTGACCCAAACTGCACTGTGAAAGTTTTCACAAATCAAGCTCAATAAAAAACAAGTGTTTTGGTAATCCAGCGGTCTGTGTGTTTTTTATAAATTAATGTTAAACGTGAAAGAACGGCTATTTTCCAACTTCCTGTCTAGTGGACATACCAAATCGCTTATGGACATGACTGCCCTACAAAGGCAAAAGACCTTAAGTCGCTAGAGTGTGGAACTGAGAAAAATGACTCTAAAGATTTTTAGTTGTCCCGCCAAATTAATTATACTGTAGGTAGGACACTGGAAATCTGGCAAATAGATGTTTTAGTAATGGAAATTATATACATAAAAAAATCTTGAGCTCAAACTTGACTTTTGACCACTATTTTAAAGTTACTGTACTCTGCCTTTGTATTGTCAGCAAAAAGTGAGAAGTCATGCCAAGGCAAAAGGCAGTAACTTCCACATTATCAATATTTAGTTGCTGATCACCATTAAGAAAAATCATTATAGTACACACCTGTATAAAATCTAGTGATCATGGCATTTATTTTGTATGATTTACAATTATTTATAGCCATCTACTTATTGCTATCCTGTGCTTTGGTTGCATTCTGATGGCATTATAATACATTTGACATGACAAAATACCTCCATAGATATATTAGTCCAGCGTTGACTCGACCGCGTTTAGGGCGGGGCTGAAGGCGAAGTTTTGGCACTCTGCCAGCTAGTTTGCCGAGCTTTAATTCTTGGTTGTATTCATCTGATACGGCAATGTGTAACGTTTTTCTGTCAACTCTGCATAATCCTTCGCGATCGATATCGCACGTTTGTCGATGGAGCGGGTTCAGACCATACTAAATGTTCTGACCGCTCTGAGGACATCAGAAGTTAGAGGGACTGATGGCAGCTGTACAAAGTACACAGGCTACACCGTAATTTTAATTTTAATGGACATTAAAACAAAGGCAGATAACCGTACAATCTGGTAGGTAGCATTATTTGATAGCACACCGGCACAGTAACTTCATATTGACGCGTGGCTAAACAAAGGCAGAACACCGTAACTCGTAATTTGAGCGTTCCAAAACAAAGCCAAAGAGCGGTAACTGGTGTTACGGTGTTCTGCCTTGGTTTCTCATGGGCTTTTGGAAGTTACTGTTAAGACAAATCATTATTTTCTCGAAAAAAAAAACGGAATTGATTCAAGATACTTATCCACATGTTAAAGAAGGTCCTGAATGTGCCAAAAATATAAATAACTCATTTTCGACCAAAAACGAAGTTACGGTCTTTTGCCTTTGCACGGCAGATGAGCTTTGCTGTGAAAAAATTCACAAATCAAGCAGGTCAAGATGAAGCTGGGTTCAGTCTTCTAAGTGACCGACTTTTGGAGCTATACGCAATTTAAAAATAAAAGTCAGTATAAAAAAAATAGACCGGAGGGCCGCGTCACACAAATTCACAAATCATGAATAACGACATGAGATATTATTTGCATGTCTACGACACCGCACGGCGGTACCATAGCCAAAAGAATAAAGAATATCAAACCGCAAAACTATCTTTACTGACCTCATGAACCGAAACTTTTCCATGGCTGCGATATAACATTTAATTGCTAACCTATTATTTAATTTGTAAACAAAGCTTTGTGTGTCATAATATTAATGTAAAACAGCATTCATTTTTTTTGGCAAACCACCGCCGGTACTACTCAGCCACCGCGGTGGTGCGGTTGTCAAGATTATGCAATTCGCATACCCCCTGAAATCAGTCCACGTACCCCTGGGGGTACGCGTAGGCTACCCCAGTTTGACAACCGTGGAGTTAGACGAATCCGACATATAATGAGGGCTGTGTTAACAGTAAAACGTCCGTCATTTAACAAATTTTAAAAACACGGATGGATAATACAAAATGCTTTCTGACATTTTGACAGAAAAAAAACAAGCAAGAACAAAATTTAAACTTAGCACGTCAATTTTCATTTTACAATGATCTTCTCTCTATGTGTGTGTGCGTCTGTGTTTGTGAGAGAGCTCGCGCAGCACTGATATAACGGTACTTTTTAATCCATAAGTAACTAACGCGCTAGTTTTCATACAAAATAAATATGAAATATAATTAGGTACTTTAGTTATTATTAACACTATAACATAACAGATGCAGGCTACGTTTCTCAACACTGAGAATGAATAAATAAACGCCTGTTTCTCCAGACTCGCGCTTATCGGTAATCCACAAATCACATCACTTTCATAATCACTAAGCCATAGTGATTTCAAATTTATTAAGATTTATTGTTCAGCATTACTTAAGCATTTTATTATTTGCATGGCTGAATGATGTCTTCCTCTTTTCTGAGTGACCATGAATAACGGAGTATTTTAAGATAATCCATGCGATCCGTGTGATCATCGAATCCATAGGATTAAGTTAACTCAATACAATATTTCAACTTTCCACATCCACCCCAGGCCGTTTCCCTTCAGGAGTCAGAAGTACCATAACCACTGTACTGTTCTCCCTTATGACATCAGTCAGACGGCGGCCGCAGGAGTGGAAGGGGGATCGAGCGGGATTCTTTATTGGTGTCGATTTTCAGTCTCTTTTTAATGATAGGCTTTACGCATCTGTCAATCATCCCCGCTTGATATATGTGGGGATTGAACCCAGCGCTATGATTGATCAAACTCTTCTTCTTTTGGTGTTGCTTGATTTGAGGACTGCGCGTGCAGAGACATCACCAGGTTTTTGCGTAGTTTAGAGTAACAAATCGTACCAGCGTACTTTGAAGTCAAAATGCGTATCCATTACGCAAAATGCGTACAGGTTGGCAGATCTGCTAATGTCATTGCCAAGGACATTACATCTATTCATCTCCACTGCAGCTTTGGTTTTAAGAGACACAGTGTGAAAACCCTGCAGTCACAGACTCTGGCACCAGTTTTCACATGCATGTGTCACCGGTGCAGGCCGGGGCGGACTCGGATGACCAGCCGCCCCTGACTCCAGACACCACCGTGAGGAGCCAACACCACAGGCACGCAACAGATGGACAAAAGAGGAAGCAAGTAATTTAGTTCAAAAGTAACAATCTTTATTGAATAATAATCAACTTGAAGAAAGAATGAGCAACTCCTGTCTTCTCGGGCTATTGGACCGGAGTAGCCGCTGGAACGATTTTCCACTGTCTTCGGGGCACAATGGAACGATAGTGGCTAGGAAGGCTTACTCCACGGCGTTGCTGCACGTCTGCAGGACTCAAACGATAAGTAACAAGTAATGTTTACTTCTTCAACAGCAGATTCTCTTATCAGGATGTGAAAGGGAAATTGTGACTTTAAAACTCACTTCACAGCGTTGCTGCACGTCTGCAGGACTCAGGCGGTAGGTAACAGGTAAGATTTCTTCTCTTCCCAGCAGATTCTCTTGACAGGACGTGAGAGGGAAATTGTGACTTTAAAACTCACTTCACAGCGTTGCTGCACATCTGCAGGACTCAGATGGTAGGTAACAGGTAAGGTTTCTTCTCTTATCAGCAGATTCTCTTAACAGGACGTGAGAGGGGAATTGTGACTTTAAAACTCACTTCACAGCGTTGCTGTACATCTGCAGGACTCAGGCGGTAGATAACAGGTAAGATTTCTTCTCTTCCCAGCAGGTTCTCTTAACAGGACGTGAGAGGGAAATTATGACTTTAACACTCACTTCACAGCGTTGCTGCACATCTGCAGGACTCAGACGGTAGGTAACAGGTGAGGTTTCTTCTCTCAACAGCAGTTTCTCTCGTCAGGACATAAAAGGAAATTGTGACTTTAAAACTCACTTCACAGCGTCGCTGCACATCTGCAGGACTCAGGCGGTAGGTAACAGGTAAGGTTTCTTCTCTCAGCATCAAACACTTTCATCAGACATTAGCAAGAGACTCGATAAGCAGCTTTATCAGCGATGTTATACATCTTCAGGGCTCCATCACTAAGTATAACGGTTCAGACTTTTCCACAGCCATACGGTTCTTCACGAGACTTGTAATTTCAGAGAGAGAGAGGGTTAACAGGAGCCTTCAATAAGGGATTACTTCACAACAATACTCAGTGGAAGAGAGGATAATACAAAGCATTACTTCACCAGTTCAGTTGCATCGTTCTGAATTTTGGATGAGGACAAGTAGATCATTTCACAAGAATGAAAGCAGGCGTTGGGAGACTCTTCTCAGCATAGCACACAGCACTCGTGTCCACTACAAATCCACAGCATTAATTCAGCGTGCATCGGGTAAGGCAAACAACTGCAAATCACTCACACACAGTAGGGCTGATCAGAAAAACTCGCTTCATCCATGCATTTCAATGGGAATATTCAACTCTCCATTCTCTCCAGCGCATCTGAAACAGATGTCCTCCTCAATAGTAAGTTTCACATTCACAGTCTTTGCTTCAAGCTTTACATTTGATTCAACGATGTAATTTAATTCACTTATCTTTCTCTTTTCCTCTTCCAGCGCAGATCCAAGCAACAATTCAATCCAGTAATATTCCACAAGCAGCTCCAAACGACAGACTCAAATGGCAGTTCCTCACTTACACGAATTTCCAGGATGACAGCGTCCAATGTAAGCGTCCAAACCGGAGATCTTCTACCCCAAAACACAACGACAGAGACCCAGCCAAAAAACAACTGATCAACTGAACACCGATTGACTTTTACCAGTTCCAACCTCCACCCTAACTCGACTCTGAATGGCTCTTTTATCCTCCTCTTGTGAAGCGGAAAGCCTGTACAAACACCGCTCCTCTCTCTCCCTCACACCTGTCGTGCATCAGCTGTAATTAGTTTGCGCAATATCTCCGCTACACCCGGAAAATAACTCCCCTCGGGGACATAGAAAGAGAAAAGAAAGGTTCCGCTTTTCCCAGCATTTTGTCACCCGTGACACATGTCTATGTGGCCTTTGCTTTTATCTGACCCGGTTTTACAGCTATACTGTCATTTCAAAGATTGCCCAGTCACTGTACATGTGGAAGTTGCTGATGAAAACACCCTGAAAGCAGACATGCTTTTCTCTGGAGGTGATGTCTATCATAACACCAAGGAACTGCGTAGAAGACCAGTGTTTGCAGGTGCACGACAGTCAGCAGGGGGTGGTAATGCACCAAAAAGCTGGTTGCCAACCGCCATAAAAAACAAAGACAGTCAGCAGCAGAACTCCTGTTATCAAGTTACCCTGGAGCTTATATATGGAGTCAATGCTAAAACTTCCACCATGGCCATTGACTCAGGTTGCAGGGATGATGCTCCATCTAAAGAAGTCCTTAAGAACATTACGTGGAGTGAAAGAAAAAAAACGACGTCATTCTGATGAGCTCACAACACAAGCTAAAAAAATGATTGATGAACAGCGTGGCACAGACAATGATGTGTTGAAGAGGGTAATGATGGAGTTATGCTCAGGTCAAAGAAGACCCTCTCTGTCTTCTACAAAAGATGCAAGAAGGACGCAGTGTACCTGGACGCCACAGGGAGTGTAATTCAGAAAGAAAGAGCAGAAAGTCCCCCATACACTGTAAAAAAAAAAATCTGTTAAATTTAATCTGCCAGCTGTGGTTGCCAGAAATAATATACGAATAATATACCATAAAATATGCTAGCAACATTTTAGGTTTTACAGACTTAAAGGATTAGTTCACCACGAAATGAAAATTTCCTGATAATTTACTCACCCCAATGCCATCCAAGATGTAAATGTCTTTCTTCAGTGTAAAAGAAATTAAGTTTTTTGAGGAAAACATTTCAGGATTTTTCTCCACAAAATGGAGCCAAAATGTTAAAGTCCAAATCAATGCAGTTTCAACACTGCAAAAAATGCTTTTCTTACTTAGAATTTTTGTTTTCAGTCCAAATATCTAAAAATTCTTAAATCAAGAAGAATTCACTAGAGAAGGGCATTGTTTTAAAAAGCATTGTTTTAAAAGAAACAAAAAATATACAACAAATAATTAAATTGAAATGTACCAATTGAACAATTCACTCCTAGGCCATTTTGTCATGACAGTCCTGCATAAATTCAAATGAACAAAATTAACAATTCACTCCTATGCCCATTGTCTCATGACAATCCTGCATAAATTAAACTTAAAATTTATCAAATAAAAAATAAAAAAATCACTCTTAGACCCATTTTGTCCTTACATTCCTTATATTTATATTGTAAAAATAACTCCATGTCATCCCTGAACACAAAATGAAATACAAAGGACTCCCTGAAAGCTTCTGGTTGTTCCAGGAGATTGTTGAGGGCCTTTTCCTTGTCTTCTTCATCCATTTCTAATGAAAAGGGGCTCTTCCACTGGACCCCTGAGCAGATGACTGTTGGAATGGAGCCATTTCACAGCTTCTGTCATGTGTTGGATTATTGGAAGCTCCCTCATTACAGAATATTAAAGGGGTCATATAATGCCATTTTTGTACAAGCTAATATGATTCTTTAGGGTCTAAATTAAAAGTTTGTAATATACTTTAATTAAAAATTCTCATTAGTATTGTAAGAAAACACAAATTTTACCTGGTCAAAAACAGCTCTGTTTTCAGCACGCCGTTTAAGTGCATGTGTCTTTAAATGATAATGAGCTTTGCTCACCCCGCCCCTCTGTTCTGTGGAGTATCCAACAATACACGTGGAGTGTTGCCTTGACAACAGTTGAGGGTAACGTTATATTTTGAAGAATGGCAGCGGGAGTCTCTGAGGACACATCTGTGCAACCGTATCAATTTGAACTGGAGTCGGAAAACAGGACGTTACTGAATGGTTGGTTAACGTAATGTCACTTTGATCTATCTTTGTGTACTGGCAGGGTAGAGTAGTAGGCGGCGAGCTACATAGGCCTACCGTGCACCCCCCCCACCTCCCAACAAAACCATACTTTTTTGAAAGGTCTGGATGTGTAGAATATGAATCTGAATGTTAACATTGAAAATTTTGGGTTGCACTACCTGTTTTAGCCCTGTGAATAGGGAAACCCTAAAAAAACGATTTTAAGCAATTTTAACACATCGAGATTGTCCTAGTCAATCAGAACAGCTTTTAGGTGACCCAATACACACTCAAACTTAACATATGATGACTTAGGTCAAATACCTACCATGCTGCTTATTGGTAGGTGTCTAAAATTAACATAGGTAAGGCTTTATGTCGATATAATGAGCCCATTTCATGTATAGGCCACGACCTAGATTCGCCTATCATGCACCCCAACCCCCTCCCCTGAAAAAAAATCATGCTTTTCTGAAAGGTCTGTATGTGTAGAATATGAATCTGAATGTTAACATTGACATTGTTGGGATACACTAACTGTTTTAGCCCTGTGAATAGGGAAACCCTAATAAACGATTTTAACACGTCGAGATTGGCCTAGTCAATCAGAACAGCTTTTAGGTGACCCAATACTCTTACTACACTAAATTGATAATTACTTTAAATAGTTGTTTTTAATTATTTTTAATTTAATATGGTTAAGGCCTTGTATGGATATAATCAATCAAGGACCATTTCCATAGCATCAGTTAATATGCTAACGTGCTAACATTCCAACCCTCATTACCCTTTCCATCGAAGTAATTTCATTGACAAATCAGAAACCTGTCTGGGTTGTTCATCCAATGACAAAATAAGATATTTTTTTAATTTTCATTAACAGTTTCCTCTGTGTCAGGCAGACTGTCCTGAAAGACTGTTCTTACTCACACAGACAGATACCCCAAGTCTGCATCCTCTGCCTATACAGCAAGAAATTTGTTTCACTGAATTGCTCGATGTTTGAATATTTTAGTTTACAATTTAATATAATTGACCCCTCTTACTACACTACATTGATGCTTACTTTAAATATTTGTTTTTAATTATTTTAGATTACATTTGATAGATTGATAGATATATACTTTATTCATCCCAAAGGGAAATTTTAGACGTCCAGTAGCTTATACACACACACACACACACACACACACACACACACACACACACACACACACACACACCTCACACACATAGATAATCTAGTCGGTTATGTAGTTGGTTTCTTCAACATAGTTGAACTGCTCAGTTATGCCTGAGTAAAGACATGAGTCAGTGGGCCAAGTGACTGCAGGTCCTTCAAGGCATAGGGTATGTCATGGGACAAAACCAAAGTCCAGATGCATTGTGCATGTCCCTGGTCTTGTATATAGACCACTCTTGCAATTATGGGCAAACGTAGATTCTGATGCAAGATTAGCCAGAATGAAAGAAATACGTGACAAGAGATTAGCTGAACCACTGGAATCTGCTCACAGAATGACTGTAACCTGTGAACTTATACCAGACACTATTACAGAAGGTGATGGATATCACAGAGAATGCTACCAAAGATTCACCATGAATCTCAAAAGACTCGACCAGAAGCCTGAACTATTAGCAGCAAGTTCAAGGCAAAGTCAGAGGGCCTCAACTGGTGACAAGGTGCTCTTCACACCTGACTGTATATTCTGCAACTCAATTACACGGAAGAAGGTACAAAAGAAAGGGATATGGACGAATGAGGGGTTAAGAGAGTTTGAGTGTGATGGGTGGAGAACAGTCCTCAAAGTTGCAGAACAAAAATTTGATGAAAATTTGCTTCGCAGAATTAGAGGAAAGGATCTATTTGCTACAGAAGCTAAATACCACAAATCCTGTAGAGTCCAATATACACAAAATTTAGAAAAATGGAGAAGTGCAAGCAAACAAATCCAACTAGTAGAAGCTCACGGTGAGGCATTTGGTGCTGAGGCAAGTTTGTGCATCCTAGATGAGCTATGTAGATTTTGGTCAGATCAGTCAATTTCATCATTTTGTTGCTGCCGATGATTTCCTTGTCAATAACTCGAGATACAGCACCAAATGTCTCACCGTGAGCTTCTACTATTTGGATTTGTTTGGCCTTGTTTTCTGTGCTTGCACTTCTCAATTTTTCTAAATTTTGTGTATATTGGACTCTACAGGATTTGTGGTACAGTGGGGCAAAAAAGTATTTAGTCAGCCACCAATTGTCCAAGTTCTCCCACTTAAAAAGATGAGAGAGGCCTGTAATTTTCATCATAGGTACACTTCAACTATGAGAGACAAAATGAGAAAAAAAATCCAGAAAATCACATAGTAGGATTTTTAATGAATTAATTGGTAAATTCCTCTGTAAAATAAGTATTTGGTCACCTACAAACAAGCAAGATTTCTGGTTCTCACAGACCTGTAACTTCTTCTTTAAGAGGCTCCTCTGTCCTCCACTCGTTACCTGTATTAATGGCACCTGTTTGAACTTGTTATCAGTATAAAAGACACCTGTCCACAACCTCAAACAGTCACACTCCAAACTCCACTATGGCCAAGACCAAAGAGCTGTCAAAGGACACCAGAAACAAAATTGTAGACCTGCACCAGGCTGGGAAGACGGAATCTGCAATAGGTAAGCAGCTTGGTGTGAAGAAATCAACTGTGGGAGCAAATATTAGAAAATGGAAGACATACAAGACCACTGATAATCTCCCTCGATCTGGGGCTCCACGCAAGATCTCACCCCGTGGGGTCAAAATTATCACAAGAACGGTGAGCAAAAATTCCAGAACCACACGGGGGGACCTAGTGAATGACCTGCAGAGAGCTGGGACCAAAGTAACAAAGGCTACCATCAGTAACACACTACGCCGCCAGGGACTCAAATCCTGCAGTGCCAGACGTGTCCCCCTGCTTAAGCCAGTACATGTCCAGGCCAGTCTGAAGTTTGCTAGAGAGCATTTGGATGATCCAGAAGAGGATTGAGAGAATGTCATATGGTCAGATGAAACCAAAATAGAACTTTTTGGTAAAAACTCAAGTCGTGTTTGGAGGAGAAAGAACACCATACCTACTGTGAAGCATGGGGGTGGAAACATCATGCTTTGGGGCTGTTTTTCTGCAAAGGTACCAGGACGACTGATCCATGTAAAGGAAAGAATGAATGGGGCCATGTATCGTGAGATTTTGAGTGAAAACATCCTTCCATCATCAAGGGCATTGAAGATGAAACGTGGCTGGGTCTTTCAGCAAGACAATGATCCCAAACACACCGCCCGGGCAACAAAGGAGTGGTTTTGTAAGAAGCATTTAAAGGTCCTGGAGTGGCCTAGCCAGTCTCCAGATCTCAACCCCATAAAAAAATCTTTGGAGGGAGTTGAAAGTCCGTGTTGCCCAGAGACTGCCCCAAAACATCACTGCTGAGGAGATCTGTATGGAGAAATGGGCCAAAATACCAGCAACAGTGTGTGAAAACCTTGTGAAGACTTACAGAAAACGTTTGACCTCTGTCATTGCCAACAAAGGGTATATAACAAAGTATTGAGATTAACTTTTGTTATTGACCAAATACTTATTTTCCACCATAATTTGCAAATAAATTCTTTAAAAATCCTACAATGTGATTTTCTGGACTTTTTTTCTCTCATTTTGTCTCTCATAGTTGAAGTGTATCTATGATGAAAATTACATGCCTCTCTCATCTTTTTAAGTGGGAGAACTTGCACAATTGGTGGCTGACTAATTACTTTTTTGCCCCACTGTATTTATTTTCTGTATCAAATATTTGGTAGCATTCTCTGTGATATCCATCACCTTCTGTAATGGTGTCTGGTATAAGTTCACAGGTTACATTCATTCTGTGAGCAGATTCCAGTGGTTCAGTTAATCTCTTGTCACGTACTTCTTTCATTCTGGCTAATCTTGCATTATATCCATAATATATTTTATAAAGGATATTATTTTATATCCATACAAGGCCTTAACTATATTAAATTAAAAATAATTAAAAACAACTATTTAAAGTAACTATCAATGTAGTAAGAGGGGTCAATTATATTAAATAAAGATGGGGAGGGTGAGGAGTTTGAATGTTGGGATGTTGGAATGTTAGCACGTTAGCATATTAACTGATGCTATGGAAATGGTCCTTGATCGATTATATCCATACAAGGCCTTAACTATATTAAATTAAAAATAATTAAAAACAACTATTTAAAGTAATTATCAATTTAGTGTAGTAAGAGTATTGGGTCACCTAAAAGCTGCTCTGATTGACTAGGCCAATCTCGACGTGTTAAAATCGTTTATTAGGGTTTCCCTATTCACAGGGCTAAAACAGTTAGTGTATCCCAACAATGTCAATGTTAACATTCAGATTCATATTCTACACATACAGACCTTTCAGAAAAGCATGATTTTTTTTAAGGGGAGGGGGTTGGGGTGCATGATAGGCGAATCTAGGTCGTGGCCTTGAAATGGGCTCATTATATCGACATAAAGCCTTACCTATGTTAATTTTAGACACCTACCAATAAGCAGCATGGTAGGTATTTGACCTAAGTCATCATATGTTAAGTTTGAGTGTGTATTGGGTCACCTAAAAGCTGTTCTGATTGACTAGGACAATCTCGATGTGTTAAAATCGCTTAAAATCGTTTTTTAGGGTTTCCCTATTCACAGGGCTAAAACAGGTAGTGCAACCCAAAATTTTCAATGTTAACATTCAGATTCATATTCTACACATCCAGACCTTTCAAAAAAGTATGGTTTTGTTGGGAGGTGGGGGGGGTGCACGGTAGGCCTATGTAGCTCGCCGCCTATAGTGAGATACGAACGCTATGTGTTTACTGATGCGTTAGTTCATTGACAGATTGATGTTACAGCTAATGGTCATGAAAAACTTTTTTTCGGTAAATGTAGGCTTGTCAGTGATGCGTAACGTTATCTATGCTGTGTTAGGTACAACTGTCAGGGCTGAAGCACTAACATTTTACTGATCTGTTTAAAAAATAAGCAGTCTGTGAGACTATGACAGTCATTAGGCACAAACATCACATACTCAGACAGGAGCTAATACCCTTTTCAATGTTCTCGTATATAAAGCAGTCTGGTGAAATGATTCACGCAAACATGAGAGCATTGACTGACAGCTCGCTCACGAGCGAGGGCGGGTCTGTGTTGAAACGCTGCTGTCAATCAACACTTGTGGGAGGGGCGTCGATTTTGTGACGTCACACGGTCAAACGGCTTGATTTGAAAGAGGGGAAAACATATAAGGAGATTTAAAAAAAAAAACACTGGATGGATTTTTATCATTTTATGATGGTTGTGTACAGGCACTGCCAACACACATTTCAGTACAATCAACTTTCAGAACAATCAAAGTGCATGTACCATTATATGACCCCTTTAAAGGAAAATGTGACTTTAATATTTCTTATAAATGTATTATATGTTAAGATGTACATCGTCGCTGTCCGATGAAAACCGCGTATGTCCATTTTGCCGGTTTTGAGATTTTTCGACGGATAGAATGTCCAGGTTAATTTCCGTACACAGTTATGCATCACATATCTAAAAGACCAATGAAAAGTTGTGAAATAATGTCATCTGATTTTCACGTATATCCATTTGGTGTCAAAGCTGTCAATCACGCCGCGTATCTCCCACCCTGTGGAGGCATTTCGCCGGTCTCGTGAAGTTTCATCTTAAGCGTCTCTGAAAGCTCAGCATTAGATAGCCAAATAACACTGTGAGGTAAAGTATCAGCAAATGTTTGTTTTTGACAACTGTTCTCAAGTTTATTATATATTCGCAACTGTTATTTACCGGTAAATGGTCTAGACGAAGTAGTCACCGAATATTTTTATTGTGAACCTGGCTGACGAAAGTATTGATTCATTGTCCCTTCATACTTTGCAAGAGACATTAATAAACTGAGCGTATTTAATAAACTGAGCGTAGCCTATTCATCTGTCAAAATGAAACGCGACTTGGCCATTCTAATTAAAGGAGAACTCCGGTCAATTTTAACATTGAGCTCATTTTTTTGTAAATTTGGAGTGCTGTCAGTACAGAGAACAACGACAAAAATCGGTGTTGCCTACACCGTGTTATCCTCTTTTTAAAATTTCCACCCTGTTGACTTCAATGGGGCAAGTTTTAAACCTGCTTTTAGCCTCTTAACATCCTTGATGTGTCATTACAAGTGCACAGGTCATGTGAGTGATTCCTTCTGAGTGAACACGAGTGAATCTGACTGCAGTAGATGTGAAAGATATGAATAAAAGTGATGTTATTTCAGCTAGCGCACATACCTGTATTTACATCCTGTTTTCGGCTGAAGTCCACAGTAGTCGATTGTCGAGTTCGGGCGCATGATCGCACGTACTAAACCCATGCGCGTGAACTCGACAATCGACTACTGTGGACTTCAGCCGAAAACAGCGTAACAATGCACAAACACAAATGTAAATTCACAGATGATTTACAAAGAAAATTCCTGTGTTTTCATCTCGGTCGGGAAACTTGGGAAGCAGAATGCATGACCTGCAAAGCTGGCACGTACGTGTCGGTGTCAAACAAAGATGCTAGCAACATAGAAGCCCACATAAGCTTCGCAAAAGACAAAATTGCAGCTAAAGGAGAGAGTTCGTCAGGTAAATTAACTGACTAAGTTTGTGAGACCAGGTAAAACTGAAGATGTAGTTACTGCTGCGGAGGGAGTTTTTGCAGTGATCTGTTATCAAGAAATAACTATATAATTTACACAGAACAAACCCAACAGCATGAAAAATGATTTACTGTCATATTCTACTTCTGTGTGTCACCAATAACGGAACGTGCAGGAAACAATAAACAAACATTAGTTCCTAGGACAGGCTTTCTGACATAGCCTACATATCTATATATTTTTGAATATGCATAAATAGATACTTTTCGTATGAAAATGTTAAATGAAGAACATATTGCAGTTGTTTTATTGCTTTGTTATTTTTAGATTTTGACCACATCTATGCACATTTTAATCTCCTTCTTAAGCACTGTAAAATTTGGTTTGCCATTTGTGAACTTACATTTATGAATATGAAATTTACATAAATGTATTATAAAAATGAATAATGAAACCAACATCCTTTGAGCAATGATCCTGCAATAACCTAATATCACATATTTATAGGATAAGAGAAAAGTATTATCAGCAATGACCTGTGCACATTCATTTCATTAGGGAGCACCCATTCACATTAAACTAGGGGGTGTGTACGTAAAAAAAAATGTTTTAATGTCTTACGTGCAGTAATTTTTGAATTGATTTGCCCACAGCAGAAGTTGATGGCAACAATAAAATGTTCGCACAAGGAGGACGTTCATTTGGCGAATGTGAACTACTGTAGCCTCGAGTATATTTGGTGCTGCAGGGAGTAATGCCATAATAATAAAAGTAAAGTGGCAACGATATGCGTCTGTTCATTCATTCTTGTCAAAGTTACCCGCCGAATTGACAACACACTGACGTCAGTCGCACGTCTGTTTACAAACCAACGTCAAGATGCAGCCCATATAGATGATGACGACAGGACACAAATACATCATGTAAATTTCTTTAGTGCGCTTGGCATAATTGAAATGTGAAACCAAACCAAAACTAACCGAATGTATACAATGTATCAAAACATGATCTTTGGTTCGGACCTTGGTGCGGACTTTCAGGTGTGAAATTGCCCTTACTCACCATCAGGTTGTTCCAAACCTGAATAAATGTTCTTGTTCTGCTGAACACAAAGGAAGATATTTTAAAGAATTGTTGTAACCAAATGGATACTAGTGGCACTATTGACTAACATAGTGGGCTTTTTTTTTTTCTTTGGGAAATCAATAGTGCCCCATAAGTTTGTATGAACAACCTTTACTAAATCCATTTTTTTTTTCAGCTAATGTCCATTTTGAAGGGTTAATATGAAGATCTGCTCTCAACAGGGTATATTTTGCTACTGGCCAAAAATTTTACAGGTATTTAGGATGTATTATAAGTTTTCTAACATATGTCACATACATGGTTTATACTGTTCTCTTACTGGTCAAACTAAGCTGCCATGTTCTTTCCAGATAGCTATGAGGAAGCCAGACTGAAAGCTACCCAAGCCACAGTGACATCAAACCTGGAGAGCGATGAGGAACCTCCACGGAGACTAGTACGACCTCCAGCTAGATATATGAGACAGCTGGATTGTGGTAAATGAAAATTTGACAGAGGAGAATTTTATTTTTATTTTTATTTTTTTGGGGTTGCTTTTAGAGGTCAACCGATATGGGGTTTTCTCTGGCCGATGCTGATGCAGATATGTAGAAATCAGGGCGTCCGATACGTTTGGCCAATTTTCTTTGGTTCTTCGAAAAAGGACGTAAAAAGCATTAGGACTTTTAAGGTGATGCGTTCTAAAATAACACTCACCTTGTTTAAGACATGCAATAAGTTAGGAGAGGTGTCGTATTTTGCCAGGGAAGGCAAAGAATGTGGTCATATTTCTGCTAAAGAATTGCTGCAATTTAAAGCTGGTTTGAGGCATACCAAGAATACAGACTACTTTGCTGTTATTAGGGCCAGAGCACCGATGGTATGAGGACCATATTTGAATTGCTCCGTTTATTAGTACTGTACTGTAACTGTTATTTAGTGTTAAATTATTGTAGTTGGTTTAGGTTAATTTATGTTTTATTGTGAATTTATATGAATTTGTTGTGTTTGTATTTAGGCTACTTATATTTATACAAGTATACAATTTTAATATATGGTTCAATTTTAAGAATTTTTTATTTAATTTATTTAGATAAAGAAGCCGTTCTTTTAAAAAAAAGAGCCTCAAAATGATGGTGAATGACATTAAAGTATCGGTTTAGGCACCAGTACCATTTTTAAAAAAAACGATACCCAACCCTAATGTGTCACCACTCAACAAAATGAGTGCTACTATTACACCAACCTTTATGAAAAAAATAAATAATAAAAAAGCATCCCTGAATAATTTTCCAGGAACCATGTTTTTGGAATCTTGTTTTTCAGGTCTTCAAAGTGCCCAAGATCCAGAAACACCCATGTCTGACAAGGAAACTCAACATGAAGGTGGAATAAGACATTTTAATCATAATACTATTTTCACGTGTAGTAATGTGACACTGTTTGTTACTATTTGATGAATATAGTATACAATATTATATAATTTAATTATAAAAGGCAACTTCTGTTGTTTTCTCTTCACCGTACAATTTTCACCTGGTGCGTCTTGTTTTCCAGGAAAATGTGGTAGTTTTCTTACTAGTCACAGGCTTACTTTTCAGCAATTGAAATGCTAGTGTCCACAGTTAAACATGGAATAGGAATGGAAGTATCTATCTGTCCAAAAATAATAATGGCTTTTTTTTATTACAGGTCCATCACCTTAGCCTTCTTGGAGGCAAAACGCCTGGAGACGCCGTCCGGAGGGTGTTAAGAGCAATTGCGCTCAACTGTGTTTGGAGTCAGTACAGTATGAAGGGAAGGAAGGAGGGTACATCCTCTGTTGTTGATGAGATAACAATTTTTAAAGATACCTTGAGTATTTCTAATAATCTTTAAATTAATCCATTTAACATATTAAGACAGTTGAAGGCCACACCGCTTAATAAGACCTCAGGTCCAGACGGTATATGTGGCAGAACACTGAGATACTGCGCGATCAGCTCAGTGGAGTTCTCCACTTACTTTTTCAGTCGTCCTTAGATCAAGAGTTGGTACCTGATATGTGGAGAAGTTCAATTATTGTACCAATACCTAAAAAAGCTAAACCAGATTCTTTGAATGACTACCGTGATTTTGTTTCTAATTTTACCGTGACTAACTTAGGTGTTTTTTATTTTCTGTTTTGTTTTTTAAGTATTTGAATTTATGTGATCAGTGTTTTATGTGAGGCACCATGTAAGATCAAACTAATTGCCCCACGGGGATTAATAAAGCTCTAAACTAGAAAAAAAAAATTCAAAAAATGAAAAGGATAAGTTGGGCAGCTACCATTTTCACTTTAATCTGTGTGTTATTGTACAACACAAAACTGTTTAATGCACAGGTAGCTCCAAGTCAGTTGAATCACCGTTTTATATTAATGTGCTTTTTAAATTTAAAAGTGCTAGGGATGTAACAATATATCGTGTGACATGCAACAATATAATAAAATAGCTTTGCTACTGATTCGCTACATTATATTTCTCAGCAACGCGGGGGTTACATCACTATTTTTAATTAAACGCATAGCTTCACCGTTAATAGAGAGATACACTAAACAGACACTGGTACAAATCTCTTTCTCTTTTGAGAATTTAAATAAATGCTTTTAATTCATTTAAATAAATGTAATCTTATGCACTACTTTATCTCTGTGTCTGATTAAAAGCGGACAGAACATGCTAAACCTAACGAGCCATAACTTGACAAAAATAACCATCATTTTTAGTCTCCCAGTCAAATATTGTGCTGCAAACATCAATAACAGCTTTAAATAGTAAATGCTTGCAAATGACCCTGATATAAGTGGGATGATTCACAGCTAGCTGTTCATTACACAATTTGAATGCACAACGCTAATGCAAAGACCCACCCGATGTGAATCAGAGGTATTCAGCAGTTTTCATATCAGCAAGGATTATGTGACGATACAGCTTTATATTGATATTTTGAACACAGCCCTACAATGCAATGTGCTCACATGCATTTCTGACTACTTTCATATGGTTTCAGTGATCTGATCGCAAAAATAGTTTTTTTCTTTTTAGGTCCATATTTTCCCAACATTTTTACTGACGTTCCACTAAACCATGATGTAAACTTCTTTTTAGAGGCTTGCCAAAAGATGTACCCGAAGGTGTCCGTCAAGGTATTAGAAGAGTATATTTCAGACACCTTGAAGTACGCTCCTCATCGGGAATCAAGGGTGAGTAACATTCCTGCATGTTTTCTTTTCATTTTCAGGTGTAATCCTTTACGATGTGAAATTGAACCTTTCCATTGTAATTCCATTACATTTGTAAGCTATATTTGAATCTTGTGTGATTTAATATTTATAGTACACAAAGCACAGCCTAAATAACTTAAGGGTTAACTTTTATGGAGTAGCCACACTGTTCCCTTTCAGTCGCTCACGTTCGACGTAACGTCGACGTGACGACGTAATTGGGATCACTTCAGGGAGCCCTATCAACTTCGAGTGTCTACAGAACGAGCCAATGAAAGTTGGCGTGCGTGAATCGCGTCACGCGCCCCCGCCCCGCTGCGCGGGTATAAACAGGAAGCGGGCGCACACACACATTGTCTTTCACTTCGGAGCCGAGTTTCTGTGAGACTTTTTTGTCTATGAGAATCAGCCTTGAAGACTTCAAAGAGGATCATCTCTCTCTGTTCCTGTGTTGGTGTGACGGCGCGATCAGCGGTGGCCGCGAGCATTGCAGCTCTCAACTGCTGTTTTCACAGCACTGTTTGTGTCTGTGTGTGTGTGTGTCGGTTCGGTGGGCGTTTCCCCTGTGTGTGCATTCACACTGCGGCTACCCCTGGGTGCCTCAACACAAAAAGAGAGTTCTAAATCCTTTTTTATTTTTTACTAAAAGAGCAACACAAGCGTGACCCTGCGTCTTTTTCAAGATGTCATTCCGCTTGTGCGTTTCTGGATGCCGTCGTTCCCTGGCGCCAGCAGATGGCCACAGCAGTTGCCTCTCGTGTTTGGGCATTCAACACGCTGAGGCAGCTTTTGTGGATAGTTCATGTTCCCATTGCGGGAATATGACTATCGCAGCGCTGAGATCGAGACTTGCTTACCTCAAGGGAGGTGCAGTCCCCTCGCCTATGCCCCGATCTAGTGTCTATTCTGCCCCGCAGAATAGACCTACTTTGGCGCATGACCAGGGTGATCTGAGGATTACCGTGAGGGCTTCCCCGTCGAGTCATCCTCCACGGGCCCCTCACGCCTCACAAGCGCTGTCGCCACTGGGGCCCCTTAGTGGACGCCTTGGTCCTTCTCCGGAACGACCAACCGTTTCCTTTGGGGCTCCGGCTGATGACCAGATGTCGATCGCAGCATCGGAGGGGGAGCTGTCCTCTGGAAATGACGACTCGGCTGCGTTGCCCCCCTCGGGGTGTGTAGCGTCGTCCGAGCCAGATCCAGAATGGACCGCTATCCTTTTTCTGGGCCGCCGAGAAGGTCGGGCTTGCGTGGAATCCTCCACCACGTCCCAAACCTTCTCGGTTGGACGATTGGTTTCTTGGGGCGGGCCGTGCTGGTTCTCAGTGCGCCGCCCCGGTACCTTTCTTTCCGGAAGTGCATGAGGAGCTCTCTAGGACGTGGAAGGCACCGTATAGTGCCCGAAGCCGTTCTAGTGGCTCCTCACCCCTCGCCACCCTCGACGGCGGGGCAGCTAAGGGGTATGTGGATATCCCACCCAGTGGAGCGGGCCGTCGCGATGCAGCTGTGTCCGGCGTCCGCTTCCTCTTGGCGGGGTAATCCACGCCTCCCGTCCAAGGCCTGTAAGTTTTCGTCCGGCTTAACGGCGAGGGCTTATAAGGCCTGTGGACAGGCTGCTTCCGCCCTCCATGCCATGGCGCTCTTGCAGGTCCACCAGGCCCAGGCGCTCATGAACATGAACGAGGGTGGTTCTGACCCAGAGCTCCTCCGGGAGCTCCGTGTGGCAACCGACCTCGCCCTCCGGGCGACGAAGGAAACCGCACGTTCGGTTGGTCAGGCGATGTCCGCTCTGGTGGTCCAGGAACGCCACCTTTGGCTCAACCTGGCGGATATGAGGGACACCGATAAATATCGGTTCCTGGATGCCCCTCTTTCCCAGGTTGGGTTGTTCGGCGACGCGGTCGAGAGCTTTGCCCAACAGTTCTCGGCCGCACAGAAGCAGACGGAGGCCATCCGGCACATCCTGCCCCGGCGGACCCCTGCTGCTCCCACCCATCCGCCGGCCGCAGACCCTCCGTCTACTCGTCGCCGTGGTCGGCCTTCTGCGGCGTCCTCCGCTCCCGCTAAGCCCCAGCAGCAGCAGCCATCATCCAGGAGCAAGCCGCAGGAAGCCGACCCCGCCCGTCCAGGCCGCTGCCAAACCAGGAGGCAAGCGACGGTGCAAACGACCCTGAGACGGGCGGCCCAGAGGTGGATCAAGTTGCTCTTCAGGAGATGGCGAAGGCGCCACTCCTTCCCCCGGTGGAGGGCCGGGCGGAGAATCTTTTGTTTCCTTTTCTTTTTGTTCCGCCGGAACACAGCCACTGCCGGTCAGTGGTACCCACATTTTCAAAAAAAGAGCAATTTCTGAAGCCTCTGGGCCCCAAGAGGGTGCGCTTGGCAGTCGACGACGCCGCCATGCCTTGTCACTCCCGAGCCCCTCTTTCATCGCCAGCGAGCAGCAGTGGCTGTGTTCCGGACGTGCTGTCGCCTCCACACACTCACTCTGCCCTTCGACGGAAGCAGGTATGTGCTGCACCACACACTCAGACCCCACTTCGGGCCGCTGTGCCGTCCGAGTCGGGTCCCTGCATTCCGCCGCGCTGGCACCACCCCGGTAACGGCACCACCCCGGGTACGTCTGTGGTGCCGTTAGTCCTGCTTGCTCGGTCTCTGGGAGCCTGGTTAACGCTTCCCAGCCCGTCTCGCTGGCTCATCCGTACCATCAGACTCGGCTATGCGATTCAGTTCGCCCGGCGCCCCCCTGCTCTCAGGGGCATCCTGTTCACCCGTGTTCTGGCGGACAATGCCCCGGTGCTCAGGGCGGAGATCGCAGTCCTACTGGCGAAGGACTCGATCGAGCCGGTCCCTCCAGCCGATATGAAGACCGGCTTCTACAGCCCCTACTTCATTGTACCCAAGAAAGGTGGTGGGTTACGACTAATCTTGGACCTGTGCGTCCTGAACCGGTCCCTTCACAGGCTACCGTTCAAGATGCTTACGCAGAAACGCATTTTCAAATTCATCCGTCCCCAAGATTGGTTTGCAGCGATCGACCTGAAGGACGCGTACTTTCATGTCTCGATTCTCCCTCGACACAGACCGTTTCTCCGCTTTGCGTTCGAGGGACGGGCATATCAGTACAAGGTCTTACCCTTCGGGCTGGCCCTGTCGCCCCGCGTCTTCACGAAAGTCGCGGAGGCGGCCATTGCTCCCATGTGCGAGCGTGGTGTTCGCATCCTCAACTACCTCGACGACTGGCTTATTCTGGCCCAGTCGAGAGAGCAGTTGTGCGAACACAGGGACATGGTGCTCAGTCACCTCAGCCACCTAGGGCTTCGGGTCAACTGGGAAAAGAGCAAACTCACCCCCGGGCAGAGGATCTCTTTTCTCGGTATGGAGTTGGACTCGATCAGCATGACAGCGCGCCTCACCGAGGCCCGTGTCCAGTCAGTGTTGAACTGCGTGAGCACGCTCAAACGCAGAACAGCGGCACCACTGAAACTGTTTCAGAGGCTCCTGGGGCATATGGCATCTGCAGCCGCGGTTACGCCGCTCGGATTGCTTCATATGAGGCCGCTCCAACACTGGCTCCACGATCGAGTCCCGAGATGGGCGTGGCAGAGCGGCTCGTGCCGGGTCTAAGTGATTCCGCACTGTCGCCAAACTCTCAGCTTGTGGTCGGACCCTTCGTTCCTGCGGGCAGGTGTTCCCCTGGAACAAGTGTCCAGGCACTCTGTGGTCTCCACGGATGCCTCTACCACCGGCTGGGGGGCCACGTACAACGGGCATGCAGCTTCAGGTCTGTGGACGGGGCCTCAACTGCATTGGCACATCAACTGCCTCGAGTTGTTAGCAGTACGTCTTGCATTGAGCCGTTTCAAAACGCTGCTACTAGGCAAGCACGTACTGGTCCGTACGGACAGCACTGCGACCGTTGCGTACATCAACCGCCAAGGTAGTCTACGCTCCCGCCGCATGTCACAACTTGCCCGCCATCTCCTCCTCTGGAGTCAGAAGCATCTGAGGTCGCTTTGCGCCGTTTACATTCCGGGCCTGCTCAACCGTGCAGCCGACGAGCTCTCACGGCAGCAGGTGCTACCGGGGGAATGGCGACTCCATCCCCAGGTGGTCCAGCTGATTTTCAGGCGCTTCGGGACCGCTCAGGTAGATCTGTTTGCCGCCCCGGACACGTCTCATTGCCAGTTGTTCTATTCTCTGACCGAGGGGACCCTCGGCATGGATGCTCTGGCACACAGCTGGCCCCGGGGCCTTCGCAAGTATGCGTTTCCCCCAGTGAGCCTTCTTGCACAGACCTTGTGCAAAGTCAGGGAGGACGAGGAGCAGGTCTTGTTAGTTGCGCCGTATTGGCCCAACCGGACCTGGTTCCCGGAACTAGTGCTCCTCGCGACAGCCCCTCCCTGGCCCATCCCTCTGAGAGAGGACCTGCTCTCTCAGAGACGGGGCACCCTATGGCACCCGCGTCCAGACCTCTGGAAACTCCATGTCTGGTCCCTGGACGGGACGCGGAGGTTCTAAGTGACCTACCCCCTGCGGTAGTTGACACCATCACTTCCGCTAGAGCCCCCTCTACGAGGCGCCTCTATGCATTGAAGTGGAACCTGTTCGTTGACTGGTGCTCCTCTCATGAGGAGAACCCCCGATCTTGCTCGATCAGAGCCGTGCTTTCCTTCCTGCAAGAAGGGCTGGAGCGAAGGCTGTCTCCCTCCACCCTTAAAGTGTATGTTGCCGCTATTGCCGCACATCACGATGCTGTTGATGGTAAGTCTTTGGGAAAGCATGACCTGATCGTCAGGTTCCTGAGGGGAGCGAGGAGACTGAATCCTCCTCGCCCACTCTCTATACCCTCTTGGGACTTGTCTCTGGTCCTTTCGGCACTTCAGAGACCACCCTTTGAGCCTCTGCAATCAGCTGAGTTAAAAGTTCTGTCCTGTAAGACAGTACTCCTGGTTGCATTGGCCTCTATCAAGAGGGTAGGGGACCTGCATGCATTTTCGGTCGACGAATCGTGCCTAGAATTCGGCCCGGATAACTCTCACGTCATCCTGAGACCCCGGCCCGGATACGTGCCCAAGGTTCCTACCACTCCCTTCCGGGACCAGGTAGTGAACCTGCAAGCGCTGCCTTCGGAGGAGGCAGACCCAGCCCTGGCTTTTCTCTGTCCCATTCGTGCTCTGCGTCTGTACGTGGACAGAACGCAAAGCCTCAGGACCTCAGATCAGCTCTTCGTCTGTTACGGAGGCCAGCAGAAAGGGAAGGCTGTCTCCAAGCAGAGGATGGCCCACTGGATAGTGGATGCCATCGCCTTGGCTTACGAAGCCCAAGGCGTGCCCTGCCCGCCTGGGTTGAAAGCCCACTCCACTAGGAGTGTCGCTTCTTCCTGGGCGCTGGCTCACGGCGCCTCGCTGACAGACATCTGTAGAGCTGCAGGCTGGGCGACACCTAACACATTCGCTAGGTTTTATAGCTTACGTGTTGAGCCGGTTTCTTCCTGTGTGCTCGCTTCTACTAGCCGGTAACACCGAAGTTCCCGCTCTAGTGTCGGCTTGCTGCGCCACTCCCTTCCTAGGAACGGATACGTGCGCTTTTTACTCCAGTCGAGTTCCCCATTGGCGAACCCTGTGAGTTCCTCCGCACCCCTTCGGCAGTCGGACGTTGCGGAGCGTCCGACGCCAGGCCTAGTGCTCGTATGCTTGTGTAACTTGTGCTAGGCTGGGTTCCATATGTGGTGATCCCTGCGGCGATCCCATATGTGTATTCTTCCACGACCAGCTCCCTGCGGTGAGCCCGTGTCTTCCCTTGGCAGAGTCTGCTCTGCCGTCACTGTCCGGTGTGTCTCCCCCTTCGGGTGGAGCCACCCCAGTGACATTCCATATGTCGCACTGCCCCTTCGGCCAGTCCATATGTGTATTCTCCACATGTTACCTCCCTTCGGGCAGGATGTGGCTCCGCAGCGTTCTTTCCCCTGGAGAGGTACGCTTTCCCAGTGTTATCCAAGAGTTCCGCTGTGTGGGGTATAATGGAACAGCAGTTGAACTCCCTCTACGCAGGTCTTCCGCCCCAGCAGTTGGGGGTCCAAGAGTCTTGCGTAGGGCGCTGGATGTGGCAGCAACCGTGGCGTTTTCCATGGGATCCCAATTACGTCGTCACGTCGACGTTACGTCGAACGTGAGCGACTGAAAGGGAACGTCTCGGTTACTGATGTAACCCTCGTTCCCTGAAGGAGGGAACGGGAGACGTAACGTCCCGTCGCCACCGTTGCTGACCATCGCTGCATGGCCGTCACAAATCTCGGCTCCTCAGCGAAAAACAATGTGTGCGTGCGCCCGCTTCCTGTTTATACCCGCACGGCGGGGCGGGGGCGCGTGACGCGATTCACGCACGCCAACTTTCATTGGCTCGTTCTGTAGACACTCGAAGTTGATAGGGCTCCCTGAAGTGATCCCAATTACGTCGTCACGTCGACGTTACGTCTCCCGTTCCCTCCTTCAGGGAACGAGGGTTACATCAGTAACCGAGACGTTATTATTATTAAATGTTCATGAAATGATAAATCACCATTAGTAACATCAGTCAATCTGTTCACTCTAC